>JAQPPZ010001108.1:1200000-1907432 GCA_028583015.1 Wollemia nobilis
CAATTGGGATTCTCCCACAAACATCACTGAACTTAGAAGTTTTCTTTGCCTTGCTAACTTTATCGTAAATTCATTCCAGGGTACTCAACCATTGCTACTCCATTGCATTATTTGACTAAGGCCAAATCTATGTTTCATTGGACAAATACCCACAACCAAGATTTTGCCACTCTCAAAGATAAGCTTTTCTCAACCCCTATCTTGGCCATTCTTGATCTTCGACAACCATTTGAAATCGAAATTGATGCCTCTCAATTTGCTCTCGGTGTTGTTCTCAAACAAAATGGTCATCCAATAGCTTATCATTTTGAGTCCTTTTCCACAACAAAATAGAATTACTCCACTTATGATAAGGAAATCTATGCCTTAGTCCAAGCTATAAAATATTGGTGTCACTACCTTCTTGGTAAAGAAACTATTGTCCACATAGATTATTTGCACTTGCAATTTCTTCAATCCCAAACAAAAATCCAATAAGCATACCACATGAAATGGGCCTTGTTGGACATTTTGAGTCCCTAAGTCAAAGTTGTCATTGATGTCACCAAATGAAGTCATCATTAATATCAAGGAATTCAACAAGAAATAAAGGGGTCAAAATGGTTATTTGATATCCAAGAAGGAGGCCAAAATATCAAGAGAATCAGTGCAGAAAATAGAAGTTAAAAAGGAGATATAATATTTATTTTATAAATAAATATTATTTACGACATGGAATGCAGTGAGAAGGAAGCAATTTATCCAAGGCATCAAAAAGATATAATATTATAATAATGGTTATTATAATATTAAAGTGATATGGTGAAAACCCAAATAAAATATTTATAATTCTCATTATAATATTTTATAAAGCAAAGTGGGTTTTATAAAGTTTAAATATATTTTATAAATCCTAAGGTTGGGTTTGGAGGAAAAGACATTTGAAGCGCCTTTAGAATCTTTGCCGACGTCATAGAAGGAATTCGTAGAAGCACCGATGTCTCCCAAGGTATAAAGGAGGCATTATAAATACATTGCCCAAAGACAAAAAACATTATCCTTGCTCGAATAATTAATTGGAATGTGGAAGAGATTAAGAGCATGTGAGATTTACAAAATTCATGGACAATGCAGAGTTTAAGACAAGAAGCATTGAAATCTGAAGGCACATAGGACAGTGTGGTCTAGTGGTGAGTTGGGAAGCGCAAAGACATTTGCAAGTGTGAGGGCATGCATTCGAAATGCAGTAGCTGCATTGGAAGTCGTGTTGGTTAAGACACCCAAGGCACACATTTTTGGAAAAGCATAAAGGGGAGAAATTATTGAAGCATGTGGTGCTTCATTCTTTTCAAACGAGCGTGTAGCTCATGCAGTGGTTAAGTTCGTGGCTAAGGTGCATGTTGTGGGCAAGGTTGAGGGTTCGATTCCCTCCAAAGACGAGATAAATATTTTTGCATTAAAGTTTATTATTTGCTAAGTTGGGAGGTATAAGGATTATTTTGTGGAAATTATTTAGAAGGATTTTCTTATTAAATAAGTGGCGGTAATTGAGAATTATTACTTGGATTTATAAGAATATTTTTAGTTTTAGTTTTTTTAATAAAGTCTTAAATTGCTATATTGGTATTTTGGAGGATTAAGACTTTGTGGGTATTGTGTTAATTTGAATAAAGGGTTTTTATGATTATTGTGAGGGTGTTGATTATTAATTAAGTTGGAGTGATAAGGTGTAATTTTGATATTATTTTTGTGTTATGTTTTGTTGAGAGAATTATCTTCTAACCCTTATTGAGATTGGCAAAGAAATAATTGTGAGTGTGGCATATTTGTGAGATCAACTCCTTGTCAAGCAAAAAGGTATGGGCAAATTCTTCTTTGGTTGAGTTGATTGTTTGAAAATAAAGTTTGGAGTGAAAAGGATTTGATTAGGGTTTCCTTTTCGAAAGTATTTGAGTCAATGCTTCAAGGTTTTTGAAATTAAGAGTTGTGGTTAAAACCTTGTTTGATAAGCATTGTTGTTGAGATCATTGGTTGAGTGAAGTGTTTGAGTTAATGCTTCAAGGTTTTCTAAAATTAAGAGTTGTGGTTAAAACCTTGTTTGATAAGCATGGTTGTTGAAGTGAGTTGTTATGCAAAGAAATTGAACTAGGGTTTGGAAAGATCATGAGTATCATTGTTATGTGAGATTTGTTGTTGAGCATTGTTGGAAACATTTTGAGTTTATGGTTACATGCTTAGACTAGGGTTTGTAAGAAAGGATTGTTTCTTGAGTGATTGCTTGAGTAGAGTTGATTAAATCCTAGTCAATTGAATGTATGAAGTGATTGTTCAAGTTACATAAAATAAACTATCCTATATTTTGATTTGAGTTGAGAAAGTGATTGAGCTTTGAGTATAGAACATATTGAGTCTCTAAAAATTCTCTTTATGTTTCTATGAGATTGGACAAGTTCTGTATGGACTTGTTAAGCATATTTGAGGTAATTCTTTGAGAAGACTTGTGGACTAATTTTGTGTGAGCTCTTGTGGAAGCTTACAATACAGATTTGGTTAAGTCCTAGAGAGGACTTATTGAGCAGATTTGAGCAAGTTCTAGAGAGGACTTGTAGAGCATATTTGAGAAATTTTTAGAGAGGACTTGTAGAACAGATTTGAGCAAGTTCTAGAAAGGACTTGTAGAACAGATTTGAGCAAGTTCTAGAGAGGACTTGTCAATAGATGGGTGTGAGCTTTTGTGGAAGCTTACAAGGTAGATTTGAGATAAGTATTTGAGAAGACTTGAGAGCATATTTTATTGATTTATTGAAACCTTGAGTTAAGTTTTGAGGCATATCCAGTAGAGTTGAGTCAAGTCTTGAGTTAAGGCTTGAGGATAGAGATCAAGGATAGATTTGTGCTAGATCGACTAGACTGTGTTTAGTGCAGACTTGAGAGCAGAGTTTGGTGTAGATTTGAGGATAAGTTTGTGCCAGACCAGAGATAGAGATTGAACAGATTTATGCTAGATCGAATGGACTGTGTTTAGTGCAGATTTGAGTGGACTTGTTGAGCATACTTGTGCTAGATCGACTAGACTGTATTTAGTGCAAGAGTTGAGTAGGATTGTTCTAGATTGACTGGACTGTGTTTAGTACAAAATTAAGATAGAGCTTTGGAGGTGATAGAGCAGAGAGGGTAGTAGTCTCTAGTGGATAGAGATCCATTAGCCAGGGTAGTGAGGATAGGTCTTTTGAGTGGGGATAAGAGTCTTTAATGGAGAGAGATCCACAAGACAGTGCAATGAAGGCAGTAGTCTTCTAGAGGATCACCATCCAGAGCAGAGGAGAAGGAGTTCCTCTGTGGATAAAGATCCATAAACTATATTTAGGGGTTTAGCATCTCCTTTGGACAAAGGTCCATAAACATTGTAATTGGGAAGGATTCCCAAGAGATTGATTGAGAAAATTTTAGTGAAATATTTTCTCCGTGGAGGTAGCCATCTTTGGGTGAACCACATTAAATTAGTGTCTCTATTGTGTATGATGTTTTGTGCATATATTTGATTACTGCTATTGATACTTCTATCTATACATTGCATAATATTGATTTGAAAAGAAAAGTAAAAGGTGCTCTTATATTGTTCACCTCCTCCTCTCAGTATAAGCTTGTGTTCTTCAGGCCTCCTATCTTTAGCAGTTTTAATTAGTCATCAAGTACAAGAAGGGTAGTCAAAATTTTGTTGTTGATTTTCTCAATCATCCTCCATCTACTCAAGCCTTAACCATTGTCACTACCTCTCATTTAGCCTTCCAATCTTGGATTGTTGAGTATCCTAATGATCCCAACTTTACCATAGTTTATCACAAATTACAACATCCATCCTCCTCAAATTTAAGTCCCTTTCAGGATTTCCATCTCAAGGAGGGGTTGCTTTACTGTCTAGATAAGCTTTGGGTTCCTAATGAGAGCATACCATCCCTTCTAAGAGAGGCTTATTCCACTCTTTATGGTGGCCATTTTGGAAAACATAAAACCCTTCATCATTTGCAAAGATTCTTCTATTGGCCACACATGCAACGAGATGTCCTCCATTACTTAAAACAGTATGTCCCATGTGATCGATCTAAATCATCCAACTATAGGCTTGGTCTTAGTATACCTTTATCCATTGCATCACATCCTTAGGAAAGTATATCTATGGATATTTTCAGTGGTTTTATCATGACTGTCTATCAACATGATCGTGTCTTTGTTATAGTCAATCATTTCAGTAATATGGCTAAGTTCATTCCATGTCAAAAACTAAGTTCTACTGCAGACTTAGCCCAACTATTCTTTGATGTCATCTAGCACTCCTTTGGTCTGTCCACAAGTATTGTGTTTGATTGCGATTCTTGTTTTATCAATCATTTATAGAGGTCTTTGTGGAAACTCTTAGGTTTGTCCCTTAATTTTTCACACCATTCCATCCTTAGTTTGATGGTCAAACAGAAGTCAGCAATCGTACACTTGTCCAGAGTCTTCGATTCTACCATCATGCATCACCAACCAAGTGGAATCTTAGTCCAATTCATATTGAGCATGCATATAATAGAGTAGTCCATTCATCCACATGTCATAGTCCTTTTGAGGTCTATCTAGGGTTTCAACCTGTCACTAAATATGAGTTACCCTTGGCTCTTTCCTCTCCAGTCATAATCCACATGTAGAAAGAACAAGATAAAGCACAGTCATTCTTCTAGTACTTATAGCAACTCTAGTCCAAGGTTGTACACATCCTATATAAAACACAACAGTAACAAAAATAGGTAATGTATTGTCATCGTGTTCCACATTCCTTTCAGACTAGTGATCGATTCTGGTTGTACCTTGATCGTAAGCGGCTTTCAAAGAAGGCACATAACAAGATCAAACCTCTCTACTATGGGCCTTACACCATCATTCAACAACTGTTCGAGAATACATTCAAATTGGACCTCCCAGCATACTTGGGTATTCGTGATGTTATCAATGTTGACCTACTCCGTCCATATCATGAGTCCACACTAGAGAGCCCCTCGACCATTAGTCATCCTTTTGATGTTATTCCAAATTTTTAGATTCCATTGGAGGAGGACCATTTTTTCAACACCAGGATTTGCCACACTCACCAGGGTTCATCCACTTCGTATCTTGTTGCATGCCACGAAGAGCTTTCTCATCAGGATAAGTGGATAACTTCAGCATAGCTGGCTCGTGATTTCCCCTCTCTTTTGGACGCATTAGAGCCCAATGCTTCTAAGGTGGGGAGGAATGATAGGGATTAATATTTAATTCCTAATATTATCCCTATTCACATGGATCACATTGTACATCATTTAATGCTGACACAAATTGGTGCATTAAATATCGCTTTTGTAAAGGCATACATGCCTATAAAGATATTTTTGTGTGATTGCAATATTCAGTTTTTCATCGTGCAACTATTGTGCTTGCTCTCGAGTATTCCATATCAATAACACCAAAGGTGTGGTTCCCTTAGCTCATATACTATCATATTTATATTTTCCTTTAGCCAATCCTTTGAAATTTTCTTTCTTTTTAATTCCTTTTATTCAGGATGGGGCTTATTTATTTTTTATGTATAGCTATTCAAGGTATCTTTCGAACTCACTATTTTTTTATATGAGTTCCATTGAATCAAGAATACTTGCTCTATTTATTTCCAAGTTAGTTTATAATTATGATAAGAAAACTACCAAACCAATAGTGAGCTTCTCCTCTAAGATAATAATTAATGTTCCAACAAAATCTAGTAATATCTAAGCATTTAAAATATTTCCAGCATTCACTAACATTAATATCATCTTTTGTAGAAAGCTTTTGTAACTCCATGAGTTCACTTTTCAACAAAAAAATAATGCAAACTAGGGATTTACAAAAATATATAGCTCCCCATTAATTTGAAGTTAAAATTCCACATAAAAATTAGACCCACAAAAAATCTCCTTCAAACACAACAATAGATGTTTTGCTTACTCTAGCTAAAAGATATCTCAATTTTCATTATATGGAAAAATGTGATTTGAAAAAATGTCATTGCTTCTATTCTAGTTAGTTGACTTCTTAGGGTTGTATCTCCCTCAATACTGCTTGGATTTCTTTACATAACTAATCGTTTTGAAACTCTTCATTTTTTGAATAAAATAATACTATAATTATCTATAAATCGAACAACTTTGCACAAAGACATGGCTCCAAAAAATGAGATGTTTTCTAGAAAAAATTACCCTAATTTTGCAATCCAAAAGAACAATTTCCACTTTTGCCAAAATCATTTCTCTGATGCCATTTGTTATGAAAATTTATTTTCATTCGTAGAAATCATTCACCAATATGCAAAAATATGGAATCACTCATCTAAAATAAGTATCCACAATAACAATCCACACAATGAAACAAATATAGATATTACCCTTAAGATAGAACAACACCAATAATACTTATTAAGGAAGGAATAACTCCACAAGACCTCTTAAGATGAGAGACCACTCTCACAAGCAAAGAAAATTACAAAAAAATACTTAATGTAAACGATGATCATTATAATGACAATATCCCTTCTTTATATAGCCATCTTCTAATGTTACTCTAAAAAGCCTACTCTTAAACCCTTATCTTACTCATTATAATATAATAAACCATAGGTTGTATGTGACCCATACTAATCATCCATAATACCTATATACAATATAATATCATATCCCATACCTATTCTTAAAACACCATAACACTTTAACATGTACCAATAAATACGAGCAGACAGACAAGTATTAACATGGAACGAAATTCCAATCATGGAATATGTCACTAGACTTGCATCTTTGCTATTTTTTTGGATACATAAGGGAGTTGGTTACATCCACACTATTTTTAGTAATTGCCAAGTGCAAGGTTCAAACCACAAGGGCTGCTCCCAACAAACCTATACCACCTCGTTGTTGATGATCCGACGTGAGGGGGACCACCAATCACTCAAAATTCGTACTGTCATCATCAATTTGGTACACACTCAAAGGATTCAGATTAGACTACCACCTTTGCAACAAGCATGCCCCCAAAGTTTGAACCTATGTCTCTTCTTGGTAAGTGCTTGGCTAGACAAACAATTCCCAATCCATCTAACCTTTGGAAGAACTTGCATCATCACATTAACCAGCTAAAAAAACAAAAAAGACCATCCCCCATACACATGCCCAAACTCAATGTTCATAGAAATAAACATGATTAAATTAAAATTTCTGAAGTGGTTATTGTTAAATATATATCTATCTTAACAAAATACAAAAATATTTAACCAATCTATATGGTTGTAGGAATGATTAAATTAAATTTCCGAAGGAGGTTCTTATTGATTCCAAGGCATTGTGTCTTAAGAACTAAATATATATACCAATCAAAAAAGTGTATTAAGAAAAATCAATATAAATAAATAAATATTTAAAAGGGAAAAAAAATTAAGTTAAAAAACTCGTGTAACACCCAAATCAATTAAAACTCTTAATTATATTCGATTTTTCCCTTAAATTCCAACCTGAATCTAAAACCTTAAGTAAAATTTAATTACCATTTAAAATGTACGTTATGTCGTTGGAAATTATTTAAATTCAATAATCCAAAAGTCAAATTTTAATTACCAGTTAAAATGTACGTTATGTTGTTGAAAATGATTTAAATTGAAAGGGAGAAATAATTAGAAGACTTAGGGCTAAATAATCCAAAAGTCAACATACTCTTGTTACACACTTTTCATTTATTTATGTATATATATGCTGATATTTAGCAAAGCAATTTTTAAAGCATTTAGTTTATTAGTTCATAGAGCTGTAAGTCAGAGTTTTTTAAAATTATTTTTATAATATTATAATAATTTAATTATTATTTATGTATTATTTAATAATGGTAAATTTAAATAATTAATATATATTTTTATTATATTAAAGGAAATTATAATTGTTACAATTTTTAATTTTTTTGGTGGGTTCGAATCTTGAACTCACTATAACTTTTAGTTACATCCGGGTTCAACGAATTGGAACCTGGTCTCCGTGTTTTAAAAAAAAACGTTTTTAACGATTAAACCAAACAATTAAACTCAATTTAAATAATTAATATTTTTTAATAAATTATATATATTTTTAAAACTAGTTTAGATATATAAAATATATATATTTATAAATGCCGATAGTTATCAATCTCGAGGCGCATCTATCATACCCCAAGAAATGAGATAGGCGCCTAGAAATTAATAACATAATTTTCTTATCATCGGCTTTTTTAATAAAATATTAATATTGTTTACGGCGTCGTTGACCTTCTGACTGCCATTGTAGGACGCCTATTTTTTTAGGACTCCTATCCCCGTAAAAATTACAACATATTAACAACATGTCCTTCTATATTGGTGCAAGGTGGGTCTAAGGAGAAGAAGAAATATTAAAGTGGAAATGAATTTTAACATAGAAATATTACCGGAAGATTCGAATCCACAAAAGCTAAAAAATTGTAACGAATTAAAAATAATAATAATAATTATATACTTAAAAAATCAATAAAAGATGATAGGTATATTACAAGACATTGTTCCTTCTTAACCTCCTCACAAGCCCTCCCCATTTCGCTAGTACTTGGTGCTCATCATTAAAAATAATTAATAGAGGAATATTTCTTAGCAGCTTTGATTAACGTTTTTGAATGAATGAATACTGCAGATGCTGCAGCGCACTTCACCGCAATATGTCAGGCTTACACATATGCCTTTTTGTCAAACTTAACCTAAAATGGAAAAAGAAATTTAACCTAAAATGGAAATGGAAAGAGAAACTAAAAATCCATCCACAAATAGAAATTTTAGTTTTATTTGTGCTTCACAGACTCCTTAAAGACCAGGCCCATGCATGCCTAATAAAAAAAAGCCCCGTTCATGGGGTCGACATGATAATTATTAATATTATTATGAAATATTTGAACTAAGGTATGTCATGCAATACACCACCCTGCAAACCATCACGACATATATATATATATATATTTTTGTATGGTGCGTCGCTTGAGATTCCTTTAGATTATAAAATCTCTGATACCGTGGCTCCCATCGCGGCCTAATCTGCGCAGACAAATTGAAAAATGACTTCAGTGTTGTCAAATTTAAAATAATCCATGCAGAGGGAGACACCACCATCTTAAATGAATTTGTTACTGAGATTTGAACGGGTCAAAAATATTCTCCAAGGTTCTCCACATTTTGCGGTTTCGATTTGGGTTGCCAAGAAAATAATCAATTAATGGTGAAATAATCGACAAGTGCATTGAGTGAATAATTCAAATCATGGATATGGCAAAAGGCTCTGAATTTTCCCCTGAATTAATGGCGTCGTCAATTACAGGTACATATGCTTTTTTTTTTGCTTTGGGTTATTGTATATGTTTAGTAATTTGAAATATGATTTTTTTAATTGCGTGCTCGAGTGCATGCTCTAGTTTTTAGTCAACATAATCGATTGATTTTCAAGTTTTGGTTTTTAGGTTGGCCACTTCCCTGTGCTTTTTAGCTTATTGGATTGTGACGATTTTGGTTTCTGGGTGCTTAGTTTCTCAATGGGTAGAGGTAGTGTGGGGGCGTTTCATCGAATTTTGAAGATGGCGACTGATCGTGATGAGGCCAACCAACTTTGTTTTAGCTATATTTTCAGGAATTCAATTTTGGACATGGCTTTAAATTTTCATTTGTTGGGTATTGGAGTATGCCATGTACAATTGCTTGCAGGCATAAGATTATGTCAATATGTCACGTCTACTAAAAGGGAAGATAAGGGAGAATCAAACACTGTTTTAGTACAGACTTGGAAATAAATTAAATAAATGAATAAATTTAGTGAACCAACTTTCCTGTCTCAACATTGCAACCCACCCCAGATGAGACTGGGTGCAAGTGCAGGGTGAATTTTGATAGAATATATAACCCTTAGATGTTTCTTTTAAGTTGCACTGTATTTTATGCGACAAGATACATGCCATCATGTGGTGAGTAAGTTGGCAAATATGAGTGTTACCAATTAATTGAGAAAAGGTAAAAGTTTCTTCTGTCTATTTGGTCCCTCTGAAGTCATATAAGTTTGATAGGGTTGTACCGGTGTCGTTTGCAATAAAAAGAAGCCTAGCGGTTTGAGATGCAATTTCTGTAAAATTTACAGGACTTAAGCAAACAATTGCAATTGATCCGTTGTCCACTTATTTCCCTCTGGTTTCTGCACATTGGACTAGTGGGAAGAACATAGGGGTTGGGTAGGTAAGATTTATGCTTTTATGCGGGCAGTTCATGTTGAAAGAGGAAATTTTCTCTTACAGCAGGCGAGGAATAATTCTGTGGTGATTCTATTTGTACCAACATTAAGCAATTATTTTTCCTGCATTGTGTCCTTACAAGTTATAATTGTGAAAATTACTAGACCGGATAGGGCTTTAAATCAGGAGCTGCTCCCACCTGGTGAACTCCCCTCAAATTAAGCTACTTGCTCATTTCATGATGGGACTTTTAAGTTTTCTCTAGAAATGTTTATCGCATTTTTCGACAACCTTTCTCAAGCAACACTCTGGTTAAGGCTTTGACCAAATACAAAGACTAGTCTTGAAAACTTTGGATAGGCTTAACTTCAAACCCTGGCCCTGCTTTTGGTCGAGGAGCTCCTCTACCATTGAGCTGATTACCTATTTTATAATGACAGTTTTAGCTTTTTCTAGAACTGTGAGATTGTACTTTTAACAATGACCAGTTTTTCATACACCTTGTATTACTAACTTATTATTATTATCATCATCATCATCTTGTCATGAAATACAATTGGCAAGGGCATTAAAGTAATTAGGTTCAGTTGCATTGGCCAAGCAAATCAAATGGGGGTTTAGTCAGACTATGTCCATCCAAGCTAAACCAATTTATCTTGAGGATCATTGTGTCCGTTTAGCATTTTAAAGGTGAACAGTTTGTATTTGTTCTTTAACCAAAATTATGTTGAGTTTCACTGAGATAAAATTAGTGCTTTTGGCATGATGGTCATTGAAGAGTGTTTTGTCATGTCAAATTTTGAACCCAGTTGTGAAAATGTCTAATTTTACAGTGCTAATAATTTAGTACTCAGGTATCTTCAGGACAAAGCAGTAGGAAAGCAAGCTTTCGTACAAATTCCAACAATATTGATTTGCATGTAATGTGTTATTTAAAAAATATTTATTTGAATCTTAAATCTTTTATGATTTTTTCTAAGTATTATTTTTTCAAGTATTTCAAGCTTCCGAAATGTCATTCATGATTGATGACAGTTTCCTGGTTAACTGTGTCTTCCCTTTCCCAAGTTATGTATCCGTAATTGAACTGTACACGTTTTTTCTTTATTTTTTTGGTAAAAATAATAATTTTCAAACAGTAGTACAATATGGTACAAAGCTTTTATACACAAATCTTGGGTAGCATAATGTGTTTCTCAAGGAGAAATAACAGTTGAACCTGTGGCCATGAGATACATTATATTATGACCATGTCACCATGGTATTTCTACAAACATTTTTTGGCAATTATGCATATATTGTCTGGCACATTTTGAACGTGGGTCTCTGCCTGGAAAGTCCACATTTTTTATCTCATTCCATTTGATGACCACCATGTATCCAACAATATGTCTTTGGGCTGGATGGTTGTTACTTTGTCTATATTATATTTGGTACACATTGACCTATATTTTATTTGGCACACCCTTACATAACTTGCCTATAACTTAATTTGTAGTTAGTGAAAGAGATATTAACCTGCATTGTCTTTAAATAGCTGTAAACAAAAACTGCAGTTTAAAGTTTAAACATAACATTGCAAGTTGAAATGGATCCCAAAATAGCCTTGGGAAGACCTTGAGATAGCCCAAAAGGGAAATTGGTGGGGAAACCCTGCCACTGGTGGCTAGGAACTTTGCATTTGGTGGAGACGCTCTCCCCAAGCAATGAGGAATGCATAATAACCAATAGGGAATGTTCATTTTTGAGGAAATTGGTGGGAGTGGACTAGGACAAGTGGCATGTGTGTTTATATTAATGGTACCAAAGCATCATAAATTTGTCAAAAAACATCTCCAAGAAGTTTGAAAGACAAAAAACCATCAATTCTTGCATAATCACTTCCATTGGGATATCGTGGATGTGAGAAGATCAAGCGAAGAGGGATTTCAAGAGAAAAGGAAAGGAACCAAAAGGACATCTTAAGCTTAAAAGCAGAGAAGCCGAAACCTAGGCGATGGAAGGAGGAGTGAGGAGGCTTGTATGGAGCATTGGGTAGTATAGGAGGATTTGGTTTAGCATATAGAGGAGTACTTATGCTTCTATTGTTGGGTAAATTCCATTGTTCTTGAAGAAATAAAGCCATTTTTTCTCCAAGGAAGAGGGTTTTTACTTATTTAATATGGTGTCCTACTATTGGTTTTGATATTTGAAACCTGGGTAGCTCATTTTTCCTGCTTTTTCCTGCTTTGTACTTATAGATGGTGGCTATCGCATGTGGGGATTTGAGATTTGGATGTTTACTCCTGTAGGACCTATTCAATGCATTGATTGTGAGTGATTTCGGTGTACATGAGAAGATCAAGCAAGGATGGATTTCAAGAGAAAAGGAAAGGAACCAAAACGAAATCTTGAGATTAAAAGCAGAAGCTGAATTCTAGGCAGTGGAGGGAGGAGTGAGGAGGCTTGTATAGAGCATTGGATAGCGGAGGAGGATTTGGTTTAGCATATAGAGGGGTACTTATGCTTCTATTGTTGGGTAAATACTAAATTCCATTGTTCTTGAAGAAACAAAGCCTTGTTTCTCCAACGAAGAGCGTTTTTCCTTATTTAATATGGTGTCGTACTGCTGTGTTTGATGTTTGAAATTTGTTCATGGAGTGAGTTTGCTAGATTTGAAACTTGGGTAGCTCACTTTTCCAAATTTTTCTTACTTTGTACTAATATATAGTGGTTATTGCATATGGGGATTTGAGATTTAGATGTTTAGTCCTAAAGGACCTATTTGATTAATAAATTGTGGGTGATTTCAGACCAGATTGGTATCAGAACAATTTCTGATGGTCCTGTAGGGGATTTTAATTAATAACTAGTGTTTACATGTTTTTTTTTTGAAGGCATGGAGAAATCCAGAAGAAATTGATGACTTAAACTTCAAGAAGAGAAAGCTAGACCCTAGGAAATGTTGGAGAAAACTCAGCTGCAGTCAACAGAGAATTCCAACTTGTGGAGGAAGGATGAAGAGTTGAAGATGAAGCTTTAAAAAAAAGAGAGCCACTTGCTATGTTAGGAGAGAGGCTTGTGGTAGCACAAAATTATGTTGCTGATACTATCAACCCTACTTGTGAAGTAGTTACACAAACAAAGGAGAGATGTATGCTAGTGGAAAGGTTGCAACGAGAGCTAACATTTAAAGAAGAGTGGTTGGCAGAGCTTTATGTTGTGTTTGAAGAAATCCCAAGGAAGATGAGTTTTCCGAGTGTGGAAAATCGATTTTGGCCTTAGATATTGGGTCCATGAGCAATGAAAGCATGGTAAGTATACCAAATTTCATTCCTATTGTGTTCTAGTATTTTCACAAACCTTTTGGTATTTTTGATTTGCACACCAAATTTGTAGGTAAATTATAGAAGAGAATGAGTTATAGTAGGCAATCGCTAAGAAAGAATGACCAATAAATAAAAAATCCTATAGAGGTGGTAGCAATGTTTCAACATTTTGGCATCCGGTGCCTTGAGGAGGGAAAATGACACAAAGAAAGTGAATTACTTTTCAATGGGAAGGGAATACACAAGCATGATACCCAACTAAAGAGATATGCCAAAATGATTGTTCAAGATTTTTAGAACCTGTTCTATTGTGAATGAAAAGGACACTCATCATGGTATTGTTGGGATTTGCATCCATGCATGTTTTACAGAGAGAAGAATCATAGGCCACGATGTGATGGGAGTAGGATGTCACATGCTACATGATAAAGACCTTCAGTCTGAGTATAGGTTGTAAAAAGCAAAAACCAGGTGCCATTGTAGAGCCAATGAGGATTGAGTACAGTTGGATAGGTTTTGGTTCAATAAAATGAAAGGGTTGTATGCTTTCAAGTGTTCTCAAGAGAACAAAGGGTTGAAGTGTTGAAACACAAGCTAAAGGAAGAAAAGCATAGTTTTGAAACCATAAACTTTGGGTCAAAGATTAAGATTGAATCTTGGAGAAGCAAGCTGAGTATATGGGGTTTTCCATAGTAACATGAGGTAGGACTTTTATCATAATATTTTGCATGAGCCAACTCATATTGGCATTATGGAAGGAGGACTTCATTTGGGCAAAGAGAAATTTCATAAATTGACTAACTCCAAAAGATCCAGATGGGAAAGGCATAGAAAGCTTTTGGTTAACAAAAGCCTTCCAATAAAGTCTCGAGTCGAAATAGATGTTTGAAAAGTTGACTCATAGACAATGCTTGGGTGAATTAATCATTGGAGAGGCTATATTTTGTTTTTGGCCACCGATGAATTGAATGATGATTTATAACAGAGATAGGTTCAAGAGGTCCTTGGTATGTCATGATGCATAAGCACCTCAGCAATAAGGCTGAACTATTTATGACTATATAACCTAAAATTGATTCAAGAGGTCAAAATAGGTTGTTCAAGTCTATAAAAGGGAAGTGGGGGTGAAATAGATTAGAGAACGGTTGGAAAAGGTCTCAAGAAGTTAAGAGGATGCTTTGGCTTATAGGCTTTTTATTGGTCATTAGTTGCAGGCTGTCCACACCCCCAAATGGCTTAGAATGATACCCAAGACGCCATTGGGCATTATTTTTAGCCATATCAGAGCCTTAAATGCATCAATTCCAACTAAATCACCCCAAATCAGTTACAAAGGATAATGTTTCATAGTTTGCAGGTTGTTAGGAACATAGGATACAATTTTGCACTCGTCATGTTCAAACAGGACCTTTAAATGGTCCAAGAGGTAAATTGGAAGGGAAACCTGCAATCAATGAAAAGGAAGCTCACCCTTGCTAGTGAAACTATCTCCATCCATTAAGAAAGTCCTTGATAATTGACGAAGAATGTTAGTTTTCCAGTAAATTGGTGGGAACAGATTAGGACATATGGCACTTCAGGTTTGAAGGGTTCCATTGGTGTCAAATCACCTAAATATTTCAACACCCTTTCAAGGAGTTGGAAATATGAAAAACATCAAATACCTTCTTGCATAGCAAATTCGTTATAACGGATTTGGTATGGGGGAAAATGAAGCAAAGAGCAGCCCAAGAAGCAAAGGAAGGAGCTGAAAGGACACCTTCATCCTATAAGCAGAGAAAGTGAATCACAAAGGAGGGAGAAGGAAATGTGAGGAGGCTTGCTTGCATTGGAGAGGAAATGATGTAGAGGAGGATGTGGTCTACTAAATGCTTGAATTCGTATGCTTGTATTGCTTTGTAAATTATAGTGTTTGAAACTTTGAAGTAATAATGCCTTCTTATTCTTTAGGGGATTCATTTCCCAAGAGGTTTTATCCTTGTTAAAAATGGTGTCACTATGTGATGTTTGAAAATTTTTTATGGAGCTTGCTTTCCAGGTTTGAAGCTTCAAATGATTCATTTTCTTTGATTTTTCCTAATTGATGCAAATATAAAGAATTAGAAACTAGTGCACATGGGGATTTGAAATCTGGATATTTTACTTCTGAAGGATCTCTTGGATGAATTAGTTGTGAAAGATTTCAATACATGATAGGCCTTGAATGAGTCGAGACCATGATCAAATTATGTCCTATGGGGTGGTGTTCTTTGATGTTCATGGTTGCAAAATATCAATAAGTGGGACTCTAACCAACTATAGCTCTATCACCCGATATTAATATAATATTGAGATAAATGTAAACACATAATTTTGACATCTCAATATTCTTATTTCATTTGATTCCCCATGCACCATTGCTACCATCCCTCTTGAGATTATTGCCAAAACCATGCTACTATCTTGAATGGAGCTTTTGGCTAAAGCTATCATGCATGATGACCACTATTCTTTACGTCCCTTTGACTAATCTATTTCATTATCTATCATTCCATGCAAGATTGTTGGCTAAATATTGCCATCATCTCTTATAGAACTGTTGGTTGAATATCTTATCACAATATTTTGAATGTTGACTAATTAATTCAACCATCACTGCTAGCATTATGGGATAGTTTATCAAATTCTTTGATCATAATGATCATCATCCCCTCTAGGACTATTGATCAAACATAACAACTATAGTTCTCATTCAATAATAGTCAACCACCAAATACATAAGTCAATCCATAACATTCCACCCTAAATATTCAATGTGCAAGTCAATGGTGTTAAACATATCTTGACAACTCATTTTGAAACAATCAAAATACATTCAGTCAAAGGTGATGTTAGTTTATTTTCCAGATTTTATACCTGCAAGTAGAAACACAATAACAGAAAATAGAAACAACAACACAAGTGACACAGATATTTACGTGGAAACTGATAATGTGCAGGAAAAACCACGGGGCAATGGCAACTTCTCCTTTTATTATTTTCAGCAAAACTTTACATTCACATTCACAACATTTCTCACATGCATATGCAAGGGATCAAGTCCCTTTTATAGAGCAGAAGGAAGACTCCAAACTGTTCGTTTCCTCTCCCAAAAGGAAGCCTCCAAAACTGTTCGTTTCCACTCCTCAAGACTGTTCGTCTTCCGCATTCTGACGTCTATCCCAGACGTTTGCTGCCTAGACGTCTAGTACTATTGCCTAGACGTCTAGCAGCCTAGACGTCTAGTACTGCTGCCTAGACTTCTAGTAGCTTAGACGTCTCGCACTGCTGCCGACGTCTCGTACTGCTGTAGACGTCTCGCACTGCTGCCTAGACGTCTAGCAGTGCTGCCTAGACGTCTAGCAGCAGTCTTTGTAGGCTTAAACCCTCTGTATAGTGACTTCACCTCCTAACATTCTCCCACTTGAAGTCAGTATTCAGGAATTCTTCTGCCAAAGATTTTCATCCAGTGCCAATTGCCCAATGCTGCCCTTGTTACTTTTTTAGCAAGCCCAGAGAAGTTTTGCACCACTCAAACTTCTCTACCTTGACCGGATTTGTAAGCATATCTGCAGGATTCACTTTAGTGTCAATTTTTTGCAACAGGATCCTACCTTCTTCCACCACATTTCTTATAAAATGGTACTTGACGTCAATGTGTTTCGTGCGTTCATGGAATGTTGGGTTCTTCACTAGCTGAATAGCACTTTGGCTATCACAATGCAACGTAATTTTCTCCTGCATTATCTTGAAGTCACCCAACAGTCGCTCTAGCCAAATTGCCTCTTTGTTGGCCTCAGGCACTGCAATGTATTCTGCTTCAATGGTTGATAAGGCCACAACAGATTGCAACTTAGAAGTCCAACTCACAGCTCCACCAACAAGAGTGAAAGTATATCCTGTAGTGGACTTTCTCCCATCTCTATCTCCACCATAATCAGAATCCACAAAACCTTTAACTTGCAAATCTGCTGATCCAAAGTAAATGGCAGCATCTGAAGTGCCTCTTAAATACCTAAGAATCCACTTCACCGCATTCCAATGCTCCTTACCAGGATTTGCCATGTACCGGCTGACTACTCCCACTGCTTGGGCAATATCCGATCTGGTGCTCACCATGGCATACATGAGGCTTCCTACTGCTGATGAATATGGTACATGAGACATGCTTGTCTTCTCTGCTTCCATTCTAGGACACTGATTGGAAGACAACTTTAAGTGTGAAAGAAGTGGGGTACTAACTGGTTTTGCATTCTGCATATTGAAGCGTTGCAGAATCTTCTCTATATATGACTTTTGACTTAACCAAATCTTTCTTCCTTTTCTGTCCCTATGTATCTTCATCCCTAAAATTTGGTTTGCTGCTCCTAAATCCTTCATTTCAAAAGTCCTAGCCAATTGAGCCTTAAGTTCAATGATTTTCTTCATGCTAGGGCCTACAACCAGCATATCATCAACATACAACAACAAAATAATAAAACTGCCATCATCAAACCTCTTATAGTATCCACAATGGTCAGCTTCACTCCTGCTAAAACCTTGGCTCTTCATGAAGGTGTCAAATTTCCTGTACCACATCCTTGGCACCTGTTTCAACCCGTACAATGATTTCTTCAATCTGCAAACCAAATGCTCTTTGCCTCTTTCTTCATAGCCCTCAAGCTGATCCATATAGATCTCCTCCTCGAGATCACCATGCAGGAAAGCAGTCTTCACATCAAGCTGCTCCAGTTCTAAATCCTGTGCAGCTACAAGTGCAAGTAGAACTCTAATAGTAGTCATCTTCACAACTAGAGAGAAAATTTCATTAAAGTCAATACCTGACTTTTGCACATAGCCTTTTGCCACCAAGCGAGCTTTATAGCATTCCAACAACCCATCATTGTTCTTCTTCACTTTGTACACCCACTTGTTTCCAACAGTCTTTCTTCCAGGTGGGAGATCCACAAGTTCCCATGTTTTATTCTTGCGAAGTGCCTCGATTTCCTCCTCCATGGATTTCCTCCACTTTTCTGCATTCTCAGACTCTCTAGCTTCCTGAAATGAACTAGGCTCACCATCTTCAGTTAACAAAGCAAAAGATGACTGATATACTTGAGAATACCTTTTCGGACACTTATGTGGACATGTAGATCTTCTAACCCAATGATCTGTTGATTGTGGCTCTTGGTCTTGTGACCATTGTGGCTGCTCTACTTGTTATTCTACTTCTTGTTCTGCATGCTGATCAAAAACTTCAGCATGTTGATTTTCATATTCATCTTCACTCATTTCTACTTCAACTGGTACAACATTAGGAGTTTGTTGTACCTCCTTCCTTTGCATGGATTTTTCATCAACAATTACATCCCGACTAATAATTACCTTGTGGGCAGTAGGATCCCACAATCTATACCCCTTCACTGTATCTCCATAGCCGAGAAAAACACACTTGCTTGACTTTGGGTCAAGCTTGGACCTTTTTTCTTTGGGTACATGGGCAAACGCATCACAGCCAAAGGTACGCAAATGAGAGTAATCAATTGGCTTACAACACCAAACCTCCTCCGGAATTTGTCCATCCAACGCAGCTGTAGGTGACCTGTTAATAAGATAAACAACTGTATTAACAACCTCTGCCCAGAACTTTTTCTCCAACATGGTTGCGCTAAGCATGCTTCTTGCACGTTCCATGATTGTGTGATTCATCCACTTAGCCACCCCATTTTGCTGTGGAGTATATGGTACAGTATTTTGGTGCTTAATACCTTCCTACGCACAAAATTTATCAAATTCCTTGGAGCAATATTCACCCCCATTATCTGACCTGAGACATAAAATCGACTTGCCCAAACTCTTCTCTACCCGTGCTTTGAACTCTTTAAATTTCTGCAAAGCTTCCGACTTCTTCTTCAGAAAATAAACCCACACTCTCCTAGAATAATCATCTATAAAAGTCAGAAAATAGATGGCACCATTTAAGGACCGAGTGGGGACCGGTCCAAATATATCCGAATGTATAAGTTGCAGAAAATCAGAACTCTTACCAGGGCTTGCAGTAAACCGAACCCTCTTTTGTTTACCAAAAATACAGTGCTCACATAAGTCTAAATTGCAAGACTTAATCCCAGAAAGCATACCTTTGTCATGCAGAATTTTCAGACCTTTTTCACTCATGTGGCCTAGGCGTTGATGCCATAGCATTACTGCATCCTGAACAGAAGTTGTTGCTGCTGCATGGTTTGTCACCGTATCACCGCATAAACGATATAGGGTCCCATAAGACTCTCCTTTAGCTACTACAAGAGCTCCTCTGGTAATTTTGCAGTAGTTGTTACCGAAAGTGACAGAATACCCTAGCTTATCCATCATTTTGATTGAGAGCAAATTCTTCCGCAAATCGGGCACATGTCGTACATCACATAACAACCTTTCTCTACCATCGTCCAGCCTGATCCTTATATCCCCTCTTCCCACAATTTCTAAAGGGTGATCATCACCCAAATAAACCTGTCCACCACAATATGGCTGATATTTGTCAAACCAGTCTCTGTGGGGAGACATGTGGAAAGATGCACCCGAGTCCAAAACCCAGGTATATAAAATAGATTTGTTGTTATTGATACAAAAGGCTTCACATGTTGTCGTCTCTCCTGAATCTGCTGCACTGGCCTCAATTGATGGCTGATTTTGCTTTTCACCATTCTTTAATTGCCAACAATCCTTCTTTGAGTGTCCTGGCTTCCCACAATGCCAACACTTCCCTTTCTGCTTATGTCCTTTAGACTTAGATCTGGACTGTTTTCTACCTTGTTTACTCCTCTCGAAAGATCGACCTCTCACAGATAGGGCTTCATTGGTTGAGGGTTCTAGAGACGTTTTTCGCCTCAACTCTTCTGCCAACAAAGCGGCTACCACATCATCAAATTTTAGAGTTCCTGATGATGAATTACTGATGGTCATCACCATATGATCCCAAGTGTCCGAGAGGGAACAAAGTAGGGTGATAGCTCTATCTTCATCCTCCATCTTCACATTAACTGAAACCAGTTTACTGATAAGAGTATTAAACTCATTCAAATGATCTACTACGGATGAACTTTCCTTCATCCTCAAGCTATAAAGTTGCTTTTTCAGAAAAACCTTATTTGTTGCTGATTTTGTCTCATACAACTTTTCAAGCTTTTGCCAAAGGGCTTCCGCGGTCTTCTCTTCAGCTACATTGAACAAGACAGAGTCCGCTAGGCAGAGACGGATTGTAGAAACCGCCTTCCTGTCAAGCGTTGCCCACTCCTCATCTTTCATGCTGCTTGGTTTACTCGCGACCCCTTTCAAGGCTAGAGCTTGGTCATTCTGAACCAACAAATCCTCCACCTTCATCTTCCATAGAGCGAAGTTCCTGCCATCAAATTTCTCAATCTCGAACTTGGTTACACCTCCTGTCATTGTTGTAGCTCCCACTCGCACAAAACCTTGAGCTCTGATACCAGATGTTAGTTTATTTTCCAGATTTTATACCTGCAAGTAGAAACACAATAACAAAAAATAGAAACAACAACACAAGTGACACAGAGATTTACGTGGAAACCTGCAATGTGCAGGAAAAACCACGAGGCAATGGCAACTTCTCCTTTTATTATTTTCAGCAAAACTTTACATTCACATTCACAACATTTCTCACATACATATGCAAGGGATCAAGTCCCTTTTATAGAGCAGAAGGAAGACTCCAAACTGTTTGTTTCCTCTCCCAAAAGGAAGCCTCCAAAACTGTTCGTTTCCACTCCTCAAGACTGTTCGTCTTTCGCATTCTGACGTCTATCCTAGACGTCTGCTGCCTAGACGTCTAGTACTACTGCCTAGACGTCTAGTATTGCTGCCGACGTCTAGTACTGCTGCCGACGTCTAGTACTGTTGTCGACGTCTAGTACTGCTATTGACGTCTCATACTGCTACCTAGACGTCTAGCAGCAGTCTTTGTAGGCTTAAACCCTCTGTATAGTGACTTCACCTCCAAACAGGTGAAACATAATTTGTCATGCCGTAACAACACTATGCCAACAATGTTGACAAGTTGCAAAATGTTGTTTGTGTAGCAAGTCTAAATCAAGCTAATCTGAATAACTTGGAAGATGGGTGCCTTTCCATGGCCCTTGTTTTGGGATTTTAGTTAAGAATCCATATGCACAAGGTTAGATTTCAATTCCCTCTAGTCTCAACGTGATCGTCATAGCAAGTTTACTAACAAACTGTTATGAGTAACTTGGAAAGAGTATACCTTGCCATGGTCCCATGTTTGGGCTTTTGGATAAGGACCCATATCCACAAGTACAAGGTTATGAATTTGATTCTCTCTATTCTTTTTGTGACTACGCCATAGCAAGTTTATTAACAAGTTGTTGTGAATAACTTTGAACATCGGTACATTGCCATGGCCCTTAGTTTGGGATTTTGGCTAAGGACCCCTATCCACAAATACAAGGTTATGATTTGGATTCTGTCTATTCTTGGTGTAATTGTGACGTTGCAAGTCTATTAACAAGCTATTGTGAATAGCTTCGAAAGTGGGTACTCTGCCAAGGTCCCTAGTTTAGGCTTTTGGTTAAGGATTCATATCCACAAGGACAAGGATAGGAGTTTGATTATGAGTGTTGTTTCAACAAGCCAATGCAGCTGTATATCCTTCTATGGACATGGCCAATGAAGCTAGAAAATATACGCGTGACACAAACTGTGACTAAGCCAAATGTTTCTTCAATTCTCACCAAAATTGTGACTAGTTCCACTTCCTTTTCCTGTTCTTTGCATTGGGAAGTGCATTGCAGATTGGGAATTTACCAATGAAAAGCATTTTGGTTAAAGGACCCACATCCACAAGTACAAGGTTATGAGTTTGATTGTCAATTAGGGTTACATGTTGACCTAGGTACAAAATTTGATAGTTTCAAATTAGGCTGATGCCATATAGGATCCAGTTGGCCAGAAATTTCAAAATTGTGCTAGCAAGGATAATGGAGTTGAGTTTAAACAATGGATCTATTAGGTTAAAAACTGCACAGTGTTACTTGGTAAAAATTTCATCTTTTTTTCTTAGAAATGGATTAATCCAATAATGTGAATATTGAATGAAATATTTTAAATTTTGTCCACGGGATACTTTATAGGTTTTATGGAACCTAAAAGAAAAGAGAAGAATATATTACATAAATAACCTTTTTTGTTTTTGCCTAGAGCTCAGTTAAGATTCACGTCAATATTGTCACCTTGTCTATTTTTCATTCTGTGGTGTTCCAAAGCACTCTTAAGATATCCACCCACTCCTGGAGATGGTAAATTTAATAACTTGTTTATGCTGCTCAATTTATCATGTTGCAACAACTGCTTTTGTCTTAGATGTTAGTATGCAGGACAATGTGACATTACATCTTTCTCATCCTCAACTTCTCCTTGTTTGCTCTGCAAACAAGGATGTTGTTCTTGATTAATATATTTTTCTCTTCCTGTTTCAATTGAAAGATGATGAATTGGTTGACTATATATCTTTCTGAACTAAGATCTTCTCCTGGAGCTGATTTTTCTCTTTGTAGGTGACTGCTTTAATATTTATAAAGCAAGTGAGGAGATACGCAAGATTTTATCTTGAATTGTGGAATCTTGTATGCAAAGCTTAAATATTAAAGTCGTCTTTGCTAAATTCACTTCATTACGTTGTTGAAGAGTTGAAGCTAAGCATTAAACCATATTTCTGTAATTTCCCATATTATTGGTGTTGCTACGCTGTTGCAAGTCTATTTACAAGCTGTTGTGAATAACATTTGGAAGGTGGGTACCTTTCCTGGTTTGGGCTTTTGGTTAAGGACCCATATCCACAAGTTCAAGGTTATGTGTTCGATTCTAATTGGTACTTGTAACATTCACAATGCTCCATGTAGAGCATTGAAGAGAGAAATTTATGTGATAGTTGGAGAGTTCGAATTCAATAATTCATTACTATAAGAGAGGACAGTCACAAGGCAAACGAAAAGGATTTCAAGTCCCAAATTTTCAAGGTGAAGTTCAATAGGAGATGCCTGTTTTGCCTGGTAATGTCTAAATCAGAATCGACAATTAAATTAAGGCAACCAAAGAGGAAGCATGTTGGGAAGTAAACATATGGTATCGGATTAAAAGTCCTAACAACTGAAAAAAGGACCTATATCCACAAGTACAAGGTTATGTGTTTGATTCCTTGTAACTGAAATAAGGATAACTGGTTTCATTGTGTTCACAATAGAGCCATGCACCAATAAAAGGAGGATGTTGTTTCTTACATGCCCTAAGGATAGCCAGTAGGCACTTCACAATAAGGTAAACAAAATCATCTCTAGAAATTTAAGATTCTTTTTAGTCGGTGGAATTTGACATGAAGAGTTGATGTTACTAGCATGGTAACAAACTATAGTCGATTTTTTATATTTTTCAGTATTTTACTATATCTTGAGGTGACCGTATAGAAACGCAAACATATTGGCTCAGAAAATCATCATCATCTTCCACAAAAGTAAGTCCACAACTACCGCCCAAATTGTCTTACCTCATGTTCAATGTCATTATATTTTGGGGGTATAAGAAAATGCAACAGTCAATTTGCAGATCTTACATTAACATCTGCTTTTCTCTTTCCACATCACCTTGCGATCTTTATTATATTTATTATTTTATATTAAATTTGTTATTTATTTATATTATTATTATTTAAATAACGAATATATATTTTATAACTTACCGTACTTTTTCCATATTTATTATGTGACTGTTTTCTCTCTATATTAAAAGCTGGCATGCTTCATACAGAAGTTGTGACCTTGGTTACTAGTGACTAATAGGTGCTTCCATAATCCTATTAGGTCAGTTTTTTCCCGTCAAGATTCAGTTATCAACTCATACACCTTTGAAGTTGAATTCACTGATTTTAAGCTGGTTGGCAAGGAATGTAAAAGTATAACAATTTCTATGAGCACAAAGTTATATATTGTGGACACTAAAAGGTACATTGTTATCTGCCAGAGTGCTTGTGGGCTTGAAATGTGCATATTTTATCTTGAAATTATATTTGTTATTTTTGTTATAGATTAAAACAAGTTCATCAGGGGGATATAGATCCTGGATATCTTCCTATCATCTCTGTAATGCACTTAGGTAGGATTGCAATGAAGGAAAAGATAACTGTGAATCATGTAAATGAGGTCCAGTTTGAGTAAATATTTTAATACGTTTTATGTTTTGTTTATTATTATGTTAGCCCATAGGGATACTGATCCTGGACATTGTCATTAACGGTTGCTAAGGCCACATACATTTTGCCTTATAGATTGCCAGAGTTAGGGAAAGAAGTGCAGCTGCAGATGAATCAAGTCTTGTAAAAACAGTGTTTTGCAGCTCTGTTATGAAACTTGGCTAGTTTTTGAAAAAGTCGCTGAGTCCGGGCCTGAGTTGACCTTGTCGTGTCACTTGGGTTCAATTGGGTGAGTTTTCCTGAGTTCTCTGAGATTTCTTTTTCTTTTATTCGGCAAGTTTTTGGACTAGAGAGTAAAAAAAAACACGGCCGGTCATGCAGGGGGGAGGTGGAAAACATCATAAATGGTTTTTTTTTTTTCAGAGTGCCCTCAGTTTTGCTGTTCCCAGTTGTAGAGAGAGCAGAGATAAGGTGAAATTAGGCTACCAAAATGCAGACAAGGACAAAAATTCAGTTCACTCTTTCTACAATTGGGAACAGCAAAAATGAGGGCACATTGGAAAAAAAACCATTTATGCCATTTTCTTGTCCCCCATACATGTCTGGCCGAACTTTTTTTGGGACTTGAGAGTCCCCAAAACTCACCGAGTAAAAAAAAAAAAACTCACTGAGTAAAAAACAAAAACTCACCGAGTAAAAAACAAAAACTCACCGAGCTTAGAAAAACTCACCCAGTCTAGCCCAAGTGACTTGGCAAGGCCGACTAAGCCACGGACTTGGTGAGGAAAAACTCACCAAGTTTCGCAACAAAGATTTCAAGCACTGTTTAAATTATTTAAAGCAAATCACAATTATGATGTAAATCACGAATTTTCCAGCCTCCTGATTTATTTGTGAGTAGCCAATATTTTCAAAAAAAAGGGGGAAAAATTATGATTTTTGCTGACTTTTAATTGTTTAATTGTCAATGCTATTTTTCCCAGGCCTTGCTAACAAATTGCCAAACACGAATTTTTCAACATTGATTTCAAGATCCAAGAGATCAACTGGTTTAAGGATTGTTAATTTCATTCGGTCATTTAAAATCCTTTTGCATATGCAATATTGCACAACAAATGGCATTCCATAATTTCCCTTATATTGTGTAAAGTGTCCTTGTGATATTGGTGTAAGAATTGGACATTAACATAAACAAATTTTAAATGCAAATAAAGCAAGCAGTCAAGAGAAGATTGCAATTCATTAGTGCTAATTTGATACTAGGAAATT
This sequence comes from Wollemia nobilis, assembly GCA_028583015.1. Taxonomy (NCBI): domain Eukaryota; kingdom Viridiplantae; phylum Streptophyta; class Pinopsida; order Araucariales; family Araucariaceae; genus Wollemia; species Wollemia nobilis. The sequence goes on from JAQPPZ010001108.1 coordinate 1,226,071, forward strand.
GTTTTTATTGTGTTAGCTCAATTACGGTTTTAGTCTACTCCTTTGATGTTTAAAACTTTAAACCATAGTGTCATATATATATATATTGGATGGTTGGATTTACTTAAATGTTATATAGTACTTGTTGCCATTAGAACACATGTTCTATGGGGTCCCCTTTGGGTGAGACAAATAATTGGGAAAATGTGAAAGCAGGATGGCTGGAAGTGACTTGCAAATCCTAGGTGAAAAAGGGATCTCAAAGAGAATTACTTAAAGAAAAATAGAAAATTTAAAAAAATTACAAATTAGTGGGTTGGTTTAGGTTTAGACTTTTATAAAAGATTTAGTTTTAGGTTGGTTAATGTGTTTCTTGTAAGTGTTCTTTTTAAAAAAAAATTGATCCCTCAATTGTGCCTTCATGGCAGATGTGTACATGTCCCCACTCCCCAGCCTCAGTGCTGGGAACATGTCCTCATGTAACAAAGTTAGAATGTAGTTGTAACCTACAGCACGTGGGTTTAATTGGAAAACATGACTAGTATTAAATGTCTATAAAACATTAACTTTAATGTTAGGTCAACAATCATAATCAGATTTTGAGGGTCATTCCATTGACTAGTCATGTACGCCCAGTCCAAAAGGTCTTGTCATATTTTGCCTAGACATGTTGGCATCTTGGAGGTACCAGCAAGTGAAGTTTGTTGGAACCCAATATCAAGCATTATTGGTAACTTTTCATTAAAACACCCGTCTTTACTTTTCAGTTTTGGCATGAATTACAATGTGAGGCTTTCCTACATGTAAGCCCACTTGATATGTCTTTATATCTGTTAAAAAGCAAGGAATCCTTCCATTATTAAATTATAACTGTACACAGAATGGGATTGTTTGAAAGATGTCGCTGTGGTGTTAAGGGGCAACATGAATGAGACAAACAACTTTTAGTGATCTCCACTCATAAATATTTCATTGTACACTTGGCTTGGTTTACTTGATCTCTTCTAAACTGCACAGTGCATGTAAGTATGACTGAGGTGTATGTCTAGTTCTGGGGCACTCTGTACATGCTTGGCCTTGTCCAGTTAGTGCTTTTTCTGTCCTTGTAAACTCCTTTTAACAATTAAGGGGTGTAATATACAATGTTTGGTGGCTACATCTCTTTTTTTATTATTATTTTTAATTTCCCTGCTGTAGCTATTGTGTGGCCATGTCCAATATCAAGGTTGATAAAGATTTCAAATCATATGAAAGGTATGTTGAACCCATAGCCTAATAGTGTTTAGGGGCAATATAGCAATAAATATTTTAGGCCTCAGAATTTGTTTTAATGTGAAACAAAATTGGAATCTCAATGTACCTTGAGGAACCATTGGAGATTGACCTTGGTTTTACTATTGAACTTGGGAGATAATGTTAGCTTTTGATGCTATATGCAATGGGAGATAGCAATCACAAGATGCAAAAATAATAATATGAAAGAAAGTAAATCTGCGAGATGACTGAAAATATACTATAAATAGAAATGACGGAAATGAATACAATGTAGCTGTGGAGGAAATGAACACTCCATGAATAATGCTACTGGACTACATTGCACCCATCTCCAATATGGGCGACTTTATCTACGCCCTATGATGCACTATGTGCTGCTCTCTATGACACTATGCTATATGTGTTCTCTATATCTATGACTATGACAATAAGGCCATTATATAGGAAGATAGGTTCCTTGGCCAACACTCTATCTAGCTGTGCAAGGGATAACTTGCACATGTACAAGCTTGCACATTGACACTTGTGCATTTATTACATTGCATGAAGAAACTAAGTAACTTCCCCCTAAAGTAATCTAATGTCCTAAGTATGTATCTTGGTAGATACATTTACATGACCCAAATAATGTAATATGATCTATTTCTAACACCCCTCTGTATTACAATATTTGGGTATTGAAGACTTTTAGTCTTCAATGTGGATCTTCCTCCAATGGATAGTGAAATTTGTATTCTCCTTCATTGCTTAGTGTGATCAGGTTCAGCAGGTAATCTTTGTCTTCATATGATGTGAAGTAAGCTGTAGCTGAAGGTTCTTCTGCCTTTTGAATGTGTTCAACTGGTTCTGTCTTCATGATGACATGTTTCTCTTTAATATGCTTCTTCTTTCTTTTTCTTCTTCTTCTTCTCTTCTTATTTTGTCTTGGTGCTGATGGGATTTCTGCTTCATGACAAGTTAGTCTATCATCACAAAAATATTGTTCCTTCTTGCTAACTTGTTTCTTGTGTTGAGTAAGAACAAACACAATTAATGATAGATAAATCATTAGACACTCTTTTGGTGAAAATATAACCAATCTTTGTGAGTTCCACCATGTTGTGAAGAGAATTTCATGAAGGTAGTTAATCAAGGCTGTAAAGTTACCTTCTTTGGCTTCTCTAAGGAACAAGGAGAATTTCTCTTGATCATTAATAGATAGATACTCATATCCTTCTAAGGTATCTATTAAGTTTTGAGAATAAAATTCTACTTCATGGAAAAATTCTTCATTGTTGAAAGCTTTTCTCAAAATTTCATCCATGATAGAACTTGCTATTTCTTAGGATTGAATAGAATCTTAGTAGACTATCTTTCAGCTTTGAAGTATACAAGCTTGATTTTGATGAAAACCTTTATTATTCCTTAGGTTTGTAGGCTTCCTTATGTCTCCCTAGTTATGAGAGTTTATACACCTAATGGAATTTTAGGTTTTGTAAAAGCTTATATTTTCCCAATGGATTTGCAACTTGATAATTTATGATCAATGCTGATATTACCAAGTTTTGTGGAATTCCTTATGACTCCCTAGGGATATAATATAGTGCTTTTGAAAATATAGTTCAATTTTTGGTTGATTTTGTAAGGCTTTGTAAATATCAAAAATCAACTTTTATCTATCCCTTATTGCTCCTATTGAACTAAGCACTTTTTCTCAATATGTAGAGGTTTTAATGTTGGATTTCTTTTGTCCCTTTTTGATGTGTTTGAGACAAGTATATATATAAGTTTCCAACCTTAGCCTAAATCTTTTGATAACCTCTTTTTAAATATCCCTTATGTTTTGATTGAAGTGAATCTAATTTCCAATAAGTTAATTTGAAGTAGTAACCCTTATAACTCCCAAATGTTGGAAAATTAGATCACAATAATATTTGCAAATATTTTAAATAAATTCCAGTAGAAGTCCTTATTGCTCCTATGTTAATATTGCAAATATTTTATTGATATGATATATTATTCCCCTTTTTGGATATTGCTTTCAATGTAGTTGAATTCTTTTAATTTCAACCTTATGACTCCCAAGTAAAAGAAAGCATATTATGGTGGAATAAAGCTTACCTTATATCATTCAATATTCGATGTTGTATTTGTTGTGCATGCGCTGCAATATGGATGTTGATTCTGTGGCTCTCCTTTCAATGATTTGCTTGGAACCTTGGTGGAAAATAGACGTTCCAAATGTGGCCCTTCCATCAACGATTTTCTTGGAACCTTGGTGGCAAATAGACGTTCCAAATGTGGCCCATTCCTTCAATGATTTTCTTGGAACCTTAGATGTTCCAAATGTGCCACCGCTTATGTCTGCTCTTGACCTTCCTTCTTCATAGCATTGAAGGCTCTTCCACGCCTTGCTTCCATGCTGCCACTACGCCCTGTGATTGTAGACTTCGGATGTAAATGCTCTTCTTTCGCTCTCTCTTCGTTGCATTTAATGGTGGTCAATGATGGACAAGTGGCACCTACGTTTCTTGAGAGCGCTGCCACTTCTTGTAACGTTGTTGCACCGAATGTTACTCCTTTGTAATGTATGTGAACTTGCTTTGAGCGCTTGTAACTCCTCAACGTTGGTCTCTTGAGTGTTAGAAATATGATAGGTGTTAGGGAATATTATGCCAAGTGGCATATGGACTTCATGCATGCAAATTTTGACGTAACGCCTTCAAGAAGGAGATTGTAACTCCTTCGTTATTCTTCTCCTTAGCTTGCTATGCTTTCTTGGGCAGCAAGCAACATGTTTTTCTCTACAAGCAATTCATGAGCCATCTTGGAGCTTCGAATGAGGATGGGGTAGCTCTTTTGCTTTCCTCTATTGATGCTATTCCCAACGTAGCATCTATCCTTCTCTTTGTGCTTATGCCTTCAATGTGCTCCCTATTCACATTGATAGAAGTGAAGCTTGATGCGCCTGTTTGTTGGATGTGCTCTATCCTCTTTTTTTTACATAAATAACTTCTTCTTGTCCTTGCAAATGTCGATGATGAACTTGTTATGATTTACGTAAATTATTTTGATAGACTTCCTTTGGCTTACGTAAATAACCTTGGTATGATTGTTGTCATTTACGTAAAAGCTTCCTTTGTCTTGCAGGTCCATTCCTGGAGAGAATGCCCTTTCGTTGTTGGAGAACGCTCGATCCTTTGGCCCTTATTTTGGCTGCCTTTTTTCCTGTACCTGTTGTGCCTATTGTGGCACCTTTAAATCTGCTCCTTTCCCTACGTTTGATGTATTGTAGAAGTGCAATACCATGTAACCTTTACATGTATATAGAACCTTTTTATTGCACCTTTTCTTGCACTCTTTTGCAGGCCTGAGTTTCTGATTTTTGTAGCAGATTAGTGAGTGCAAAATGAGGGTTTTGAGGATGTCTCTTTGGCTAGACTCCTTACCCTTTTTGCTTGGATGATTGATGGTGAATCCAAGCCTTGTAAATGCTGTAAAATGAAGCTTTCTTTTAGTTGCACTAACCCCTGAGTGCTTTGGATTTGAGATTCACCAAATCTCAATCTTTGAAGCTTCTTTTGGTTAGTTTCCTTTTGCATGTACTAACCAATTTTGGTGGCTTCTATTGGCCACTTAGAGTTGCAGGTTTTGTGCTTTCAAGAGTGTCTTTAGACACTTGATACAAACTAGATTTTGTAGCCTTTTTCAAAGTACAAAAACTAATTTCTTTTGAGAGTAATAGGATAGTGCAAATAAATCTAATAAATTTTCCCTTTTAATGCACTAACAATTTCACCTTATCACTCCAATTAACTCTCAAAAATTAATGCACTCAATCAATTTACTGCAACTAATCAAGAATAATCTAGAATGAATCTTCAAGACTTATTCTACAATTTTATTATAAGCAAAGGTAGTAGGAGCTAGTCTTCTTTTACTTTCCAAAGTAGATGATAGGTAGTTGATAGATAGTTGGAATTCTAAAATCTAATCAACTCCTAAAGTGCAAATGAACCTAAAAGGAACCTTTCTGTTTTGCACTTTTGAAGACTTTAATTCAATTCTCCTATTTGCAACTTCAATTCAAATTAAGGTGCTTAAACAAATCTGATAAGTAATCCAATTAATGAATCTACTTGCACCAACAATTGCATACCTTTTTCTTAAAGCTCTTTTTCCACTTAGAGGATGTAGATCTTGGTGTCTAGGATCACCAAGTTGTTGCCTTTTGTAGGATGTTGCAACTCTTTGTAGGCTACCTTGAACAACTTCATCTTCACCAAAAGATGGTCTCAAACTTTCTTTCATGAGCCTAGGATTTTGGTGGCTTGTTCTCCTCTTGTAGTCTCCTCCTTTTGCTGTAGATTTGAAGAGATCTTCATTTCTGAAGCGGTGCCTTTTGCTGTGAGAGGTAATCTCCAAATCTCCTGGATTTGGTAGGCTTCTTCTGTCCGAATCTTCCTTCAAGCTTCTTGTTGAATTCTGACTTCAAACAGGATCTTCTTCTCAATATTCTTAGTGTCTTGAGGTCTTCACTGATTCTTCTTCGGTATTTGGCACTCCTTGCCAAATTCTTCTCCTCTTGGGCTTGTTGTCGGATGGCGACAATTGTCCCAAGTCCTTCACTATCAGGGGCTTCTCCTTGGTAGTGGATTTCTCCAATGAGTTCTTCTTTGATGATTTCTTCAATAAGGCTCTCCAAGCCTTTTACTGGATGCTCATTGAGACCTCCCCAAGGTCTTTGATCTCGCAACTACTTCTGGTCTTCCTTGAGACCTTTTCTTCAACCTTCTGCTCCTGGAAGTGTTGGTGGTGAGATCTTCCTCTGGATCTTCACTTCTGCTTTTGGATTCGATTAGGACTCTCCTAGTCCTTCTTCTTCCAAGACTAGAAGTTCTTCTCCTTATCTCTTTCCTGTAGGTGCTGGATTGATTCTAAAGAAGATACTCTTCCTAGCTTTCTTGTAGGAAGTTTTCCCGACTCACTGAATCTCCTTTCCTGCAACAAAGTATTAGTACTGAAATCTTAATCTCCTTCTAAATCAAATACTCTCTTCTAGAGTCTTCTTTAGGATCAAGGCTACTATGGCCTAATTTCAGTATCAAGGCTCCTATGGCCTTTTATTCTAGATCAAGGTTTCTATGGCCCTTTTTTTTAGATCAAGGCTCCTATAGCCTTTTCTTCTTGTGTGAAGTTTTCAATTTAGTAATGGAGATCTCCTGTCTCCTAACTTCACCACAACTCTTTTCCAAAAGTCTTCTTCCATAGTATTCTTTTCTTGGACAAGAAACTAACCTCTACACTATGAAGATACGTCGACCTTCGAGCAACAAAGTTGAAGTCTCCTAGATTTCTGTTGTAGGAGGAATCCCAATATTCTAAGAATTAGATTTTTGCAACAAAAAGAAACTATGGTCAATAGTTAAGAAATTCCAGATATCCTGACTTCACTAGTTGATTTGTCAATCTAGTGGATTGAATGTTGAGTCCTAGTCTTCACGAGTTTTTCCTGCAACTCTATGGAAATACTCTAGCCAAAAGTAATCTTAGTATTTTTGAAACTGAGATTTCTTTTAGTCCTCACTTGTGGCTCTCCTTGTTTCTACCACCTAGACTCTTTTGAGAGTTTTTGATAGTGACTGGTCCAAAGGCGCGTCAGGTTGACAAACAAACTCAGGCTCATTGATAATGGTGGCTTTCCTATGGCTAGATCTACCGTAGCTCTGATACCATTGTTAGATTTTGATGCTATATGCAATGGGAGATAGCAATCACAAGATGCAAAAATAATAATATGAAAGAAAGTAAATCTACGAGATGATTGAAAATATACTATAAATAGAAATGATGAAAATGAATACAATGTAGTTATGGAGGAAATGAACACTCCATGAATAATGCTACTAGACTACATTGCACCCATCTCCAATATGGGCAACTTTATCTATGCCCTATGATGCACTATGTGCTACTCTCTATGACACTATGCTATATGTGTTCTCTATATCTATGACTATGACAATAAGGCCATTATATAGGAAGATAGGTTCCTTGGCCAACACTCTATCTAGTTGTGCAAGGGACAACTTGCACATGTACAACTTGCACATTGACACTTGTGCATTTATTACATTGCATGAAGAAACTAAGTAACTGTTGGTTACGAATCTGCCATGAGGAAAGGATTTGGTATAATTGCGCCCAGATTCGCCCACCAGATTGAAAGGCCGGAAGGAAGGAATGCCTTCCGTGCCAATCTCCGGAGAAGGCCGGCTTCTGTGGGGTTTTAGTGTTTTAGGATAAGAGTGCAGGGAAAGAGATAAAAGTGCGGAAAGAGAATCCAAATGTGATTGGAGTTGGGTGGGGGGAATAAGCAGCACGACAACGATCAATCACCACTACTAACAACATTCATATACAGAACATACATTGAAACTACAGCTATCATTCATCCTATGTATCCTCTATCTATGCATTCCAGGAATACTTGATCATCAAATACCAGAGTCCAGAGTTCAGTACAACAGTAAGCAATGATACAAGAAACATGAGGCAGAAATGACAAGGAGAGGCAGCATACAAGATAAAAGACAGTAAGCAGAGCCAAGTATATGCTTTGTATTAGAGGCAAACGCACAGCTACAATGGTTCCCTAGCAGTATATTCCCCTTCCCCCTTTTACAATGCATTGCATGGCTATTTATAGCCTCAAGTTCCCCCCGATTACATTTACGGGCACAAAGTCCCGGGCCAGACAATAGCTGACAAAAGCGGCCAAGGAGCTGCTGATGCTGACTTCTGTCGGGCAGGACTGTACTTGCGGCATGGTCTCCCTGAAAGCTGTACAGCTACGTGGCGGTGTGTCGGGTCAAACCATCGGTCAGCAGGAGTGCGGGTAGCTGTGGCAGATGGCACATTACATCAGCTTTAATGGTGGCAGTTGGAGTAGATAGGGCGGTCCATGCTTGTCCTTGTTCTCGAATCCCGAAGTTGGACACTTGTCAGATGCTGATGAGTGACACATGGCTGCCTTGAAAGGCAGTTTATCCAACTTCGCCCAGGATTCGAGCGCTGTCGGGTCGTGTAGATGGAAAGCAGCGCAGTTGGGGAGGCCTTCGTGCCTTAGTCAATTTCTGGGCTTTCTTACCCAACTGCGCACTGGTCAGAGGGCGCACCCCGACTTCGCTGTGAAGTCGGGTTGCGCACCGGCACTTTGCTGTTTTTACTGTCATTCGGACTGCGCACCAAAAAGGGGGGCGCACCCCGACTTCGGGCGAAGTCGGGTTGCGCCCCAACACTTAGCTGATTTTTAGCCATACTGCTTCCCAAGTGCGCCCAGGAAAAAGGGCGCACCCCGACTTCGCCCCGAAGTCGGGTTGCGCCCTGACACTTAGTCAGATTTCGCTCATTTCCTGTCTGCTGCGCACTTCGCATTCCCTACTGCGCTCCAACTGGAGGGCGCACCCCGACTTCGCAGCGAAGTCGGGTTGCGCCCTGACACTTAGTCATTTTCGGGAAACTTGCTGGAAACTTACCGGGGAAAGTTCAAGGGGAAGAGGGAGGAATTAAACTGCGAGGAAGGGGGAGAAAGGGAGAAATGAAGAAAGGGAAAGAGAGGAAGGAAGGAAAAGAGCAGGTCACTTACAAAAACTGAAAACATGGCACCCCGTGCCAAATGTGGCAACATTCCTGGCGGCTCGCGGGGTGTCGAGCTCGCCTCGACGCAAAGAACCATGCCTTTATCCATTGGGTGCAGAGGAACTTCCTTCCCCTGCTTTCTGCTGCTCTGACCGCTTCATTCCGGGCAACTGTTCTTCTTCAGGATCACTTCCGGCAGTTGCCTCCTCAGTTTCTCCTTCTGAATCTGAATGCTCTCCACTGTCAGCCTCCCACTCGCTGATGCGTCGGTATGCAGCCTTGGCTTGGTCCCAGACTGCTGCTTGGAAGGGCCCGAGGTCGCTGACCTCTTTCAGTGCTGCGTGGAATGCAGCAACTGCGTGCAGGTCGATGGTGTTATATCTTCTTCCCAATTCCTTTAGGGAGGAGTTGATTTTACAGTATTTAGACACCATCTGGGTGACCTGAGCTTCTTGAATTGGCTCTGCCCAACTATCAATCTCCGCTGTGTCTGCCTCAAAAGACAACCAATTCTGCTTGACCTGGTCCAGGGTCAGAAATTCGCCATCCTTGACGAAGCTCGGGCACCCGTGCTCGGACAGAGTGTGAAAGGGGGCCAGGAGAATGTTCCTTTCATGTTCTAGGGCGTCCAGCGTCCTCCTAACCGTTCTGATTTTCTCTGTCTTATCAAAATAAATGTGCAAGGTTACCCTTGCATCTGCCCACTCTGAGGCAAGTTGGGACATAGGGGCAAATTGGAGGCCTTTGCGCTCAAACTGCTCAAGTTTCATAGCCAGGTCTAGCCATTGCCTCTCCTGGTGTTCGGCCTCCTCTACCACAGGCTTTCCCTGGGCAGATACTTCTTCAATCCTGGACACGAAGTCCAGGACTGACAAGGACTTAACAAGGTTGGGCTTGCAACCTTGCAGCAGACTAGCCCGCATCTCCTTGGCTTTGCTCTTTGAAAAGACCGCCGCTTGTGATGATTTCTCCGCAAGCCGCGACTGCGCCTGTTTCAGCGAATCTTGAAGCTGTGAAACCTGCTCCAGCGCAACTCTTTTCTCTTCTGACAGCAGCTCGGCTGTCTGTCTCTGTGCTGCGGCCTCCTGCTGAGAGGCGGCCAGCTGAGCCTTAAGCTCATCTATCTCCTGTTGTGCTGACCCTAGCTGCGCGGTGGCCCTAGCTAGGTCCTCCTCTAGCTGCCTTGTGTTATTCTGCATCTGGAACAACGCTTCCTGGGTCTCAAGATGCTTGACAAGGAGGTTGTCTGTCCTACGACGAATACCATGAATTTCGTATTCTTCGTTGATGTCATCAAAGCTTTTCTCCTTCCTCCGATGCTCGTAGTCCGCCTCAGTCATCTCCCGGAGAGGCTTCTTTACTTTCGGGATCAATTTCTCGGTTGTCAGCACTCTCCTGTCTAGGTCAAACTTCGTGCGCTTTACCGGGGCAGCTATCTCTTCGGCTCTCCTTCGTTTCACGCCCTGGAGAAAGGAGGCAGAACATCCTGAGGCGCTTACTGCCAAAGGTAGGTCATCAGCGCTCTGTAGTTCGCCCATGAAGTCTAGATCCTCCAGCATTGGATTTTGCCGCGGCATTTTTCCTGCAAACAGTGACGCGGGAGGTATTCCAGAAGGAGTGGCCGCTTTTGAGGGCGACCGGGTCCTAGGGGAAACGGGCGGCTGAGTGGATGGTGCTGGTAGGGTTTTGGACGGCTGGGGTGAGGAGCGCGGCGGTGAAGGAGCAGCTTCAGCACTGGCTGCGGGTGAGGGTTCTAGGGTTTGACTCAGTGATTGGAAGGCGTTAGGATCCTGAGCAAACTGGTCAAAGGAATGTGGGCCGCTAGAGGGCTGGGTAGCTTGGGAAGAGGAAGACGCGGCTATGGCTTGCCCTGATGAAATGGGAGAGGGAGCTTTGGCAGGGCTGACTGGGACTTGGGGAAGAAGTGCAGTGGACGTACCTGCGGGCTCCGCCTGAGCCGTTGTTGGAGGGGCGCTTGCAGCCCGAGTGTCTGCGTCTAATTCGGGGCTGTCCAAAGAGAACTTCTGGCGCTGTTGCTTCTGTTTGTGCCGCAGCTGTCTGTTGTACCCGCTCCTTAGGCCGTTTGGTCCTTTCAACTCTCTTCCTCTTCTTTTCTTCTGGCGCTGTGGCTGGTCCAGAGGAAGGGGATAAGGACGGGGCGGCAGGTGCTGACGTTCCCACGGTAAACTTGTACCTGGGTCTGGCTGGAAGGATGCCTGCCGCGCTCGGTCTGCTAGCTGGCAGCGCGGGCACTTTTTCTGTTTGAGGGGCCACCTCTGGGGTTGACTTTTCTGAATCTTGCGCCTTTTCGGGCACTGTCTCGGAAGATACAGGCTGCATCGGGCCCACTTGACTGCTCATCGGAGTCGCGTTGGAAGTCGCCGGAGTAGATGATTGTTGGGACGGGGGCCTTCTTATATACCTTTTCTTAGCGCCTCGGGGGACGCAATTTCGAAATTCGAAGGGCCGCCACGTGGCAGCGTGCTGGTCATATAGGGCCGAAAATTCGTCATCCACGGCCAGATTCCTCCGGTTGGATTTATCGTGCTGTGTGCGACACCTCATCTTCCAGCATTCAATAATTTTGTCTTTATGCCAGTTGAGGGGTGCCACCTTGGCGAGGAATTTTCGGAAGCCCGCAGACTCCAACCGGTGATCCGGGTTTTGCTCTGGATCGTACGCTACCTCTTCGCAGTAGAACTCATGCCATGGAGGCCATGATTGCATCTGCTCGATATGCCATTCCAGGTCTGCACCTGTCCTGTTCCTTCTTTCCTGCATGATCTCAGCTCGGGGACAGATGTGCGTGAATTTTCCTCTGACCCCAATTGGGTCGTATTTCCAGCGCTGCGACAGCATTATTAGGCCCATATCAATGAGTTCCCGCTCGAGGTAGACATGTTGTCCGATTTCGTACACTTGGGTATTCGCCCAGGTAATGGGATACTGAAATATATGGCCCTTCTTTTTACCTTGTCCGAACTCATCCTCAACATAGTCCATCTGCCGCGCGATTTCCATCCCGAACTGGTGGTCAGTGCAGAAGTAGGGCAGCAGGAACGGCTGCCCCTTGAACCCGTAGATTCTGACTATGATGCCTTGAGTCAGCCGGAAGGTGTCCCCGTACTCATTCTTCCATAGGTATTTTGTCATGACCTCCGGTGGGCGAGACGCCTTACGGTTGAACAACCCCATGACCATGCACAGAAACTTAAGATTAAATTCATAGAACGATCCTTTTCTGTACAGAATCTCGGTCCATTCATACACGGGCAGCGGTTCTCCTTTTTCGTTTATTTTCTTCAAGTCAGGAACGTTCATCCGGTAATGCATGTGATACAGGCACAGCCATGCGAGGAAAGAGCAGAACCGGAAATCCGTTGACTGCTTCTGCTGTAGCCTAACCGAGCTTGAATGTATTGCATATGCCAGCCAGTCCGCCTAATCGAAGAAAATAAGGCGCTTTCCACTCCTCTCGTGCGTAGAGTCGTAGAATTCTCCGTGTGGGAGACATTCGCGCGGTGCCACCGGTACGGCCGTACCACTTTGTCAGAGTCGCAGCCGAGGACCCACGCCGGGATTATGTAGATGTATTTATTTTCAAATCTATCCAGGGGTATGGGGCCAGTTGGCCACTGTCCGGCTGTCAGCGGAGTCTTCAGCTCCGAATCAAGAAATTCTCTCATCCGCTTTGTCTGCGTAAATCTGCCGGTCTGCTCATCCAGATTTACCCTTCTGACAATTGCGTCGGGCTCGTACTGAAGCCCCGGGGCAAACGCTGGCTGGACGCTTTCCCGGAAGAGTGTGAACAACACTTTTCCCTTGTTGTCGCAGACTTGTCGGGAAGCTGGTTTGTAATATTCTGCAATTGCTTCAACCAGCTCCGAGCACTGGTGAGTAGGAGGGCACAAGAACCAGTATAGGTTCGATTTATACGCAGCGCCGACATGATGTGAGGGCGAAACCTTGTCTACCCACTTTGCAATATTTAGCCTCAGCTTGGTGAGGCTGATGGAGAAAGAGCCGTCTTTGTACCCGGCCAGGTGATTAACGGTGGCGGCGGAGTTCGCCCAGCTACGCGCCTCTTTGTCCGGGTCTTCTTTTTCTCGGTCTGGCGGCGCTTCGCTCTCATGGGCGCTTGACTGCGGTGATTCCTCAGCTTCGCGCCGCTCTTCACTAGATTGCGCTTGTACGGGCGCTTTTCCCTTGTCCATCCTTTCTGAAACAACAGAGGCGGGAATTACGGCTTCTGAATTGTCAGCTCTGCTCTTTGCAGTCAGGGAATCAGCTTGGACGATTTGAATTTTTTGAGTGCGCCAGGGCCCTTTTTCTAGACAACGTCTGTGACATTAATGGCGCGAGGGAGGGAGTTAGGGCGGTTAACTTGGAGTTGGTGGAGGCGTTATGATTTTTTGGCGGCTGTGCATGGGTTTATTTTTGAAAAGCGCACCCTAGTAGCCGTTGGTCCAAACGCACCTTGCCTTTTTAATGCATCATTCTTGAAAGATGTGCAATCATTAAACCTCCTTGGGCGTCGTGCCATTGCTGACGTCATCGCCACCATCTGGGCACACTTTACAAGGGAGAATTTCTGGCCCATGAAGTCCAACTTCGCACCGTGCCGTACTGCGCCCTGGGCCCACACTTAGAAATTTTTTTACGTTTTTCGTGGTGGGTTATTCGGGTGGCGCCCACAATTCAGGGCGCACTCAGACTTCACCCGAAAAAAGGGCGCAGTCCGACTTCGCCCGGAAAATGGGCGCAATCTGATTTGACACTTAGCTGTTTTCAGCTTCCCGCGCCGGATCACCCAGGGTGCGCCCGAGAATGGGAGCGCACTCGGACTTCACCCGAAAAATGGGCGCAATCCGACTTCGCCCAGATTTGCCTGCGCAGTCTGACACTTAGCCATTTTCCTGCTGCCTGTTTTCCAACTGCGCTTTCCAGATGGTGCGCAGCCCGACTTCGCCCCGAAGTCGGGTTGTGCACCCAGACTTGTCATTTTTGCTCCTCTTTTCAGCTGCCTTCTTCCGAACTTCGCACTGTTCAAGGAGCGCTACCCGACTTCGCTGCGAAGTCGGGTTTTGCCTCGACTTTACTTGGGCTTTTTCTAAAAAATAAAAAACTGAATGCTGAAATATATACATTCTGAAAATTAAAAATAAAGCAGAAGGAAAATCTGTACAAGGAAGGGCCCATTGGGCACCTTTAGTGGCGGTAAATTTTTAAGTGGAACCCATTGACGGGAATGGGAAGAAGCTGTCCCTCCATGTCCCGGAGCACAAATGCGTTGAACTGGTTCACCCGGGCAATCTGATAAGGGCCCTCCCAGAGAGCGTCAAATTTGCCGTGATTGCCCGGCTTTGCCTTCAACGAGTCCCACTTCAGCACCAGGTCCCCGATTTTGAAAACTCGGGCGGTGGCTCCTTTTGCAAACCAGCCTTGGGTTGTTTCAGCATGTTTGGTGAAGGCCTGGTATGCTTTTTCTCTATCTTCCTCTAACTGCAACAGCTGGCACAGTCTGTCATCCACCGGATCCCCGTTGCCTCTCTCTTCGTCCAACATCCAGAGAGCGGGAATTTCGATGTGGGTCGGCAGGACTGCTTCTTTGCCGTAAACGAGCGCATAGGGGGACGTCTTGATTGATTTCTTGAAGGATATTCTGTCCGCCCACAGCGCCCGATCCAGGAGTAGGTGCCAAGTCCTCTTGTTGTTCTCTACTGTTTTTCTGATGATCTTCAGTAGGTTCTTGTTGGTGGACTCGGCAAGACCGTTCCCCTGTGGGTAGTAATTGGAAGACATTTTGTGATAAATGCCGTATTTTCCGGTGTACTCAGTGAGTACGAGCACTGCGAACCCCGGACCATTGTCCGTCACTATTGACTCAGGGACCCCGAAGCGGGTAATGAGGCTCTCGAGGAACCTGATGACCGTCTCCTGGTCCGCGTTCTTGGTGGGGATTGCCTCTGCCCACCGCGTGAAGTAGTCGGTGGCGGTAAGGATAAACTTGTGCCCTGCTGCAGAGTTCGGCGTAATCACCCCGATAAAGTCCAGACCCCATTGCTGAAACGGAGTCTCGGCTTGGATCGGTTGAAGGGGTAGGGGTGCTTTTCTATTTCTGCGAGCAAATCTCTGGCATTGATCACATTTTGTATAGACCGCATGCGCGTCTGAAAAGAGAGTGGGCCAATAGTACCCAGCTCTTATTATTTTCAAGGCCGTTGGCCTTGCAGAATGGTGACCCTCAGGCATCCCAGAGTGAAATTCTCCGAGGACCCTGGGCTGGTCGGTTTTCTTGACGCACCGCAATAGGATGCCGTCAATATTTTTGAAGTAAAGCCCCTCGGGGCGAAGAGTGTATTTCAGTGCACCTAGCCGAAACCTCCTTCTTTGTGAGGCATTCAGGTGGTCTGGACATCTCCCGGTGCAGAAATACTTCACCAGGTCATCTGTCCAGTCACTCTCCTCGGGTAAGGAGTTGGCTAGGTTGGTGGTCGTTCTTGGATCCTCCCACTTACAGGCGGATATCTGGGCTGCTGCGCTTCGGGCCAGCTCCTGGCACAAGGCTCGGCCTATGATAAGCTTGGTTGGCCGCACTTCGATGTCGAACTCCTGGATTTTAGCAATCCATCCTGCTCTCTTGTGACCCGGCTCTCCTTGTATGATGAAGCTTCGGACGTTCGGGTGTATCACAAAAACGGTTGTCCGGCTCTGGGAGACGAAGTGCCTGAACTTTCGGAGAGACTTCATGACCGCGTGAACTTGCCGCTCTATAAAGTTGTACTTTTCTTCATGCGGCTGAATCACTTGGCTCAAGAACGCTATGGGGCGCTCTTCGCCATCGTCTCCCTTCTGGGTCAGGACTGCGGCGTAACTCTCGGGTTCTCCCACCGCGTACAGGATGAAGTCCTTGGAGTAGTCCGGGTTTATCAACACCGGAGCTTGTGCAATGCGGGCCTTGATTTCCTCGAAGGCCTGCCTCCTCTCATCAGTCCATAAGAATTCAGCATTCTTTTTCAGCAATTCGGCCATGGGCTTGATTACCTGTGCGAAGTCCGGTATGAACTTCCGCACGAAGTTGATTTGGCCGAAGAAGGACTGCAGCCCCTTCTTGTCAACTGGAGCGAGGCAAACGGAGGAGGGCTTCCGCTCTATCAGGGTCCACGGCTAGGCCTTTCTCGGAGATGACATGCCCCAGCAGCTTACCTTCTTTTACCGCGAAGACAGATTTCTTCGGGTTTATGGAGATGCCGAATTCACGACACCTTTCAAATATTTGCCGCAAGTGGGGGACATGGTCCTCTCTCCTGTGAGAGAATACGGTCATGTCATCCAAGTAGATGACAATAACCTTGTTGAGCGAGCTCTCGGAAGGCCGGGTCCATGGCTCTCTAGAATGTGGCGCCAACATTGGATAAGCCGAAAGGCATGCGCTGATAGGCGAACGTTCCCCATTTGGTGGTGAACGCCGTCTTATGCTGGTCCTCGTCCTTAACCCAGATCTGGTTGTACCCAGAAAAGCCATCTAGGAGGGAAAATCTTTGTGCTCCAGCAACTATATGGAGGATCTGATCGATTTGGGGAAGCGGATAATGGTCCTTGAGGGAGGCCTGATTCAGATTTCTGAAGTCCACACAGAGACGAATGTCTCCGTTCTTCTTCCTCACGGGAACCAAGTTCGCAACCCAGGACGAATGCTTGATGGGGTAGATGATTTTGGCCTCCAGCATCTTCAGGAGCTCGGCCTTCATCATGGCCTCGATCTTTGGATTCACGACCCTTTGCTCGGAATGGCTTGGCGCCATCTTCTAGCTCAATGGTATGCTTGGATTATATTTCTGTCATACCCCTTCAAGTCCTGGTAGCACCGAGCTACTATGTCAGGGAACTCTCGGCACAATGTTCTGATTTGCTCAAGTTCCTCTGTGGTGCAGTCTGTCCCGACCTTGATTGTTTTTCCAGGTTCAAGCTCCAGGTCGGAGTACTGCTTCGGGTCTACTTTGATCCGGTGCGATATGGCTCTGTCGTTCTGATCAAATAGACTCTCAAGTGTAATCAGTCCTTTTGGGACATGATTATTTTTCAGTTGTATCAACCCCTCATATTGCTCGTCATCAGGGTCTCTACCTTCGATTGAACACGCTTCGTTAACCAAAAATGTGACGATTTCCTCGTCACAGTCAAACACCTGCCAGTGGGTGTCCTTATCGAGCACAGAAGGCCTGTAAATGGTACGGACCGGCTTCGGCTTCTGGACAGTGTCATCAGCCGGAACGTACCTGGCTCCAACGAGACGCCAGAATGTCGGCATGTTTGTTTTTCTCACGTGATATAGCCTTGACATTCAATGAGTCGAACGACTCCATCAGGTCCCACACCCGATTACGGTACGCCTTGAGATAGTGCTTCTTGGAGGCACACTTGTTCATGATCTGGTTGCACACCAGCTCCGAATCGCCGAAGATCTGCAGATGCTTAATCCCCAGCCTCTCTACTTTTCGCAAACCCAAGCACAGGGCTTCGTACTCCGCCGCGTTGTTGGTGCAGCTCCAGGCCAGCCTGTAGGTGTAATCCTTCGGGATCCCGGTTGGGGAAACCAAAAGTACACCCGCACCGGCGCCATTTTTGCATCGTGCGCCGTCAAAGAAAAGCTTCCACAACTTTTCTGGTGCAGGTCCTACTTCTCTTTTGGCCGACTTGTCAAGCCTCTCAGGCTGGACGACGGTGTAGTAGCCTTGCTCAGTTTCGATCACGGTGTTGAAGTCCCGCAAGGAGAATTCGTCTTCCACTTGCAGCAGCTCAAGAGCTTGCTCCGTCATATCCACCACCACCAGTTCTTCCTCCGTCAGCTGAACCATGCAGTCCTGCGACTCTTCTCCGGGTATCTTCTCTACTAGGAAGGTGGAAGGCTTCTCGTTGTAGATCTTCAGTCTCCTTCCTTTGAAGGGCACTTCCATGTGTGAGTAGTCTAGAGACAGATACCCTCCCAACTTAGCAGTGAACTCCCTGGAGAGACACATGCCGAAGTAGGGTTCCAAGTCGACAACCACGACCTCTTGAATGACCACGATGTCGAGAGCTTTGTGCAGCCGGATAGGGATGTCTTTAATGACACCGACTGTCTTGACAGGGGTGCCGTCCGGTTGCAGCACGCCTTGGCTGCTCCTTGTGTACTCCATCCCGATCTCGTCGCAGACGGCTCTCGGCATTACGGTCGTGGAAGCACCAGAATCCACCATACAGTTGTGTACTATGTACCCTTGCATCCGTAATGACAGATAGAAGGGAGGTGGTCTGTTCTTCCCAGTGGCTGAGACTGTCAGAGGTTGAACCAGGACAGCAGAGCTGTCATTTTTGATCTGCTTGGCCTCGGGAGCGGAGCAATCATACATGCTGATTCTTGCGGGGGTCCTCTTCAGCTCGTCTACTATGTTGTAGCCCGAAGTGCTAGCTCCTTCCGCTTCTTTTGCCGGCTCGTATTTTGTCCGGTACTGCTGAGTGGCCTCAACTCTCTGTCTCTTGGTCAGAGACGGATATCTCAGCTTCTCCTGAGCTTGTTCTTTGGTTTCAGCTGGAGGCTGAGCAGCGGGAGCTTTAGCCGGGGGAGCTTTCGCTACGGGAGGCTTGACTGCGGGAGTCTTCTCTTTGGCTGTGTAAGGCCACAGCCTCTTGTCAGGTGGTAGCCCAGCAGGTTGCGCCTTATCTCTTCTGGCGTATACCTTCAAGGGCTTTGCGGCGGCTTCAGCAGACTTTTTGTCTTCCTTGGCGGGAGGCGGCAACAGATCTTCTTCCGGGACGGCAAAGTTGCCTTCATCGTCCAGGATCATGTAGAGTTCTTCGTCCTCTATTGCGCTGTCGGCCAAGGTCTGGAGATAGTGTTGGTGCAGAGTGCAGTCATCCTCAGAATGCGGGTCATTGCACGTAGTGCACCAGTTGACCTGGTCAGAAGTACCAGGTTGGTCTTCAATGGCAGCATTTCTTGGAGGTGGCCGCCTCTGATCTCGCCGTTCTGGGGCTTGATCTTTTGTCAGTGCCGAGGGCGGATATGGCCTCCTTGGAACAAGGTCCATCTGGGCCTGTTTCTTCTTTAGAACAGTCATGTCGTTGGACATGGTGTGATATCCAGAGGCCAGAGCCCGTACCTCCTGGAGGATTTTAGTCTGAATATCATTATCAGGAGGCGGCAACTGAGCTTGGGGAGGTAATGCAGCCAATGGAGGAGGTGCAGAATATTGTGCATACTGTGGGGGAGTTGGGAGTGCTGGATAATGCGGAGGAGGAGGAGGCGGATAGTGAATTTGTGGTGGGCCGTAGGGGTTTACAACCGGCGCCGGATTCCATTGCTGCTGGGGTTGCTGTCCTGAAGTGGACGACACCGCCCCAAAAGCCGATGGGTACTGAGATCGGGGAAAGTCAGGGTAAATGGGCGGCTGTACCCTATGCGGGAGTCTGCCTATGGAAATGATATCCATCTCAGCTTGCTGGGCAGCCTCATACAGAGCAGGGAACGAGTCTATTCTGGCTATCTTCGACGGTAGGCAAATGTCTGAGTTGAAAGACCTCAGGTAGTAGTGGGCAGCCTGACCTGCTGAAGGTCTAAGTTCGCGAGGCACTCGTTTCCAAGACCTCGCAAACCTGATGTTGAAGTCTGACACCTCCTCTTGGGGGTGTTGTTGTATGCTTTGAAATTGATGCAGCAAAGACGAGGGATCAGCGGACTCGTTGCATCCTTTCACGAGTCTGCCGGCTAACTGTCGCCACCCTGTGATAGATCCCTCTAGCGATGATCTCCACCGGTAGAGAAGCTTTCCCCTTAGGGAAAGGGCTAGCGAGATGTGTCTTCACACTTTCGTCCGTAATGGAGTGTAGCGAGCCAGGGCTAGAATGTCTAGATGTGTTCGTACGCCGTCTTGCCATAGCCGTCATACGTAGGGATAGACTTTAAAGCAGCGGGGGGCACAGCTTGCTGTCCGACTAGGGCCAAGGGCCCCGTAGAGTCTACCGCCGGGAAGAGATCATCATCGTTCTGTTGGGCAGCCATGTCTTCTTCTCCTCCGGTGGTGTACTCGGTGTTAGAACCTTCCGGGGGATGTAGATTGCTCTTCAGCCTCGTCTTCTTCGATTTCAGCCTCGGCCTCTTGAATTTCAGCCTCGGGTTCTTCTACGCGAGCTTGGTAATCAGCCAACCTGACGCGCTCGCCTGGAGCGTCAATGTCAATTTCGTAAAAGTCAGGCGGGTTTCCCGGATTCCTTGCTCGCCACCTTCTTGTTTGCATGAAGGCGTCAGGACCGGTCTTTACGGACTCAGAGATTATTCAGATATTTGCAGAGTCGCCAGGTGCTCTGATTTTTAACAGCAATGAAGCGAGCACTCGTGCTTCGATTCTGTTTGGGGGTGGGAAACTACCATGTCCCACCGGGCGTGCCAAAGAAACTGTTGGTTACGAATCTGCCATGAGGAAAGGATTTGGTATAATTGCGCCCAGATTCGCCCACAGATTGAAAGGCCGGAAGGAAGGAATGCCTTCCGTGCCAATCTCCGGAGAAGGCCGGCTTCTGTGGGGTTTTAGTGTTTTAGGATAAGAGTGCAGGGAAAGAGATAAAAGTGCGGAAAGAGAATCCAAATGTGATTGGAGTTGGGTGGGGGGAATAAGCAACACGACAACGATCAATCACCACTACTAACAACATTCATATACAGAACATACATTGAAACTACAACTATCATTCATCCTATGTATCCTCTATCTATGCATTCCAGGAATACTTGATCATCAAATACCAGAGTCCAGAGTTCAGTACAACAGTAAGCAATGATACAAGAAACATGAGGCGAAAATGACAAGGAGAGGCAGCATACAAGATAAAAGACGATAAGGAGAGCCAAGTATATGCTTTGTATTAGAGGCAAACGCACGGCTACAATGGTTCCCTAGCAGTATATTCCCCTTCCCCCTTTTACAATGCATTGCATGGCTATTTATAGCCTCAAGTTCCCCCGATTACATTTACGGGCACAAAGTCCCGGGCCGGACAATAGGCGACAAAAGCGGCCAAGGAGCCGCGATGTCGACTTCGTCGGGCGGGAGTCGTACTTGCGGCATGGTCTCCCGAAAGCTGTACGGCTACGTGGCGGTGTGTCGGGTCAAACCATCGGTCGGCGGGAGTGCGGGTAGGCGTGGCGGATGGCACATTACATCGGCTTTAATGGTGGCGGTTGGAGTAGATAGGGCGGTCCATGCTTGTCCTTGTTCTCGAATCCCGAAGTTGGACACTTGTCAGATGTCGATGAGTGACACATGGCTGCCTTGAAAGGCAGTTTATCCAACTTCGCCCAGGATTCGAGCGTTGTCGGGTCGTGTAGATGGAAAACAACGCAGTTGGGGAGGCCTCCGTGCCTTAGTCAATTTCTGGGCTTGCTTACCCAACTGCGCACCGGTCAGAGGGCGCACCCCGACTTCGCTGCGAAGTCGGGTTGCGCACCGGCACTTTGCTGTTTTTACTGTCATTCGGACTGCGCACCAAAAAGGGGGGCGCACCTCGACTTCGGGCGAAGTCGGGTTGCGCCCCAACACTTAGCTGATTTTTAGCCATACTGCTTCCCAAGTGCGCCCAGGAAAAAGGGCGCACCCCGACTTCGCCCCGAAGTCGGGTTGCGCCCTGACACTTAGTCAGATTTCGCTCATTTCCTGTCTATTGCGTACTTCGCATTCCCTACTGCGCTCCAACTGGAGGGCGCACCCCGACTTCGCCCCGAAGTCGGGTTGCGCCCTGACACTTAGTCATTTTCAGGGAAACTTGCTGGAAACTTACTGGGGAAAGTTCAAGGGGAAGAGGGAGGAATTAAACTGCGAGGAAGAGGGAGAAAGGGAGAAATGAAGAAAGGGAAAGAGAGGAAGGAAGGAAAAGAGCAGGTCACTTACAAAAACTGAAAACATGGCACCCCGTGCCAAATGTGGCAACAAGTAACTTCCCCCTAAAGTAATCTAATGTCCTAAATATGTATCTTGGTAGATACATTTACATGACCCAAACAATGTAATATGATCTATTTCTAACAAATAAAGGGATTATGTTTTGTGAAAATAAAAGAAGAGATGCTAGACTACATTGAGAATAGGAAACAGGAAATCTCAACGTACCTTGAGGAACCATTGGAGATTGACCTTGGTTTTATTCTGAACTTGGGATGTAAAGGGATTGTGTTCTGTGAAAAATGAATAAAGAGATACTCTACTACATTGAGAATAGGAAACAGGGATGGGAAAATTTTAGAAAGTTGAGTATTGAAAATGGGCATATTATGATCACAAAACAATTAGAACTTGGGGGTGTGCTTCCATAGGAAATTTCAGGAAACATAAATGGTGACTTTGGTAAAAATTCAAAAAACAACAATTCTTGTGCCTTTCAATTGCTAATTCTCTTCAAACTGATGGGTACTCTTGCTTTCATATTTCTCTTTCTAAGGCTTACTTTAAGTTTATGAAATCTTTTAATTTTGTGGCTGAACAAGTGGGTTCACATCTTCTTTTAAGCTTTTAGGGCATTTTAAGTTTTAACAAGTTAGGCGATGAGAATATTGTATATTAGTTATCAATAGAATCTAAAAGGAAAACTTTAAGCAAAAATACAACTATGGGTTTCCAATAGGAAATTTTGACTACCAAGCTTGAAATGTTTTCAGTGTTGTAAGAAATGTTTCTGGCTATTTCTACAGACTTTCAAAGTTTTCTAAATTTTATGGAACTTGAAAATGTCCCTGGTATTTTGGAAATACGTTTCCTGCCCACTGGAAATGGTTCTGGGATTCTTAGGGTGACGTCCCATGGATGGTACTATGGCTTATGTTGTACTCTTTAGATAATCCCATGAAGTAGTTCAAGTGGAAACTGGCAAAATTTGGAATCTCCACCGGAAAATCTAGACCAGCTATTCTTAGGACAGAGTTTGCATCGGCCTTGAAAGGGGTAGAGAAAGTTTGCAGCACTTGTCTAATATCTACTCCCCCCCCCCACACCTTAAACAGATGGCAGTCAATTTTGTGATAATTTTGTCAAACAAATAAAAAGAAAAATAAATACTGATAATTCTTTAATGCAATTTCTAAAAACATGAAGCTGAGCTCAAAATTTTATAATCCACAAGAATATTTAGGAAACATATTGCAGGAAAATGATGTCATGGAATATACAATTTTGAGCTCAGGTGCATGGTTTTATGAATCGTGACAGAATTTTTAGAAAACCCCAGCATGAGACACCTAGGTTATATGATGTTAGATTATGTGTAATCTTGAAATACAGATATGGTTTGGACATCTGTAATATTTAATTATTTATTGTTTGATGCCAATAGCCTCCTTGTTGCCTTGTGCTAATTCATGAAATAGTTTACATCCTGATGAGTCATCAAGTTGTGGTGCCCTTGAAATCTGTGATATGTATTGGTGGAAGTATTGGAAAGTTCTCTGATCATCATGTAAATATTCTTTCTGATCAATTAGTGAAATATTGGTGCCTGGCTGCACCTTCAGTATATCTCTTTTTCATGGTTCAGTTGGTAATTCACTTAGATTTTATTGAATCTGGCTATTGATTATGTTCCATTTGATTCTCTTATGGATTGCCTCTGAAATTCTTTGGAAGAGGAGGTGTTTTGAGAGACTTCTTTCAAACAAGTTGACTAAATTGAGTTATTCAGTGGACCTTCATGTAAAATTCCATAGCTGGATTTCATATTGACCAGATGAATGAAGCAATGTGAAAAGAGGTTTTTTATGGAACGTTTTAATGGATTTGCAGATGCCGATGATGTTGATGGTAATCTTGATGCTGCCCAGATTTCTGAGGTGAAGGCATGGCTTAGTTCTGTGTTTGAGGCTGCTGGGAAGGAGATTCCCCAATTTGAATATACAACTACTGCTGTGTCTCACCTGCACAATGTAGCTAGAGTTTCACAGATACGCACACATGAAACACAATTGATCACAACTGACTTATGGGAAAAAGCAGCAGAATACCGCAGTCAAGGTGAGGCATGGCTAATTAACATTCAGGCAAAATTTTCACATAAGTCAGTATGTCATAATGATTATCTTTCATTCCAGCTGCAAGGGTGAGGGAGATATTGGATGGTATGGGACTAGCATTTGAGAGTCTTTCTCAGAATGCATTGGCTTCAATTAAGGTTCTGGGGACCGTTGCAAATTCCTTAAATATCAAGGACACTGAAATGAGCAGGTAAGCATTTCCGATTTTTCTTCCTTTTGTTTTGGTTGAATTAATGTGTAATAGAAAAGTGGAGTAGTCTCTAATTTTTTTTTTTGCTTGATAATAAGGGTTTGTACTTAGGTCCCCACCCTTGACAAATTATATCTCTCTTCTTTAGAGCTTGAGATTTTACAAATAGATACACTTCTCATCTCAATTGAGATGCTATAGGTAGAAACCTACATCTTTTTACATAAAATGTTTGAATTCTTGATTTTCATTTTCGGGATCTTTTCAAATCTTTGTATGAATACAATTACTCCAGAATTTAGCATCTTTCTTGACATTTTCCTATAGCAGCATTTATAATGCCAAAACTTCACCTCTACTATCTATGCCTTGCATCTTAGTAGAGTAATATTTCCAAAACATCGCACTATCATAGTCCGCTTTACCAAATCTGGATTGATAGTTTCCTTCCTAAAACACAAGTGCAACCACAAAAATTATAATAAATAGTATAAATGAAAACTTATTATTGGTACAAAATAAAACAGATATTACCAATGGAAAACATTAAAGTAAATCTTAATCATTAACTAATTTAGGCAATCAACATTTTTTGTCAGCTTCAACTAAACTTTCTACTACCTCTAACCATGAAAGGAGAATTTAATTTCACGATTCTCAATCAAAACCCCTCTGTTGGCTAGCTTATCTGCACATTTGTTTCCTTCCCTTAATATATGTGTAAACCTGATTTCTTCAAAATTTTTAGCAAGATCTTGAATTTCCACAATTATCTTTTGTATGTTCCATGGAGCCTTTGCTTTCCTCAAAATTGCATTTATTACTATGAGAGAATTACCTTCCATCCATACTCTATTCTATTTCATTTGTTTACATATTTTTAACCCTTCTAAAGCTACCCAAGCTTCAACTTCATTATTTATCTTAAATCCACTATTGAAAGCATAATGAGACAAAATCTCTCTATTATTTCTAATTATTCCTCCTCCTCTTGCTGGTCCTAGATTTCATTTAGATGCTCCATAAAAATTCAATTTAACCCACTCTATATTTGGTGGTTTCCACTTTATATTCTTTACCTTATTTTTGCTTCTCTTGTACCCAAAATCATAATTCCATTTAATGACTTGGCTCCATCTATCAAGACTCTCTGCTACCAAATTAGGGATTGGGTGATTTGATAGGGTTGGTTTAGATTCCTCTATGGCTAAACATATCTTCTTTTTCATTACCTCTAAACTGCTTTCCTTCCTTTAAATATTCTTCTATTCCTTTCTAGCCATATAGTCCAAAGTATTGTATCTTTTGATATATCCCATATTTTCTGTAAAGCCTCACTTTTATAAGTGCTTTGCCATTGCTTTAACCAATCTTCAATTCTTCTATTCATCACCATGCATTTACCAAACATATTAAGAATCCATTGCCATAGATTCCAGACTATTGAGCAATGTCCCAAGAGATGGTCAATACTCTCCTCCTCCTTATTACAGAAAACACATTGAGGGGGCCATGAAAACCCCTTTTCATAAGGTTATCCTAGGATAAAATTCTTCTATGACCTACTAGCCAAACAAACATTTTGACTTTAGGAATGCTTGGGCTATCCCAAATCACTCTCCATATTCTAGTGACATTATTATTATGTTGGTGTCGAACATTATATCCACTTCTTGTTGTGTATTCTCTTGAGCTATTCAACTCCCAAATCAATTTATCCTTGGCACCCCTCGGAATAATCACAGTTGTTATCTTTCTACTCAATTGCCTCCTAGCATCAATGTCTTGTATACTTGTAAAAAATCTTCTTTCCATTTAATCTTCCTTCTTGATCCTTGTACAAAATGGTTGAAACCCTATCATCGTATTTGTCTTGAAGCAATCTCATCCAAGGTTTCAAAACTCGATCTAAATTGAGTGGTTTTTTATCACGCCAAGTATCCATCCAAATATAATTTTTTTCTCCAGTTCCCACCACCCATTTTAAACCTTTAATCATAATATCAATAGATTTTTTAAACCATTCCAAAGAGCAGAACCATTTGGAAGAGAGAATGCAGTAAATATTAAACTTGGGTCATTGGGATCAACATACTTACTTAGAAGAATTCTTGCCCATTGTCTTTGAATCTCTTTGTACAATCTCCAGATAAATTTTCCCCTAAGAGCTAAGTTTGCATCTATAAGAGCTCTTAAACCAAGACTTCCCTTAGTTTTGTCATCACACAACTTGCTCTATTTCACCAAAGGAAATTTCCTTTTATCATGTAAACCTGACCATAAAAAGGATCGCATAATAAATATTAAACTTTTTTCAACTGATTTTGGCATAGAATACAATGGCATATAATATGTTGGAATGGCTTGTAAGACTGACTTAATTAACTGCACTCTTCTTGCTAATGATAACCATCTACCTTTCCAAGCTGGAAGTTTATTTTGAACTTTACTAATAACTGGATTCCATAAATCTATCCTCATTCTCCCCTCAAATAAAGTCATCCCTAGATAAGTTGTTGGCAAATTTACCTCCTCCATTTGAAACCTACAAATTCTCGCTTTGATATTAGCAGGAGTGTTAAGGAAGTAAATTTTGGATTTAGTCCTATTAATTTTTTTCCCTGAAGCTCTTTCATACTCTTTTAAAAAGTTATTCAAAGCTTTGGCCTCATTTATCCTTGCCCTTTCAAAAAGTGTTGTATCATCTACAAACTGTTGATGGCTGATATTATTACTAACCTTAAGTCCACTTATAAGCCCATATTTGTAAGCCTTTTTAAGTTCCTACTCAAAACTTCTGCCATAATAATGAACAAATAAGGAGATAGAGGATCTCCTTGTCTAAGGCCTCCCTTGGCTTTAAAATTCTGTCACTAACCCATTGACCAACACTGAATAAGAAACTGTAGAGACACAAGCTTTAATCCATCTAACCCATTTCTTCCCAAAACCAAACTTATCTAAAACTGCAAAAAGAAAATCCCATTTAACCCTATCATAGGCTTTACTCATATCAAGTTTTAAGATCATAGCTTTCTCTTTTATTGAAGCTGCTGAATGTATAACTTCATGAGCTACTATGATCCCATCCAGAATTTGTCTCCCTTTCACAAATCCTCCTTGCTCTTCTGAAATGATTTTGTCTAACAATGGTCTTAATCTATTCGCCATCACTTTGGAAATAATCTTATAAGCCATATTACATAGGCTTGTGGGTCTAAAAGAATCATACAATTCAACATCCTTCTTTTTTGGAATTAGGGTAAGATAAGTTGTATTTATTTTATAAGGAATGTGTTGTTTTACCCTAAACTGTTCCATTGCCACCAATAAAGAATCCTTCACTATATCCCAATTATATTGGTAAAAGTCTGCAAAGAGCCCATTTGGACCTGGGGATTTATCCTTATTAAAAGAGAAAAGAGCTAAATGAACTTCTAGAGTAATAGGCTCCATCAGTTTCCTATTGTCTTCATTTGTTATAACTAAAGGAACATCTTGAAGAAGTTTATCATTAAGAACTTCGGTCTCCTCTGAACCTAGAATATTCTGATAAAACGACTATGCCTCTTTTCTAATTTCGCTCTGATCTTCAATCCAAACCCCTTATATTGATTTAATTCTACTAATTCTAGAAGATGATCTCTGTACATAGTAGTCTCTAATTCATTCCGTCATTCATAATCTTCAGTCAGCTGAATCTTGACGCTTGATATTTTTGGATAAGTATTAACCAGTAGAAGATGTAAGGTGTTGGTACTCGTAGTTTCTCTTCTGATTATATTATTGTCATGTGACTGAAGTTTTGTCCAAAAACATAGTTTTCTTATAGGGATGGGTGATCTTCTACTTCAGAAGATTGGTGTGGAAGAGAAGAGAGCCAAAGCTCGTAAGGAATCAAATGAACTTCTGGAAAACATTCGCAAAGCTATTACACACTTGACTCACTTGAAAAGGTATTGTATGCAGTACACTTTTCCCATTTGTACTTTTATTATATGATTGTTGTTACATTTGCCACTTGTCTATCTATCCAAAAGAACCGTGGCTGAGCTTGAAGAAGAAGTCATTCGGCGGGAGACCATATCGCAGCATAGGGAAACCAACCTGAAAATTATGGAGTCAAAAGAAGAACAATACATATTACAACTCGCGAATTATAAGGTGTGCTCTAATGTAATTCTTAAATATGCTTTTCCTGATATGTTAATGGGTTCATATCATATTCCTCTTTGTTTAAGAGAGCCTTCTTATCAAAGATAAGTCATGTTTTACATGTTTGATCAGAAATTATTGAGCAGAGTGGGATATACTCCTAAGATAAGTCATGGTGTACTAATTCAAATGCTTGAAAATCGAAAAGAGCTGGAGAGGAAAATTAAACCCCTATTAAATACTCTACGGACTTACCAGGACCTGCCACCTGTATGTGTTCTCTCGATAGCCTTACTCTACATATTTTTTTGGCTTGTTTAACTAGCAACGTAAGTACATAACAAGATCTAACCCTGTATTTTATTAGGATAAAACTCTAGCTGAGTTGACCATTGAAGATAAAAGGCGTGAGTGTGAAGTAGCAGAGAGGTACCTTGAAGAAGTGCTGCATAAAGCATTGAACACTCCAACTGAATGAAAAGATGCAACATTTGGAATGCCTTTTCCTACTAGTTTGAGTTAAAGCATCAGATGATTTGTTTTCACCCTGTGAAAAAGTGCATAGTATTTTGAAAGGGAGTTTCCTTGGTACATGTTAGCCTGATAATGTTATCAATAAAGTTTTGTATAGTCCCTAGTTTTAATGAGCATTCAGCACAAATAGAAGGCTAGCTGTTGGTTACAGTTTGGGAGGTAGAATCTGATCGCTGAACCAGTGGAGATTTTATGCCATGAATTTAAAATGAACAGCTCACAAACAGTGAAGTGTTTCAAACACTGTTCATCTAATGTATAAATCTTTTGTAATTTTGTATGATGCATTTTAACAATGAATCCTTGTCTGCAAATTGTGGAAACAACGTCCTATGTTGTTATAGATAGTGGATACTTCTGGAAATTTTTCCTTTTTATTTTGGGTTTACCCTGGTTTCATTTTAGAGATTGCATTTCATGCAGAATTTTTGTAGTCTTCTCCATATCTTCTATTATCACCTTAGGACCATGAATGCAACTATAATTTTCATTGCGTTAACAATGATGCTGGTGATTTTTAGTTTTACTGTCTAATGAAGATAGACATGGTCTATTAGACCTCTAAAAGCGTGCTTTAGGACATAGGTTTCATATTTAAATGTTTTGAAAAATACAATCACTTACAATAAGCCAAAAATCTGATGATTTACCAGATTTAAAAAATAAGTTTCTGTTTTGTAAGTTTATTAGATTGGCACAACTTTGCAGAAAATGATGTCCGCACTGCCTTACTGTCAAAACGCTTACAAATTTGATCTTCCCAGGGCATTTTGTGGTCCATTCAGCTGTCATAAAATTGGAATGCCCACTGTCTTCTTTAGAATTATGAATTATCAATAGCAGAGAAATGACTTCGGTCAATTAAACTAGGGTTGATTAATTCTTACATTACCTCAAGCCTTTTGTTGTTTTATGACTGCTATCATTGTTCAAGGTTTGAAGCTTGAAATTTTTTACGTATATGGGTCTTATTAACCTTCATTGTTAGTTTGGTCCTCCTCTTTAATTTTGCGTGAGTTGACCCATGCTCAGTCCTGACTCCTTAGCCCAAGTCCTCATTTGCTTGGAATGCTTGATACTGGTAGTGGAAACAATAAGAGAGAGCCTATCCTTAGTTGATCTTATACACCAAATAATCTGTATTTTTTAATTTGTTCAATTCTTACTCCAAGCCTAATGGAAGTTGCAGGGAGGCCAACCTTGACAACCATGGAGAATGACTGAAATAACAAAAATAATGGAAAGGAATTTTGTCCTTTTCTAGCTCCAAAATTTGACCTTTTTTCAAGCCTTCAAAAGGCCTTCCATCCCCCCATCCCCCTGTAACATAATAATTCAAACAAAATGTGTGTTTTATGTGGATAGATGTATACTTTTAAATTATTTATAGCTGGATATTAGGTTGATGCTCTTTTTGAAAGGTTTGGTTGCTCAAAGTACTTATTGTTCCTGAAACAAGTGGTAGTAGGGGTTAATACGTTTGTTGAGCTTATGTAATCAGAAAACTTAATTAGGGTCTGGTGAGTCAGTGAACTACAACTATCTACTAATTGTATATCTATAGTTCATGAAGTTTCCAAGAGGCAATGGCACAAGACAAAGGGATGGTTTGATGGGATGTTTCCTGAATGCCTATATGGCTTGTCAGAATGTCAGGATGCATCTCCGGATGGCCCCCAAAGCCTGGGACATCCTCAAGGAACACAGTTGTATATATAGATAGAATTAGATAGTGGAAGATGGATCTACATGGTTGGATAGGGGTGTTCAACTTTGTACTTACTTTTATATGACTAAAGTTATGTTTCTCTCTACATTTGTTGTTTATCCTTGAATATTGAATACACTGCTAACATCTGGTTCTTTTGCTTTCATGAATATTGGGTCCATTAATTTGCTAACATTTGGTTCTGTTGTTTAGCCATGAATACTGGGTATGCTGTAAGTTGACAACATTTACTGATCTTGGTATCTTGAAGCGCAACCTCAATGAATGCCGATAATAGAAAATAGTAGTATAACGATGTGATTTGTGTATATAGTACTTCTGTCTGGCACGGTTGTGAAGATTCTCAGATGTTCCATCATTAAAGAATGTCAAATGAGATCTTTTTATTTTTATTTTTAATTTTTACATATGATATATTTAAGTTTTATAACGCTGCAGTTGTTGAGGCATAAGCATAGATGTACATGGAAAAATGCTTTGAAATGTTTTAAATATGCAATTGTTCGGAGTGGAAGAAAAGCGAATGCATTATTACTGAAAGTCTTTTAAGGCTAGAGAGATTGGTCTTGACTATGTTGTCAGCCTTGAAGATAGGGAAATGAGATTTTAATGGCTTGTATGGATTTTTAAAGAAGCATGCCAAATTATATTTTGACTTGGTTTCATGCAAATTAGGGAAGATTTATTAGTTATCAAAAACACCCACATAATGCCAAAATTCTCGGATTGTCGGATTGTACAATATCCTTAAAAACAAAAAGTACATCGAGTATTGAAAAATTCTCAAAGGATCGGGGCTTTTTTCTTTTACAAGAGGTGAACAATAAATTAAGGACTAAAGAGGAAAATCATGTAAAAGTCCCTATATTGCTATGACAGTTTTAGATAAAGTAGGCAACACAAGAAGCTTCCCTTTGAAGACATACAAAGAGAGAAAAATATGTGAAAAAGTTCCTAGATTGGTATGGCACTGGCAATGAAAGAAACTTTCCTATTCAAAAAATTCAAAGAGTGAGTAACCCATGCTTTTTAAATAAAGGTGGGTAAACAAATAGATAGATAGATAGATATGGAAGGTTGGTCATTTTTCAAGACACTTAAAATGCCAAAATCACATATTGGAAGAGGCTGAAAATGACAAGAAGTGGAGAGACCAAAGAGTAAGACTTGAATTGATATAGCAAAGCAAAAAAATCAGTAAGAAGCTTTGTCAAACCATAATAATATTCAACACCAGTATATTTTGTCAAACCATAATAATATTCAACACCAGTATATTTATAAGGATTGGGATTTTGTGCTTTACATGAACAATAAATTGAGTAAATAGGGATAAATATTGAAAAATCACTTTCTACTTTTCTTTCCTTTGTAAAAAAAATTAAGTAAATGCATAGTTAATCAACTTAGCCATATCATTAGGAAAAAATTATGTATGATGTTTCATAGGTCTAAATCATTGCTATTGTAAAATGTTGTATCTATATTCATATAGGCAAGGCCATATGTTTCTAAGCTCATGGTTTTGTACGTAGGCTTGTCTTGTACCTGAGTCCATGGTTTTTGTATATATTATTTTGCTTTCAGTGTATCTAGATATAAGATGACGGTTTGAAGAGCAAGAAACCCTTGCTATAAACAAAGGCTTTACCCGTCTTTATACTCAAGAATTGAAAGATATAATTATCTCTCATTAGAAACCATTGGAAGTGGTTCTTTTATATATCCAAATTGCAATGGAACTCGTTCATTTTAAATTTATAGGAGTGTTCCATTTGTATGCAACAATTTCACACACAAGTAGGTTGTGGATTTGTAGAAAGAAAATCTAGTATTTATTGTAGAAGGCACAATTTCATGTTACAGTGTTTGTTTGAGATGTTTTTTCCCTTCTGTCAAGTAGATATTTAAGGTAATTTTAGGAAGAAAACTTTGTCCATGTTGGATATTTTCAAAGGGAGATATTGTTGTTGCAATTTGTTGTTCATAACCTATGAAAACAAAGTCAATGTAGTTAGTCTTAAAAAAAACATGAATTGTAGCTCATGCGTCAAATTAAGGGTTTTTTTAAAGAAATAAATACAATTTTTTTCAAATGAGCTCTACTTCAAATGATTTTGTAAAATATTTTGAGAGAAAAGTGATATGAAACTTTTTGTTATTTTAAGCCTCATAAATATAAATAGATTTTATTGATTGGATCAAAGCAAAGGGTCGTTGGGATCCTCATTTGCAATGATGCAATTTTTTAGCAAAAGTTATAACAAAGACAATTCTTTAGACCATTTGCTTTGAATTTCACTCCATAGTGTGATACTAGACCCCATTCAGGAATCAACATAGCACCAATGATAGTTGTGGATGCCAACACCCTTGTGAAACGTGATACCAATGCCTCTGACACCAATGTCTCATTAATTTTACATATAAACACTTCGTTAGAAGATATCCACAAATCCAATATCAACCATCATGCACTAGATGGTAGACCAAACTTTTAGTTAACTTTACTACTTGCAATTGTAAGAAGAGATACAAACCATTATGTAATTGTTTCTACAATGTTGTGTTCTTGTAATTGCTTTATAAGAAAAGCATTTTAGTTTTCCAAAAGGATTTTGTAACTATATTGTATATTCTTGTATATAATTTTGAGTCTAGCATGGTTCAACTTTCTTTAGATATCTCATATTCCTTATAGGATTTATTTTTTCTTTGATTACATTAAGAATATGAATCAACACCTTAATGTAATGCAACACCTGCAACATTGTAACTAAAGTTTTAATGTTGTTATTAACTTCCATACATAAGTGCTTTGTATTTTGCATTCATTTACATTTACATTATATATAAATAAAACTTGTCTTTATTTATATAGATTTGACTTAGTGTGTTTTTCTAATCAACATCTCTTCTATTATTTATCATTTCAATATAATAGCTGGATATATGAAGTAGTGAAGCATACCTCATCCAACCTTGTTACATGATTTGAGAAGTTGTCCTCTGTGCAACAATCCTAGACCTTGTTAGTGTTGATTATTGGTGTGAAAGCAACATTCATTTTTACCTTTGCAATCACTATTTAATGTTCTTGTCAATTGTCACTACATTTGAGCTCTAGTTTTTTAGGACATTCCATCATTGAATTTCTAAGCATACATGGTCATGCTATCAAAATAAAGGAATTGTACCAATTTTATATTTGAATGTCTATAATAACATCCCCTGCATGCAAGAATGGCTAGTTTTGATTTTCTTTAGAAACTTGGAAACCACCCATTAAAAAGCTCATTCGGGACATATTGGATGATCAAAGAAACACTATAGATTTCTTTTGATATCATGATCCTAATGAGATCACAAAGTACCCCTACTTCTACCCTTTTTAACAACTAAATCCCTCTACTACATAAGACAAAAAAAACATAAAGTAGAAATAAAATGATGCAACCATTGCAAGACACATTAATGTTGACTTAGAACTCAATAGAGGTCTTTGGTCATGCAATATAATGTTAATGACACCAATTAGACACCAAATAGGGAAGAGGAGACAAATGCCATTTGTTTTAGTACTAATTCTCAAAGGATTGAGGAAACATCTATCTTATATACCTTTCATGAATGTAAGCACCTACTTGTTGCCATTGTTGGGTAAATGAAAAATTTATCCATATTGTTATTGACTTTGAAAGATAAAAGAACATTATCACCCATAATACTAGTCTTAGTAAACTTCAATGTATTCCCAAAACATATTTCCTCAAATGATTGGTCCAAGAAATGAGATCAATGTTAAACATCAAAGCACTTTTGAGTATGGGATCAAGCCCATGCATGACATAGTACTTGTGATGGGGTGTCATTAGACATCTAGGATAGTTTTCTTAATAGATAATATCTCTTTGACCACATGATGTCCTATCAAGCTTGTCATTAATAATGGTTTGTGCATGTCAAAGACATGACATGCCATATTTTAGAGTGTCAACCTTTGAAAAAGGTAACTTTTATTTTTGCTAAGCAATGTAAGAAATTAATTTCTTAAGGTCAAAAAGTTTTCTTTCTATTGGTTTAGCCATACATTCATGTATTTAGGTATCTATAGGGTGTTCCACTATGCTATAAATGATTAAATTGACTTGGTCTATATTCACTTCTTCCTAGTAACCCTCTCTAGCAATGTTTGTTTTGGAGAATTATGAAATATGACATTAGATTTAGGAGTTAATTGACACAAAATCCTTTAAAAATTATCTCCATGTGGAAACCCTATCTTGCTAGAACTAAGGATGGTGGTATTTTATATCTATCAATAGAATATCACCCCTTAATAAAATCTCCATAAAAAACAAATATCTATTGCCTCCACAGTGATACAATGGACTAATTTAAAGTAGCATGATACTTCACCAAGATTGACCTCAAGCAAGTCAACCTTGTAGATATGTGGAAGACATCATTCAAAATCAAGGACAAGTTATTGAGTGGTTGGATATGATCTTTTGCCTACGCAATGCACCTATTAGATTCATGCACTTGATGAATGGTTATTCTTAAACCATTCATGGGTTCCTTTTTAAAATTCTACTTCAAAAAAATTATTATATTTAATAAGACGTGAAATAAGCACGATGATCATGTGTGCCAATTCGTATTGCATTAGCACAACTTATAAGCCATCTATACAAAGTGCACCTTTGATGTCATAGAGATATCATAAATGGACTACACCTTTAATCATGATGGCATTTATGGGGACACCATTACAAATCCTATATTCCAAAAAATCTATATTAACTAAAGTGCTTTATGGGCTTGGATAATATCTATAGATTTTTTCTTGGGTTTTGTCATGTATCTGATCCACTCAACTATATTATGCATGGTAGGGAAACATTTAAGTGGACCTCTACTTAATAATAAATACTTAAAGAGATGAATCACCATTTTCCAATCCTAGTGATAGTAATGTGAGACATAAGTCAACCTTTTGAGATTGAGATAGATGTATCTAACTATGTCCTTGGTGCCATTTTGATTCAATATGGACACATCCTCATATTATTATTTATAAATCTCTACTTATGACAAGTAACACTAGTGTGCAATTATCATATACTTTGATCATAAACCTCTTCAAATTTTTCACACTCAAAGCAACTTGGATAATACATAACATATACAATGGATGATTTATCTATGATAGTTCCACCTTGCAATTGAAAAGTGCGAGGGTAAAGTGAATCAAATAGTTCATTATCTTAGATCCCCACTAGTCCATACACCTTTCACAATGATGAATGCTCATGGTCATAACTTTAATGAATTAGAAATTTTGAATACCAATGAATGTGACTTCTTTGAAATATACCAACTAGCACAAGAGAAAATATTTTTGGTCATTGCCTTACTAACAATATTGTTTATCACTTAGGTCAAATTTACATTCCATTTGTCATGCCTTAACAATGTTTGGTTTGAAAGGTACATTGTGCCAAAATAGTAGAACATTTTGGCATTAACAAAATAGCTATGCTGATATAATTGGCCTCACATGTGCTAATATTTAGAGATCCATATCAAATATTGTATTCCTTATACCATTACTAATATAATAAACAAAAAATTGGGATTCTACTCTCCATTTCCAGTTTATTCCAAACATTAGAATTTCATTATCATAGATTTCATATTAGGTCCATCTTCAACCAAGCAATAAAATGAGTAATTCTTTATTTTGGTTGATAGGTTCTTGAGGATGGATGTCATGGTGGTTTTGAGTAAGAAAGGCATTGATGCAACTTTGATTTGTCCATACATATTTTTAACATATATAGATTCATTTTGATATTCCATAGAGTCAAATAGAGACTCTAGGTTTATTAGCCTATTTGGGCAACACTTTTAGGATTTGCTTAATACATGCATGAAAAACTCAAATATATTTTATCTATAGATAAATGTATGAACTAAAGTAGTTAATGTGACACAATTGCATATTATTTAAATGTATAATTTTTGATCAACCCAACACTTGGGGTCACAACCTATCACACATTTGATATTTTTACGATATGTGCATTGTTCCATTAATCATAGTCCTTTTAAATATTGCCTTGGATTTTAGCCAAGTGCTTCCTCAAGTATTGCTTTATAAAAGCCAATTTATACATAGAAATTAGCTCAAGCTAAGAAATGAAAAAAATTGAGCCATTTTTACAACATGTCTATTATGTGCACCACTTGGTTCAACAAATACTTCAGTTCCTACAACATAAATATAAGGGGTGCCATGATCAAAATTTTATCCCTCACAAGTTTCAAGTGAAATACTAATCTTTGGATCTAGCCTTAAAAAGGATTTTTTGGTCCACACTAAAATATCAAACCCTTGTATTATGGTCCTTACACCATATTGCATATGACAAGGGAGAACACCTTTATTATTGACTTACCATCATACTTGAGAATACGTCATCTTTTTAATATAGAGATTTTAAAGCCTTATATTCCACCACAATTAGTCAAACTTGAACACAATAAATTATTTAATGGAGGAAA
The DNA here is from genome assembly GCA_028583015.1 of Wollemia nobilis. Taxonomy (NCBI): domain Eukaryota; kingdom Viridiplantae; phylum Streptophyta; class Pinopsida; order Araucariales; family Araucariaceae; genus Wollemia; species Wollemia nobilis. Next base: position 1,263,175 of record JAQPPZ010001108.1, read on the forward strand.
TTTCTTTGGAAGAAACATCGCAGATCATACAAAAAATGCAAATAGGAAAGACCCCAGGACCAGATGGGTTCCCCATTGAATATTATCAAAATTTTTGGGAATTGTGGGTCAAACAATGGTGGAGGCAATGGAGGAAATCAGATAGAGTAAGCAAATGTTAAAATACTTGAATCATACTTTTATTACTTTAATTCCTAAGGGTCCACCTAGTGAGATAATTAATAATTATAGGTCTATTTCACTATGTAATGTAGTATACAAGATATTAACAAATCTTATGGTGGAGAGGTTAAAACCTTTTTTACCAAATTTGATTTCAAGTGAGCAAGGTGGTTTTGTTGAAGGCAGACAAATTCTATATGGAATAGTAGTGGCCCAAGAGGTGATACACACAATGTCCAAGCAAAAGGACCCAGATATGTTTATTTAATTAGATATTTCTAAATCCTATGATGGAGTAGATTGGAACTTTATGCAAAGAATTTTAGAAAAAATGGGCTTTGCAGAGGGATGGAGAGATTGGGTACAAGCATGTACGCAGACCACATCATTCTTAGTTTTGGTAAATGGTAGTCCCTCTCCCATGTTCATAGCAGGATGGGAGTTGAGACAAAGGGACCATCTTTCCCCTTACTTTTTTATCCTTTATGCAGAGGGTCTAGGGAGGCTGTTTAAAAAAAAGGAGACAAGAAGGGAGGCTAAGGGATCTAAAAATATGTTCTCAAATTGAGGTAAATCACCTTCAATTTGTGGAATATACTGCTCTAATTAGTCAAGCCAATCTCTTAGTATAAATAAACATAATTTTTTTTTAGATGGATATACTCAAGCTACTAGGCAAACTTTTAACGAAAAAAAGTTTCAAAAAGTTTTTTTCAATACAAAGAAGAGGGTGAGAGATAATATTATACAATTGTTGAACTTCATGGAAACTCATTTACCCATATATTATTTAGGAGTACCTTTATCTACAAAGAAAACAAAAAGCAAGGAGTGAAAATGGCTAATTGACAAACTACAAGCTAAGTTGAGCAACTGGACACACAAATGGCTAAGCTTGGGAGGAAGGCTTACAATCATTAAAGTTGTGCTACAAGCCCTCCCAATTTATAAATTTTCCGTACTTTTGGATCCAAATGGAATTATAAAATATATTGACAAAAACACAAGAAATTTTTTATGGTCAGGTGAAAGGGGAGAAAAAAAATAGCGCTAGTTGGGTGGGAGAAGATATGCCAACCAAAAAAATGAGGATTGGGGATAATATCAACATCCCAAAATAGAAAGGCACTAGCAGGAAAGCTATACTGGAGATGGATTATAGATACTGAGAGCTTATGGAGTAGACTATTACAAGTCAAACATTATCCAAGAGTGGAAGTAGAGGTATGTACAATATGTAGAACAATGGAAGCAGGTTAGGAGTTAATAAAGCCATACCTATATTGGCAGTCAGGGGATGGAAATGATGTTCTATTTTGAGAGGATTCATGGAATCAATCCCAACCAATTATTTAGACATTCCTAGAGATGAAGAGTTGGAAAGTAGAGTTCCAAAAGGTAGGGTGGTAGAAAGCCTCTTACTATATGAAATCATGGAATCAATATGTGACAGACTTACTACAATGGAAACATCCCCGAGAATGGCCAGTGGGGGACAAAGGAACTAACTGAAAAATTATACAAACATCTCTAAAGACAACCAATTCAAGATGGTTTTAGGATGGATGTACTTGGATGGGAAGGAAGCAAGTTGGGAATCTATAAAGAAAAGGAGGGATACAAGGTAGTCTATGGATATGAGACTGCCCCAACACCACTTCCATGAATATTTGTTTGGAAAAAGGAAGAATGGATAAAAATTAACATTTTCTCATGGCTAATTAACCATAGAAAGTGCTTGATATTTGATAATTTGAGAGAAAGGCCTTCCAAATGTGTTATGTGTGGAAAGGTAGAGGAGACCTTGAATCACCTCTTTTTTGGGTGTTCTTTTTCCAAAGACATGAATCAGTTAGTAGGGTAGATGAGACAACTTTGGGAAATATTTGGGAGCCTAGAAAACTTTTATAAGAAATGGAAACAGTGCAATTTCAAGACTAAACCAATGAAAATGACATGGAAGCTGGGACCTAGCTTCAAATGGTGGAAATTATGGCTAGAATGAAATGCATACATATTTAGATCAGAGCACAAAATAATGGAGCAAGTATGGGAGAGGATTATTAGTAAGGTTATGAAAACACTATCTATTAGATTACAAGAGGAAACAAACATAAAAATGGAAGAAGTGAAAATTCTAAGGAGCTTTGGAATAACTATAAAAGAAAACCAACTAAGGGTTGAATACACAGGTGAGATCTCCTCGAGTAACATAGAGTGGATACTGCCTCCCAGAGAGTGGATGAAGGCTAACACAAATGGGGCTTCTACTAAAAACCTTGGAAAATCTAGTTTTGGCATTATCATAAGGAATTGGAAAGGAGAATGGGTGTACTAGAGAGCAGATTGTATGGGGGAGACAAAAAATAATGAAGTAGAAGGATAGACGATATTTTCAGCATTAATGATAGTTGTAAATCTATATTTACATAAGCTATGGATAAAGACAAACTCTCAGGTAAGGGTTGGAATATTGGATCCGGTAAGACCCTTCCAAGTGCTAGGAATTAGGGAGAGAATGAAGGTGGAAGCAGTTCAAAGGATTTGGAAGGGTTTTTAAGATGTTTATATTACACATATCAAGCGAGAGGGAAATAGGGTGGCAGCTTATTTAGAAAAATAGGGTAAATAACTAGAGGAAGGGTAATATGTGGACTCTCAAATGGAAAATCAGATAAGTTAGTGCCAAAGAATCCAAGGGATGTAAGAGGTGGTACAAACAGATAGCAGAATAGGAAGAGTGGATAGTGATTCTAATAAATCTATCATAGTTAGACCAGGGAGCAATGACCAAGAAGATAACAAATGACATGTTATCCTAGTGTCAAGTTGGGTAAGCAAGGTTCTTGGTTGATTGCCATAGGCTCTTGTGTCTTCATCCTCAGGATACTATTGCTCTACTATATGAAATTACTACTAGTAGACTTAGAGTGGCCAAGGTGGATGGTTTTTAAAAATAAAACACATAGACATAAATATTTTATTGAGTATGTTTAGATTAAGAGAAAATAAGCCTCTACCCACAGAATAATAGATATGTCAGACATGTTCAAGATGCCAATAATGAATTCAAAACCATATGAAGATATACGGACGGTCTACGAAATTCAAATGAATGAGGAAAATTGGAATTCAACTTTGGTAATGTTAATGTATATGGATAACTACATTATGGTGGCGACCTCAGGTGATATTTTCAGCAAACACACCTATATAATATTTTTATGGCTAATTTTTGAGCTAGGACGGAGGAGGATTTTCTTTCTCCCTTGTTTCATGTCCAACTCATTTTAATTTGTACTACAAATTCTATTAATATAATCTATTTTTCAATTTATCAAAAAAACTTTGGCATAATTACAATATTTCAAGATAAGATAAAAGAAATACAAGATAAACTAAAAGAAAAATCATATAAGCTTGATAAACATGAAATGTTATTTTATTCATAAATATTTATTTTTAGGGGACAACACAATTGTTTGGGGTTTGGCTCTTCTTCGATAGGTCCAAGGTTCAAACTGTGGTGTTTGGCTGTGTTAATTCCCTATTGATAAGTGTAGATCTCGACTTTACGAGGGGTCATGGTTGTGTGTTAATTTCGTATTGATAAGTGTAGCTCTCGAATTTATGAGGGGTCATGGTTGAGAGGATATTGCTTAGCCATATGCATCAGTTGTAGGAGTTTATCACACTAGAACAATTTTTTTCTCAAGGGAGAAACCCTAGCTCCCTAAGGGAGAAAGGAGCGAGGGGCTCTAAACCTTGATATTTGCTAGTTATTGGATACAAATGCTAGGATGATGTTTTTCTTTCATACAATGGTGCATGGTTTGTTGGATAGTGGGACATGGTTCCGCTTTTTTGACTTGGTGGATGGGTGTTGGCCCTAATGCTAAAATATTTCTATTAGGGGCCCTACCTCTTTCCTCATACCCTGTTTTTGGGGTCTATTCTATGTGAGGGAGGCTAGTGATATTGTAGCAATTTTTAGGAGGTTGGACCCACCAGGTGCGAGAGAGCACCATTATCGTAGATGACCTGGTGGGATGATATGGGATGAACCTATTGACGATCATGCTTTGTAGGGTGGTGGTAGGACTTTTGATGTACCACATGAGTAGGCAACATCTACCATGGACTATGGCAGGTGTAGTCTTATATTCCAGATCTATTTTTGTTAGAAGCTTCCTATGTTGGGGCACAATTTATTTCTATATTTATTTTGGAGAAGATGTGGGTGATCTTGGATATCATCCAGTTATCTGTTTTTCTTTGCATAGCCTTGGCAGGTATTTTCTTGTGATTTTTGGCCTTTTTGGTGGTCTTCCAGATCGTTGCCTTTTCAAGAGGGAAATTTTTTTCCAGTTTCAAATCGGAGCAGGACGCGATTATTTTCTATTTGTTCTATTTCTAGTTTTTTCCCATTTGGACTAGGAGGAAGTTTCAAATTTTTAAATCTAATATTCAACATGAATGTGTCCTATCTACCCTAAGATGTGGGTCTTCTATTTCTTTTGGATCTATAGCATCCTAAGCATGTTTTAGGTTTGAGGAGCCTTCCAAAACTCTATGATCCTCTACTAGAGACCTGATCCATTTATAGAAGGTCTTGGAGCCTTAATTTTTCATTTCAATTTTAGTATTTGAGTTGGAATTTTATTTTTCAAATCATTTTATTGCTCTTGGTTCTGTTTGGATGGGAAATGGTTGTTATTTCCATCCTTGTGTTTGTTTAGGCTCGGGGAGCCTATAAAAATCCAATGGTCCTCTGCTTGAGGCCTGATCCACTTGTACAAGGTTTTGGGAGCCTTTCAAAACCATGTTTGTAATGGTTTGGGGATCCTTCCAAAATCCCCCTATGAGGTTTGAGGAGCCTTCCAAAACCCTTTGGTCCTCTGATTGAGGCCTAATTTTCTTAAAGGTTTTGGGAACCTTTCAAAATCCTTCTTAAAGAGGTTTGGGGATCCTTCCAAAATCCCCTTCTTTAAGGTTTGGGGATCATTTAAAAATCCATTGTTTAAGGTTTGGGGAGCCTTTCAAAACCCTATATTTGGGTAGGATTCTAGTTTTTTGTTGCTAGAGTGATTACTAAAGGTGTTGGGTACTTGCTAGTGGAGACCCAAGTTTCTAGAATTAGGATTCTTGTCCTTGGTAGGAAGACCTAATGTTTTTATTCTAGTTTTTTTGAGTGCTCCTGATGTCTCAACATAATTTTTCCAAATTGAGCGCTCTATTTAAATTTAAAAATTAAATTATCATCAGATGGCATGGATGGCTATCCCATTTTCTAGATTTACTTCTCCCATGGTGGCTTGGGTGGGAAGTTCCTTTCTAGGTCTGATTTTAAATTTTGAAGTTTAGGCAAGAATGCTATCTGTTTTGGATCTACGAGATTTGACTATCTCGGATGTTGGATCAATCTTTGTTGGATGTTGAATCAGTTTTCCCTTAGGGATGCAATCCCATTTGTGATCTTCTTTGGTGTATTCAAATATTTTTGTGGTTTGTAAATGTTGTGGGACCCTCCCAAAACCCCTGTGTAAAAGGTTTGGGGACCCTTCCAAAACCCTTTCTTATACAATTTTTTTTTTTTAGAATGATTTGTTGTTACTTTAATTAACATGATTTTTTTTTTTCCAATTTTTAAAAATTTATTAAAAATTCATTATAAAAGGTCCTAATTGTTTTAAAAATATTCCTATATTTCAAATTCAAATTTGAAACATTAACATCCTCTCAAAGTTTGCTTAAGAATATTTTTTTAAAGATAACATTGAATTTGTAAGTTTTTTAAACAATTTTGATATTTTTTCTAACTTTAATAAAATATTATCAAAACATATCCATTGACAAAATTTAATGGATTTGTGAGAAATATATTTAATAATATACCAATCCTTGCATATTTAAATTTTGGTCATTGATTCTCTACAATGCTAATTTCTAAATTTTAAGCTAATATATAAACAACCTAAGCTTTTAAGTCTAAGAAGAGTTGTAATATGAAGAACACAAGCTTATACTCATAGGGGGGTGAACAATATAAGATAAAATTTTGCTTTTCTTTCCAAAACAATATTATCCAATGTTATCAATTGCAATATATTTCCAAAGCAGTGTTAACCAATATCATCAATAGCAGTAGCAAAGCAATGCACATATCATCACACACAAGAGAGACACAGATTTAATGTGGTTCACCCAATGTGGGTTACATCCATGAAGAAAATATTCTAAATTTTCTCAAAAAATCTCTTGGGAACCAAATCCCTATTACATTTTTTATGGACCTATATCCAAAGGAGACACCAATCCCCTATGCTCAAGTTTGTGGATCTCTATCCATAGGAGAACTCTATCCCCTCAACTCTAGTTCGTGGACCTCTATCCATAGGAGAAATCTATCCCCTCAACTCTGGTTCGTGGACCTCTATCCACAGGAGAAATCTATCCCCTCAAATCTGGTTCATGGACCTCTATCCACAGGAGAACTCTATCCCCTCAAATTTGGTTCATGGACCTCTATCCATAGGAGAAATCTATCCCCTCAACTTTTGTTCGTGGATCTCTATCCACAAGAGAACTCTATCTTCTCAACTCTAGTTCATGGACCTCTATCCACAGGAGAACTCTATCCCCTCAACTATGGTTTGCGGACCTCTATCTACAGGAGGACTCCATCTCCTCAACTCTAGTTCATGGACCTCTATCCATAGGAGAACTCTATCCCCTCAACTCTGGTTCATGGATTTCTATCCATAGGAGACACCTCTCCTCTCAGATCTAGTCTACTCCAAATCCATCTCAATACTCTGCTCAAAGACTTGTCCAAGCCTTCACATAAGTCTTTCTCAAATCTACAATAAAATCTGGTCAAATTATTGCTCCAATCTGCACCAAGCCTACTCATAAGGCTTGCTCAAATCAACAACAAAAACTGCTCACAAATTTGCTGAAATCTTCACCAATCCTACTCACAAGGTTTTCTCAAATCAACAACAAAACCTACTCACAAATCTACCCAAATATGCACCAAGCCTACTCATAAGGCTTGCTCAAATCAACAACAAAACCTGCTCACAAATCTACCCAAATCTGCACCAAGCCTTCTCATAAGGCTTGCTCAAATCTGCTCTCAACTCTTGCCCAAACTTACTTCAAGTATTCTCACAAGACTTGCTCAAATCTACCTAAATATACTTTAACACATGCTCAAAACTTGCTCATAACACATGCTTTGATCAAAGTACTTCAAACATATTCTACCCATAATTCTTGTTCAAGAACACATAGAAAAATGATATGCAATACAATTTCACAATATGTTCTTTTCAATATCACTCAAGGCAAATGCACAAATTACTTCACAACTATGTTCTATAACCTTTGCAAGTTTATCCCAATCTCAATCAAGATTATGCACAAGACTTGCTCTCAAACCCTAGCACATGTGTTTCCAATTTCTTTCAACAATGATGCACAAATAGTTCTCAAACCTAACACAAATATTTCCAACAATGCACATGTATAATCCTTATTTCTCCACCTTATGATTCAAAAATATTTTCTCAACCAAACACCTTAAATGAGGAATAATATCACCATACCTCTCAACTTGCTTTGATGAAGATGTGCCCTCAAAACCTGTTCTCAAAAGAATTTCCCTTTCAAAGTGCCACTTCAAAACTTGTTAGTAGATCTCTCTTTAAAATCATCCACATTAAATTTCTTCTATAAAAAATGAAGCATTAACACTTATAAAAAACCCCTCAAATTTCTTTTCCACCATATAAAAATTACAATAAAAAATTGAACCACAATAATATCTTATAACTCCTTTTACAATAAATAATTCTCAACACACCACAATATTTCTTATAGCATTTAACAACCCAAGGTACAATTTAAATTATTTAAATCAACCACATACTCCTTATGCCTCCTACTTTCATAAAATAAATTTCAATACAATTACCATTACAAAGCACAAATTACAATATTGAAATTACCACATACACCTTATACCTCCTACTTGAAATAAAATGATTTTTAATGCACTCAATTTTTCAAGGTGTAAATCATAATATCAACTCTATCTCATGCACATTTTACAGCCAGAGATCTAAATTTAAATTTTATGCTATCCTTTTGACCTCAAAATATAAAACAAAAATTTTAACCTTATGACTCCCTAATGCAAGCGAATGGAGTGCATACCTTAGACCTTAGGATAAATTTAATTCAATTTTTTTTTCCCTCACTATTACAGCCACCGCAAATTGAACCTACCACCTCTTGCTGTCTCGCGTCCTAACTCAATGCTGGGCTACCGCGTGGGCTAGCTACCCACACAACAACCAAGGTGCACAATAAACCTTTTATACTACCTCCACGATGCCAAAATTTTTCAACAAAAAAATTGATCCTATCGTGCCTTGAACTCGTAACCTCCTCTCTACCACGACTTAGCATAGGAACTTTCTTCTGTCTAGGCTAGCTGCCCGAATGAAACCTGGGCCACGTGCTCTCCCTCTTTGACTTGTGAATTCGGCTCTAAAACATGTGTGCTTTGACCTTTCTTTCCTCTTTGCCTCCACAAACGAATTGTGAATTTTGAATTTCGAATGGTGCATGCAACTTCACCTTAGCCTTGCAATAATTTATGCTCCTTATATACATGTTTCTTGCCCTTTGAATTTTTGACATTGGCGCTTAGAAATGTGAAATAATAATTTATCATTTTGAACCTTTATCACCCAAACTTTTAAATCTTTTATTTAATTATAATAATTTAAATCTTAAAAGATTTAAATATTATAATTTAAAATTTTAACCTGTGGGCCTTTGCAAAATATTTTTTTTTCTAATCAAATTTTGCAAATACAACCATGGAGAATATTTTTCCTTGACAATTATTATACCTTTGACATCAATTTTTCTACCTCATGTACCCTTTGAAGATATTTTCCTTGCACTTTAATATTTCAACCTTGAATATAATTCTAAACCATTTCATTTTTTACATCAATGAAAACCAATGTACTTAATATTTCTAACAATCTTCCCCTTTGTCATTGATGACAACCCTTCTAAATTTTTTCTTTTTGCTACCATTGAATTCCAAATCTGCTCCCCTGAGAAGCTGCTCCCCCTTACTAAATTCTCTCCCCTTTCAAAAATCTCTCCCCCTTTGACATCAATGGTAAAGGGACTCCTTTGGGGCTAAAAATAAGACTCTTAGCTTAGCGCCCCACACTACCTCCTCTTCTTGAGGTGATTAATTTTGGGATGGGAGTAAACCTATTCCCAACTTACAATGCTCTTCTTCTTTTTGAATCTTCTTTTTCCACACTTTTGTGGTCATACCTCTTTGAACATTCTGGTTATCCTTCTTCATGCTTGTCCTTGGATATTCCTGAAAGTCTGTTCTACACCACTTTGCTCTATGCCCAAATTTATTGCAATTGTAACATCTAATGTTGTAGTTCTTGGAAGGTGCAAATATCTTGAAGTTCCTCTTGGTGAAACCATAACCATTTTTGCCATGAACCCTGCAATGAATAGCTTTGTGACCAAAATGATTACATGAGTAGCAATAACCTTGGAAGATATGTTCATATTGCCTTGGAGGATATGGTCGCTCATTATTACCATGAACCCTGTAGTGTACAACTTTATGACCAAAATGATTACATGAGAAACAATAACCTTGAAAGAAATATCCATCTTGCCTTGGAAAATATGGTCTCTTGGTCCTTTCCTTGCCTTCTCTATGATGATCCCTATTTCTTGATTGTGCATTATTTTCTTCCTCAATGACGCTTTAACTTCTTAACTTATCAACATAGATCTTAGGTTCTTCTTCAATCTCTTCCTCTAAGAATTCCTTTTATTTTGAGCTTGACTCCCCTTTTTATACCTCTTGACTTTCTACATAGCCTAGTCCATTCTTGATAAATGGAGATCTTTGTATATTGATGATGTCATCAAGATTTTCTCAAACTTATGTAGCTTATAATTAGAATCTTTCACTTCCATTCTTAGAGAAACCACTTCATGTTCTAATCTTTCACATTCTAACTCTTTTACCTTTAACTGTTTAGCCATACCTTTTTCAATTTTCTTTGCCTCTTCAACCTTAAATTTTAAGTCAGTGAGATATTGTAGAAGCTTTGCCTTTGTTTTCTCATCATCTTGTACTTGAGCCTTCAATCTTAAGTTCTCCCTTTTTAACTCTTCAAGATCAACATCAAGTTCCTTTTCCATATCAACTATGGCTTCCTCTTCCCTTTCTAAATCTTTCTATTTTTCTAGGTCTTTAATCACAAGAGCATCTTCTTTCTCTTCTTCTTGGTATTTAAAAATAGGAGCATCTTCATTCTCTTCTTCTTGGTCATAATTGTGCTTGTTTTTCTTTCCATGATAAAATATTCTTTGATGTTTCTACTTCTGATCTTCAATAGGAGTGTCTTCTTTTTCTTCTATTGTCAAAAATAGAATTTCCTCTTTTTCACTATCTGAGAGGCCTTCATTACTGTCACTAGAAGTACTACTTTCAAAAAAAATATTCCTCTCATACTTGTATTGGATATTCTTATTTTTATTTTCATAACTAAATTCCTGTTCATCTTCACTACAACTAAACCCATGACAATGTCTTGCATTGTGACCAAGTTTACCATAAAAAAATATTCTTATTCTATGTCCACCATAGTTTCCTATTGGATCATATTCCTTTTCTTTCATATCCATGTGTGTTCCTTCCTTCTTAGGAGGGTGTGGTCTCATGGTTCTTCTTTTGCCTTTCTTGGCCATGTGTGTTCTTGTAAGATATTCCTTCAAGCTATTAGGATTCCCTGAAGGAACCCGCTCTGATACCAATTGAAGAACACAAGCTTATACTAAGAGGGGAGGTGAACAATATAAGATAAACTTTTGCTTTCTTTCCAAAATAATATTATCCAATGTTATCAATTGCAATATCTTTCCAAAGTAGTGTTAACCAATAACATCAATATAAGTAGTAAAGCAATGTACATATCATCACACACAAGAGAGACATAGATTTAACGTGTTTCACCCAATGTGGGTTACATCCATTAAGAAAATATTTCTTCTAAATTCTCTCAACAAATTTCTTGGGAACCAAATCCCCAATAAAATGTTTATGGACCTCTATCCAAAGTATACACCAATCCCCTATGCTCAAGTTTGTGGATCTCTATCCATAGGAGAACTCTATCCCTTCAAATATGGTTCATGGATCTCTATCTATAGGAGAACTCTATCCCATCAACTCTAGTTCTTGGACCTCTATTCATAGTATAACTTCATCCCCTCAACTTTGGTTCATGGAACTCTATCCATGGGATAACTCTATACCCTCAACTCTGGTTCGTGGACCTCTATCCACAAGAGAACTCTATCCCCTCAACTATGGTTCATGAACCTCTATCCACAGGATAACTCTATCCCTTTAAATCTAGTTTGTGGACCTCTATGGAGAACTCTATCCCCTCAAATATGGTTTATGGACCTTTATCCATAGGAGAACTCTATCCCATAAAATATAGTTCGTGGAGCTCTATCAACAGGAGAACTCTATCCCATAAACTCTGGTTTGTGGACCTCTATCTATAGGAGAACTCTATCCCCTCAACTCTAGTTCATAGACCTCTATCCATAGAAGAACTCTATACCCTCAAATTTGGTTCATGGAAATCTATCCATAGAAGAAATCTATCCCCTTAACTCTGGTTTGTGGACCTCTATCTATAGGAGAACTCTATCCCCTCAACTATGGTTCATGGATCTCTATCCATAGGAGACACCTCTCCTATCAACTCTGGTCTACTCCAAAGCTAGCTCAATACTCTACTCAAAAAATACTCCAAGCCTTCACACAAGGCTTGCTCAAATCTACAATAAAATTTGCTCAACTCACTGCTCCAATATACACCAAGCCTACTCACAAGGCTTGCTCAAATTAGAAACAAAACCTACTCATAAATCTGCCCAAATTTACACCAAGCCTACTCACAAGTCTTGCTCAAATCAACAACAAAAACTACTCATAAATTTTCCCAAATCTTCACCAATCCTACTCACAAGGCTTGCTCAAATCAACAACAAAACCTACTCACAAATCTGCCCAAATATGCACCAAGCCTTCTCACAAGGCTTGCTCAAATTTTCTCTCAAATTTTACCCAAACCCGCTTCAAGTCTTCTCACAAGACTTGCTCAAATCTTCTTAAATCTACTTTAACACATGCTTAAAACTTGCTCATAACACATGCTTTGATCAAAGTGCCTCAGACATATTCTAACCATAATTCTTGTTCAAGAACACATAAACTGATATGCAATACTATTTTACAATATGTTATTTCCAATATCACTCAAGACAAATGCACAAATTACTTCACAACTATGTTCTATAACCTTTGCAAGTTTATCCCAATCTCAATCAAGATATGCACAAGACTTGCTCTCAAAACCTAGCACATGTGTTTTCAATTTCTTTCAATAATGATGCACAAATAGTTCTCAAACCTAACACAAATATTTCTAACAACGAACATATATAATCCTTATTTCTTCACCTTATGATTCAAAAACATTTACTCAACCGAATTCCTTAAATAAGGAATAATATCACCATACTTCTCAACTTAATTTGTTGAAGATGTGCTCTCAAAACCCATTCTCAAAAGAATTTCCCTTTCAAATTGCCACTTTAAAACTTGTTCGTAGATATCTCTTTAAAATAATCCACATTAAATTTCTTCTAAAAAAATGAAGCATTAACACTTATCTAAAACCCCTCAAATTTATTTTCCACCACACAAAAATTACAATAAAAAATTGAACCACAATAACACCTTATAACTCCTTTCACAAGAAATAATTCTCAACACACCACAATATTTCTTATAGCATTTAACAACCCAAGGTACAATTTACAATTATTTAAATCAACCACATACACCTTATACCTCCTACTTTCATAAAATAATTTTCAATACAATTACCATTACAAGGTACAAATTACAATATTGAAATTACCACATACACCTTATACCTTCTACTTAAAATAAAATTATTTTTAATGCACTCAAACTTTCAAGGTGTAAATCATAATATCAACTCTATCTCATGCACATTTCACAGCTAGAGATCACGCTATCCTTTTGAACTCAAAAGATAAAACAAAAATTTCAACCTTATGACTCCCTAATGCAAGCAAATGGAAGGCACACCTTAGACCTCAGGATAAATTTAATTCATTTTTTTTTCCCCTCACTATTGTAGTCACTGTGAATTGAACCTTTCACATCTTGCTAACCCGCATCCTATCTCAATGCTAGGCTACCGCATGGGCTAGCTGCCCATACAACAACCAAGGCACACAATAAAAATTTTCTACCGCCTTCGTGATGCCAAAATTTTTCAACAAAAAATTTGACCCTACCACGCCTTGAACCCACAACCTCCTCTCTACCATGACTTAGCACAAGAAATCCTTGCCTTCTAGGCTAGTTGCCCAGATGAAACTTGGGTGACGCACTCTCCCTCTTTGACTTGCGAAATTGGCTCTAAAACATGTGCACTTTGACCTTTCTTTCCTCTCTGCCTCCATGAATGAATTACAAATTTTGAATTTCGAACGGTGCATGCAACTTCACCTTAGCCTTGCAATAATTTATGCTCCTTATATACATGTTTCTTGCCCTTCAAATTTTTGACGTTGGCGCTTAGAAATGTGAAATAATAATTTATCATTTTGAACCTTTTCCGCCCAAACTTTTAAATATTTTATTTAATTATAATAATTTAAATCTTAAAAGATTTAAATATTATAATTTAAACTTTTAACCTTTGGGCCTTTGCAAATTAAACCTTTTTCTAACCAAATGAAGTCTTGTCTTTTTCTTGCAAATACAACCATGGAGAATCTTTTGCCTTGACAATTATTGTACCTTTGACATCAATTTTTCTACCTCATGTACCCTTTGAAGATATTTGCCTTGCACTTTAATATTTCAACCTTGAAGATAATTCTCAACCATTTCACTTTTGACATCAATGACAACCAATGTACTCAATATTTCCAACATATTAATCCACGATAAATGTAAATAAAAAGATAAAAGATAAAGGAACCATTGGTAAAAACTTTTTATTTGAGTTAAGACTAAAGACTTACACAATTACACTAAATTTTTCTAATGTGCTATCCTATTTATTCTTTTTAAAAAAAAATTATAATTATATTAAAAGTAAATATTTATTTGCACAACTACAATACCCCTCTTATTTATGTTTTTTTCTATTCAATCCTCCAACAATCATATGAATGTTAAATTATAAAACCCGTTGTGGTGTCCTCTTTACTAGAGGTTCCAACAACCTCATGAATTAATTACAAACTATATGGGTGTAGTATGTAAATAGATGAGACTACCAACCGATCTTCTATAGAGTGTTGCATCCACCTCTAGTGTGTCATCATCCACAGTGAGTTTCAAATTTGATTCCATTGGTTTGTTATAGGGCATGCATATTTGAGTTAAAACTTATCCAAAATATTACTTATATATTTCTCTTGGATCAAGAATATTTTACCATTTTCTTAAGTTACTTCGATACCCAAATAGAATTTCATCAATCCCAGATCAGATATATCAAAAGTCTTTGCAAGGTCATTTTTCATTGTGTTGATGATGTGTCCATTATTACCTTTTAGAAGCATACCATCCACAAAGACTAAGAGGTATGCAACTTTATCTTTGTTGTGCTTAATGAGAAGTGTTGCATCAATATCTTATTAATCACACACTTCAAATTCAAGTTACTTCATCTGATCTGATTTGCTAAACCAAGCACGAGGGACTTGATTCAATCCATATAAAAACTTTTTGATTCTGCATACATTGTGATCCTATCCTGCAATCTCAAGACCTTCTAGATGTGCCATGCATATTTCTTCTTCCAATTTTCTATTCAAGAAAGCAATCTTTACATCTAATTTATGAATCTTCCAACCTTGTTGTGCAGCTAAGGCTACAAGAGTCCTAATTATGGGCCATTTTGTGGTAGGTGCAAATACCTTAGTTTAGTCAATATATTGCTTTTACATGAAGTCTTTAGCCACTAATATAACCTTGTGTTTTTCAAAGGTGCCATATGATTTATACTTTTTTTGTACATCCATTTGTTTTGAATTACCTTTCTTCCAAGTGGTAGATCATCTAACTTCCAGGTTTAATTTTTGATCAGAGATTCACATTCATGGTTCATTGCATGTCTCCAAGCTACACGTTTGAAAACTTCTTGGTATGTGAGAGGTTCATTATTCAGAGCGAGGTGTAGTTCTATAGTTCAAATTCAACAAGTAATGATTTGTGCACTCATTATTTAAGGGCACCTCATGTGTCTGTTTTATCAACTTCATTTGGTTTGATGTCCTTTAAGAGTTGATGAGCTTCACAAATTTCTCGAGTGGGGAGTAGTTTGGATGTCTCACCTACCTACGTCAAATTTTTTGTCATGATCCTGAAATAGATCATTAGGTATGAAGGATGCTAATGAAGATGGATGTGAAACAATACTTTTATTATGATTAGCATTATTGCGTGAAGGGGTAGAAGGTGTAGAAGATATAAAAATATACTTAATATCATAGTTTGGTTCCTTTGGACTTGTGGGTTGATTTGTAAATTCCAAAGTTTTGAGTAACTTTTCAACATCTCTTCCCCAAAGGCTAGAAACTGAACATCATATATGTTAGCATCTTTTGATCTAGGCTAAATATTGTGTCCTCTAGTATCCAATGTAACCAATTTTTCTTTAGTTTATACAAACACAACATCCAATATCACAATCACTTTTTGATGTGAAGGAAAAAATATCTTGCATCCCTTCTAATCCATAGGGTATCCAACAATGATGCCTTTAATAGATCAAGATTTAATTTTATTTCTATGCTTTAGAAGAATATGAGCATAATAGATGAAGCCAAACATTTTGAAGTGGTTGATAGTGGGGGATATCCAATCTATTTTTCATGAGGTGACAGGCCAAATTTTGAGGGACTTACTATGTTGAGTACATGCATAGCAGTCCATGTGGCTTCAACCCAAATATATGAGGTACATTTTTATAAATAAGAAAGGTATGATTCATGTTCATAATTTTCCTATTCATATGCTCAACAATACTATTTTTTTGAGGTGTGCCTGGTATTATAAATTGATGTTTGATCCCATGTGAGAACAAGTACTGTGTGAATTCATTTGAGGTGCACTTGCCACCATTTTTGCTCTTGAAGGTCTTGATTCTACAATCTAATTATCAGTTTGCATGCACCTTGAATACTTTGAAGAATCCAAAAGCTTTATAATTCTCCAAAAAACTAATCCATAACTTCTTTGAGAAGTTGTAAACGAAGGTGATGTAATACCTTTTGCCTTTTAATGAGGGAATAAGCATTGGCCCGTAAATGTCTGAATGAAATAGCTCTAGATTTTGTGTAGACTTCCACTAAGTCTTTGGAAAATGTTGTTGAGGGGATTTGGCAATGATGCATGCTTCATATTTTATGGGTTTGGAAGAGAAGTGTGGTAGTCCCCTAATGGTGGATTCCATTTGTCTCAATTGGTCAAGTTTGACATGACCCATGCAAGCATGCCACAATGCATCAACAAAATATTTTTTGGGAGTTAAGATGCCATTAAGTGAAATGTTAACATTGGAATGCAAACTTCAGAAGTAGGATGTCCAACAAGTCTAATGAGTTTTCCATCTAAGAAACTAATCATGACCACTGTTTTGGAGGGGGGATAAATGTTTCAAATATTTTTTTATCTTTGGTAGTGATACTCATATCAAATCTATGATAGATGAGTGTGTATAGTGACAATAGATATTTCTTTAGAGCAAGGATATAGAGAACATAAAGTAGCTAGAAATTAGGTAATCCGAGAAATTTCAATCAAATAGTTCTAGCTTCTTCAACTAGTTTAGAGGATTTTTCAGCCATGTGAACTACACCAAGTACTTTTAAGTTTAATTCTTCAAAGAAGTCCTTGTTGGAAGTCATGTGTTGGGTGACTCTAGTATCCATAATCCATGAACTTCTAGTGGAGGCTATGCTATAGGCAACTCCAATGGGTTGCGATGTGGGATGAGAAATATCATAGCCAACATATCCTGAATGTGCCTCAATGAATGTTTTGGGATGGTCAACAAATGGTGATATAGGTACCTGTATGTTGATGATTTGGTCATGTAAAAATTGAGCACTTTGAAAGATATCTATATTAGATTCATATTCATTTATATTATGCACAGTGTGCATTTAAAATTTCTTGATCTTGTGTATGATAGTTCAACAATCAATGACATAGTACCTTTTTTTTAACAATATTTATACATGATATTTGAGTTTCTAGTTCCTTGAGAGGTATCAGGCTATTTTATTTGTCCTTGACTAGTTTTATGTCATGAGTATACATGTTGACCATTGTTAGAATATTATCCTTGTCCTTTACCTTTGCCTCGACCACAATATTGGATATATCTTTTGTTACCTTGATTGTTTGAAAATTTTGCATCTTCATACACCTAAAAGGCTAAGTTTTCAGGGTTAAAAATGGTGAAGTTAATGTCAAAGGTTTTGTTAAATGCAATAAAATTTTCTACTAAGGCTTCAAATTTGAGAGTTTTTAAGGTTCCACTAGTTGATAAACTGGAAAGCAAGTTCTTGTAGTTTGGAATGTGAAGACATGACTGAATGAGGAAATCCCATGTGATACATTGATTTTTGAAGTCTTTATCAATGACATATTTAATAGGGTTACAGAGTTTGATGATGGAACTGGAGTGTTCTTTTTGCATATTTATTTGATTCATCTTGAGGACAAGATGAACAAACTCTAGGTCAGATTTGGTGTCAATTTTTTTTGAAGACTTCAAGAACCGACCATGATGTGTCATGCTTGGCTTCATAAATAAAATTATGAAGTTGATATTCTATGACAAGTAGGATGCCAACATAAAATTGATCATAATATATCTTCCATTTTTCTAGGGTAGCAACATTTGTGGGTGGTGTGGGATTTGCATCCAGATAGTTGCACCATAGGTTCTCAAATTTTATAGCTATCCTATGGCCTGTGAACCATTAATCCTAATTATCCTTACCTTTGAGGGTACATCCAACATTTTATTTGAAGTTGGAAGTCATTGTGACTTGTGATACTACACCGACCTAAAAGAGGTGTGTCAAGGTGTGAATAAGGAATAAATTACTAAGGCAAAATATACCAATAAATAATGATCCAAGTGATGACAATGAATGAATGTGATCCACTAGATCTTGCTCACTATCCAAGCAGAATCTATTTTACAAATGATGAATTGTATAAGTCAGTTTCTATGAGTCTTGATGCAACAGGATGATCATGTGGCTAAATCTAAAGTATTGAAAAATGGTGTGTAGCCCAAACTAAAATTCTGTATATGATTGTAAAAGCTAATATCTCCACTAAATTAATGTGTAGGTCAATATATCCAACACTATATTACACAACTGAATACTAAAGTGTGGGATGTGAAAACTAGTAACCTCAATGTTATGACTGCAAGTAGGTGAGGTGCTAAAATTTGGAGAGGTATAATGAGCTTATATCAAATTAAGGCCTTCACCTAGATTCCAAAATACAGATGATCGATGATGAAATCCAAGTCATGATGGATCCCAAGTCCTACCAGTACTCACCCAATTTACTATGGTCAACGAGATACTCTCTAAAGAGAAGTACGTGCTCTATTCCAAAACTATGAGAAATATTCGACTGACTTAATTTTAATCTTAATTAAGAGTTTTTAGTTTTTCAAGCATAGGCAAAAGGATGATCCCTTTCCAAATTTTTATGGGTATGACTAATTCTCTTCAATGCATATTCTCATTAAGTCTAATCCAAATTTGACTCACAAGGCCTTTAATGTAGATTTCCCACCACCAAGGAAGTAGTGCCCTATCACGAGGCTAGGCTATGGAATGAGTCATTAGATGTGTTCCTATTAGGGATGATGCAAATATGTGAATAGATTTACAATAAAATAAAACAAATGAAAACTAAAAATATATTTGGAGTGTAGATGGAGTGCTACTATAATGCTAATATAGTAGTATGTATGTTAGGTGTGATCCACTAGATCTTGCTCACTATCCAAGTGGAATTCCTTTTATAAATGAGGGCTATAATTTAGCCAAAAGCAATGTGGAAAATTCTATAAGCCACTTATACAAGTACAATGGAGAGGATAGAAGCCTTTTGTGCTATCAAAAATAAAATATGATCAGTTTACATAGAGGCTAATCTGACTACATGGATGTGTAAAAATAAACACAATCAATTTACATAGAGGTCATTGAAACTCCATCAAATATGGATTTTGGATACTATATGGTTGTATAAAAATAAACATGATCAGTTTACACAGAGGCCACAAAACTCATTCAGATCTATATTTTGGATACTATATGGCTATGTAAAAATGAACACGGTCAGTTTACACAGAGAAACAAGGTCATCAAACTCAATCAGATCTAGATTTTGGATACTATATGGCTGTGTAAAAATTAACACAGTTAGTTTACATAGATGCCATAAAACTCAATGAGATCCCAATTTTTGATACCTACAAATAAATATACAAGCTAATATCTGTAATAAAAATAAAATCTATGGAGGTTTTATGAAACCTCATGCAACATCCTCATTCTCTCCTTTAACTCAACACATAAATTTGTGGATGAGAAGAGGAGGGGAATGTAATGCTTCTCCAATATTGGTTGTGGTAAGGGTAAGCATCCAAGCTCTAATACCACTTGTATCAAGAATCAATGCTATGTACCCAAGCTCAACCACATGAAACAAGAAAACAAGGAGGAGAAGATTTTTGACAATGGAGAGAATGAAAATCACATATCTTCATTTATGTTATGGAATTATATATTGAGAAAAATGATATTAGGGTTAGGGTTCCAAAATTCATATTACATGAAATTCAAATGAACATGAAATGAAATTACACCATAAAATAGCCTATTATATTGAGGTCTTATTAAAGCCTCATTACAATTAATTAGGAATCTAACTAATAAACATGACCTTGTAGCATTAACACGTCTTCATTATCATGTTGTAATATGCCTAATATCATCACTCATCCTTGGGGGAGCCTGTGATGCAGAGAAGTTTTGAGCACATCTTCCATTATATCTTCAGAAGTCTTTAGGGAGGAAAAATAATAATGATTTCTTGAACTAGTTCATTACTCTTTATTGTATTTCTTTTTGTTTCCTGCTAGAAATTTTAAAGATCTTGGATCTTGTCAAATGTTTGATGAAACCTATCAATAAAATCTAGTGTACTAAAAGATTCAATAACATGGAAATGAGTGTCTCCCAAATATAAAAAAAGATCAAAGGATAAATTTATTAAAATAATACCCCATGAAGGATTCAATTTTATAAACACATTTTTGCATATGAATTTCTAAATATGTTTAAGAAAAATGAGTCTACAAACATCCCAAAGTTTGGGATACTGATATTTTTTGGAAAAACCAAACAGAGCAAACTTCCAATATCTAGTGAAGGATGAGAATAAAAAAATGTAGAAAACATCCCAAAACTATTTAGCCATGTCAGAAAACCAAAAAAAGTAAATAATAGCTTCTAAAGCATTATGAAAATTGCTTTGAGGAGAAATATGTATAATTGGAGCCAAAATTTCAAAAGTTGAAATTTTTTTATGAAGAATTTGCCATCCAATAAGTTGAGTTTTGGATTCAACAATTTTTTCTAAATTTGAGCAGTAAGAGAACTCCACTGGGCATTGGTAAAATTAACTTTTCACTTGAAATTGAGCTTAGAGTCCAAATGGTAAAGGACATGAAATATTTTTATAGATCCAATGGAAGAGATTCTATGGTCATCAAGCCATCTCCAGTAAACTCATCTCTTGTTGCATTAATCCATCTCCAATAAACCCAAATTTATAAGGACCTCACATGGAATGGAAGCTATAACAAGGCCATAAGACTTACTAAATGAAGAGGTAAGGGAACAATAATTTAGGATCTAGGTCTAGGTAAGAATTGAACAACTAGTTGGATCCCAAATATCCCTTATTATAGTTGTACCTTTCTTAAAAAATGCCAATATTTGAAGAGCACTACATAAATGATAAAGCTAAATATTTATCATTATGTATGATAATTTTACTCCACCAAATACTATTTAGAATAATGCTTAAGCCATGTTGTAAGGAGTTATAATTCCATGCCAATAAATAAGAAACATATTGCAAAGCTTTCTAGTAACATGTAAGAGGAATAGATCCTTTAACCCTAAAGTATGGTGTATTAAGGACCTTATCCTATAAAGGGGTTTATTTCCATTTAAATTTGTGAGTGCTTTGGGAGATTCTATATTAAAGTAGGTATTCTAATTTTCCTTTCTAGTAATGGCTTTATCAACCCATTTCATAGCCATAATTTTGCTCTGGCTAAGAGGATCAATAATACCTAGACCTCCTAAAGCCTTTGGTTGAGTACAAAGTTTCCACAAGATGGATGTCAACCTCCTCATACCATTTGGTCCATAAAAATTTATGAATTACTTAAGAAAATTTGTTATAGGCATCATTTAAGGCCATCTAGCAAGAGGATTAGTAAACATGAGAGGATACCATAATTTTATTCATAAATTGAATTCTTTCTACTAAGGAGAGAAACCAAGTTGACCATGCATTGAACTTATTTTGAAGTCTTTCCATAACCCAATTCCACATATATTTAGGAGAAATATTAATCACAAAAAGGATTCCCAAGTAATGAATGATCATTCCATGAGGGATGATCTTCCACTTAGTCGAGGAGTTGCAACCATTAGGATTGGAAGAAGTAATGAAGACTTCTATTTTAGAGTGGTTGATATGAGAGACAAAAACATCACAAAATAGTTGTATGATATCTTTAATTGTTTCCACCTCCTACTAGGTATTTTGAAGAAAAATAAGGGAATAATCAACAACATGTGAGTTAAGAGCATGTTTATCCCCATAAAGCTTAATACCTTAAATTAGACCAATAGATTGAGCCTTTTTAAGAAGATAACCAAAAAAATCAAATACCAAATTATACAAAAAAGAGCAAGACCTATTTAATAGACCATTGTAGAGGGAAGGAAGAGGATAGAAATCCATTAACCTTAACACAATTTGAAGCATCACCAAAGAGCATACTAATTTGATTACATAATTTTGAACCAAAACCAAGCCAAGAAAGCATATAAAAAATAAAATTCCATCTGCTTTTGTCATATGCTTTGTCAAAATATAATTTAACCAAGAGGGAATATTGATTGGAGTTGATATCCCATTGTATTATTTTCTAAGCCATCATAAGATTATCTAATATATACCAAATATTAAGAAAACCAAGTTGTTTTGGATAGAAAATAACTTGTACAGTAGGTTTGATTTTTAAATATTTGCTTTCACTATGATATTGTAAGAAATATTGAGGAGGGTAATAGGTCTCAAATTGGAGATTTTACTATGATCGATTAATTTAGAATAATTTCTATTAAACCTAAATTGATATAAAGCTCTGAGAGAATTATTATATAGAGCTTACAAGTAAATACGATGAATATCTGAGGAAAGAATATGCCCATTTTTCATAAAACTCCACTGAAGCCATCGATACTAGGAGATTTGTCATTATTTATAGAAAAGAGAGCATTATGCAAACCATTCATAGAAATAAGACATTGAATTTGATCCTAAATAATGGGGTTAACTAGGGATGGAATCTATTCTTGTAGATATTCCATTAAGATAAGATGGATATCATCCCTTGGTTTCACTGTAAAAATTTGAGAGAAGTGGGTTACAAAAGATTCACGATCTCATTGAAGTCAAAAGGGGAATGACCTAAAGGGTCCTCCAATTCAATAATCCTTTATGTAATATTATTATGCCTAAGGTAGTTAAAGAAAAATTATAGTTCCCTTTTCATCCTAGGAGATAAAATTGAGGTGAGATCTAATTTGTGTCCCTCTATCATGATATGACTCATAACCTCTTACCTGATTTTCAATATTAGCTAGGTCATATTGAATAGCAACATTAGTGGGATATTTTATAAGCATGGAATGGATATGAGAAATATATTTATGACTGTGACTTTCTTGAATCTTCGTTCTCTTGGAAATAGAGCACCAATATCATATAAGGGAAGAAACAATATTGGAATTAACCATTTCAAACCATTTGATCTAGTTAGTATTACTAGTTAGTCTATAAAATATGTTCCAAATATGTTGTACAAGATGACAATAGGTAGTGTTGTCAAGGTGTAAAATATTTAATTTAAAAGGAAGCTACATGGAATCAAGGGAAATTGAGAAGTTTTGATAGAATAAATGATAGGAAGGTGATCAGATAAATTTGTGTGAAAGAACGTGGAATTGCTCATGGATGGATAATTTATCCAAAAAATAATTGCTAAAATAAAATCTATACAAGAAAAAAATTTCCTAGAAAAACCTTGATGACAATTGGGCCATATAAAACAATTATCCTTATGAGAGGAGGATTTATGAAAGAGAGGGTCATGTACACCTAAAATATTGTGATAAAATAACCAACTACCAAATTCAACTATTGAAAGATGTTTCCTATTATCCCAAGTTTTATCACTAGGATTTTCAATCATATTAAAGTCACCTCCTATGATCCATTTTGCATGAGGGAGGGAATAAACTAACCATTCCTAGAAGGATACATGACTAGGAGGGTCATTAGGAGCATAGATAGAGCAAAATACAATGACTAGAGAGTTGAGAGCTAATCTAACCCAGATACAACAATGAGGATGATCTTCACCATGATATAGAATAGCATAACAAAGACTTGGATATGGAGATGGCAACACCTCCTTTAACATTGGTATGAGATGTATTAAACACAAATGTATATCCTCACCCAATAGAATCCATAAAATGGGAGAGAGCCTAACTAGATACTTTAATTTCTTGAAGAAAAGGAATAAAAATATAATTTTCTACTGCAACTGTTCAAACTTGAAATTTAAGATAAGGGAGGAAGAGGCCCCTAACATTCCAAGATAGAATATTTAATTTCATAAGGGTTGATTTGGAGGATACTTGACCTCATAAATTAACTACTAAAATTTCTTTTCATTGAAGGGCAACATATAAGTATTGTGTGTATGTTGAGTTGGAACCATATTTTAGGCAACTTGAGAGAAGGATCTCGCAAGATCTCTGAATTTTTTTTGTCCTCTTGCTAGAAGGAGGAATTTTATGGGGGTCAAATATCATTGTCACTTGCCTACAATTCTACATACATTATTCATGAGGCTATATTTTATGGTGGTTGGTAAAGGAATGAGAGCTAAATTAATGTCCATAATTGAATCCAATAGATCCTGGGGATTAACAGGAATATCTAGGGATTAAGTCTAAGATGAGGAAGATGTAAGGGGATTATTTGGGGGTATGGATTGAGTAAGAGGAGAAGGATTTTTAGAAGTTGGAGGATGTTGAGGGCCATTGACAAGGAATTTTTTAGCTATATTATGAGTAATTGTTTTTGAATGAGAGTCATTTGTAGGGAATTTTTTAGCTATTTTTTGAGCAATGGCTTCCATTTTTTTTCTGCTATCAAGTGTCTAACCTATCTATAGTAAAAATAAGCATTTAGAAGATTTAGGTAGATGATATGTTGATTAACATGGGAACCTAGCCCATTGAGGTTGAGGGAGGGTGACAATAACTTGGACATATCCATTTCCACACAAATATAGGGGTGAATTCTATAATTAGAAAATTCCTCTAAAATAGGGTGAGATCACAAAACCCTACCAATAAGGGAAACAATTTTATCAAGAAAGGGGTGACATGAGAGAGATAAAAAGGAATTTCAATCCAAAGAGGTTATTTTTTCCTCAAGGAACCCTTTGGATGAAAATCCAAAGACCGACCTTGAAGATAGATAGTTTACCCATAGATAACCCATGTTCCATATTGGAGAGCTTTCTAGGTATATTCAAAATTTGCAAAGGAGACAACTATGTACCCTTTTTAGTCCTAAAATAACCTCAACTATCCACCGCATAGTATTTTACCAAACCCCTCTAAACTATTTAATAAGTTCAAACTTAGGGGAAATCCCTCGTAAAAAAATAGTGCATTTTGATAAGTCATTGGATATTTCAACAAAGAAACTAAGAAGAGTAACTAAAAGGGGATTCTACATTTGGTTGTTGGATCAGGGATTGATAAGTCAACAGTGAAACCCTCTAGTACCCACCTCTCACTCTTAGGATTTGTGTGTTTCATAGGATTGATTGTAGGGTTTCCAAAGGGATTTTGGAAAACCTAATATTGAAGAACATCAAAGGATGGAGTTTTTTACATCATTGGAATATTGCATCTTGTGCAATAGTTACTTGTACCCAAATGCTTCTCCTATGTAGAAATGGGCTTGTCATAAAACAACAAATATTATCCCAATATTCACTCTTATTGTAGAAAATAAAAATATACCACACCTGCACCCTCAACCAAGAATATCTATAAACCCCTTGTTTAGTGTGTGTTCTACACTTTCATGTGTACCTACATTGTAAACCCTAACATTCATCTACACCTATACTATAAACCATTTTGAGATTTTTATAGCATGCCAAGAGAGAGAGGAAACACTTATAAATATGGGACCAAATTAAAGACCCTTTATATATTAATAAATTTATTCAATAATAATATTAAGATTAGGGATTTAAAGATCATGGGTAAAACATTTATTGGTGAATAAATGATAAAAAAGGAAAAAATTATAATATATTGACTATAAGTTTATGTTCTTGATAAATCAAAATGACTAACACAACCCATATTTTTTATCTAGCACTCAATATAGATGTATCTCTACTATTGAAAACATTTTAAGAAATAAAGATATTAGAAAATGGTTTCTCAAATTTAAAATAGATTTTTAAGTTCAAGTATTTAGTTAATATTTTATTTTGAAAGAAAAGTAGAGGATTGATAGGAATACCTTGGAAACACTAGATTTATGATGGATAGAGCACCAAAAATTGAGAATCTTCATTCAACTTCAAACAACAGGGCTATACAACCATATATACATTGAGATGTCTTTTGATTTCCTAAGAAACTCTTGGTGTTTCCCATTCTAGCAGAGACCCACACTTTGCTTCAAATTTATTTTTAAAAATATAATAATATGTAACATCCCCTCTTATTACATTATTTGGTATGCAAATATAATTGTAAAATAATTCAAATGTGACACATGTAAGTGCCTTTATAAAAATATATGCAAGTTGATCTCCTATGGAAATGTACTTGATGTTGGAAGTATTACATTATTTGGTACCTTGCAATATTAATGCAAGGAACTTGTAAGTAATTTATACTAGGGTGTGTTTGATATTTGAGTATATAGTAGTGTGAGTTATGTCTGTGAAGTGTCATATTTATAAGTAAGTTATGAGTTATGTTAAATCATAAGAGTCTTTACCTTTATGTCAATACATCAAATTTAGATCTCCTATGAGTATGAGGAGATGAAGATTTTATGTAACTGTAAAGGTCAAGAGTCTTGTGAATATAAAAAGTCTCATGTATGTATATATTGAAGACAAATATTTGTATTACTTGATTGAATAAGCATTTCATTTATGCATTGTTTAAAGTAGATATTTATAAATAATATTCAATGAGTTATTATGCATTGTTGTTATGGAATGAATGTATGAATTTGTGAGAATATTTGATATTGAGATCCTATGGAAATATTGGTGGATTGCTAATAGTGGTATCAAAGCCACCATTGGAGTGTTTGAGAGAAGGTGAAAAAGAGTTATGACAGGAGAAAGAATCATGAGTAGAAGAAGCCACATTGTTGGAGGTTTGGTGAAGAAAAGATTTAAAGTGAGAAAAAATTGAAGAGTAGCCATGAGAGGAGCCATATTTTGTGTGCATAGTGGAAGCTATGCTTGTGTAGAGGTATTGTTAAGAAGAAAGTGTAATATTCAAAGTTCTTGGAGGAATAAATATAGAGATAAGGAGAGTAGTGTATGCATAGGAACGTTAAGGGTAGAAAACATCATAGTTGAGGAATGTTGAAGCGCCTGTTAGAGGAGACCATGAAGAGAAAGAAGAGTGTGAATACCACTAGAAAATTACATGAATTTATGGATGATGAGGATATCATTGTACCTTAGGCCTATACTTAATCCTAAGATATTGATTGCCTTGTAATAACATGAGGTATAGTATACCCATGTTAGGATTTGGCTTGTTAGTAGTTAGGATGCATTGGTTATGTTGTTGAGGTTGTTCTTGTCTCTAGCATGACACTATTTTGTTTGCATCCATGTTGTTATAGGTGGTTGTCCCTGCATAACATATTGTTACAGTTGGTTGTAATACCTATAACTCTTTTGATTCTCTATTTTGTATTATTTAAGAATTCTACATAATGAATAATTTGGCTTCACTTTGATTTATATCATTGGTATCATAGATACAAGAGAGTTAGAAATAAGGTGTGGTAAGGTTGCCAAATTTATTTTCTGCTTAGGTGCTTAGTTTAGGTTATTGTCAACTAGAGCACACATTTCATGGCTAGGTTCTACGTTGGATTGGTTTGGACCAATTCATAGAAACCTTGTATGAAGCTCAATATGTGCTAGAGGGTTCTCAATCAACTTTGCACTAGGTACCCATAAAAATATTGTCAAAGGGTAGCCTAGATCCCATGACATTGTAGAGAACTAGAATTACCCTAAGAAAGGCATGAAAGTTTTTGAAGATCAGGTTTTGCGATTTAAGAAAAGATTATTAGGGAAGATATCCTAGAGGTGTTGCTGACTAATGGAAGGATGTACAAGGTGGTGATGGAAAATGATCAAATAATCAGTCCATTGTATTTGATATTTTGATAGTTCATCTTGGATTGATTAGCTTCTCTTTCTTGATCGGCCACCCTCCTTCCTTGCCCAATAAATCGACTTGCCATTCAACATCCTTCCCTAACTAGCCTTCATGCCTAATCGATGGAGGCATAGATTAACCCTACCCCCTCCTCTCCAACCTTTCATTCCTTACCATACCTCCCTTCCACACACTACCATTGAAGCCAAACAAATTATACAAACACACAAAAGATACGAATACGAAATGAGAATGAATAATGTTTGCCACTTTAGGAGGGCTAAGTCCTTCACCACTAAGGAGGGCTTAGTCCTTGCAAATACTTAAATTAGATTAATGATGATAGATGATTAGAAATAAATCAACCTACTTCTATTTATAATATTAAATCAATGAACAAATAATGATATTAGAAATATAGCCGACTAAGCTATATTAGGGTTGTAACACGGCTCCCCTCCCAGGCAAGCTTTGTCCTTAAAGATGGAAATGTTTGGAAAATAATTTTTGGTTCCCATATAGCATATTATTCTGGTAGGTCCTGCCATTTGATGAGAAATTATTTGATATGACGAGATCTCAACATACATGATCTACTCTATAAAATTACTTCTCCTGGAGATATATACATTCTTCTTCATCAAGTATTGGTAATTATGACTGAGAGTGTACTTTTTGTCCAATCACCTTCTTGAGATAGAAAACATGAAATAATGGATGTATACAAGATGAGGGAGGAATATCTAGTTGATATGCCACTTCTCCTATGTGGTGCACTATTTTGTAGGGACCATACGATCTTGGAGCCAACTTCTGAATGGTCTTGATCTTCAATGACAACTGTTTGTAGGGTTGTAAATGCAAGAAAACCATATCACATGTATTAAATTGTCTTTTAGAATGATGTGCATCTTGTTGTTGCTTCATGCGATTTTATGCTTGGCCAAAATTGTCTTTGAGAATGTTGAACATTGACTATCGGTGTTGAAACCAATCATCTAGTTGGGACACTTTGGAAGAACAGGGAGCATAATCTTCTATTGTGGGTGGTTTAACTCCATACAAATGCTTCAAATGGAGATATCTTGATGGAATAATGGTACGAAGTGTTGTACCACCATTCTGCCAAGGAAAGCCAATGACTCCATTGATACTATTTATCTTGAGAAAACATCTTAGATAGGTACCCAAATATTTGTTAACTATTTTAGTTTGACTGTATGTATGAGGATGGTATGCAGAAGATATATTTAACTTGGTACCACTAATATGAAATAATTCTTTCCAAAAATTACTAGTAAATATGGGATCACAATCACTTACAATATTTTTGGGCATTCCATGCAATTTGAAAATTGAGTCCATAAATACCTTAGCCACTTTGCTTGCTGAAAATGGATGTTGTAGAGCATTGAAGTGAGCATATTTGGAGAGGTGATCCAATACCACAAAAATTACTATTTTATCCTCTGATTTAGGAAAACCTTCAATAAAATCCATTGAAATATGTTTCGATTGGCGATCCAAAATAGGTAATGATTGAAGCAGACTTGGATATTTGATAATTTCACCCTTATTGTGCTAACATAATTCACATTCAGCCACCATGTTTTGACCTTGGATTTTAATCCCTTCTAATAAAAATATTGTTTTACTATAGATATATCTTCAAAAAACCTGAATGTCCTATTGATGGAGAAGCATGCGATTCTTCCAGAATCTTGGATTTGATGGTAGAATTGTGTGGAATGTAAATGTGATTCTTTATTTTTAATATCTTGTAATAATAGAAAAAATGAGGATGATTGGATGATCCTAGTATCAATTCTTGAAATATTTGAACAATTTTTGCATCTGACAACCATTCCTCTTGGATCTGAGTAACCCATTAAGAACAAGGACCTGAAATAGCATTGATCACCACTTCATCTTCATATTTACACGATAATGCATCTACTGCCATATTTTCTTTCCCTTTCTTATACTCTATAACAAAATCATATCCCAATAATTTTGTTAACCACTTGTTTTTCTCTGGATAAGAAAATCGTTGTTCTAGAAAATGCTTGAGACTACTATGATCAATTTTTATAATAAAACGGCTAATGATTAAGTAGTGTCTCCATTTCTCAACTGCAAGTAGAATAGACAATATTTATTTCTCACATGTGGACCTTCCCAAATTCTTACCCAAAATTTATTTACTTTCAAATGCCAAAGTATGCCCTTCTTGCATTAGTACTACCCAAATACCTGTTCCCGAAGCATCACATTCAATCATAAATGGTTTGTAAAAATCTAGGGTTGCCAAAACTAGAGTAGTACACATTGATTCTTTGAGAGTCATGAAGGCTTGAGTGGATGCTTTTGACCAATGAAAAGCATCCTTTTTTTTGAGAGCTATGAGAGGTAATGCAATTTTACCATAGTTATACAAAAACTTGCGATAGTAACCGATAAGACCCAAAAAACCACAAAGTTTCTTGATAGTTTTAGGTAAAGTCCAATCTTGAATGGCCTTAATCTTATTAATATCCACTTTAACACCTTCATGAGAAATGATATGAACTAAATATTCAACTTCTTGAACACCAAAAGAGAATTTAGAGCATTTGAAAAAAAGTTTTCCTTGTGTAATATATGAAGAACCTTTCCCACGTGCATAAAATGATCCTTCCACGTTTTACTATATATGAGAATGTCATCAAAGAAGACTAAGATAAATTTGCAAAGGAATGGATGAAATACATGGTTCATGAGACTTTGGAATGTGGATGGGGCATTAGTGAGACCAAAAGGTATGACTAGGAATTCATAATGATCTTCATGAGTATGAAAGGTGGTTTTAGGAATGTCCTCATCCCTTACTCTGATTTGATGAAAACCAGAGCGTAGATCCAATTTTGTGAAAAATTTTACACCATGCAATTCATCTAATAAATCATCTATGAAAGGAATAGGGAATTTATCCTTGATGGTGATTTTATTGAGAGGATGAAAATCAGGACACATACGTCAAGAATTATCCTTTCGATGGGCCAAAACCACTGGTGAAGAATAAGAACTAGTGCTATGATGAATGACTCTGTGTTCTAAACGTTCTTGGACAATTTTCTCAATTTTTATTTTTTGAGGTTGAAGGTATTGATAAGGATGGACATTAGGAGGAAGGCCTCCTAGAACTAGGTGTATATCATGGTCATGAGATATTTTGGGAGGTAATTATTTTGGTTCTTGAAATACTTCATCATAGTTAGCCACAATATCTTGAAGATCCTTTGAGTGAATTTTAGGAATATCCTATGCTTGCTTCTCCAAACAATTTATTTGAGCTATGAATTCATAACTCCCTTTCCTTAATATTTTTTCCATGCTGTGAGAACTCACTACCTTTTATGGAGGAGTTGGAATTCCTTGGAGGTGAATGGTCCTTCCATTTTATTTCCATTCCAGAAATATTTTTCTGAAATTAAAACTGACCGTGTCCAATTGTTCTAACCATTTAACTCCCAAAATAAACTCTAAATTCCCTAAAATCATAACAAAGAGAATTACATGCCAAGTATAACTTCCCATTTGTATTAAAATTAAAGATGTTCTTCCAATACATTGAGCATTTTATCCATTTGCAACTAAAACTTGAAACTTATCTTGATAGGAGGAGTGAATGTGTAAGTTCAATGCCTTAACAATTTTAATATCAATAAAATTATGAGTACTTCTTGAATCGATCAACACATTTATCATTTTCTATCAAATGAATCATGGTACCTTGATTCTATGGTGAGCTATTCATCCCATAAGAGTGTGCTAAAATAGCCATAGTGTCTTCGTCACCTATTGCTTCATTCTATTCAATTTGTTCTTCAGGCATAGGTGAGTCATGTGAATTGATATCCTCTATTTCTTCTTCGTCTTCTCTATTATTATATTCTATTTGAAAGTTTTGTCTTAGTACACATGCTTGATCTTTTGGATGATTATTGCATTATTTATAACAATAATATCTTGATGGTTGGTCATTCCTATAGTAGAAATTATTGTGATATTGAGGATGACTATAGGAGTCACGTCTGAAGG
The DNA here is from genome assembly GCA_028583015.1 of Wollemia nobilis. NCBI lineage: Eukaryota > Viridiplantae > Streptophyta > Pinopsida > Araucariales > Araucariaceae > Wollemia > Wollemia nobilis. Next base: position 1,295,491 of record JAQPPZ010001108.1, read on the forward strand.
ATGTCATATTTTACACCTTTTTCTCAATCAACTTAGCAATATTTATAGTGTCATATAAAGAGTATGGATCATGTAAGTCTACTTCAATTTGAATATTTTCTTTCAATCCATGTCTAATAGCTGAAACCACCACATCAATTGGTAAATTTCCTGCATAAGCAAGAAGACTAGTGAATTTTGAAATATAATATCTTACCGAGCCAGTTTATTTAAGTGCCAACAGATGAACTATGTATGAGGATGAACTCCCTTCATCAAATATTTTGAGAAAAATATTATTGAATTCTGGCCAAATGAGGGGTCGACTATGTTGACATTTTTGCCAAGCAAACCATTGGTAAGCTTCAGTACCTTGTTTGGAGGAAGAATAAGGAATATTTTTAGATTTGGGAATCATATATAGCTCTATAATGCCTTCCATTTTAGCTATCCAACCACATGGATCACCCACCTCAAATGTAGGCATATCAACACTTAGAATATTAACACCTATAGGCCATATTGCTTGTTGATAATCTTCCTTAGTATTCTGATCCTCATTATCAGTCCTTCTATGGTAGTTACATGGGGAATGAGGAGCTTCTTGGTTCTAATTCTTCAATAATTGATCTAGCATTAAATTATTTCTACTCATACATTTCATTAGTTGATTTATACACGATTTGATGTCTTGGTTACTTGCATTGGTGTTTTCCATTTTCTCATGTGTGATATTTTAATGGGATGAGTTGGAAGGATCCATGGGGTTAATAGTCACATGATTGGAATGAAATTTAATGTGTAAAGAAGATTTGTATTATGTACTTTTATTTCATGGAGGTCTTCTTGGTGACTTCAAAATTCCTACATATGTATTATTTGTGCTAGATAATCGCCCGTTTGGTCCTTTAGTCCACCTGCCTCTCATGCACTTACTTTATACACTTGGAATTACTATTAAATATTATCAATAAAAAATAAAATTTGGCAACCAAGCTTTGAATATAAAGTTAGTTGCTTTCAAATTTGCCTTTAATGTCAAAATTTGACAATTCTTGCACAAACAAATTATTTATTTCCACCTAATTGTCGCTCCAACTGTGATGTGAATTTGAATTTAATTCCAATGACTAGATTCTTGTTCCAACAGCTAGTTCCATGGTTACCTAGTAGCTAACAAATTTCCAATAGCTATATTGTAGTGTAATGACCAATGGCTAACAACTCCCAACATTTCCAATGACTAGATTGTAGTGTAATGACCAACGACTAACAAATCCCAACTTTTCCAATCACTAGATTGTAGCATAATGACCAATGGCTATGCATGACACCTGAAAGACGATACTTGATAAGACAACCCACGATGTTCGAATTCAACTAGAAAACCAACACTAAACCAACTATGGCTAGATGATAAACACTATTGCGACCCATGATTTAGACCATAGGTTGTTTGATAGGAGGGCGCGAAGAGATGACCTGACCCCTACCTGGATGTTGATGCGATAAGAAGACACAAATGGTAATGAGACAAACTTTACTTAAATGCTGAATTGATTGGAAGACACATAGCGAGACACGATGTTATGATCCTCAATCCTAATATTATTAGTTAATGTTATTAATAATTTAATTATTATATTATTAAATTATAAAGTGAACCCTCACAACCCTTCATAACATGAACCATCACGTCTCTTCAAATGTGAACCATCATGTCTATTCACCAACGTAGATTTAGGGTAGATATATATATTAGGTTGGCCATCCATATCAAATCATCCGAGAAGAAGAATAAGAATATAGATTCTAAATGAGGGAGCCACCTATAGTGGCAAAGCGATTACAAGGGATCCCCCTTTGAGTGGCTTGTGATTACATTTACATTAATTTGTTAATAATTTTTATAGTAAGACCTTGGGGTCTTACCATTTGGTATCAAAGCCATGTGGGACCCAGTCATGTGGGAATTACTTAAAGATCTTCATCAAATCACTTCTGTACGTGAGTATCAAACTTGGTTTGAGGATATCACAAAACACAACACAAGATTGGATGAATAAATTCTCATAAATGGCTTCATTAGGGGATTAAAAGAGGAAATTAGAATGGAGGTGACAAGGTTCAACCCCTATACCATGATGCAGACCTATAAATTGGCAAAATTAGCTGAAGATAAAATCAATGCACAACAACGATTAGGGAAACCACTTATGGATAAATTGTCGACCACTTACATCGATCCCAAACCTATGCATAATGGAAGGGCACAAAGCACTTACACAACCCCCAAATCTAACCAAAATTTATGAATTAAACATCTTGGCTTTGAGGAGATGAAGGAACGATGAGAAAAAGGAATCTGTGATAATTGTGATGAACAATTTGGATCCCACCATAAATGTGCTCTACTAACATTGTCTTTATTGAAGAAAGTTGATCCCTGTCTCTCCATAGAGCGAGTAGATGAGGTAGTTGTGTTCGAAGCGACCAGTGCACCTACTCACCGCAATGAAGAAAATGAGGTCGATGTGCAAGAAGTGATTGATGTACCAAGCAAGGATGAGGTAGACATACCCAAAGTTATCAATGCTAGCCAAAAATGCACTTTACAAGACCTACACATACCTTCCTCACCAATAGTAAGTTCTTGCCATATGACCAAACCTATTCGGAACCAATGCAGAGTGACTACACACTCCTCCGTTGGCTCTACCAAGGAACCAATAAAGGATATGAAATCATGACCATCACTTTTGATGCATCATTCTAAAGTATTTGAGGAACCCCAAGGGTTGCCCTCCCATATTCATCATGATTTTCCTAAGGAAGATTCTACTATTGTTCTTGGAAACCCCCTGCTAATGCTTCATCCTTCTCAATATCCCTGCCTACAAAAGGATGCCATTATTACACAAATCCTTCTTGGAAAACAAAGGATAAAGCTTCTCACTTTGATCTTTGAGGACAAAGCTATTTTTAAGGAGGGTGGCATGTTATGATTCTCAATCCTAACATTATTAGTTAGTATTATTAATCATTTAATTATTATATTATTAACTTATAAAGTGAACCATCACAACCCTTCATAACATGAACCATCACGTCTTTTCATACATGAACCATCATGTCTCTTCATCAACATAGCTTTAGGGTAGATATATATTAGGTTGGCCATCCATATCAAATCATCCAAGAAGAAGAATAAGAATATAGATTCTAAAGGAGGGAGCCCCCTATAGTGGCAAAACGATTACAAGGGAGCCCCATTTGAGTGGCTTGCGATTACATTTACATTAATTTGTTAATAATTTTTATAGTAAGACCTTGGGGTCTTACCACATGAATGGTGATGGAATTGAAGACTACAAACACGAAGACACAGACATCGGGGAAGAAACTAGACAACAAGACAGTTTCACGCATGTGCGAGGTTTGTGGAAGCTTCGTGTGATCGAGGTCACATTTAAAATTTAGTGCAAAAGATTTTAAATTCCATGAAAATTACCACATACACAATGTGGGATATAATAAGTTTTCTTGTGCGAAGGTATGGATGTGGGTCATGAATGATTGAGCAAATTGGTAGAACGAGTTTTGATAAGGTGATACGGGAAAAATAGTGTGGAAGCATTTCTATCGAGAGAGAGGTTGATTAACCAAAGGTATAATGAAATGGATTAAAAATTTATATGGTGAAGCAGATTCCCATGTATGTATATGGCATTTTAATTAACTGATCGAAATACGATGAAACTGCTTAATATGTTTTCAAATACTATGACGTTTTGAGTGTTACGAGAAATATTTAAAGGTGGAAGAATAATTACGTACCCATGAAAAAAAATAAGAATCAAAACCCTATATTATTGGAGAAATAGTTGGACCTCGTGAGTGCTGGCGAAGCCTTGGTATCTTATGAACCCAAATGTTATATCTTACGCTATACAACACCTTGACGTGGCACAAAATTGTGTACTTGATTTTTTTTTAGGGTTTCCTTATATGATATAAGCTGAATTACATTTATTGGATATGAAAATACACTCATCCAAATAGATAAATATGCTTGAATCCCAAACCTATTTTTTTCTTAATAATAATTTTCTTCGGAATCGAAGGAAACGAATAGCAGTGTTCTACCTTGCTTGACTGTGCCTGGAATAAAAAGTGCTCACAACCTTAGTATAACCACTCAAAATATGCATAATTAATTTTTTTTGACCTTCAAAACCTTACTAGAGCCAATGCTTCAACCTTGGAGACCAAAAAAATTTGGTTTGATGGAGAATCTTTAACAATAATGTAGATAAAATTGCCAACTCTGATACCACTTGAAGCCAAAAAAATTATACAAACACACAAAAGATACAAATATGAAATGAGAATAAATATTTTTTACCACTTTAGGAGGGCTAAGTCCTTCACCACTAATGAGGGATTAGTCCTTCGCCACTAAGGAGGGATTAGTCCTTGCGAATACGTAAATCAGATTAATTATGATAGATAATTAGAAATTAATAAACCCACTTCTATTTATAATGTTAAATCAATGAATAAATAATGACATTATAAATATAGCTGACTAAGCTACATTAAGGTTATAAAAACCCTCCTAGCCCCTTATGAGCTTATGTTCAATAATGCCCCTTGGTCCATGACTGCTTCTTGATGTAGAAGGTTCACATTCTTCTTTAGTGATAAATAGTCGTAGGTCATAGGAGATCATGCAACTCAAGAAAATATATGTGCATGATCAAAGATACCCCTAGCGAGACCTTACATATTCAAAAAAGGTAAAGGAGGCTCATTCCATCATCTCATAGATGGACGTCTATGATTAGATGACGCTACAATGATGGAGGGCTGCACTTGTCCATAGACAAAAAACCACTTGTATATGGAGGAAGAAAAATTAAATAAATTTTCCTAAGGTTTTAAACTAGCCAATAAAAATTTATGAGAAAATACCTAACTCCTCCCCCAATCATAGCATAACACATGATGCCACTTCAACCTCATGTTGGGAATCATAGGCATCCAATTTTCCCCAAACATGTGTAATATATTCATTAGTTGTTGATGCTTTCACCGATGGATTTTTGTTGAAATAGAGGCCAACACATTTGATTATTTTTATTTGGTCTCAAAAATTCCACATCGAGTGTGGGATGGCATAAATAGAAATTTTTAAGGATGAAGGCCACCCTAGTTAATCGACCACCAGTTGATGGTCAGGCTAGCCCTAACGCCCATGTGCCTAGGTGGCAGAACATGCTAGTGGTTGGAATAGTCACATGCTACCACATGATAGTGGATTTGGAATAATTCTAATACATTGAATTCAACCATTGATCTACACACTATTGATCTCCATTGACTCTTGTATAGTTGACCAGCTAGCATTGTTGACCAAAAATAATTTTATTTTTGTAGCACAAAGAAATTATTTTTTTCTCAATTTAAATTTATTTTTGCCTCCAAAAATAAGACTTTTGCAAATTTTAAGGGTCAAGATTTAAAGTTAGAGCTCATTTTTATTTTACCACTTCAAATTAAAGGGTAAATACTTCGTAATTGCATAACACTAATAATTACCTTTTTTGTAATTTGGAAGGTAAAATTTTGTACTCTAGGCAATTGTGCATTAGGAAACCCTCAAATTTGTTCCTAATAGCTACCTAGACATTATTGATTGAGGTAGGGTACCATGCTATCTATCCAGGATAACTCTTTTGAAGAGATGAAGCAACGAATAAAAATGATCATTGTTAAACTCCAACCGATTTGAGATGCCCAACTGGTAAAGAAATGGTAGCAAAAGAACAAGCATATGTTGAAGCAAAAATTCTTCCTATGAAAATGAAATAAATTGCTAAAGAAAAAATTGAAGCAACACCTAGATTTGAACCAGAGTCTATGGATGAAAAATCCATTGTTTTTCCACTAGATGAGCTACTCTTGAAGCAGAAGAATCTTCTAATTTTTCTGAGGAACACTTAGAAATTATTAAAATTCATGAAGTAGCAGTACTTGGAATTGAACTAGGATCTACAAGCATGAAGCCCATTGTCCTTCCATTGGACTATACTACTGCTCACATTGAAAAATAAATTGATATTACTATTGAAGCAATAAAAAAACTTGAAGAATTTCATGAAGAAATATTTGAAGAAAATCCCATTAATGTAGTTGAAGATAAATAAGTTCTTACTATTGCTGCCTTAATAGAATATTGTGAAGAAGAAGAGGTAGAACCTACATTGGAGCTACCCTAATGGTATTTTTTAGGTTGGATCACTCTATTCCCTAGCCATCATAAAAATGCCATGTTTTCCATACCTTAATAGGGTGTATTGGATATCACTAAGGTCCATGGCCTAGGGAGGCCAACTCCTTGGATGCCATCATTTCCCTCACTGCTTGTCAACTTGCTCCTCCTTAGGATTCTACTTCCAATTTTTGCTTGATGTGGTACTTGAATTCCAACTTTTGCTTGATTAAGATAGATTTTTTGACATGAAGACTCATCACACATGGAAAGGGTCTTCCATCTCATACCTTGTCACCCATCATAGTTAGCTTCCACATATTACTTGTGACTTTCTAGATTTATTGAGAGCATTGGGATCCAATGCTTATATGGTTGGAAGGAGTGATGAGGATATCATTTTACCTTAGGTGTATCCTTAAGACTAAGATATTTTTTGCCTTGTATTCATGTGAGACATAGGATGCCAACATTAATATTTAGCTTGTTAGTATTTAGGTTGCATTGGTTATGTTATTGAGGTTGTTCTTATCTCTAGCATGACACTATTTTGTTTGCATCCATGTTGTTAAAATTGGTTGTCCCTGCATAGCATGTTGTTGCAATTGGTTGTAACCCCTGTAACTCCTTTGATTCTCTATTTTGTACTATTTAAGCATTCCGAATAAATAATAATATGGATTCACTTTGATTTCCATATCAGTATAAGAGATAACATTGTGTTGAAAGCCAAAGTTTGAGCATTGGAAACGAGAAACCAAAGAGGTCTTGAGTGGAAGTAACATCCAACATAAAATGCTTGCAACAGACAAAAGATAAGTTGAGTTGAACTATTTAACGCAGAGCTAATAGAAGTCAGGTTGAATATAGATGAACCCTAAGCAACTATTACATTGAAAATATGTAGCAGAAAGATGCCCTAATTTGGAGGAGAAGAACTATATTTAAAATTTCAAAGGTATTTAATAGTTATTATTTAGTGATTGCATAAGGCACATAAAAATATTAAAGAAAATATTATAATGTGAAGAAGATTTGATTTATTTAAGAGGCATTCTTTGAATTGAAAAGAGAATTAAAGAAAAGAGAACAGAGAATAGTTTTACTTTTGGAGAAAGAATATTTGAAAATTGATAGGAGTTATAAGAGGAATTTAAAATATTGAATTTGAAGATGAAGAATATAATATATATATATATATTTATATATATATATATATATATATATATATATATATATAATTTTTTATTTTAACATGGTGGAATCGATAGCCACCATGAATTCGGGTAGGCTGTCCAGTTTTTTATGGCCACCACAATATTCTACATTGTTCGCCCCACACTGCCACATAGATCTCCACGTAGTCCACCCCTATAAATACCATGCCACGATCATTTTAAACCTTTTACACCAATGAAAGCATGAGAAAAGGGTCAAGCATTCAGTCTGGCGAGGCCCGAGATTTGAACCAAAGATGAAGAATATTAAGAAGAAGAAAATTATTTAAAGGTTGAATATTGAAGAAAAAAATAATAATTGAAGAAGAAGATTGATATTTGAATAATTATTTAAAAGAGAAAGAATTGTTGAATTATTAATTATAATGTGAGTTATAAGAATAAATTAATGTATTTGAAGAATAAATATATGAATAAGAAGATTAAATAAAGTGAGAAAAATTTGAATAAAAATAATAAATATATTTAAAGGAAAAATATATTTGGAATTATTAAAGGAATATGTAATATTTGAAAGATTATTGAAAAAGTATTGAAGAAAATTGTTAAGTACTAAAATATTGAAGAAAAATACATGAAATCAAGTGGCATTAGCTCAACCGGTTGAATTCCTCAATATTTCAAGGAGGAAACCAAGGTTCGAATCTTTCCAAGTGATACATGGATAATATCTAAGATTTCTTGTAATAAAACTATGTGGTGATGATGTAATACAATTGGAACTCATTTCAATCCCATATAACCCATTTAAAAAATATATTGAAGAAAAATAATTATTTGAAAGAAGAATAATTTCTAAATTTAGGAGCAACATGAAATTTTACCACAAAGGAATTATATTGAAGAAAAATAATTTATTAAAATTGTAGAGAAAGGAATCCCTAATTATAGATATTGCTAGCATGAAAATAAAAATAAGAAAGCAAACAAAAATGCAAACAAACAATAACAAATATACTTTATCAGAATATAGTATAGACGAAGAGAAACAAATAGAAAATAAAAGAAAATGAATTATCATAAACAAATTCATATTTTCAAGAAGTTGAAAAATTATTAGATAAACAAGATGCAGATTCTATCTCACCATAATTAATATTGCACTCACAAATAATTCTTGAAGAAGCTAAAGATGAATATTTTTCAACATTTAAATACTACTTCAATGATGTTATTGATGAAGCTGATGATCACTCTATTATCACATTACGTACTAACATAGGAAATATAATGTATATAATATTACTCTCTATAAAAGACGAGAATAAAAGACAAGAAGAAATAATTAAAAATTTGAAGAAAAAACCTATGATGAAAGATGTTAGTAATGAAACAAATAATTTAAGGCCTATGACAACAAGTATATGATGTGATACCATACATTTTAGACCCATGATGATAGATGTATGTTATGACATTAGTGATCTTTATCAAAAGAAAAATGAGAATTGTGATTTGAAGTCCATGAAAGCCTATGCAAGTTGTGATACTTGTAATTTGGGACCCAATAAAAAAAATGCAAAACTTGTTCCAAGAATAGATATTGCATGTGACATAATGCACTTAAAAATTGTCTATGAAGACAAAGAGTGCAAAAAGTATATGTGACAATAGATATCGTAATGATGGTAAAGAGATTAGTATAGAGTTTTTGATAAGGTACATTGTGTAAACACCTAAAAATGTCACATTTATCCTTGTGTAGTACTAATGGTTGATCAATTTGCAAAGCCCTCCAAATTTGCATAATTTGCCAAAAATCACTATTCATCCTATTAATCCCCTTTGACCACTTAATCCCTTTCCTACGCTTATCCTCTAGTCACCATGCAACCACCCCTTTTAGCCCACCCTAGGGCCACCTCACCCTAGTCTACCCTTTGACTAGCCTATATTTCACCCATGCCTAGCCTACTCTAGCTTAACCATAGTAAATATAACTCTTGGTCAAACCTAAAACCATGGTCAACCTCACCCTAGCCTAGCTTCTACCTAAGCCTAGATTCCACTTTACCTTGGTAAACCCTAAACCCATGATCAACCTAACCATGGTCAAAATTAACTCTTTCTCCCCCCACATCGCTATGCACATTCAATACCATAAATGATATTTGAAGACTTTCTTATTCAAAGCATTCAAGGAATTGAAGGCATTTATGAGTCATCATAAACCATGCCATAATGGGTGAATACTTTCATACCCATGCATTTATGAGGTATAGTGCATCCATGCCCATTTATTGCAAGTAGATGGGTGAGGACTTAACTCCACCTAAATCCATTTATGAGGTATGAAAAACCATACCACCTCAAGGGATACCTTGTTGGACACCTCAAATCCCCTAGCCTTGGACAAGTCTATAAACAAAAAGCCATTTTCAACATTTAGGAGAATCATACACTTGCATACCCAAAATCTATAGAAATCACTCTAGACATCATCACACTCACACCCCCACTTGCCATCAATCCCATGGATGCTAACATGTGCCTCTTAATATCCATTTTTGCATGGTAAAATACTCTTAACTATAGGTTCAAAAGGCTACCTAACTTAGATGAGAGATCTAGTATCACCAGAAGGACCCCCATCACCAAAGTAATTCTCTATCTAGATAACAAAGAATTTATCGTATGGACGTGTATGGTCATATTGGACCATACCTCGGGGTACGATCCCATTCAAAGACTATTTTAGACTATAACATAAAAGAAAGCCACAAAATCAAGTAAAAACACTATTTTGAACCCTTTTGTAATAATTTATAATAATTTTGTAAGGTAATGGTCTAGCTTTTACTTTTATCTATCTTTTATCACAAGGGGTCTTATTGAGATGGGACCCCAAACACATTTAATGCTTTTTATTGTGTTGTGTAGGTTTAGAGGACTTATAAAACCAATAGTGGCCCATGCATAGTAATACTACTCCCCTTGAGGTGACCATATAAGACACATAATTCCATGAACCATTGCTTGTAAAGGGTTTCTTCTTTGGAAGGCTCTAATTTCAGCCCAAGGGGCAAGACTTGTAGAAGTATTCAACTTGTATAACTCATTTTGGAATAAATGAAATGACATGTTTTTTATAGTCATATTTTTGTGATCATGATGACACATTAAACCAACTTTTTAATGTTTTTTTTCTAAACTTTTAGTATCCAATTGACATTGCTATCATTTTTTGTGTTACAGGTACCACAAAACTAGCATAGACCCCTACAAACCATGATACACCAACTTAGGTCCAAGGAAAAATAATTTTTTGTATGAGATAGGACTATATAGAGGGATATGATCAAGTCAACCATACAAGTCCATACAATTGAGTAAAGCACTCTAGAAATCAAGCTCACCAGGCAGGTATCAGTTTCTACATAGCCATAATAATAACCCAACAATTACAAGTATGTTAGGAATAGATTTTCCCCATTGATATTGATATCTCACTTGTCACCTTGCCTTGTTAAGCCAAAAACCACCTCAAAAAATGACATTTTAAGGTGTAATAATTCACCTTTCATCCTTTTTCTCAATCACAATTTTTTTTGCTTTCCATTTTGTGATTTTATTTTAGTAGCTTAAGTTCATCTTCTCTCAATACATATTTTTTGATAAAATCTAACTTTTTGTCTTATAGTATTGTAGGAAACTTCACAAAAATTAATTTATATATCAATCAAACCACCAAAAAAAATAAAAAATTCCAAAACCTCCCTAATCTTTATTGGAGGGACCGATTTAGTTAAATTCAGATACAGTTCAAAACCTATCACACATCCCAAAAAGTATTCCAAAAGCTTGGTATTATAGATAAGCACTTCAAAAACCCTATTTTTAGTTAAATTGCACTTTCTACTTCAAAATCAAAATTTCATTACAAATTTCAATGTAAAAGCACAAAATCCTTTGGTCACTTCCCAAATTTACTTTTTTTACCTCACAAAACAACCCAAAATTACTTTGGTCACCTTAAAAAAGGCTTTCAATTTACTTTTGTTTCTTTAAAAATGCACCAAATCAATTTGGTCAATTATCAAATGGCTTTTAATTTTTTTTGTAAGCATTAGTTATAGAATTTTACATTTATCTATCTTATCGCATATGATAAAAGCATTTGCATAAGATCCGAAGGAAACCTCACATTTCTTCATATTTGCAAGATGAGACAAATCCTAATTTATCTTATACATAAGGCTCTAAAAGACAATTGGTCATAACCGTAACAAGCATATCTTGACCAATATAGATAGATTTGAAATTAAGCAAATCTTAGCATAGAGGTTGCTAAAGTTAAGCAAATGTTTCTGTAGACACCAAAACCTAGCCACTTGTCCTCTAGCCATGATTTCCCATCATTTTCACCTACTATTCATATATATTTATATTTATTTATTTTATATATATTTAAACATTAAAATTTATATAAATTTAATAAATATACATTCATATAAATGAATTAATCCCAGCCATCCAATTTCACTTAATCCTATACATTCATCCACATCAATCCATTCCACAACCTAATTTTAATATCCATCCTCTGATGTTATTTTATCTTAGCCACACAATTAGTGTCGTTGAAATCCTAAGTATGCCCTAGGTTGAATTACTAATAGGAGCCATTTTGATGGCTTAACCCCTAAACGATCCTTGAATCAGAAGATTTTTCATGAAGTGTTTACTATCGAGTTCATTGTGCTCTTATCTTCCATCCTCACTCACCATAATCCTCACATCCTTTGCCACCTCCCTCACTCAGCCATATTTGCCTCTATAGACTTCACCCTTAGTCGTCGAATGCCTTCGGGTGCTTCCTATCACTCCCAAGCACCTTAGGGTGCCTCCTCTTCTATTGCCAAGCATCTTTGGGTGCCCTCCACCATTACCAAATGCCCATGAGAATTTCCTACAGCTGCCAAGTTCCTGTGGGTGTTTTACGCTAGATATTCTAAAGTCTCCCTAGCCTTCGGGTGAGGCTAGGGGATCACCACATCAGTTCACTGAAACAAGCTACATCAGATCAAAAGACAACAAATATGTAAGGTAAATCCATTGTTTATTATTTTATTACATAAATTTTTAGTTCTATTCATGTTATTTACAAATAGTTAGGGTTTTGGTATTGATCATAGAGGACCTCATATTGTGGAGCTCTCATAGTTGCGATTAACTCATTTGTTATTTTAGTGTGTGCAGATATAAAAGTGTGACATCAACATTGGACAATTGCTTAAGCTAAAGTGGCCCAACATTGGATAACTAGAATCCCACTTACTTCTGTTGGGAGCAAGGATGCATTTGAAGACACCACCAAAATTGTTTTGCTAGGGTTTCGGAGAACCCTAGCCATTGTAAAATCTATATCAAAGGGATTCAAATATCCTCATTGTAACAATGGAGTTTTTAGGCTCCCCCATTAATATAAGATCATTCATTGTGCAATTATGTGTTCTTTGAGTTCTGCTTTCTATTTCATATTTGGTGTTGCATTTTTGTCTCTTCAAATGGTGATAATGGTGGGACCTTCTAAGGGTTTATTTTTTATGATTTATCTTACTGATTTATTTGCTGTTTTTTGTCATCTTGTAGGGTTTTCAGAAGCACATATTTCATAGTTTTTGCTATATCTAGGGTTTTTGGAAGTTTGCATAAGGTGCACGAACACGTGATGACACTCGAGGGCTATCCAAAAATACCCAAGGGCATTTTACAAAGAGTTGAAGTAGAAGGGTAGGCTATTTTGTAAGTCTAAAACCAAAATCCTAGGTTTTCTATTTACGTATTTTGGGTAATTTTACATATATTTTTTAGATTTTTAAGCTAAAAAGAACATCATTAATTAATCTAAAAAATAAAATTCATATTATCTTGCATATTAGGTTTCATAATACTCATTCGTATTCATCCACATGTTCTATTTGATTTTTTTTGATTTTCTACTATGTGAAAAATATATATATTGCATTCTAATTTCATGTAAATTAAAATTGCATAATTATTTTGCATTATAGGGTTAGGGATTCCTATTTTTTTAGGTCTAAGTATGAACATTATTCATATACCAAGAATATCCCCGTACTTGGGTTATTCCATACAGAGGAGTAGATGACCCCCCAACTGTCTAGAGTGGGTCTTAAGCGGTGTACTATACATCCTTTAGAAAATTGGTATTGTGAGTAGTGGATTCTGATTTAGACTATCAAAAGTAGTTATCTTTCTAACATTGTATGAACACAATAGCAAATAAGAAATTTTAAAAAGAACCACACACTACATGATTCACATATAACAATAGTCATTGGATTTCATCACCAACCATTACTTGATAGTTGGTGACGGTGGCTTTCATTTCCATATATCAATCTCTGCCCTTGAAAATCCTAGGTCACCCCCAAGAAAAATTTATGGATTTCATCAGTAGTAAGAATCTCATTGTCCCAGATTAGCCATAATGTTTACCTTTATTTGGATTAATTTAGATTAGCACATTTTAAACACACAATATTGAAACCTAAGGAAATGAAATCACATTAAAAGGAGATAACCAATGAATGAGGTAAGACATACGTGTTAAAAAAAATTAGCATTTGTTGTTTATTTTTATTGTGAAATTTAAATTTGGCATTTCATTTTACTACATAATCTGTATTTTGGTTTATTTCCTTTATGGTCTTAACAAGAAAATAAAAGAAAGTATTAAATTAAGATAATCTAATGGAACCTTCATCCACTTGCCCCACCACTTCTATGGTAGATTATCTGAATGTGACATAGGGAGATTTATCTACAGGTCCTTCACATTCCTTATCATCCACAACCTTTCCTATTGCTATGCCCCAAGAAGAGTCAACCTCACCAACCATTTACCACCACATTACCCATATAGACATGGCACGAGTATAAGCTCTTATGAAGTATTATAACTATGTATTAGAGTCAATCCCCAACTCACCTAGATAGGATCTCACTTTACAACAGGATCTTGTTTATTCCTAGCCAGCATCCAGATTTAACCAAGTCTACACCAACCCTCTTTTTGAGACATCAGTTGCACCATCCTACCATATGTCCATTCCCTAACCCTCATGTTCTCCTAGCACTTCATACACATCCACATACACCAACCCCTTATATGAAGCACATGCAAATGTTTTTTCACAAGCTTTAGCCTCACAAGTTACCATACCTAGTGTAACTTATTCCCCAACCACATATTCCATACCATCTATTTCCATACCCTCCATTTCTAATAGAGAGATTAATGAGGTATGGGAACACTTGAAAAAATTGCTTAGATAGTGTCAAAACACTCAATAGAAAGTACAAGGGAACCCTAAGACTTTACCAAACTCTACTTAGACTATCCCCATTAACCAAGGTCCATCATGGATATCACAATCTTATATGGTTTCTATCCCTATTCCCCCACCAAGTCATACAACTACCCATCCTATTACCATTGGACAACCTAGCCATAACCCTCATACATCAACCTCATTTTATAATTCTCCATATTTTCATCATAAATATCCCATGCATCAATTTCCATAAAATTCACCTAGTCATCATTACCAATCTTAGCATCACTCCACAACATTTTCCACCCCACCTCAAAATCATCAGGTAATTCAGGGCTTCCACATTCCTGACGAAGACCCTCGAATTAAGGCCATGCAAAAATAGATAGATCAATTGATACAACATACTCCTAGTTTGACAAATCAAAAGCTAACCTTACATTAATTGATCAATCAACCCATTCATCCTTCGGTACCATCACTACCATATCCAAAAGATTTCATGGTACCTAAGTTTGAAAAATTCAAGGGAACTAAAGATCCCAAAGAACATGCGAGCAAGTTTGTACATGCTTGTTTTAGAATTAAAAATGACAATGCTCTCATGCTCAAAAGTTTTCCTCAATCATTAGGAAGAGGTGTCATAGAGTGGTATAACCAATTATCCAGTAATAGTATTTATACTTTTGAGCAATTGATTAACCAATTCTGTGATTGTTTTATCCTAAATGTTATAAAGAAAGTCTCATTATCTGATGTCTATGCTTTAAGAAAATATGATGATGAATCTATCTATAATTTTAGAAATCGTTGGAGGGTTGTCATCACCAAATTGCCATTTACTCTACCAATGGATGAGCTAATCAAGTTATTTACCAAGAGTTATTTAAAACCTATCTCTTGTATGCTTCAACTACAAACTTACCATTCATTTGAATAAGCTTTAGATCAGGCTAATGTCATCAAGAAAATAGAAATCCAAGAAGGCATACTTAAGCCTAAGAAGAAAGAATGGTAAAACAAGGGCCAATATAAAAGCAACTATTATGGCCAAAAAAAATCAACACAGGCTACACCAACCAATCAACCCAATCAATTTAATCAAGTGGTCATGATCTAGTTGGTAATGGCTCAATAAAAACCAGTGCAACAATAACCACAAGAAATTGCTTATCATGCAGTACCCTCAACAACTAAAGCCATGCAAACATAGTACCAATTTTAGAAAATAATCCCTGGCAACAATCTATTTGACAAAATCACCAATACACCCCTTTAGCTGAGTCATATGATTCATTTTTTCAAAGAATTTATGACACAAAAAAACTTGCTTTACCTAAAATTAGACCAAGTGATCCCACTAAACAAAGTAAACACTATCAGAAACATTTATTTTATCCTTATCATAGGTAAAATGGGTATGAAATTAACAATTGCCATGCATTTAAAGACATAGTGTAAGACCTCATTGACTTGGGTGTGATCAAGCTTGACAACCCCCTTGTTCAACAAAATTAAAACCTTGGTATTTTTCAAACACCACTTCCTCATCATGAGGAGGTGCAACCAAATGTAGGAGGGGCTAACACAAAAAATACTCCAAATCAAGTCAATCATGTCCAACAATACCAAGGGTTTGTAGGGGCCATCCATGTGGTCACTAGAGGTCAAAGAAACAACCAAAAAACTGTAAGGTAACAACCTCAAGAAAGTGTGTCATAACCTCCTACATCGCCACCCATTCAAATTTTCCCCAATACTTCATCACCCATCCATATACCTAGACAATAAAATGCTCCAAATCCTCCAATCAATTATCCACCATGACCAGTCATATCATTAAGTATCCAGTTAACCACAAGTCTAAATATGGCTTCTACCAAATTGTAAATTTATGAGTTAATTAAACAATCTCCCCCACATCATGAGGCATTAATGGATATTCTCAAATCTTTTGAATTACAATATCAAGATCCGAATGCTTTCAAAAACTTTGTGGGGAGAATCCAAACATGTATGGAGCCTTCCATCACATTCTATGACTTTGAGATTAAACCAATCTCATCAGAATTAGTAGACCCTTCATTGCATATCATGGCTCTAATGACAAGAAGCCTTTTAAAAGAGTTCTAATTAATATCGGTTCCTCTATTAATATCATTACCATATCTGCTTTTCATCATCTTAACCTTCCTCCATCCCATATCACCAAGTCATAATTTACCCTACAATCATTCAATGATGCTTTATGTTCCATATTTGGCACCATTGTTTTTCCCATTGAAGTAGAGGTCAAAATGTTGCACACCATGTTTCAAATCTTGGAAGTATCCATGGCATACAATGTACTCCTTAGAAGACCTTGGATGAGGGAAATGAGATGTATCCCTTCCATTCTACATCAATGTTTGAAATATGTTCATGAGGGACAGGTGCATTTCATACCAACAGATATCAAACCATTTAAGTATTGCAATTTTATTTCAAATCCTTATGAGTCCATGCTTCCTTCCACCCATTTGTTACTTTCACCATCAGCCAATCCATCTACAATTTCATAAATTATCGAATAAAAAGCTCCTATTCCTAAGGAGATCTCTATCACCTATCCCCATCAAGATTTCGAGACCCCATTATATTCACCATTGAATACATGCACATATGGTCATAGTAAATCCACATCATCATAATCCATTCAACAGTCTTCCCAAACCAATCCATTGTCATCACCTAATGTTTCACAAGTCAAGTTGACAAATTGTGAAACATCTTCATCTTCACCATTCCATGAGCCATCATATGACCATAGTCCTTCTATATCATCCCAAGTTGAGGTCCACCTCACTAATACTGGTATTGGTGAATACATGGTCCAAGACATTATTTTCATACCCCTCACTATTCCTAAGGCTAAGGATTTTGGTCACCCACATGATCCACCTTTGGCCATAGGAGAAGTATATAACATGGGTTCAATTCCAAACAACATAAATTTTGTATATGGGGGAATTGATTCTTTATCAACTCTAGCACCCATAGAAGAACCCAAAGAACCATCACTTACCAACATTCCAAACATGACAAGATTTCCATATTGTTATTTTCACATAGTTAATAGGCAAGGTCATGGCCTAGGATTGCATGAATAGGGAGTGCATCAACCTATCGATGTTCCATATCAAGAGGTGCACGACCTTTCAGGTCTAGGTTACCACACACTTTCCACCACTTCTTCTCTTGAACAAGCCTTACAAAGACTTAATATTAATTTAGTATAAGAAGACCTCAATCCCAATAATTTTGATGATGAAATCCATGAAGAATTTGAACTTATGTCAATAATTTTGGATGAATGAGGAAGAATCGAATCCCATTATTTACCATACTGAACAAGATGATTTTTATATCAATATGTTACCCATATATGAGCCCATATTTCATTTGCTTCTTCCACAAGAGTGAGACACCCCTACCGGTGAACCACCACCTTCATTCCATTAAGCCATTTCATAATCCAACTTGTAACATATGTACATAAAACAAAAATAGTGGTTTTCACCACTACTAAACAAAATTTTAAAAAATAAAAAATCAACAAAAATATTTATCTTTCTTTGCATTGCATGTATATATCATCTAGTTAAATGCATTTATTTGTGTTGCTTGCTGCTATTTAGGTTAACCAAGATCCTAGCACTAGTTCTTAGGTTCCATCCATTCCATCCAACCTTAGCCATCTTGCCCATAAGTCAACATGAATCCTATTTATTTATTTACCCTGATTCATAATCTATATGACCCAGCTAAACCAATTATAATTGATATAAGCCTTATCGATATGGACCAGATTTCCTTACCTCCATCCTTTGCTAAATTTTTCTTGCTCAAGGAATTGTTAAGGGCTTCCACAAACTACATTCCTCCATCCCGTCGGCCTTTACCTTCACCTTCACCTTCGGATACCAAGGTTTTCTAGGTAGAAATAGATGAGTATAATCTAGAAGAGTTTGATGAAATCTTAGATGAAATTCATTTGATCCCTACGCCCCATCAAATTGAGGAAGGTTCCCACATGTCTATTGAAGATACTATAGATGTGGACCTTAGTTCAGACAAAGAAAATCCCCAAATTTTCAAGCTTGAAAAAAGTTTATCACTTGATGAAGAAGAGCAATTAATTGCTCTCCTCAAGAGGAAGAAGAGCATTTTTTCATGGTTCTACAAGGACATGCCTGGTCTTGAATCTAGTTTGCTTGTCCATAATATCACCTTACATCTTGATGCTAAGTCAATAAAACAAAAACTTAGGAGAATTCTTCCTACCGTGGCCCTCTTGGTAAAAATAGAACTTCAAAAAATCTTAGATGTGAACTTCATATTTCCTATCGACTATCCTAAGTGGATTTCAAACACGGTACCCATTCATAAGCCTAATGGGACGATACACATTTACACTAACTTTAGAGATCTTAACAAAGTGTGTCCTAAGGATAATTTTTCTCTCCCGAACATTGATACTCTTGTCGATACCTGTGCTGGCCATGAAATTCTTTCACTCATGGATGATTTTTCAGGATACAACCAAATTCAAATAATTCTTGATGACCAACACAAAACAACATTCACTACACATTGGGGAAATTTTGGTTACAAGGTGATGATTTTTGGTCTCAAAAATGTAGGTGCCACTTATCAATGTGCCATGACATACATTTTCCAGGACTACATGCATAATATTATCAAATATTGTGTGGATGATATCTTGGCTAAATCTAAAACTTGACAAGAACACATTAGTGTATTGGAGAAAGTTTTTGATCGACTCCTAGAGCATAATGTAAGGTTGAACCCCAAGAAATGTGTCTTTGGTGTTACCTCGTGAAAACTTCTAGAATTCATTATCTCCAAAGAGGCATTGAGGTGGTCCCTAACAAGGTCAAAGCCATAATGGATATGCCTCCCCCAAATAACTTAAAGTAATTGCATAGTTTACAAGGAAATATTCAGTCAATCCGTCATTTTACTACACAAATTTTTAAAAAATTTAGGCCATTCAATCATCTAATACAAAAGGGGGTGCCATTTTAGGCCCTTATATTGAGAATAGAGTAACCAAGTGGGGAGATAATAATTCAAAAAGACTAAGAGATAAATACCCCCACCAAAACCTTAGTCTTGATTTTGTTGAATAACTTATTTAAAATCTTTTCATTTTTAGTGAAGTCACCAGGTTAATATTTTGATGCTTTAATACAAGAAAATTGATTGTGACATTCATTGGGACCATATTCAAAAGTCCTCTTTCGAGTTTATAGATAAAATGTAAAGCTCATCCTACTAGGCATGACAAATAAACTATTGTCATCTTTGGATGCACTGATATGTCAATATAAAATCCATATGTTTCTAGGACACCCATACCTCATAGAAAGCATCACAATATAAATAAATAGGGATAAAAAAATCTGTCATTCCAAGCAAGAAATGTTTGAGAATGCTAGTTTAGCAGGACTTCCATACTGTAGCATTGGTTTATCCTCACTCTTTGATTCATGGATGTCACTAGGTGTTGTTTATTAGCTTGGATAAAGGATTTGGTTATAAGCATTGTAATCAAATTAATTTTGGGCCCTTCCCTTGAGAATAGAGTCACTAGGTGGGAAGATAATGTTTTAACAAGCCTATGAGACAAAGATCCCCACAAAAATCTTAGTCTTTATTTTGTTGAACAAATTCGTCAATTTTTTTTTATTTTTAGTGAAGTCACCAAGTGAATATTTTGATGCTTTACTACAAGCAGATTGATTGTGACATTCATTGGGACCATAGTTTAAAGTCTTCTTTCAAATTTGTATAGAAAATATAAAACTCATCCTACTAGGCATGCAAAATAGACTATTGTCATCTTTGGATGAACTAAACTATCAAGACAAAAGTCTAAAGTTTCTAGGACATCCATGCCTTGTAGAGAGTGACACAATATGAAGAACTAGGGATGAAGGGATTGCTTGTAGGGAAACCTTGAAGTTTTTTAACCAAGGCCAACTACTCATTGGATTGATATTAATTCACTTTAAGGCCTTCATGAGCTTAGGTCCACTTTTCTTGGGATATTTCAAGGAAGGAATTGCAATGAAAGTAAAAATGTAGGAAATATAAAGGAAAAAAAAAAAGATTGCAAAAAAATTAAAACCTAAACTATGGGGGTAATGAACCAAGATCAAGGTTCCCCTCCCAATTGCATGAATAAGATAAAAATAAACACATTCACCATAGAATAATAGCTATATATTGAACAAACTATAATATGCATAACCTAAAATTGGAAACACACTTAAGGGAGTAGGAAAAAGAAAAATTAATCCAAACTTACATTCATGTGTCAGACTAATTATAAGGCATGTGTCTTGAGGAGGCTTGATGCTCCTTAGAAAATGGCTCAAGGCTTGAGCCCTACTCATACAATTGAGAAGTTAAAGGAAGAGATCTCAAGGCCAACTATAAGGCATAAATGGAAAACTACCAATGTCTTTACAATACAAATGCGAGCCCATTTATAGCTTGGGATGAGGGCTTCTTACCTATAAAACTCTATGTAGAAGGTTTGCATGTTCCTTTCTATTATATAGCTAAAACAATTTTGCAACTATAATTGGTGGCTTTGAGGTCTTTGGATCTAGGGACATTAATATTGGAGTCTTCCAAGCCCTTGAATGATAATTTTTGCTACCATATCTTGTTGCTATTGTGTTGGAGTGGTTGTGCCATTAAGATTTTGTCAGGTTTCCTCTGGAATATCTTGTTTGTTGATATAGTAGTCATGATCTTCATGATAGGTGTAATATTATAAGGTAGTCTTATATATGTGATAGGAAGTCACAAAAATTTCCATGTGGTTGATTCTAATAGGCTAAGACACAAAATTCAACTTTGATAGTCAATTGTATCTCTTCTTAAATACCTTCTTGAATTGCCTTCTTGTATGTGTAGACAACTACCACATATCTATGGTCGAGTTAGGATATCCTTCATCCAATGGTGGGCATTATTCAACCATACCCTAATGTTTTCATCCTATTTATAATTGGCTACCATGTGTTAGGCCCATGTTATGGTGATAATTCTCTCTTCTTTTTCTCTTTACCTATTAGAGGATTAGTGTAGATCATCAAATGGAAAATTGATGATATATGAGCCTTGGAACCCTCGAGCTAATATATTTAGATGGGACAAAAGGAACTGACCATTGATGAAAGATCCAATGGTTGATGTAGCTTTGGGTATCACTTTCCTTTCTCTTTCTAACTAAATATGAGCCATGTATTTTGATGATAATAAGGATAAATGATACAAGATGTAAACTTCTAAATGATTTTATTACATAATATGCACCATATAAATACACATAAAACGATCAAAGGTTGAAACATCCTATCACCAATGGCAAACAAGGAGAAACCAACAAAGCTAAACAATGTAAAATACAACAATGGGTGCAACAACCCAATCATGCACTCTACGTGGGTAAACCTACCAAATCACGTAGTACAACAATGTGCAATAATAATAATAACATAGTAAAATAATAAAATACTTAGGTTAAAATATATAACCTAAGTATCCTCAACACTCCTCCCAACCATATAAGCATTGGACCCCAATGCTTTCACAAGAAAAGTGGGAGCGAGCTTAGGAGTGTTGGGTACGACCAAAATTGCACTCCTAGATACAAAGAGGGGAAGACCAAGAATGAGCTGAAACAGATCTCCATAAAATGCCAAATGAAGGATACTAATGAGTCGGGCTCAAAAATATTTGTCCAACAACTGTAAACTCGCCTATACTTGCAGACAGATGAATTACCTCCTCCTGATGGCATAAACATTCAAATAATAATAATTAAATTAATTTTATTTTTTAATTAATTTAATTACAAATTAATTAATTTAATTAAAAATTTAATTTAATTAATAAATAAATTGATTTGATTGTTTTTTAAAATTCCCCGTAGGGAGAATGGCCTTGCATGTGGTCAAATTGATCGTACATAGCCTAAGTGGAGTGCAACATGTGCAGGCATGATGCACCCACGTAGGGGGCACACGCCCACGCATGCCCAACATGGGCACATGCACAAATAGCATGTGCGCCCATACTAGGGCACACACAATGATGATGACCTATAACGAGGGTCTACGTGCAATATTGCATGCGAACAATGCGCACAATCAAATTTTTGCTGTGTACCTGTGTGCAACAACCAAGGTGCATAGCCAGTTTTTGGCTACTCGTAAGGGTTTGGCCGCACGTAGGCCCACAGACAGACCTATGCTAGCCAAACTTTGGCTATGCGTAGAGGCCCATGCCAGCCAATGGCTAGCTATACGTACTGACCCATACCAACCAATGGCTGGCTACGTGGAGCCTACGGTGCCTGCACCTCTAGTGTGCTTGAACCTATTCTTTTTTTAATAGATCTTCTCAGGGCCATGCTTGCACATGTATTTTTTTTTTTTGATGCAATTTTTTTTTTGCATGATTTTATTTCTTGATCATTCTATAGGGGTTGGATCTGGAGCTTCTAGGAAATGGGGCCATGGTGGAATCTACAATAGAAGATAATTACAGTAGTAGGTACCTCACAGGATTGAAATTTTGTAGCAGTAGATAGAGAAGTTGGCATCTGTAATCAATCTGGTAACTATGGTAAATGAAAAGGTATAATAGAACAAAGGACATAATAGGATCCACCATCTGCAATAGGAGGAGAGGTGGAGTCTTCTTTAGGAACTTCATTAGGTAAACCTTCAAATTCTTCATCCTGAACATTTTCAATTTTGTTGATTTTTTTAACAATCACCAGAGGTTCTTCTATAGAGACACCTTCAATTTTTGCATTAATATCAGTATGGTCCAAAGGAAGTATGATGGGCTCCATGCCCATAGATCCTGGTTCAATTCTAGGTACTACTTCAAAATTTTCTTCAATAGAAATTTCTGCAACAATTTCTTCTACAGGAATTTCTTCAATAATTTCTTTTCTTATCAACTTCTTCCATTTCAACAGGAAGAATTTCTTCTCCAACTAATGCTTCTTTTACTACCATTTCTTCTGTGAGTTGGGTAGGTTGAATCTATTGATATTAGCAACAATCATATTGAGTCGTTGCTTCAAGTTCATGAAGAACAATTCATCTTAAGTAGACAACATGGTGCCTTACCCAAACATGAGTAGGATCTTCTGCTCTGATACCAATGATACAAGATGTAAAATTTTGAATGATTTTGTTACATAATATACACCATATAAATACACACATTGAACGATATGAGGTTGCAACATAACCAATGCCAAACAGGGAGCAACCAACAAAGCTAAACAATGTAAAAGACAACAATGGGTGCAACAACCCAATCATGCACTCTACATGGGTAAACCTGCCAAATCATGTAGTACAACAATGTGCAATAATAATAATAACATAATAAAATAATAAAATAACTAGGTTAAAAGATATAACATAAGTATCCTCAACAAAAAATTTCATTTTTCCTCTACTAATGCTATTATTATTTTTTTGGTAGATAATATACTATAGCATTAATACCGGGTTTTACAGGTTTACCCAAAACCTTTTACAAAAATCAGCCTAGGGTTGTTGATGAACATATCCTTACTAAGGATCCTATATATGTAAAATCTACATGCCGCCAAAGCCATTACATCCGGTAAGGCACATAGCATGTTATCAAAAAGAAACTTCCCATACAACATTTTGGGTATACCCCAAGAAAACACACATGCATCATAATTACAAAAAAGAAATTATAGATTCTACCATAGGTTTTGAAATATTGTTTCTTATATATGGATATTCAAGGTATAACCAAATCTAGATTACACCTAAGGATAAAGCAAAAATAACTTTTACCATATTACAAGGTACATTCTGTTAAGTTGTCATGCCTTTTGGGTTGAAGAATGTTAGTGTTACTTATCAATTAAGTATGATGATAGGCTTTCCTAACTTGGTGGAAATATAGTAGAATGTTAAATAGATGACATCTTGGGTAATTCTAAAACTTGATATGACCATTCATTTTTCCTTCATATCATTTTTGAATGATTACATCACTACAAGGTTAGACTTAATCCCAAAAAGTGTGTATTTGGTATTACTAGTACAAAGCTACTAGGATCTATGATGTATTATAAGGGCATATATGTCAATCAAGATAATATCATAGATATTTATGCCATGCCTCATCATAAAACTATTAAATATATCAAATTCTTCTTGGAAAATCTTAGTTATTTGAGAATTCATACCTGGGTTGGATTCCAAAGCTTATGCACTAAATCATTTTCTTAAAAAGTATGTTGGGTTCAAGTAGGATGAAAGTTTTAATAAGGCCTTTCTAGAATTCAATATTTTTTATAGGCCCCAATTCTTTGTCCACCTTAGCTACTCAAGTTTCTTTGGTAGCTATCCTTACTCAACAAGATGATAATAATGAGTACGCCATGTATTAGATTAGTCAAGCCATTCTTTCGACAAAACATTGGTACATGAAAGTTAAATCCCAAGCTAGCACATCTTCATATTCCTAAGAATATAATGAATAAATCCACCTTGATACTTGGATACTCCACTTTGATAGAGCAGGAAATGAGTTTGGTTCAAGAGCTATCATCTTTCTCAAGTCTCTAACAGACCTAGATATAATTATGATATTTAACGTAATTTTTTTTGGTATTAATAATAATATTATGGAATATGAGGGTCTAATTTTATGTCTTCTGACTATCTAACATTTGCATGTTAAATAGAACAAAGTTTTAGAAAACTCTCAAATTGTGGTTCATCAAATAACTAGTGAATATGTTTTCAAGGTTTCTCATTTAGTTCCTTATCATGAAGGTGCTATAAATTTGATCAATGATTTTTATTTCTTATCCATTAGGAATTCCCCTAGGGGAAAGAATGATGAGGCTAAATCTATAGCCACTTTTTCTAGTAAATTTCTTTATGGTAAAAATTCATGATGAACCTATTATTTCCATCATGTGTGGCCCTATGGATGTGCATACAATTGAGGTCAATGCTATTGATTTTCGATTCCCTCTCAATTATTCTTGGCATGGAAATATTTTTCACTTTATCAATGATCAATATTACCCATTCATGGCTGATTCTAAGTAATGACATTATATTTGTAATGGGAATTTTTACATGTTTTCTTGGAAGAGTCCTATAGTACTGTTATCCTAATGGTGTTCTCTTATGGTGTCTTATAGATGTTGAGGTACTCAAATTTCTTTTTTATGCTCATAGTGTAAACTATGGAGGACACTTTAGTGGTCATTCCATAGCACATAAATTGTTAATAATGAATTACTTTATGACAATAATAAAATTTGATTCTAATAAGTGTGTTAAATATTGTGATAAGTATTAATTTCACAATTATAAAATGTATTCCCCTACCTACGTTCTTCACCCAATTGAGTAACCTTGGACCTTTTCCACTTGGATTTTTAACCTCATAATAACTATTTATTCTATGTCTAATGATATACATAAATTTATTATCATAGCCATAGAATATTTTACCAAATGGGTAGAAGTAATGCCATTGACAAATCAAACAACTCTAACCATATCCAAATTTGTATTTAATCATATTGTGTGTTTATTTGGTGTCCTATCTACTATAATTTTAGATAATGGTACTTTCACATACAAGGAAATTCAAGATTTGACATATTAATTATGTATTCAACACCATTTTCTACACCTTACTATCCATAAGGAAATGGTCAAGCTGAATCTAGCAATAAAATTTGGTAAATATTTTGAAAAATATAGTTAAAAAATAAAAGAAAGATTGATACTTAAATTTATATCCCAAATTACGGGAATATTACATCAATATTTAGATTTCCATAGGGGTAACCTCTTATTTTTTATCTATGGTATTGAAGTTATGTTGCTGCTTGAAATTTAATTACTTTTTTTGCTTGTTTCTTTGAAAGAATTGTTGAGTCATGATGAGTATCATCAAGAGCATTAGGAGGCCCATCTTGCCAAGTTTACCACTCTTTATTAGTGGTGGCTATATTATATTTAGCATAATAGAGTCTATAAGAGTCATGTTTCCAAATAATATAATAATAAATTTTATTATCATGGTTCTAAAGTTGGAGACCTACTCCCCAAGCTTGATAATATGCATATGAAGTGCAAGAGCAAGTTTATATAGAAATGGATTGGTCCATATAATACCAAGGGCGTTTTTGGGTCAAGGGAAATGAAAATGTAAACAATAGATGGATTTGAGTTGGATGAATCCACCAATTCTATTTACGTCAAACACTTTTATACGTAGCCCCTTTTGACCTATTTGTTTGCTTGTTGAATTTGGTACCTTTATTTTTGCTTTGAATCCTTTGGTTGTCTATTTGTAAGTTTTAGTCCTATACATTCTTTAGTTTGGAACATCTTCATGTATTTTCTATAATATCTTCCTCTAGTAACCATGACCATATTTTAGTGCGGTGATCTTGGTCATCAAATATTTTAGTGTATTTTGCTAGTTGTAATTTACTATGTGTTTTGAGTAGAATTCTATTGCTTGACCATGGTTGTGCCTTAAAGCAATGATATAGGTCATTTTATTTGCTCATCTATAATTTGACTTGGTTACATTTGTTTCTTGTATTTGTTTATCTTTTTATCTATTGATTGGTGCTTTTAATCTATATTTGTTGGTATTTTTAGTTGACTTTGTTAATGCTATATTTGGTGTTCCTTATCATTATGTCACTCTTTCCAGTAAGGGTCATAATGGTATTCAAAATTTTCCTATTTCAATACCCTTATTTAAGTTCCATAAAGAAAACTTCCTTCGTTCAACCCATACTATATTCTATGTGGTAATTGGTTAGAACACCAAGGCAACATTTGTTTATATTTTCATGCAATATGTAAAATAGAAAATTTCTAATCAACATATCACCTTGGTATCTCATTATAGTAGAATGCATGTCTTATTGAACAATGTGCTTGACTAAATACTGAATGGAAAATCCTATTGTTGTAGGGACACAATGACTTTTCCTTCCATGGAATATCCCTCCCCTAGGGTGAGAAACAATGTGTATATAGCCTACACTTTTATTGCTCTTATATTTCTTCCCTTTATTACGGTGGAGGTGCCTTGCCAAGTAATATGACCATCATAAATGATAGAATGTAAGTTTAATTTAAGGGAATATACTTGTATACCATTTCAAGCATAGGTTTTTATCCCTTGGACCATATTGTAGTCGTGGATGGAGATGATTAGCTACCATGGTATCCATCTATGCCTATCTTGTAATTTATTTTAGGTTTAGGGTCAAATACTTATGTCTATCCATGGAATAGCTTAGTTTGTCCTATATTTCCTTTCTATAATGACAAGTGTATTTGTTGGTACCTATAACTTATCAAATACTACATATAAAATTCTTAATTTAGTGGTATGTATGAATGACACACTATCCCATGAATGACAAATGTTAGAAAAAGGTAGTGTTTATGAGGAAGTCACTAAATACTACCCAAATATTTCATAATTTAGATCAATTGAATTTCATAAAAGAGACTTAACTAAATGATACACAAATCATACATGTTATCTTTGATTATTATGCATGAATTTGAATGTTACTCAGATCATATATGAAAATCCTAAAATGACACATCATTATATGTTATGAAAATCTTGAGTATGTGTCATCCAATTATTGATATGTTACCATGTGCTATATAAATCTAAATATATGTAAAGCAAGTATCAACATGTCATCAAATGACATACAAATCATATGCATATAACATGAATAAAATGAATTCAACAAATACATTATACCAAATTAATGTCATACACATTTGATAAAAGAGATGGTGAAAATAAATGAATCTCATATGTATATAAAAAATCATGAGTACAAAAAGATACAATATGGTAGATGGTTTATTTAGTTCCATCATCCTAAACTACCATATGTCTTAAGTACATAGACCGATCACCTAAATAATCCTATATATATGCTATAGGTGACATGGTGGCTACAAATAATAACTATGATATAATATAAAATGTAGAAATTGTAGATATAAAATCAGCTCTCATGTACCTTTAACTAAGTGTTAGATGCTTACGCAATGGTTCAAGATGTGTGGTTTTGGGGTTATTGTGATACTATCATAGAAAATCCTATCATATCCCCTAGGCTTGTGCAAAATCTAGCTAATCCTGGATCATCTTCTACAACAAAGCTCTTGCTTCCTATTGGTTTCCTCTTGTCAAATCTATAACTCTAAATCCCTCTCACAAAGTAGGCAAGATACATGATATTTATTTGGTACCTAGGAAAATATGGAATAAGTTATCATTCCCTACAATACAAATTTGTTGATCTCTTTAATGGGTTGTCTTGTGATGGAGATGGTGGTGACAAAATTTCAAAATTGATATCCCCTCCTAAAGTGACTCTTCCTAATCAATCAATTATCTTGTTCTACTTTTGATATGTCCTTACACTCATAAATAAACAATAAATAAGTTAGATATATCATCATGAGTAAATCATCCAAATCTAACTCTAATTATGATAAATAAACTCTACATAAAGTAATAAAGTGCTATCATAAAAAGAAGAAGTTTTACTTGGGTTATCTAGGTGCCATATAGTATCATCCCCTTAGGGGATGGAAATTAAAGGTATATAGTGTCAAAAAAAACATCATAAACATGTAACTCCTCTTCCATGCCCTCACCCTTAATTCTCTTACTGATTATCTCTTCCTTGGCACCTCCTCATTGATTACCTCCTCCTATGCTATCTCCTTCTCTACCCCCTCTTGTGTGGTCTACTTTTCTAGTTCTTCCTCCTCCCTTGGAAAAACCTCGATATTTAAAATATCCATTGATAAGGTGCTACATGGAGTGCTCCAACATGGAATAAAAATAATAACCTCTTTAAGTCCCCTCTATCATTATGCTGTTGTACTTCAATGGCTTCCTTTTAGGATAGTGGTTTCCCTATGATGGTGGTGGTCTATTTACCTTGTCTGCTAATCACTCCAATAAATTTTTACATCATGGCTCTAGAAGCATGAAATATCTTATTAGATGGGGGTTCCCAAACTCTCCTAGGACCTTCTCTAGACTATGTTCCTCTACTACTAATAAATGATCTTACATGATGATCACCTATCGCAACCTTGTGAGCTGCCTCAAATCCCATAGTTTGGTCTATCATAGGTGGTGGTAGGGGTCCTAGATGATCTAACCCTAAGGAATACATATCTATAAAAATACCTATTGATATGTTATCCTTGCAATGTGGCCTCACCATCTCACCTATATATCCCCTAGTGGTAAATCTAGGATAAGACTAAGGGTTTATATATGGTAAAATGCTCATAAATCCATTCTTATGACAATAATATTGGGTTGATAGTGTAAGTTTGATAGTCTTGGTTATGATAAAAGTCATGTTATAACAAATCTAGTAAATGCCCCCCCCTAAAAAACCTCCTCTGTAGTATGTTTTGGTCTTTCTCCATGGATAGATACAAAGGATAAATCAATGATGTTAGAATCATGTGCATGCTTTGCGATAAAACATGTCAAATAAAAGGATGCCTACACAATGTGAATATGGGATGAAAATGGATAATCTAATCATCTTGAGTATAGTCTAGTCACATCTCCCTAGTATCTCACTCTACCATCTATAGTATAATATCCTCCAAAGTACCAATGCACAATTTCTATCCCATAATTAGGAAGCTCATAATGAAGAACACATCCTCTAAGGTGACCATCATCTTGATCACCTTATTTATAGCTAGTATCCATAAAAAGTGTTGGTTGTTGTGTTCTAAAATAGCATTAATTCATAACATAATGACCTAAAAGACCTAATGTAGGATAGCTTAGTCATGTGATCCAAGCCAACCTCATGAAAATCCACACATACATGAGGAGTCATATCCTACCTCAGTTGCTTCAACATCAATGAGGGCCCTCAATGTCTCTAAAAGACCATCATCACCTCATATATATACTATGGCTATGCCATTTATGCTAGCCATAGAATCATGCTACCCGTTACCCTATCCAACCTCCACCATGTCAAGACACATAAATAAGTTAAAACAAAGTTAGGGTTTGACCATGAAAACTACCTATGAACATGGTCATTGGTCAAGTCCATAATTATCCTTGGATTTCTAGGCCTATGACTACCTTATTTTCAAATTATGATCCTATTCACCACCTTTTGTCATGATCATTAGTTTTTACCATGGTTTTTCAATTTTATGAACTAATGACCTTGATCACCCTTTTTTAAAATGATTGCTTTACATAGTAATTGTCATTTCTTGTGGTTTGCTAAGATTACCCTATCAACAACATCCCTATGTCTTATCACTATTAAATATCTCTATGTTTAAATAGGTGGTCATATAGACATGTAATGCTGATTAGATAGCTTAGAGTGCACATAATAATAAAATTGAAAATGGAATATTTTTATTTTTTATTTATTTATTTATTTATTTATTT
Source organism: Wollemia nobilis (assembly GCA_028583015.1). Taxonomy (NCBI): domain Eukaryota; kingdom Viridiplantae; phylum Streptophyta; class Pinopsida; order Araucariales; family Araucariaceae; genus Wollemia; species Wollemia nobilis. Next base: position 1,326,909 of record JAQPPZ010001108.1, read on the forward strand.
ATTTATTTACATGGTGGAATGGGTAGCTGCCATGAATCTGGGTAGGCTGTCCAACTTTTATGGCTGCCATAGTATTTTACGTCCTGAAAGCTACCACACAGTTCTTCGTGTAGTCCACCCCTATAACCACCATGCCACAATCATTTAAAACCTTTTACAATATTGAAAGCACTAGGAAAAGGACAAGCATTCAGTCTAGTGAGGCCCAATATTTGAACCTCGGACCTCTGCCCCCTTAGGGAGTTTGGTCGAACCAATTGGTCTACACCTCGGACCTAAAAATGGAATATTTTACCCCTTATTTATATTTTTGAATGTTTTATTACATAAAATTAACTTTTTTATAAATTTTGCAAGGATACAAAATGGTAGTGCCTCTAGGGGTTTGGGCATGCTTAAAAATCATTAGCACGCTCTATGTTTACTCATTTTCATCTAAGTAGCAATTTGAATTGATTTGGCTACTTTAATAGGTAAATTTATTTTTAGCCACATGGGGCAAGTAAAAATCAAATTATTTTAACCAAAAATTTTAGGGGTATGTATAGGTAAGTATCAAGTATATTTTATTCTATTTTTTCTTCTTTGACTATGCTTTCTACTATTTGGTTTTCTTAGTTCATAGTTTGGAAAGGAACTTGGTGATTAGTGAAGTATGGAGTTTATTGTTGTTTGATGAGGCCGGGAATTGCCTCATCCATGGACACTTTTTGATACATTATAACTATTTGACTCACCCTTTTTACTATGTTTTTATGTTAATTATGGGTAAAATGCATTATATAATGGTGTTTGCATATTCTGAAATGACAAAGTGCATATACTCTGTTTTACTATTTTTTACTGCAATTTCACCTATTTTTAGTTAATTAATCAGTAGTATTGTAGTAATTCAGAATCATAATATAGACCTTGTTGAATATCTGGTGCTTAACAATATTGTGTTCCTCTGTTTAAACTGATTCAAATGGAAAAAGGCGCCAAGAACTTGTCCACTGTAGCTGACTGTGCAGGAAAACAGGTTGTGACTGTGACAGTTCCAGCCAGCTGTACATATACAACAGGGCTTGGAATCAGTCACTCCAGCACATGCCACCAATGCAGAAGGGTGTACAAGATAAGGGAAAACAATCCAAATGGTCAACAACTTCCTCCCTATGCGTTTGGAGCACAGATAAGCAATGAATTGTCACCTGCCTGTTATTCCGAAGCAGCGTAGGAATAAGCGGTGCAAGAATAGGGAATAGCGTAGGAACAACCAAAAATGGTCAAAATGCCCCAAAACCATGGAAAGCATGATTGGAAATTGACCAAGCGGTTAGTCCACCCTATTTGGACTCCGTTCCTTCACCATAGGCGGACCAGCTGGGATAAAGGGATAAAGGTTGACAAATTATAACCCTGCATTCTAGGAAACTATTTTGTAAACAGTTGGAAATCCCTAAAACCTAGCAAACAGATATATCAACTTTGTCTTATAAATAAAGCTCCCAGCATGGTTGAGCATAATATATATATATAGATATATAAATGGAGAAATAGGGATAGAGGAATAGGAGATAGTTATTAGTAGAAGATAAAGTCTTTGTAGCATTACAGTAAATTGTAGATTTTTCCTGTAATACTGTAATGCAGTTTCAGATGGAATAAAAGGTGCATTCTTCAGATTTTATTAGCATTTGATGGTTGATAGTGCACATTTAATTTACCTAGTATAATTCTTCACCCTCTTCTAGTTCTGGAAGCAAGGGCCACTTGCAGGATCAGAGGAAGGGCAACATAGTGACAGAAAATTCTTGTTGATTTCTTGCTACAACAGATCAGCAAAATTTTGTCAACATTTATTTGTAGAATTAGTTTCATTTTAGAATTGCACCATAGCATCTAGAATAGGTTCAATCATGTGTTAGAATAATATTTAGCATTTGACCTGTAATGGCATCATTTTTAGCATTTTCTACAATTTCAAATTACATCATTTTCATTTTTTGCAATTTCTAGAATTATGTCATTTTTAGTTTTACTGCAATAAACATTAATTTGGTTTCTCAGATTCAACTTATGTTCAGAAAATTGTGAGTTTTATCATTGGTTTAATTTTTGCAAGTGTGTGTGTGAATTTCCATTCTGTAGTTTACTTTCCTGCAATTTGCTTTTTGGTCAATTCAGCAACATTTTATTTCTTGTCAATTTCAGATTCTGTAGTTTCATTTTCTTGCAATTTAAATTCAGCTTTAGATTGTGCAATTTGATTTCCTTTGTTAGAAATTAGGAAGTTACAACAACCCCCAACATTGCTAATAGACCTACCAATAAAATCCTGTTCTTGGATGAACTGAACCTGCAATTGTGACACCTCCTATCGTATACAACCTTTGGACACCGCCCTGGACTGACATATAATTACTAAATGATGAATGATCAATGACCCTCATCATTTTTGGTGCCATTGTCGAGGAACACATGGTGTTGTTAGGAAAAGTGAAACAGGTCAAGAATTGTGTTACAATTTTTGAAATACTGCATTTCAGTTTATTTAGTGAATAGGCATGAATGCATAGGCCAAGAGACGAAAGAGGGAGGTTTATCAGAACCAGTTATGTACCACCAAGGCGTTCTTCATGATCAGGTGAAGAATTGCCTGTGTATGAAATCCTTGAGAGACTTAAGCAAGAAATACCTTCTTCATCAACTGAAGCTTTGGAAATATTAGAACAAGAACTTTTTGAAGCACTTGCTGCTAGACATACCCCTAAGCCTGAACAATCCACATCAGACTCAAGAAAGAAAACAACTATGGCAGCAGCAGCACCACCGCCAGGTGGGCATAATAATGCTGATGATCCTCCTAGGACTTTTGAATACCCCATACAGTTGGATCCAGATCTAGATGCTCCCATGAAAACTATTTCTCCATCCATATTGCCAGTTTTTAGGGGAACTATTTCAGAAGATCCTGATCAATTTTTGTTTGAATTCAAAGTGTTATGTCAGACTTATGACTACATAAATGATAATCAAAAATTGAAATTGTTTCCTTCCATGCTTAAGGATGTTGCTCTCCGATGGTTTATGAGTAATCTTGAACCTAATTCAATCCATACTTGGGATGACATGGAGACTGCATTCTTACATAAATATCAAGATTATTGTAGAGTACGAAATAGGAAAGATGAGTTGTTTCGGATCAAGCAAGAAGAAGATGAGAGTTTAGAGGATTATCTTGATCGCTTTGCCTTTGTCCAAAAGAGATGTGGTCCTATAGAACCAGATTTCTTAAAGCCTATCTTCTTAAGAGGATTGCAGGATGAATCTAGAGAAGTGTTAGATTTAATGGGAAAAGGAGACATAGATCAACTTGACATTGAAGATATTGTGGAGTTATGCAAAAATTATTCCCGCACTCACCAACGAAGAAAGAAGTGAAATTCTGGCAATAGTGACATAAAGGAGTTGATGGAGGAAATGGCTAATTTAAAAACTGATATCCTTGTTCAACTTAATTCTGCATTAGGTGAGAGAAACATAAAACCCAATTCTACACCACCTTTGGCAATTTATTGCCCGAGATGTAGAAATAAGCATGCCTTGCAGGATTGCCCTTTAAACAAAACTTCTATTTGTGGAATTTGTTCCAAGGAACACTCAACAGATAAATGTCCTTTGTTGCCTCATCTAAAATCTATTTTGGGCACCCAAATAGAAGAACTTAATGCTATTGGGTAGAGATCCGGTGGTGGCTATGCACAATATCCCAATGCTCCTCGGTTTCCAAATTGGGGACAATCTCCTTGGAATATGAATATGCCATGGGGACATGCAGAAGTCTCTGCACAACCTTGGAACCAACCTTGGACAGCTCCTCCAGATTGGTCACATTATGGGTGGATGAACCCACCTTGGCATACAATTCATCCACAATGGACACAACAAGGACAAATATGGGGACAACAATATCCACCATATCAAGGACAACAAAGGTATCAAGGGCAAGCTCAAAACTTGTTGCCCGCTCCTAATCCAAATTTTTAGGGAAGAGCACAACATCAACAAACACAACCAGTGAAACAACCTCCACTCCCAGCTCAGCCTGTGACTAACCCAAATAATACCAGACAAACAACCCCTATTTATGAGGTTGAGTCTGAAGACTCTGTTGCAGTTCATGTACTTGACTGTAGTAACATCCAGCTACATTCAGGGAAGGTTTTACCTGAACCTGTTCCACCCACCATTGAAGAAATTAGTGAGAAACAAGAACCTCCAAATCAAGAGACAGTGCAACAAAAACAAAAAGAAGAAATAACAAAAAAAATGCAGGAATCTTCTCCAGTAGCATTACCATACCCTGAAATATTTGATCATATTGATACTGCCTTTGAATCAGAATTAGTGATAGAACTTAAAAAGATGTCAATTTCTCTCCCTTTGTTGCAAGCAATAAGGGATGTGCCTTTAATCAAAAAGACTATTCAGGAGTTATGTATCAAGAAACCTGGTAAAAAAAAGGCCTTTCCTAAAACTATTCAGGTAGAAGGAAAATTAGCTGATTTATTATCTGGGAAACTAGTTCCTCCCAAGTATAGTGACCCAGGTAGTCCAATAGTTACAATTACTATTGGGTTAATGCAAATTCCTAATGTGCTAATTGATCTTGGAGCTGCAATTAATGTAATGACTAAGGACACAATGCAAAAACTGTAGCTCAAAAATCTCAGTCCTACCACCATAGTTTTGGAAATGGCAGATAGGTCAGTTGCTAAACCAGAAGGTATCCTAGAAGATGTAGCCATTGAAGTCTCTTCTTGGGAATATCCTGTAGACTTCTTAGTGTTGCAGCCTAGAAATTCAGTCAATGGATACCCTATCATTCTAGGATGACCTTGGCTGGCTACTGCAACTGCTTTTATAGACTGTAGGTCAGGGGAAATGACCATTTCTAATGGTGTTGACCTGAAGAAAATTTCTTTGTATCCACCAGCTCAACCTTCAACTAAATTTTTTGGACAAATTTGGTATCCTGAATCTGATGAAGAACAAGAAACCATTGCCACTTTGGCTACAGTTGTAGTGAAGGAACATATTGAGGAAATCACTACACCAGAAAGAGAAATATTCGAGAATGAAACTGTCCTAATTGAAACATTACAATCAGAAGGACTAACTGATGATCAAATTCTTGTTCATCGGTTGTTGTGGAAAGAGGAGGAACAAATTTTAGAACCTCTGTCATCCATGCCTAGTCAGGAAAGATCATTCATACTACCACATGGATGGCATCATCATCTTCTTAACACCTTCAAATGTCCTCTGATTCCATCAGGTATCATCTCTGAGATAGATTCTAGAGTATTTCATACTCTACAACCACATCATTGTCCATTAAATGCATTAATCAGTAACTATGAAGCAGCTAGTTCTATCCATCCAGGGATCAAACAAATTGAAATACAACCAGGTAAATTTTTGAACATTAATAGTTGGCTAAGCGAGGACCAAGAAACCAAATTGTTTGCAGTCTTACAGAAACATGTTCAAGCTTTTGCATGGAACTATAAGGACATGACAGGCATTCATCCTGAGGTATGTACACATAGGATATACACAGAAGATGTAAAACCAGTAAGGCAACCTCGGAGACACTTGAATCCTGCTCTGAAGGAGATTGTGAAAGAGGAAATTGAAAAACTCTTAGATGTTGGATTCATTTATCCAATTTCAGACAGTAAGTGGGTTTCACCACTGGTCATTGTTCCAAAGAAAAATGGTAAAATGAGAGTATGTGTGGACTATAGGGAGTTAAATAAGGTCACACATAAGGATCATTTCCCATTACCATTCATAGACCAAGTATTGGATACCCTTGCTGGAAAGAAATTTTTCTGTTTTCTTGATGGTTTCAGTGGGTATAACCAGATACAAGTTGCGCCAGAAGATCAGGAAAAGACTACCTTTACATGTCCTTGGGGAACCTTTGCTTACAGGGTTTTACCCTTTGGGTTATGTAATGCTCCAGCAACATTTCAGAGAGTTGTTTTAGCAATTTTTTCTGATTTAACAAATGAAAGTGTTGAAATTTATATGGATGACTTCACAGTATTTGGAGATAGTTTTGAATATGCATTAGAACAACTTGAAAAAGTGTTGATTCGCTATGAAACATACCACCTCTCTCTTAATCCTGAGAAATGCTTCTTAATGATGGAGGAAGGAATTGTTCTTGGACATCATATCTCTTCTTATGGAATCAAGGTTGATCCTAAGAAGGTTGAAGTCATCAAAAACCTCCCTCCTCCACAAACTCGGATTGATGTACGCAGTTTCTTAGGACACATTGGTTTTTATCGCAGATTCATTGCTAATTTTAGTACCATAGCGAATCCCATGTTTGCATTACTCATGAAAGATTCTGAATTTGTTTGGTCTTCTGAATGTCAAAATTCCTTTGAAGACTTAAAGGAGAAGTTAACCACTCCACCTGTACTAAGAGGTCCTAATTGGGAGTTACCCTTTCATATTCAAACTGATGCTTCCAATACTGCTATTGGAGCTGTGTTAGGACAGATTGAAAATGGGGAACATTATGCTATTTATTATATCAGTAAAAACTTGACAGGAGCTGAGAAAAACTACACTACCACTGAAAAAGAATTCTTGGTTGTAATCTATGCTATTAACAAATTTTGACACTATATCACAGGGTACCAAGTATTCATCCATACGGATCATTTTGCAATCAAATATTTGATGAATAAACCATTGGTTAGTGCAAGAATTATTCATTGGTTGATTATGTTGTAGGAATTTGATGTTACAATAGTGAACAAACCTAGGAAATCTAATGTAGTCACAGATTTCTTGTCAAGAATACCAAATGCAGATACAGGAGAAGTGGTGGAAGATACCTTTCTAGATGAAAAGTTGTTTGTTATCTCTGTACAATCTCCATGGTTTGCAGACATAGCTAATTACTTAGCTATAGGGAAGATTCCTCTTCACTTTACCCCTAAACAAAAGAAATAGTTAATCAAGCAAAGCTCTTATTTTAAATGGATAGAAGGATTACTATTTAAATGCAGTCCTGATCATGTTTTACGTAGGTGTATCCACCAAGATGAAGTATATGATATCCTACGAGCATGCCATGATGAACCATCAGGAGGGCATTATTCAGTCAAAAGCACTATTCACAAAATTTTGGGTACCGGATACTATTGGCCATCTTTGCACAAAGATGTAAAAAGGTACATTAGACATTGTGATGCCTGCCAGTGAATGGGAAAACCTACCTTTACTAATGAAATGCCATTACAACCTCAAATAGGAACAGAACCATTTGAAATATGGGGTTTAGATTTCGTAGGACCCATTAATCCTCCTTCCCAAGGCAAAGTGCATATCTTGGTATGTACTGATTATGTTACCAAATGGGTAGAGGCTCGTGCCTTTAAGCATGCTCGAGAAGAAAAAGTTGCTGATTTTCTGTATTCACAGATTTTTCTGCATTTTGGAGCCCCACAATCCATCACTACAGATCAAGGACCCCAGTTTACTTCAAAAGTTATTGAAGCCTTCACTCAACTCTATCAAGTCAAACACAGAAAGTCCTCACCTTATCATCCACAAGCCAATGGCCAAGTTGAAGTGACTAATAGGGAATTAGAATGAATTCCGACCAAAACCATAGCAGTCCATAGAAGAAATTGGCTGGACAAGTTACCAGAAGCTATTTGGGCTTATAATACCACTTGGAAATCTACCACTGGATTTACGCCATATGAATTAGTTTATGGAAAAAAACCTCTTTTGCCTATTGAGTTTGAATTACTAACTCTTCGAACTGCTTTGGAAGTAGGTATTGATCTATCACAGGCACAAGAAGATCGCATTCTACAACTTGATGCATTGGATGAACTACGCATGGATGCACTACATCAGACAGAGATAATCCAAGCACAACGAAAGATGTGGCATGATAGTCACATACAACAACAAAAATTTTAGCAAGGTGACTGGGCCTTGTTGTTTGATTCACAATACAAGGATTTCCCTAGAAAGTTGTAGACCAGATGGCTTGGACCATACCAAATTGAGGAAGTGTTTGACAATGGAGTTGTTCGCCTTACACCTATTGATGACTCACGATGCAAGTTATTGGTGAATGGACATCGTCTTCGTATGTACCATAAACCACACAACAAGGAAGAATTTCTCAAGCAAGTGGAAAATTTGGATGTACACATTTGGGAAGAAAACACTTCTTCCATACCGAATTCAGCAGATTGACACAATATAAAAAAAAAACAATAAAAATTCAGGAAGTGAAAACCTCTTTGAGGCGCTCCTGAGTTGGGTTTACATGAAAATCGGTGTTTCGGCATGTTTACCTAGTTGGTTTCACCATCATTGTTCGGTCTTGTCTCATGACCATTGTTTCATCTATTTTCAGATTGCACCTACCTTAGTTCAAAGATTGATTAGCTGGAAATCTCAGCAAGAGCACCCCGAAATGTAGATAAAATGGTTATAACAGGTATGTGTCTTTTTCATTTTTTGAATAATGTAAATCATTAGTATATAGTGTATATATCCTTGATTAGTATAAAGCATATAAAAGGGGAATCAAAAATGGAAAGTTCTTGTCAGTGTTTCAAAAATGCCTCTGCCTAGTTCTGCTCTAGAATGAAAAAACAAAAGTGCATCGAAATCAAAAAGGGAAGCGCAAGAATAAACTGTTTATATTCCAAAGCGCAGGAATGATTCATCAAGCGCAGGAATAAGTTGTTTATGTTTTAGGCATAGGAACGAGCTATGTATAAGTGCCAGAATAACTTATTAAGCGTAGGAATAGACCAGTTTACTCTATGCTCTAGAATAAATCACTAAGCGCAGGAATGAAGTTTTGTGCAATAAATTCTATGACACGTGGCCTATAGTGATTTAATTGGTTTTGAAAAAGGACAGGTCTCAGATTCAAGGTGGCATGTGATAGCTGGCATCCATAACAAGAACGAGCAAAATTAAGGGTTGACAACTTCACGTACGCTGCCACATCACCTATCCTGATTACTCTGCAAGTTTTGAAGTAGTTCCTACGCTGCTATAATTATTCTTACTAAAATGATTAAAACCCTAAAAATAGATGCAATCTCGTACTATCCAAAAATTCATAGACACCACAGAATAGAAGGTAGAAGACTACACCATGGGTGGAAAGAAAATCAGAGCCGAACCCAAAAATATCAGCTACCTAGAGAGCGATCCTGCATCTCTACAAATCTTTACTGATGGGGGATTTATGTCATTCTTACAAAAATTTGATGGTTATTCAGAGGGCTTGGTGGCAGAGTTCGCACGCACCTTCCACAACAACCGAGTACACATTAGCGGGATGACCATCCAGGTAACTCCCGAGATACTCAGCCAAATCATTGAATTACCCCTTCAGGGTTTGCAGATTGTGAAAACTGGGAGAAATATTTTAGTTGACCTAGTTAATCAGTTTAAGAAAGAAGGGGATGGACAAATTGAATTCTTGATGCATAGGAATGTTTGTAAGGGGGTAAAAAGACCTAGTTTACCATCCCCTTGGGACGAAGTTGCAATATGGGTTATGAGATACATTACTTGTGATGGCCAATTTCCTATTGTATCTGGCCCACACCTTCGTATTCTCAACCATCTGTGCCATGGATCAGTCAAACCAGAATATAGGGTCAATATTCCCTTATATATTTATCAGGAGCTAAAAGCTATGGCCCTAAAATACCAAGCAGGGAAGGGAAGCCCTAAACACCATGGGCTCATCAAACTCATTTGCAAGTATCACTTTAGGGGAAACCCTAGGAATTTTGACCGCTTCTTCTCTCCTTGGGCAGAAACAAATGATTCTAACTCTGCACTAGAGGAAGAGGAAACAGAGGAAGAATCTAAAGAAAACCCTAATCCAGAGCCCTCTGAGAGCAGAATTTCTCCTTCTCCCGACGGTCCCCCATCTTCATGAACTAGAAAACAACAAGCATCCACATATGGTTCCCAGTTAAAAAGAAGGAAGGTAATATTTGTAGAAACTGTACAACCCAATAGAGAAATTGGGAGTTCAAGTGAACATGCATCTGCTCCAAAATCAACAACGAAACCTATATCTACCCCTGAATCAACAACAAAATCTGCAGTTGCTCTAGAACATCCAGAAACCACACCTACTAAGGAATATCTAGGTTCTACAGGGTTAAGAAGGTCTTCTAGACTTCAAAAAATTAAAACCCTACCAGAAACACCAATAAATATCATAGACCCAATCAGTCTATCAAGTGAAGGAGAAGTTAGAACAGAAGATGCACAGGAAAAAGACATTGAAATAGAAATTATAGACAAAGGGATACAACCAATGGAACTGGACACAACTATGGAAGAAACTCCAATAAGCCCTATACATCCACTAGTTGATTATACTGACTCTGATCCTGAGGAGCATTTGAATTCTGATTCTGAACCAGCTGAGGTTGATGTGCACACTCCAGTGCATGCTGAGTCTGAGAAATATTTTGAGTCTGAGTCCGAAGAAGAAATTGATATCCACACTCAATTGCATGCTGCAAAGAGTGTCATTAAAACCCAGACCCATTGGATTGAACAGGCTGAAGAAGCCATAAAACACAAAGATCAACAAATTTCTCTACTTCAGCAGCAAATTCAAGATCTGTAGAACAAATTGTTTCATCTGGAACATCAATCTACAGGGTTAGCAGAGGCATCACCTGATGAATGGGCACAGATCCTCTTGGATTTAGCTGAACAATCAGAGGCTAACACAACACCTGCACAAAGATCACCTATTGGAGAAGAAGCAAGAATAGAAATATCTGATAGTATGATTCAGCATGAAAATCCATCAAGAATTTTGATGAAAAATGACACTGCCCTTCAGTAGGAAACACAAACACTTTCTATGGAGGAACAAGAGGTTGCAGCTCAAGACCAGGTATCCACACTCTCTCCTCTTGTTTCTACTAAATTAAATCCAATTATTACAGTTACAACAGAACAAGGAACACAAACATATTTGCCATTTGCAACACCAACTATGGAAGTTGGTGTACAAGTAAATATAGTGGCACAAATGCAACCCATTGTGAGGCCCCCAGACACAGTGTCTTTAACTAGGTACAATGAAGACCTAGCATATTGGATGACCCAGTGTCATCAGTTAGAGGGAAAGGTTGCCACTTTGAACTCTGCAACAACCAAATTAGCAGAGAAGGAAACAAAAATTAATAGGTTAAAAGCACAAGTGCAGGATGTATGCCAGATTGTAGAATATGCAATACAATGCAGAAGACCAGCTAGGTTTTATAGCCTCCTACTCAAGGAGAGATACCTTCGCTGGAAAATCATGAGACTTGCTTCTGAGCTGCCTCATCAGTTGAAAACTCTTGGAGAGTTTGTGGAGGCATTTGTGCAGAGTCCAGCAGAGCAACAACACCTGTTATGTGAGTTATTTTTGCATAATTTCTTTTTGCCAATAGAAAGTATGTTTATGCCTCATATTTATACAGGTGACTTACAGCTGAAAGCCTTCATGTCCACTCTACAAAATCATATCTATTGGGACACAGAAAAGAAATTAACTAAAGAATTGGAATCACAAGTTGTTTTACTTATCAGGCCTGCTCCCCTGAATCACAGGGATTGTACAAGTAATCATTATACCTTCATGCGGAATACCAGAATTAAACAACTCTATCTAGGGAACCTTCAAAGATGTATAACTCAGTTTTAGAGTTTTTGTGCAGACTTCTTTGATGATGCTTTGGCAGCCTATAAAAATAGATGGGGTGAGTTATCTATCTCTCTACAGAAATGAGAGCCAATTTCTCCCACTAATTTACTGTGGTCAAGGAGAAGGGCAGAAGGCATTGTCCAAATTATCTTAGAAATCAAGGAGCTTTGGATAGGTCTGAGATACAGGATGCCTATAATTATCACTCATGTCCCCTACTTCTTTGATAATGACCCACAACCTGATATGCACTTCCAACAGTGGTTTCAGTCCATAAAAGCAATCAGAGGATTCTATGAAATTGGTGGTGCATGGTTAAAATTTCATGAGAGATATCTAGACCTGGATCTGTGTGCCTCTGTAGCTGCATAGAATGCATGAGGGCATGCATTACCATAAGTTGGGGGGAATGATGAGGCCGAGAATTGCCTCATCCATGGACACTTTTTGATACATTATAACTATTTGACTCACCCTTTTTACTATGTTTTTATGTTAATTATGGGTAAAATGCATTATATAATGGTGTTTGCATATTCTGAAATGACAAAGTGCATATACTCTGTTTTACTATTTTTACTACAATTTCACCTATTTTTAGTTAATTAATCAGTAGTATTGTAGTAATTCAGAATCATAATATAGACCTTGTTGAATATCTGGTGCTTAAAAATATTGTGTTCCTCTATTTAAACTGATTCAAATGGAAAAAGGTGCCAAGAACTTGTCCACTATAGCTGACTATGCAGGAAAACAGGTTGTGACTGTGACAGTTCCAGCCAGCTGTACATATACAACAGGGCTTGGAATCAGTCACTCCATCACGTGCCACCAATGCAGAAGGGTGTACAAGATAAGGGAAAATAATCCAAATGGTCAACAACTTCCTCCCTATGCATTTGGAGCATAGATAAGCAATGAATTGTCACCTGCCTATTATTCTGGAGTAGCGCAGGAATAAGCGATGCAAGAATAGGGAATAGCGCAGGAACAACCAAAAATGGTCAAAATGCCCCAAAACCATGGAAAGCATGATTGGAAATTGACCAAGCGGTTAGTCCACCCTATTTGGACTCCGTTCCTTCACCATAGGCGGACCAACTAGGATAAAGGGATAAAGGTTGACAAATTATAACCCTGCATTCCAGGAAACTATTTTGTAAATAGTTGGAAATCCCTAAAACCCAGCAAACAGATATATCAACTTTGTCTTATAAATAAATCTCCCAACATGGTTGAGCATAATATATATATAGATATATAAATGGAGAAATAGGGATAGAGGAATAGGAGATAGTTATTAGTAGAAGATAAAGTCTTTGTAGCATTACAGTAAATTGCAGATTTTTCTTGTAGTACTGTAATGCAGCTTTAGATGGAATAAAAGGTGCATTCTTCAGATTTTATTAGCATTTGATGGTTGATAGTGCACATTTAATTTACCTGGTATAATTCTTCACCCTCTTCTGGTTCTGGAAGCAAGGGCCACTTGCAGGATCAGAGGAAGGGCAACACAGTGACAGAAAATTCTTGTTGATTTCTTGCTGTAGTAGATCAACAGAATTCTGTCAACATTTATTTGTAGAATTAGTTTCATTTTAGAATTGCACCATAGCATCTAGAATAGGTTCAATCATGTGTTAGAACAGTATTTAGCATTTGACCTGTAATGGCATCATTTTTAGCATTTTCTACAATTTCCAGAATTACATCATTTTCAGTATTTTTTGCAATTTCCAGAATTATGTCATTTTTAGTTTTACTGCAATAAACATTAATTTGGTTTCTCAGATTCAACTTATGTTCAGAAAATTGTGAGTTTTATCATTGGTTTAATTTCTGCAAGCGTGTGTGTGAATTTCCATTCTGCAGTTTACTTTCCTGCAATTTGCTTTTTGGTCAATTCAACAACATTTTATTTCTTGTCAATTTCAGATTCTGCAGTTTCATTTTCCTGCAATTTAAATTCAGCTTTAGATTGTGCAATTTGATTTCCTTTGTTAGAAATTAGGAAGTTACAACAACCCCCAACATTGCTAATAGACCTACCAATAAAATCCTATTCTTGGATGAACTGAACCTGCAACTGTGACACCTCCTATCGTATACAGCCTTTGGACACCGCCCTGGACTGACATATAATTACTAAATGATGAATGATCAACGACCCTCATCATTATTGTCATCTGATATTTAGATGCCAACTGCTATTTTTTCTCTTTTCCATGTTGGTATTATTTACTAATTATTTCATCATCTCATTCACCTATAATTATAAACCATCATTCTATTTATGAGATGAATAGGTAGTACTAGTGTTATTCTATGGTGAGGCTTATAAGGCTAGTAATTAGTCTTGGAAAGTGGTAGAGGAGGGATTATTTTCCCATGGAATGTTACCATATATGGAGTATTTGCCTATGGATAGGTAGGAGTACTAGGAGATAGTTGATCTATTTGAGCATTTGGGATTGATGTCATGGCTACAAGTGGTTCTTGTATCTATATATTTTGAGTTTGAGCTACATATGTTATGTATTCCATGGGTGGGGAAGGTGGTATTTTACCAACTAGAATGAGGACATATTCTACTCAAGCTACTTTACTAAAGACTCTAGATAAGGTGGTATGATTAACATTGCAAATCAACCATCAAGAATTGTTGAAAATGGTCAATAAACTAGATTTTAAAAAATAAGGATTCATACTTTAATATTTTTATAATTATTCCATTTTAATTCTTTTCCAAAAATCTCAACATGAGTGTGTTTTAGAGGGTGAATATTTAAAGGTCATATCTTCTACATATAGAAGAAAAATTATTATTTTTTAGATTATATAAGTTTTAAGGTCTATTTACTAGTTTGGTTGGTTTGGATGTATTATTCCATACTATGAAAGACATTATACAATAATATAGCCAATTCCAAGCTTATTTATTTAGTGGATCAACTTATAAAAATCAAATATCACATTCTACAAGTTATAGAATCATTTGGCATGAGAGAGTTGTAATTAAAGGGTATTTTTTTCATTAATATCATTTATCCATAGTCTTCATTCAAATTTTATGAGAATGTTGAAATCCATAATCATTCATTTTGGATATGGATGACTTTGTCATATTTATAAAAGGCCTACACACACAAATTAAGGTGACCCTTGTATTAGTTAATAGACAAATAATATTTTGATATAATGATATTATTGGGATTCATAAAATATATTATAGAATCTATATCACTACTTATAGTTTATTGTAATAGTGGTTGGTAATTTTTTTTAATTTAATGGGATAATATTGGTATCCATAGTTGATGAGTGTCGTTGTTCATTCATCATTTAATCATTATATGTGTCAGTCCAGGGCGGTGTCCAAAGGTTGTATGCGATAGAAGGTGTCACAGCTGCAGGTTCAATTCATTCAAGAACAGGGGTTTTTATTGGTGGAATAGTTAGTGTTTTTGGGGGTTTTGTGTGTTTTCTAACTCTTAGTACTGAAAATCCAATTGCAGAAGATAAAAACTAAACTAAAATTGTAGTAAATGGAAATTGCAGAATTTGAAAGAGCAGGAAATGAAATGTTGCTGCAGAATTGATAGAAAGCAAATTACAGAAAACCACAAACAGTTGCTGAAGGATAAACTAACTACAATTTCTCTAAGCATATTATAAATCCATAAAATCAAATTAACACCTATTTGCAAACTGGAAATGCCACAAATCTGGAAATTGCAGTAAATTACAGAAAACTGGAAATTGCTGCAAATCTGTAAAATGACAAGAAACCTGAAATTGCTGCAAAGCTGAAACAGAAGTATTGAAATTGCATGGAAATATGAGAAATATGTCAAATGCTGAAATCTGAATTTAAAGCTGCTAAAGAAATGAAAAGAATGACAGAATTCTGCTAATCTGCTGCAGCAGAAAATCAGCAGGATATTCTGTCAAAAGTTGCCTTCTTCTGGTCCTGCAAGTGGCCCTTGCTTCCAGAACCAGATGAAGGTGTAGAATTTATGCTAAGGGAACTTAAATGCCAACCATAAACTTAATCATGCTAATTTGATAACTGGAAAATTGCACTTGTTATTAATTCTGGAAATGCATTACAGTAATGCAGGGAAAACCTGCAGATTACTGTTCTGCTACAGAAATGATTGCACTCTATTGCCTATTCCTCTCCTATATGCCTAAATGCCTATATCACTATATGCTCAACCGTGCTGGGAGCTTTATTATTTATAATGCAGTGTTGATATGCTTGGTTGCTGATTTGCAGGGATTTACAACTGTTGTACAATCGCTTCTTGAAATGCATGAGCTTGCTTTGTCAAAACTTGGTCCATTCAACCCCATTAAATTGCATTCATTGAGGAAATCAGTTATCATGAGCTGGGACAACTGTCTGGTCAATTGCCATTCATTTATTTTATCGATTTGTCACTTTTTGACTGTCTTTTGTTGTTCCTGCGCTATTCCTTGTTCCTGCGCTATTATTTTTGCACTGCTTCGGAATATCAGGGAGGCGAGTTTTAGTTGCTTTTTCATGCTTCAAACGCATAAGGAGGAAGTTTTAGACCACCTGGATGATCTTCCCTTATCCTATTGCATAGGTGACATGTGCGGGAGTGACTGTTTCCAAGCCCTGCTGTAAATGTACAGCTGGCTGGAACTGTCACAGTTTTACCCTGTTTTCCTGCACAGTCAGCTACAGGTGACAAATTCCTTGGCGCCTTTTGCATTTAAATTAATTCAAAATAGAGGAACATTATTACTAAGCACCAAACATTCAATAATGATTATTGATTCTGACTTCCTATTAATAAATTAGCTGAAAACTACAGAAATAAATAGTAAAAATAGAATATATGCACTTAACATTTCAGAATATGCAAATATTATTACATAATGCATTCTATCCAAAATTAGCATAAAAACATAATAAAAAGGGTGTTTCAAAATAGTAGAATGTATCAAAAAGTGTTTATGGATGAGGCAATTCCTGGCCTCATCATTTTCCCCCCAACTGATGGTAATGCATGTCCTCATGCATTTTGTGCAGCTACGGAAGCACACAGGTCCAGATCCAGGCATCTCTCTTGAAACTTTAACAATGCACCACCAATCTTGTAGAACCCACTGACTGCTTTCACAGACTGAAACCACTGTTGGAAGTCCTCATCAGGCTGTGGATCACTGTCAAAGAAATAGGGGACAGGAGTGATAACCAAAGGCATTCTGTACCTTAGCCCTATCCATTGTTCCTTTATTTCTAAAATAATATATATAATACCTTCAGCCCTCCTCCTTGACCAAAACAGGTTAGTGGGAGAAATTGGCTCCCTTTTCTGTAAGGAAATGGACAATTCACCCCACCTGTTCTTGCATGCTGCCACAACATCATCAAAGAAATCTGCACAAAAATTTTGAAACTGAGTTATACCCTTTTGCAGATTTCCTAGATAAAGGTGTCTCATCCTGGGATCCCTCATAAAAGAGTAGTGAGTACTGGTGCAATCCCTGTGATTGAGAGGAGCAGGCCTGACAAGTAAAACTGCCTGTGATTCTAAGTCCTTGGATATCTTTTTCTCTGAGTCCCAATAAATATTATTTTGCAAGGTGGACATAAAAGCCCTCAGTTGCAAATCTCCTGTGTATAGGTGAGGCAAAAACATGCTCTCTGCTGGCAAAAAGAAGTTATGTAAGAACAATTCACACATTAAGTTCTGCTGCTCTGTTGGGCTCTGCACAAAGGCCTCCACAAATTCTGTAGGAGTGTTTAACTGGTGAGGGAGCTCAGAAACCAGTCTCATAATCTGCCAACGTAGGTACTTCTCCTTGAGTAGGAGGCTGTAAAACCTAGGTGGTCTTCTGCATTGTATTGCATACTCTGCAATTTGACAGACATCTTTTATCTATTTTTTCAACCTGTTGATTTCTGTTTCTTTCTCTGCTAATTTGGCTGTGGCAGAGTTCAAAGTTGCAATTTTCCCTTCTAGCTGATGGCACTGAGTCATCCAATAGGCTAGATCCTCATTATACTTAGTTAAAGGCACTGTGTTTGGAGGCCTCAGGATAGGTTGCATCTGGGCCACTATATTCACCTGTACACCAACTTCTACAGTTGATGTTGCAGCTGGCAAATCTGTCTGTATCCCCTGTTCTGCTGTAACAACTGTAACTGCTGGATCATCAGGTGGAAGTATTTGTGCCAGAGGAGAGAGTGTAGACACTTGTTCCTGAGCCGCAACTGTGTGGTCCTGTTCAGAAGATGTTTGAATGTCCTGTTGCAAAGGACTGTCATTCTGCATCAAAATGTCAGATGGATTTTCTTGCAGAGGCACACTATCAGCTGCTTCTACTCCTACCTCACCTGCAACAGGTGATCTCTGCACTTGTGCTATGTCATCCTCAGAAGAAGCCAAATCTAGGAGAATCTGAGCCCACTCAACAGGTGTTGTCTCTGTTACTCCTGTAGACTGATTTTCCTGCTGCAGTAATTTGTCTTGCAAATCCTGAATCTGCTGCTGCAGCAGAGAAATTTGCTGATATTTTTCTTTTATGGCTTCTTCAGCTTGGTCAATCCATTTTGTCTGAGTTTTAATCACACTCCTTGCAGCATGCAACTGAGTGTGGATGTCAACTTCTTCTTCAGACGCAGAGTGTGCTTCAGACTCAGAATGTGTTTCAGACTCAGAATATTTTTCAAATTCAGAATATTTTTTAGACTTAGAATCCATGGGAGTCTGCTCCTCAATCCTAGCTGGTTCAGTATCGGAGTTCAGATGTCCTTCAGACTCAGAGTCTGTATAATCAACCAATGGACAGACAGGGCTTATTTCAGTTGTTTCCATGGTGAGGTCTAGTTCCATTGGCTGTAATTCTCTATCTGTACTTTCTATTTCTTGTGCATCTTCCTATGAACTATCTGTCCCAATTTCTTCTTCTTCTGACACACTAATTGGGTCTGCAATATGTACTGGTGTTTTTGACAAAATTTTTGCTTTTTGAAGTCGTGCAGACCTTCTCAACCCTATTGGTTTTGGGTGTTCCTGAGCAGATGCAGCTTCTGTTTGTTCTGGAGTAGCTGTAGACCGTTCCGTTAGGTCAGGGATAGACACAAGTTCTGCTGTACATTCTGGAGCAGATGCCTGCCCACTGGAACCCCTAATTTCTCTACTGGGCTGTACATTGTCAGCAAATGTTACTTTTCTTCTTTTTAACCGGGATTCAGATGTTGATGCTTTTTGACTCCTAGTTCTGGAAGATGGGGGACTGTCAGGTACATGAGGACTGCTATGTTCAGAGGGCTCTGGTTGAGGATTTTCTTCTGATTCTCCCTCTGTTTCCTCTTCTTCTGGTGCAGGGTTTGAATCATCAGTTTCTGCCCATGGAGAGAAGAATCGGTCAAAGTTTCTAGGGTTTCCCCTGAAATGGTATTTGCAGATTAATTTGATTAGCCCATGATGTTTAGGGCTTCCCTTCCCTGCTTGATACTTTAGGGCCATGGCTTTCAGTTCTTGGTACAAATATAAGGGAATGTTTACCCTAAGTTCAGGTTTGGCTGCTCCATGGCGTAGGTGGTTGAGGATTCGGAGGTGTGGGCCAGAGACAACAGGAAATTGGCCGTCACAGGTCAGATACCTCATAACCCACATTGCTACATCATCCCAAGGAGCCGGCAAGCTAGACCTTTTGACCCCTTTACACACATTTTTATTCATTAAAAATTCTATTTGCCTGTCCCCTTCTTCCTTAAATTGATTTACTAGGTCTGCTAAGATATTTCTGTCGATTTTAATAATTTGCACACCTTGAAGGGGAAATTCAGTAACCAGACTGAGTATTTCGGGGGTTACCTGGATAGTCATCCCGCCAATGTGCACTCTGTTGTTTCGAAATGTTCGTGCAAATTCTGCTGCCAGGCCCTCAGAATAACCGTCGAATTTTTGCAGAAACGGCAGAAACCCTGCATCGGTAAAAATTTGCAGTGATGCAGCATCGGTTTGCAGGTAACTCATGTTTTCTGGTTTGGCTCTCACCTTCTTTCCGCCCATGGTGTCGTCTGCTGCTTCCTGTATGTCGGTGACTGTAAATTTTTGCAACTTGCGGCCGTATTTTCTATTTTTAGGGCTTTTTAATTCTTTTACCAGCGTCGAAACTGCTTCGGAACATGCAGAATACCGTGGCAGCTTTTACGACGTCGTAAATCCTTAATTGTCGCTTAATTTCGTTATGATTGCCACCTTTCACATGCTGCACAGAATCCGAGACTCATAATTCCTTTTTCAAACCAAATAAATCGCTGCTGGCCACGTGTCATCAAATTTTACCCAAACTTTATTCCTGCCTTTAATGAATTATTCCTGTGCTTAGTGATATAAACTGTTTATTCCTGTGCTTTGGAATAAAAATAGTTTATTCCTACGCTCTGGAATAAAAACAGTTTTATTCCTGCGCTCTCTTTTTACTAGTTCCGACGTAGTTTTCTTTTTCATTCTAGAGCAGGATTAGGCAGAGGCATTTGGAAAACACTTTCTACTTTTGATTCCCCTTTTCACATGCTTTATACTAATCGAGGATATAAACACTATATACTAATAATTTACACAATTCAGAAAATGAAAAGGCACATACCTGTTAAAACCATTTTCTCTACATTTCAGGGTGCTCCTACTGAAATTTCCAGCTAACCAGTCTTTGAACTAAGGCAGGTGCAATCTGAAAAATAGGTAAAACAATGGTCATGGAACAATGAAGGTGAAACCAATTAGGTAAACATGCCGAAATCCCAGTTTTCATGTAAACCCAACTCAGGAGCGCCTCAAAGAGGTTTTCACTTTCTGAGTTTCTTATTATTATTTTTTTTTTTTTTTTTTTTTTTTTTTTTTTTTTTTTTAACTTGTATCATTCTGCTGAATTCGAGATGGAAGAAGAGCTTTCTTCCCAAAGGTGTACATCCAAACTTCCCAATTGCTTGAGAAATTCCTCCTTGTTTTGTGGTTTATGGTACATACGAAGACGATGTCCATTTACCACCAATTTGCGTTGTGAATCATCGATAGGTGTAAGGCGAACAACTCCATTGTCAAACACTTCCTCAATTTGGTATGGCCCAAGCCATCTGGTCTGCAACTTTCCAGGAAAGTCCTTGTATTGTGAATCAAACAACAAGGCCCAGTCACCTTGCTGAAATCTCCGCTGCTGAATGTGACTATCATGCCACATTTTCCTTTGTGCTTGGATCACCTCTGTCTGATGTAGGGCATCCATGCGCAGTTCATCCAATGCATCAAGTTGCCAGAATGCGATCTTCTTGTGCCTGTGATAGATCAATACCTACTTCCAAAGCAGTTCGAAGAGTTAGTAATTCAAATTCAATAGGCAAAAGAGGTTGTTTTCCATAAACTAATTCATATGGGGTAAATCCAGTGGTGGATTTCCATGTGGTATTATAAGCCCAAATAGCTTCTGGTAACTTGTCTAACCAATTCTTTCTATGGACTGCTATGGTTTTGGTCAGAATTCGTTCTAATTCTCTATTAGTCACTTCAACTTGGCCATTGGCTTGTGGATGATAAGGTGAGGATTTCCTGTGTTTGACTTGATAGAGTTGAGTGAAAGCTTCAACAATTTTTGAAGTAAATTGGGGACCTTGATCAGTTGTGATAGATTGTGGGGCTCCAAAACGTAGAAAAATCTATGAATACAGAAAATCAGCAACTTTCTCTTCACGAGCATGCTTAAAGGCTCGAGCTTCTACCCATTTGGTAACATAATCAGTACATACCAAGATATGTACTTTGCCTTTGGAAGGAGGATTAATGGGTCCTACAAAATCTAAACCCCATCTTTCAAATGGTTCTGTTCCTATTTGAGGTTGTAATGGCATTTCACTAGTAAAAGTAGGTTGTCCCATTCGTTGGCAAGCATCACAATGTCTTACGTACCTTTTTACATCTTTGTGCAAAGATGGCCAATAGTATCCAGTACCCAAGATTTTGTGAATAGTGCTTTTGACTGAATAATGTCCTCCTGATGGTTCATCATGGCATGCTCGTAGGATGTCGTATGTTTCATCCTGGCGGATACACCTGCGTAAAACATGATCAGGACTGCATTTAAACAGTAATCCTTTTATCCATTTAAAGGAAGAGCTTTGCTTGATTAACTGTTTCCTTTGTTTAGGGGTAAAGTGAAGAGGAATCTTCCCTGTAACTAAGTAATTAGCTATGTCTGCAAACCATGGAGATTGTACGGAGACAGTAAACAACTTTTCATCTAGGAAGGTATCTTCCACAACTTCCTTTGTATCTGCATTTGGTATTCTTGACAAGAAATCTGCAACAACATTAGATTTCCCAGGCTTGTTTACTATGGTAACATCAAATTCCTGCAACAGAATTAACCAACGAATAATTCTTGCACTAACCAATGGTTTATTCATCAAGTATTTGATTGCAGAATGGTCTGTATGGATGAATACTTGATACCCTGTGATGTAGTGTCAGAATTTGTTAATAGCATAGACTACAACCAAGAATTCTTTTTCAATGGTAGTGTAGTTTTTCTCAGCTCCTATCAAGTTTTTACTGATATAATATATTGCATAATGTTCCCCATTTTCAATCTGTCCTAACACAGCTCCAATAGCATTATTGGAAGCATCAGTTTGAATATGAAAGGGTAACTCCCAATTAGGACCTCTTAAAACAGGTGGAGTGGTTAACTTCTCCTTTAACTTTTCAAAGGAATTTTGACATTCAGAAGACCAAACAAATTCAGAATCTTTCATGAGCAAAGCAAACATGGGATTTGCTATGGTACTGAAATTAGCAATGAATCTACGATAAAAACCAATGTGTCCTAAGAAACTGCGTACATCGATTTGAGTTTGTGGAGGAGGGAGGTTTTTGATGACTTCAACCTTCTTAGGATCAACCTTGATTCCATAAGAAGAAATATGATGTCCTAAAACAATTCCTTCCTCCATCATTAAAAAGCATTTCTCAGGATTAAGAGAGAGATGGTATGTTTCACAGCGGATCAACACTTTTTCAAGCTGTTCTAATGCATATTCAAAATTATCCCCAAACACTGTGAAATCATCCATATAAATTTCAACACTTTCATTGGTTAAATCAGAAAAAATTGCTAAAACAGCTCTTTGAAATGTTGCTGGAGCATTACATAACCCAAAGGGTAAAACTCTGTAAGCAAAGGTTCCCCAAGGACATGTAAAGGTAGTCTTTTCCTGATCTTCTGGGGCAACTTGAATTTGGTTATACCCACTGAAACCATCAAGGAAACAGAAAAATTTCTTTCCAGCAAGGGTATCCAATACTTGGTCTATGAATGGTAATGGGAAATGATCCTTATGTGTGGCCTTATTCAACTCCCTATAATCCACACATACTCTCATTTTACCATTTTTCTTTGGAACAATGACCAGTGGTGAAACCCATTTACTGTCGAAAATTGGATAAATGAATCCAACATCTAAGAGTTTTTCAATTTCCTCTTTCACTATTTCTTTTAGAGCAGGATTCAAACGTCTCTGAGGTTGCCTTACTGGTTTTACATTTTTTGTGTATATCCTATGTGTACATACCTCAGGATGAATGCCTGTCATGTCTTTATAATTCCATGCAAAAGCTTGAACATGCTTTTGTAAGACTGCAAACAACTTGGCTTCCTGGTCCTCAGTTAGCCAGCTATTAATGTTCAAAAATTTACCTGGCTGGATTTCAATTTGTTTGATCCCTGGATAGATAGAATTAACTGCTTCATAGCTACTGATCAATGCATTTAAGGGACAATGATGTGGTTGTAGAGTATGAAATGTTCTAGAATCTGACTCAGAGGTGATATCTGATGGAATCAGAGGACATTTGAATGTGTTAAGGAGATGATGATGCCATCCATGTGGTAGTGTGAATGATCTCGTTTGACTGGGCACGGATGATATAAGTTCAGAATTTTGTTCCTCCTCTTGCCACAACAATCGATGAACAAGAGTTTGATCATCAGTTAGTCCTTCTGATTGTAATGTTTCAACTAGGACAGTTTCACTCTCAAATATTTCTCTCCCAGGTGTTGTGATTTCCTCAATATGTTCTTTCACTATGATTGTAGCCAAAGTAGCAATGGTTTCTTGTTCAGATTCTTCATCAGATTCAGGATACCAAATTTGTCCAAAAAATTTAGTTGAAGGTTGAGCTGGTGGATACAAAGAAATTTTTTGTAGGTCAATACCATTGGAAATGGTCATTTCCCCTGACCTGCAGTCTATAAATGCAGCTGTAGTAGCCAGCCAAGGTCGTCCTAGAATGATAGGGTATCCATTGACTGAAGTCCTAGGCTGCAACACCAAGAAGTCTACAGGATATTCCCATGAAGAGACTTTAACAGCCACATCTTCTAAGATACCTTCTGGTTTAGCTACTGATCTATCTGCCATTTCCAAGACTGTGGTAGTAGGACTGAGATTATGGAGCTGTAGTTTTTGCATTGTGTCTTTAGTCATTACATTAATTGCAGCCCCAAGGTCAATTAATACATTAGGAATTTGCATCACTCCAATAGTAACTGTTACTACTGGACTGCCTGGGTCACTATACTTAGGAGGAACTAGTTTCCCAGCCAATAGATCAGCTAATTTCCCTTCTACCTGAACAGTTTTAGGAAAGGCTTTCTTTTTTCTACCAGGTTTCTTGATACATAACTCCTGAATAGTCTTTTTGATTAAAGGTATATCTCTTATTGCTTGCAGCAAAGGAAGAGAAATTGACACCTTTTTGAGTTCTGTTACTAATTCTGATTCAGGGGTGGTATCAACATGTTCAAACCTTTCAGGGTATGGCAAAGCTACTGGAGAAGATTCCTGCATTTTTGCTATTTTTTCTTCTTTTTGTTGCTGTTGCAATGCCTCTTGATTTGGAGGTTCTTGTTTCTCCTTTATTTCTTCAATGGTGGGTGGAATAGGTTCAGGTAAAGTCTTTCCTGAACGCAGCTGGATGTTACTACAGTCAAGTACATGAACTGCAGCAGTGTCTTCAGACTCAGCCTCATAAACAGGGGCTGTTTGTCTGGCATTATTGGGGTTAGTCACGAGCTGAGCTGGGAGTGGAGGTTGTTTTACTGGTTGCATTTGTTGTTGTTGTGTTCTTCCCTAAAAATTTGGATTAGGAGCTGGCAGCAAGTGTTGGGTTTGCCCTTGATACCTTTGTTGTCCTTGATGGGGTTGATATTGTTGTGGTGGATATGGTTGTCCCTGATATTGTTGTCCCCATATTTGTCCTTGTTGTGTCCATTGTGGAGGCATGGTATGCCAAGGTGGGTTCATCCATCCAAATTGTGACCAATCTGGAGGAGCTGTCCAAGGTTGGTTCCAAGGTTGTGCAGAAGCTTCTGCTTGTCCCCATGGCATATTCATATTCCAAGGAGATTGTGCCCAGTTTGGAAATCTAGGAGCAGTGGGATATTGTGCATAACCACCACCAGATCTCTGCCCAATAGCATTGAGTTCTTCTGTTTGGGTGCCCAAAATAGATTTTAGATGAGGCAACAAAGGGCATTTATCTGTTGAATGTTCCTTGGAACAAATTCCACAAATAGAAGTCTTGTTTAAGGGGCAGTCCTGCAAGGCATGCTTACTCCTACACCTTGGACAATAAATTGCTAAAGGTGGTGTAGAATTAGATCTTGTGTTTTTCTCACCTAATGCAGTATTAAGTTGAACAAGGATATCAGTTTTTAAATTGGCCATTTCTTCCATCAACTCTTTTATGCCATTATTGCCAGAATTCCTTTTCTTTCTCCGATGGTGAGTGCGGGAATAGTTTTTACATAACTCCACAATTTCTTCAAGGTCAAGTTGATCTATGTCTCCTTTTCCCATTAAATCTAACACTTCCCTAGATTCATCCTGCAATCCTCTTAAGAAGATAGGCTTTAAGAAATCAGGTTCTACAGCACCACACCTCTTTTGAACAAAGGCAAAGCGATCAAGATAATCTTCTAGACTCTCATCTTCTTCTTGCTTGATCCTAAACAACTCATCTTTCCTATTTCTTACTCTACAATAATCTTGATATTTATTTAAGAATGCAGTCTCCATCTCATCCCAGGTAGTGATTGAGTTAGGTTCAAGATTGCTCATGAACCATCGGAGAGCAGCGTCCTTAAGTGTAGAAGGAAACAATTTCAATTTTTGATTATCATTTATGTAGTCATAAGTTTGACATAATACCTTGAATTCAAACAGAAATTGATCAGGATCTTCTGAAACAGTTCCCCTAAAAATTGGCAATATGGATGGGGAGATTGTTTTCATGGGGGCATCTAGAAGTGGATCCAATCTTATGGGATATTCAAAAGTCTTGGGAGGATCATCAGGATTATCATATCCCCCTGCTACTGCTGCAGCCATAGTTGTTTTCTTTCTAAAGGATGATGGGAATAGTCTAGTTAGAGGGGAGTGTTTAGCAGCTAGTGCTTCAAAAAGCTCCTTTTCTAATTTTTCCAACAATTCTTCTGATGAAGAAGGTATCTCTGGCTTTTCCTCAGTGATTTCAAATGAAGGCAAATCTTCATCAGACCGAGTAGGTCTCTTTGGTGGCTCAGAGCCACTTCGGATAAACCTCCCTCTTTCGTCCCTTGGCCTATGCATTCATGCCTATTCACAAAATAAACTGAAATGCAGTATTTCAAGAATTGTAACACAATTCTTGACCTGTTTCACTTTTTCTAACAACACCTATTGTTCCCCGGCAACGGTGCCAAAAATGATGAGTGTCGTTGTTCATTCATCATTTAATCATTATATGTGTCAGTCCAGGGCGGTGTCCAAAGGCTGTATGCGATAGAAGGTGTCACAGCTGCAGGTTCAATTCATTCAAGAACAGGGTTTTTATTGGTGGAATAGTTAGTGTTTTTGGGGGTTTTGTGTGTTTTCTAACTCCTAGTACTGAAAATCCAATTGCAGAAGATAAAACTAAACTAAAACTGTAGTAAATGGAAATTGCAGAATTTGAAAGAGCAGGAAATGAAATGTTGCTGCAGAATTGACAGAAAGCAAATTACAGAAAACCACAAACAGTTGCTGAAGGATAAACTAACTACAATTTCTCTAAGCATATTATAAATCCATAAAATCAAATTAACACCTATTTGCAAACTGGAAATGCCACAAATCTAGAAATTGCAGTAAATTACAAAAAACTGGAAATTGCTGCAAATCTTGGCAAATGTCAGAAAACCTGAAGTTGCTGCAAAGCTGAAACAGAAATACTAAAATTGCATGGAAATATGAGAAATATGTCAAATGCTGAAATCTGAATTTAAAGCTGCTAAAGAAATGAAAAGAATGACAAAATTTTGCTAATCTGCTGCAGCAGAAAATCAGCAGGATATTCTGTCAAAAGTTGCCTTCTTCTGGTCCTGCAAGTGGCCCTTGCTTCCAGAACCAGATGAAGGTGTAGAATTTATGCTAAGGAAACTTAAATGCCAACCATAAACTCAATCATGCTAATTGATAACTGGAAAAATTGCACTTGTTATTAATTCTGGAAATGCATTACAGTAATGCAGGGAAAACCTGCAGATTACTGTTCTGCTATAGAAATGATTGCACTCTATTGCCTATTCCTCTCCTATATGCCTAAATGCCTATATCACTATATGCTCAACCGTGCTGGGAGCTTTATTATTTATAATGCAGTGTTGATATGCTTGGTTGTTGATTTGCAGGGATTTACAACTGTTGTACAACTGCTTCCTGAAATGCATGAGCTTGCTTTGTCAAAACTTGGTCCATTCAACCCCATTAAATTGCATTCATTGAGGAAATCAGTTATCATGAGCTGGGACAACTTTCTGGTCAATTGCCATTCATTTATTTTACCGATTTGTCACTTTTTGACTGTCTTTTGTTGTTCCTGCGCTATTCCTTGTTCCTGCGCTATTATTTTTGCATTGCTTCGGAATATCAGGGAGGCGAGTTTTAGTTGCTTTTTCATGCTTCAAACGCATAAGGAGGAAGTTTTAGACCACCTGGATGATCTTCCCTTATCCTATTGCATAGGTGACATGTGCGGGAGTGACTGTTTCCAAGCCCTGCTGTAAATGTACAACTGGCTGGAACTGTCATAGTTTTACCCTGTTTTCTTGCACAGTCAGCTACAGGTGACAAATTCCTTGGCGCCTTTTGCATTTAAATTAATTCAAAATAGAGGAACATTATTACTAAGCACCAAACATTCAATAATGATTATTGATTCTGACTTCCTATTAATAAATTAGCTGAAAACTGCAGAAATAAACAGTAAAAACAGAATATATGCACTTAACATTTCAGAATATGCAAATATTATTACATAATGCATTCTATCCAAAATTAGCATAAAAACACAATAAAAAGGGTGTTTCAAAATAGTAGAATGTATCAAAAAGTGTTTATGGATGAGGCAATTCCTGGCCTCATCAATAGTTACCTTATCATATCATATGTTCTTTGTTATCTATTAGAGATATTTTTATTTTATATGCTAGGTAATCTAATTACCTTTATTTATTTCTAAATATAAATTTACATTAAACTAAATCATTTTCATTCCTTAGATTTACTTTATGTTCAATCCAACTCTTAATTAGCATTTGGGTTATTTGCTTTTGACTAGCTGAAATAATGATGCAGGAGCATCCAGAGACATCCAATGCAGAGACATCCAGTTGCGGGAAAGCCAATGCTGAAGAGTCAGCTCAGGAAGAAGAAGAAGAAGCCGAAGGCAAAGAGGAAGTTCACAACAAAAACTATCATGATTTTGTGACGCTACAAAATCAGGACAGTTTGTAGGAGAGAGAAAATATAGCAACAACAAGGGCTACGATTTCATGACATGTCATGAAATCACGACCGTCGCAAAATCACGACGTAAAAGAAAAAGCAGAGGTGAAGGTAGAAAGCTGTAGCGAAATCATGACGTCGTGATTTCGTGACATCACGAAATCGCGATGTCCTGGCAAGTTAGAGGAAGAAGAGGAAAGCTGTAGCGAAATCGTGATGTTGCGATTTCATGACGTTGCAAAATCACGACGTCCTGGTGAGGCTGAGGTAGAAGGAGAAAACTGTAGCGAAATCATGACGTCGCAATTTTACAACGTCATGAAATCACGATGTCAAGATGGAGTTAGAGCAGAGCAGTGGGAGTTGTGATTTTGCAACATGTCATGAAATCGTGACGTCACAAAATCGTGACCTTCCGCTGCTCTACTCCGTTGTTGCCCTGCTATTGCGATTTTGTGATGTCACAATTTCATGACATGTCACAAAATCACGACAACTCCTACTGCTCTGCTCTAACTCCGTCTTGACGTCACAAAAATCATGACGTCACAATTTTGCTACAGTTTTCTCCTTCTACCTCAGCCTTGCCAGGACATCGTGATTTCGTGACGTCGTAAAATCACGACTTCACGATTTCGCTACAGCTTTCCTCTTCTGTGTCCAACTCGCTAGGACGTCATGATTTTATGACATCGTAAAATCATGACATCACGATTTCACTATAGCTTTCTGCCTTCACCTCCGCTTTCGCTTTTACGTCACGATTTCATGACGGTCGCGACTTCACGACGGTCGCGATTTTGTGACATGTCACAAAATCATGACCCTTGCTGCTGTTGCATTTTCTCTCTCCTACAAACTATCATAATTTCACGACGTCACAAAATCATGATAGTTTCTGCTATGAACTTCCTCTTTGCCTTTTGCTTCTTCTTCTTCTTCCTGAGCTGACTCTTCAGCACTGGCTTTCTCGCAACTGGATGTCTCTGCATTGGATGTCCCTAGATGCTCCTGCATCAAACACTCGATGTTAGAGGATAAGTGATCTTCACTTCTGCATGGTCTGGTTGTTACCTCCTGCAACACCTCCAGACAGATTCCTTCATTGCTGCATGCTTCTTCTGCAGCCTGCTTCAACTCTTCCTTTTGCACAAAAAAATCTGTCTTCTTTCGGGCAAGTCCCAATGCTACTGCACATCTTCGCAGCCTTCTTCAGCTTCTCCTCTTTCTTTCTTTGTCTTTCTTCCCGTATTTTACGCTTCTCCTCTTGCTCCCGTAATTTCATTCAGAGCCACTCTTCTTGCAGGGACTTCAACTATTTTTGCAAAGCTATGAATTCTTCTTCTGTCACCATATCTTCCTTGCTGTCCCGGCTTCTTCGGGGATGCATTTTTTTTTTCTCAGCTTTTACTCACAAAGCTCAACTAATTCCGGTGTAGCTGCCTCATGTTCAATGATCTGCTAACATGCTCTTTTTATCTCTCAGAACCCTACCACAGATCCTAGTGTAACTGCCTCACATCCAACGATAATAGCTAGCTCCCGGCATAGCTTTACACTTCTACACTTTCGCGTTTATTTCCTGATCCACCATCCCCACAAATACAATAAACTGGGTTTTTATAGAGGCCCCGACCCTTTGAAGCATCAACTCATGCATAAAAGGATTCACCAACCTGATTAATTACATTCACAAAATCCAAGACACCAACCCGATTAAAGACCCCTCTTCGCACGGTCCCTGTCACCACTGAATCTGTCAGATTCTCTATGCGCCCATCCTCTTCATTCCCTGTGCTTCTAGGTAATCCCCCACTTTAAATTCAGCTTGTGCAATGTGTCATCTTTGAACGGTTCCCAAAAATACCGTTCCTGCCATCTCTTTCTCTTCCCACGCCTTCTTCTCTCTCTGTTGCGATATCGCGACATGTGATATCGCGACATGTCATGATATCACGACATTTTTGCTCCTCTGCACTTCCTTGCCATTTTGGTCGCGATATCATGACATGTCGCGATATCGCGACCAACTCTCGTTGCTTGCCCGCTTTCAAATTCTTGTCACGATATCGCGACGTCTCCGCTGCTCCCTCCGTTTGCTTCATTCTGGTCGCGATTTCGTGACAGTCATGATTTTGCGATGTGTTATGAAATTGTGACACTTTCGCTGCTCTGCTCCGCTGCTGGGGTCGTGATTTCATGACATGTCATAAAATTGTGACCATCGCAAAATTATGACTTAAAAGCGAAAGCAGAGGTGAAGGTAGAAAGCTGTAGCAAAATCGTGACGTCACAATTTCGCGACGTCGCAAAATCATGACGTCCTGGCAAGTTGGAGGTAGAAGAGGAAAGCTGTAGCAAAATTATGACATCATGAAATCACGACGTCCTGTAAAGGCTGAGGTAGAAGGAGAAAACTATAGCGAAATCGTGACATCACGATTTTGCGACGTCGTAAAATCGTGATGTCAAGACGGAGTTAGAGCAGAGCAGCGGGAGTTGTCACGATTTTGCGACATGTCACAAAATCATGACAACAGGGCAGCAGCGGAGTAGAGAAATGGAAGTGTCATGATTTTGTGACACATCACGAAATCGTGACTGTCACAAAATCGTGATCGAAACGAAGCAAACGAAGGGAGCAGCGGAGACGTCGCGATATCACGACGTCGTGATATCGCGATGTCGCGATATCACGACAAGAATTTGAAAGCAGGCAAGTAGTGAGAGTTGGTCGCGATATC
Organism: Wollemia nobilis; assembly: GCA_028583015.1. NCBI lineage: Eukaryota > Viridiplantae > Streptophyta > Pinopsida > Araucariales > Araucariaceae > Wollemia > Wollemia nobilis. Next base: position 1,358,281 of record JAQPPZ010001108.1, read on the forward strand.
GCGACCAAAATGGCAAGGAAGCGCAGAGCAACAGAAACATCGTGATATCGTGACATGTCGTGATATCGCGATAGAGAGAGAAGAAGGCGTAGGAAGAGAAAGAGATGGCGAGAACGGTATTTTTGGGAACCATTCAAATATGACACGTGGCACAAGCTGAAGTTAAAGCGGGGGATTACCCAGAAGCGTGGGGAATGAAGAGGATGGGCGCACAGAGAATCTGACGGATTTAGTGGTGACAGGGACCGTGCGGAGAGGAGTCTTTAATTGGGTTGGTGTCCTGGTTTTTGTGAATGTAATTAATCGGGTTGGTGAATCCTTTTATGCATGAGTTGATGCTTCAGAGGGTCGGGGCCTCTATAAAAACCCAATTTATTGTATTTGTGGGGAGGGTGGATTGGGGAATAGACACAAAAGTGTAGAAGTGTAAAGCTAAGCCGGGAGCTAGCTATTGTAAGCCTGCGGGCATTTTATGTATGATTTTTAGATTTAATAGACGAAGATTTTTGAATATTGCGTGAGTGTGTGCGTGTCTGTTTCTCGGTTCCCCGTCAAATAATCTTATGTTGAGATTCATTTATTCTTAATTGAATTTTGGTGACTTTGCTTTTATTTTACTTCTATTCCCTTTTAGACTTATCACCTTTAATCTCCTACAAATTTTCTATATTTTCTTAATTTGATAAATCAATTAAGGACAAATGTATTCCAAGATACTCCAATGTGTAAGGTACATGCTATTGCATACTAACATTATGAAAAATATTTTATTATTATTTTAAAATAAGAAATAAGATTACTTGCTTGCACCCATAGAACTTTCTCCAAGTATTTTTCACCTAAGAAACATCTTCATTGTTCATCCATACCATTTTTATCCTCTATTTTGTATTGCTCATTAACTCCAATTCTATTGGACTCTTCACATGTTATAGAGTATCAAAATGATATTGTTTTGAGTGGACACTCATAGAATATTTTATCATTTGGTGGGGTGAGAAGTATTTCTAACAACATTTTTTGAAACTATAAATCCTTGAAGTGGAACTTAAATATATTTGAAATTCCCCTTCCATAATCAAAATGTTATTAAATATTAACACTTTCTAGTCTACCTTCCTCATATTATAATCCATTGCAATATGATCAATATCATAATAGATTCTACACTTGAATGCAATATTTTCATAGTGGGCTTGCTAGATACTACATCCTAGATTTAAATTTGATGGAAATAGAATTAGGATGAGGATTAGGCATATCAATATACTCTTAAATTTTAGCATACACCACAAGATTTATCTCTAATGATATTGGAACCACTTGAATTATTTTTTTAAAATTATTTCTATGTTTCTCAATACCTACAAAATTTATATGGTACCTCGAAAAGCCTAATACATATAGGGATTCTCTTCAAACTTAATGATTCCATGAATAAGTCCTTATCCGATTGTCAAATATATAAGTCAACCCTTCCCATAAATAATGATCTACCATCTAATATTTGATCTCTAATTTCAATAGCAATTAGAATATGATCAAGAAGAAATTGTTTGAAACAAAGTACATCAATTGTTTTTTTTTTGAATTTACATGGTGGAATCGGTAGCTGCCACGAATTTGGACAGGCTGTCTAGCTTTTTATGGCCATCACAGTATTCTGCAATGTTCGCCCTAGAAGTCACCACACAGATCTTTGCGTAGTCCGCCCCTATAACCACCATGCCACAATCATTTTAAACCTTTTACGCCACTGAAAGCACCAGGAAAGGGACAAGCGTTCAGTCTAGCGAGGCCTGAGATTTGAACCTTGGACCTTCGCCCCCATTATGGGGTTTGGATGAACCAATTGGTCTATACCTCGGACCTAAAGTACATCAATTGTTAAGAAGCCAATTTTTATCCTTTTTAACACATTTTATCCTATTATTAAATTGTTGCAAATATTCTTAAATTTACAAATTATTCCTTGGTTATCAAGGATTGAGATATCATGATCTAACATCTCATCTATTATTACCACTTCCAGTGTACCCTCCCCTATCACAATTTAGTATTGATTTTCTTCAAGTCAAATGACAATTCATATATGGACTTTGTTCCCATCAAGACATCCTAGAGAAATATCTCATTATTATTTTTTTCCATTTATGAATTCTTGAATCAAGAAGTTTTTACATATTGCTAACACCCAATCCTCACTTTTTCTTGAATTTGATATGCACTCATTCTTGTATTGATAATGCATAAAAGGATTATGCATAAAATGAAAAAAGGATTTTGTATTCTACGTAGTTATTTTACACATTTTATATTGACATACTAGTATTTTTATAAAAAGATATATTTTGATGTTTTAATTAAGTTCGATTTATTTTGATATTTATTTATTAAAATAAGGAACCATTATCTATGTGTTTTTATACTTTATTATTAACTACCAACATAAATAGCATGGATAAATTTAATAATCTATCATCTCATCCTTTATTCTTATTGTTGATTTTATTACAATACAACCCACATTTGAGATAGAGATTTCATACCCATCAAAGAATCTTGAAAATTTATCTTATTTCTATTATTGTTCTTTTCCATCCATAAATACCTCAATTCAAGAAGCTTTACAATGTTTTTTTATTAGGGTAAATATTTATATTTTTGAAAGGACCCAAACCATTTTACAATATTTGACTGGTCTATCTAGTATTACCAAAAAAATTCCTCATATCTAAAGGGTAAAGGACATTTGAAACATTTATTACCATGTTTTAAAACTCTATAGATTTACATTCATTACCATCCTATTTACATTCATATTTTTGAAGAGTCTCCAAAAAATAGAACACTTAGTAGACAATTCCATCATTCTCCAAAAAATGGAACCCTCAGCATAAAAATCCACAAATATTCAAAAAATGGAACCCTCAGTAGAAAAATTCACAAATCTAAAAAAAATGGAACCCTTAATAAGAAAATCCCATAAAAACTTAAACCAATAGATTTCTCACTCAAAACCTCACAACACATCCAAAAAGTCACACATCTACACATCTCTAGAAAATAGAACCCTCAAAAGATAAGTTCATAAATATCCAAATAATGGAATCTTCAATAAAAAAGTCCACAAATATTTAAAATATGGAATACTCCATAGAAAAATCAATATATCTCCAAATAATGGAACCCTTAATAGATCAATCCATAGATCTCTAGATTTCACCCAATGAATTGAATTTCTCTATTTCCTCCCTCCATCACTAATTAGAGTACACCTAGATGGATCCCATTTGGTAGTATCCATATTTTTATCTTCCTTTATAAGAGATCCCTAATTAACTAGGAAATTAACCACCATATTTTCTTCTCTATACACATGTACCACCTGAAATTTTTCTAATGAATTCAAGGATCTTAGTGTACTTGTTACTATGTATGCTACTCTCTAGCTTTTCACTACCATTTTATTGAGGCAATTAAAAATATTAAGGGAATCTCCCTAAATTATTTAATTTCTTATCCTCCAACTAAATTGTTACCATTTTTACTTTGCCAAGACCACTCTAGCTTGAGCTTGATGACTAGTCATAATGCCCAAGTACCCACTCATTGGTCCAATTACCATTGCTTGGCTATACCTTAGAACTACTCATCCTCTACTATTTCCTAGGTTTCCTTTAGAAGCCCCATCAAAATTTATCTTTAGTTGTATTTGCTTGGGTGGCTATCACTTAGTCAAGCTCCTCAAGTCTCCTTGGGGATTGCCATTCATACCAAATTGACTTAGTTTGCAATGTTCACTTGATTTTGCCTCATCTAGTGGCTTTGGAATATCATGCACTTTCAATGCTTTAAAATTATCCACTATGGTTGCTATTATGTGCTCGCTATTCATACCTATAGATCTCTTCTCCCATTTAAAATTCCTTTTATTTCTCTCCAAACAAAATCTCCATGCATAATAAGGAATTCTGATTTAGTCTCGACCTCTTGAATGTCTTCTCCTATTATTCTATCCAAAATGCCTTGTTATTAGGCAAAACCCATACTACCCCTATTTTTTTATTATATCATACAATATTTTGGAGGAGTATTTACATTCCTGAAATATGTGATTCATTGATTCTACATGAGCTTCATTAAGGTAATGTCATGACTAAATTTTTCCCATATACACACACTCACACATATATTTTAAATGGGTGATCTATCACCCAAGATCTAGGGTTAACAATAATATTCCACTTGGAATTCCTTTCAAGTACACCCATCCCTACATCTTGCATATATCCAGCTATACAAGAGTACTAGTTGTATACTTTAACCCGAGCTATCTATCCCATAACTTATAATGAGCTACCCTTGGTTTCTCCTTTCACTCTATAATGATCATGCCCAACTCACACTCTACATAGGTCCTTTTATGAGAGTGCTAAATGCGTGGGAAGGATTCGATTATACACACTCTACATAGATCATTTTATAAGAGTGGTAAATATGTGGGGAGGATTCGACTATCCCTCTCATATCTATAATGAGCTAGCCTTTCTAATAATTTTATTCTTTTCAAATTATCCAATGAAATAATTGTGTGATATTTTATTTCCCTAGTTAAATGAACATCCACAAAAGAATCCCCAACTATTTATTTTAAGCTAGATTCAACATCATACCAATGGATGACTACTAGAGAACCCATGCAAAGACCCAAATATTATCCAATATAAAGGAAGATTCCAAAGTCAATATCCAATTTTCTTAGTCAACATGACAAACATAGAATCCTTAATATATCCATTCTTCCCTTAATAAAAACTAACTGAAGGCTTCGATTTTAAGCAACATTAAGACCCTTCTCGAGTGAGCCAAACATATAAACACATCTACAAATGATTAAAGATCTTACACTTCGGTTGCCAGAATATTAAATATATAAATATATATCACAATAAAAAAGTGAATTCAACATAATAATGAAAATCATTTATTGTCGTTCATCATTTTCCAAGTTATGAGTACAATACGTTTGATGGAATATTTAAAATAGAGTATATATTTCAAATCCATTTTTTCCTAATCAGGATAACATAAGGTTCATCAATTACATGGACTCAATTTATATTTTTTCTCTTGAATAAATTTATACATCAAATTCCGCACAACACCACAAATTAGTTCAGAATTTGAGAGACATAAAACTAAGAGAATTCCCTCAGCAATGTCGAATGAAATGAAAACTTCTGCATCCACCTTTACCTATCGTCATTTCTAACATAATGATTTCAATTTCCTACAATTCTATTTGCATGAGGTCTATGGTTTACACAATAATTCCTTTATAAAAAATACACTATCATTTTCTAATCCATGAGTCGGTTATCAATCTCACATCATTTAGAGATTATCAACACCAACATAATAGAAAGTGGTAAACCTCCTTCAGCAAAGGGTTTAATTTTAATGATATATAAGATGCCCCTACTTATCTCCACATACCAAGAACTCCTCTAATTTATCATTGATGCACATCAAATCATAATCATACAAGTATATACAAAAAACTTGCACATTCATCCATACCAATCTACATATCCTGAGTGATTCACAACACAAAGCAAACAGTCATTGACATTGGAGATAAACTAGATTATTTACTTTAGTCAATGATAAGCTTACAAAATATATACAATAGAATATTACATTCATTCATACCAAATCCACATATCTTGAGTGATTCATAATACGAAGCAAACAGTCATTAATATTGGATATAATTAAGGATCCATCTTCTAGCCAAAGTTAATTTTACAAAATATCTACAACTGAATAGTACATTCAGACAAACTAAGTCCACATATCCTGATCTATTCATAAGTGAATCGACAATAATCATTAATGGACAAATAGGATTCTTTCCCTATGTGCATACTCTAATTTCAACCAACATTACCAATCATAAAATTCTTAACATGAATTGCATTACAATTCTCTTAAAAAACACTAAATATTTAAACACGATTAATGCATTCTAGTCTAATGTGCCACTATTAGTTACCTTAACAAATCATAGAGTTTCATTCGATTTATTTGTGCATCTACAGCTCATATGCTCCTTCCAACCAACAATCAATATTTGGAAAAGTAACCTTTTTTAAAAAATAACTCAAGGTTCTACCTATACATATTTTGCTTAGCCTCAACATCATATCACTACCTTCTGTAGTTTCAAAATGGCCATCCAAACTCAGATAGACATTTTACAATCCAGCTAAACAAACACAACATTAAAAATATATTTGGGGATATGCTACATATCACTCTACTACAAACATTATAAATCAAGTGAAATATACTATGTTGGAAATATTGAGTACATTGGTTGTCATTGACGTCAGAGATGAAATGGTTGAGAATTACCTTCAAGGTTGAAATATTAAAGTGCAAGGAAAATATCTTCAAAGGATACATGAGGTAGAAAAATTGATGTCAAAGGTGCATAATAAGACAAAATTATTATCCAAGGATAATGAGGCAAGGCAAGATATAGAGGTAATAATATTTAAATGCCAAATTTAAATATTATAAAAGACAAGGCTTAAAAGATTTTATTGAAAAATATTTATAAGACCACCATGGGCCAAAGGTTTAAGGTTTACAATATTTAAATATTCCAAAATAAAAAAGGGGTTGAGCGCCAAAATCATGGAAGCTATTTGAAAATAATTAAAATCAATTTCAAAAGTTGAGCACCGATGTCATGACAAGAGGAGGTCAAAAATTTCATATATATTAAGGTTCAAAACTTTGCAAAGTTGTGTTGTGTGAAAAATTTGAGATATCCACTTGTGCTTTCAAATGACAAATCACAGAAGAGAAAGGAGCACATTTTTCAACAAAAGATACAAGGATAATAAGGAAAAATGGTGTATGTAGAGGTTTCAACAGACAGGCTAGCGTAGTTGGTCGTAGGAGTAGCACTAAGATGCTGTGTTAGAGGTGGCCACAAGTTTGAGTCACGCAGAGATTTTTTTTGAATAAGAAGCATGGATTTTGATGGAAGAACAAGGATGAATTGCTGCATGCTTTGGTCACAATTGACAGACTAGTGCAGTTGGTCGCAGGGGCAGCTTTAAGGCACTGTGACAGAGGTGGTCGCTGGTTCGATTCTCTTGGAGGGAAATTTTGCAAGGTGACAAATGAGAAAATTCGTGTGCTAGAAAAGGTACACAAATTTTTATTTAAAAATTGAATGACTAAGGTTTAGCTTGCTGTGCATGATTGAATAAAAGGGGGTAGAATAGTTTAAATTTGAAATTCAAAATTTGGAGGGAGTTATAAGGTGTAACAAAAGTCATTTAATTTTGTAATTTGTAATTTGATTTAGAAGGAGTAATAAGGTGTAACAAGGTCTTGATATTGTAATGTTTTTCTTGAAATAAAATTATTGTATTTTCAAGTAGGAGTTATAAGGTGTTATAGTGGTTTGATTTTTTATTGTAATTTTTGCTTTGAGAAAAGGAAAAATTTGAAGGGTTTGATTCATTGTTAAAGTTTCATCTTGTGAGACCAAAAGGAGCAATAGAGCATTATTTTCAGATTTTGTTGTGTACATATTCTTGGGAAGAAATTTAATGTGGATGATTTGAAAGAGAGAGCTACTAACCAGTTTTTTGAAGTGGCACTTTGAAAGGGAAATTCTTTTGAGACAGGTTTTGAGGGCACAACTTCATCAAAGCAAATTAAGAGGTATGGTGACATTATTCCTTCCTTAAGGTGTTTGGTTGGGAAAATATTTTGATGTCATAAAGAGGAGATATAAGGATTAGGTTCATGTGCATTGTTGGAAATATAAGTGCTAGGGTTTGTGAACAAAGTGTGCATCATTGATTAGTAAAATTGGAACCACATGTGCTAGGGTTTGAGAAAAAATTGTGTAGCATTGTTGAATGAATTTGTGAAGCATTTGGGCATTGATTTGTGTGACATTGAATGTGAATTGGTAAGTGTTAGAGACCAGTTTAGTGAAGAAAATTTGTGTATTATTGTGGTTGATATTTGAGAAAAAATTTGCAAGGAACAAAAAATAATTTTGTGAATCAAGGTTATACACTAGCGTGATTTGATTTAAAAGGAACTTTCAAGAGGTAGAGATCTGATTTGATGAATGTGAGACATGTGAAAGAAACATACTTAATGAATGTGAAGAAAACACATTGAGCATTTGCATTGCATATTATTATTTATATGTTCTTGAAAGAATTCTAGGAAGAATATGTATGAATTACCTCGTTGAAGAAAGCATTTCTAAAAGACATACATGCATTATTTTGAATATCATTTGTGTGCAAAATTTAGGATTGGTTGAGCATGTGTTAGATAAAATTTCTGTGCAGGTTTGAGCAAGCATGGTAAGAAGGCTTGGTGCAGTTTTGGGTAAATTTAAGAACATGTTTGTTGTTGATTTGAGCAAGACTTGTGTGAAGGCTTGGAGCAGATTTGAGCAAGTATTTTAAGAAGAATTGAAGTAGGATTGACATAGATTTGAGCAAGTCTTGTGAGAAGACTTAAAACAGGTTTGAGTCAAATTTATCCAGGGTCTGTAAGCATGTTTGAAATAGTTATGTGGGTAGGTTTGAGACTGTGTAGGTTGTTGAGAAGAATTGAGTAAGTCTTATGAGAAGGGCTTGGAGTAGATTTGAGCAAAAATGAGAGGTGTATTATATGGATAGATATCCATGAACTTGAGCATAGGGGATTGGTGCCTCCTTTGGATAGAGATCCATAAATATTGTAATAGAGAATTGGTTCTCAATAGATTTGTTGAGAAAATTTAGAAGAAACATTTTCTCTGTGGATGTAGCCCACATTGGGTGAACCACTTTAAATCTATGTCTCTCATGTGTGTGATGATTTGTGCATTTATTTATTACTTCCATTAATGATATTGGCTAATACTACTTTGGAAAGTTATTACAACTAACAATATTGGATGCTATTGATTTTTAAAAAGTAAGAGTTTTATCTTATACTATTCAACCCCCTCTTAGTATAATCTTGTGTTATTCATACTACTCAACATTACTAAGGCCTTCATGGAAATAATTGTCCTACTTGGCTGTCGATAACCCAACACCCACCAACATATCTTCAATTGGGTGCACAAGCTAGATTCACAATCAAGACTATAATTTCTAACAAGCAAAGTTGGTAATACAATCTAGTTTCATTTCTTCTATAACTATATTAGCCATTTAATTTTATCTATCTTTGGCTAGATCCTAGCTATGATAAAATTAACATCATGATTTCCTAGCATAAAATAAATACCTCAGTAACATACTTGATAGCACCGTGAAGCACCAAACATCCGTTTCCTACAACTCCTTTCTCCTGCACTCTCCTTGGTATTCCAAATTTCATCCTTATTTTTCATCACTTTTGTTTTCCTTCCTTTATTTTTCTTCGAAGGGCCACCCATTTTTCCCATCACTTGATTATCCAATGTCCATTAAGGCATAGTCGTTAACACTAAAATTGAGCTCACACATCTTCCTCCACTTAGGGTACATGGTGAGCATCAATCCTCTAAATAAGATGTCTAGCAACCTATATGATTTAATAAACCAATTTTTTTTCATCTGATACAATTATGGCTTGGTGAAAACTCCGTATAAGTCACTAATCTCATAAATACACAATTAAAAGCCACCAAAATTTTTATTTTCTTTCATAAAAAAGCACCTTTGGAAGGCAACATTTTATATATTTTTAGGATTTATTTCATGAAATAAGAGGACAAGAAACTTTAAGGAAAAACTCCTATGATGTTGTCTTTCTTTTAAAAGAAATAAAATGTTAGTAAACCTTGTTCACATAACATTATACTTCCACATAAAACTGTTTTCTTTTTTAACAACAAGAAACAAGACAAACAATATTTTCTTCTATATATATATAATTATATATATTTTTATTATGCTATTTAAAGAAATGAAACTCCTTTAAACCAATGGAAACTTATTTTAAAATTATAATAAAGGAATTATATCAAGAAAAAGATTTTCCATAAGGAATATTTTTTTACCCAAAACTTTAATACACTTTTCCATAGCAAGTTGAATAGAAAAATAAACATGGAAAAATCATTCATTACCACAACAGAAAACATACCAAAACATAAATTAAACTAACAAGAAGTTTTGCAAAAGGAGGGTCTTGACATCCTCCCCCTCTTAGGTTTCACACAAAATCTATGTTTTTTAAAATATCCAACATGGACATCAAATAAAATATTCACATATTGTTCTCAAATAGGTATGAAAAATGTTGTTGCATTTTTGCTACTTTCTCCCATGTATAATTTCTCTCAAAGTAACAGTCACACTAGACCTTGCATTGATCCAAAGTCCCTTTCCTCATCTATTTAGAATGGAACTCAAGGATATTTACTGGTCAAACCTCTATAACCTTTGGATATACCATATGCAATTTATAAAAATCTCACACATGATTAGGATTAGCAATGTATTTTATTAGCAATTATATGTGAAAGGTGTCATAAATATTCAATAGATTGGGTGGTAATGCAAGTCCGTATGCCACAAGACTAATATTATTTGTAATTTTAAAGGGTCCCAAAAATTAAGGATCTATTTTTGTGGATTTAATAGTACTCTTGTTTGGTCTTACCCTTAAAATACTCTGTTACTTACCATAAAATTTCTTGGTGACTTCTTAAGGTCGACATAAATCTTCTATCGATCCATGAATTCCTTAAGTATTTCTATGATCACCCTTAATTGTTGCTCTATTTCTCTGATAATATCTAGTTCAAGCACAATTCTATATTTTGGATTATCCCACGATAAGGGTGTCCTACATCTCCTTCCATATAATGCTTTAAAATGTGTCATGCCTAAGGTCAAATGGTGACCATTGTTGTAGGAAAATTCTACCAAATGTAGGTAATATTTCCATTGGGTCTTATGATCCATATAGTACATGCAAAGCATATCCTCTAATACCTAATTCACCCTTTTAGTCTATCCATTGGTTTCTAGATGATATTCATAACTAATGTTTAGCTGAGCGTTGATGGCTTGATGTAGAGCTTGCCAAAACTCGAATGTGAATCTTGAATATCTATCTAAAATGATCACTTTCACAAAACCATGAAGCTTGGAGATTTCATTGGCAAATATGTTAATGACAACCATGACATCATCCTTGGTATTTTTGGGTATAAAATGTGCAACCTTGGTCAATCTATCAACCACAACTAGGATTACATCATGCTAGAATCTGGTCTTTGGCAAACCTACAATAAAATCCATCGAAATCACTTACCATTTCTATGCTAGTACATCATGAGGATATAATAGACCTATAGTATGTTTTTTTTGTACCTTAAATTTCTAGAATTATAGACATTTAGCAAGAAATTCAGTTATGTCCATCTTTATTCTTGACCAGTAGAAATTTTTATTCATATTCTCTCTCATTTTGCCCCTCCTGGATGAGCAGAATATGGAGATCTATGTGCTGCATTCATGATAATTTTCCTCAAATAACTAGCCTCTAGAATTATTACCCTATCATTAAAACACAAGAAATCATCCTTGGTGCTAAAATCCTTACTTCCATCATATTACCTTTCCATCCTTTCCTGGATTTGATTACAAAACACATCATGTTGCTACATTTTCTTAACCTTTTCCATCAAGTCCACATGGATGTGAGACAATATATCTATGTGTCTTCTCCTATTGAGTGCATAAAAACCATATAATATTTCCCTTTGATGTATTAAATACCAAAATCATATTCTATGAGGAATTCCATCCATCTTCTCTGCTTGGAATTTAGCAACGATTGAGTAAATATATACTTCTAACTTTAATGGTCTGTTATCAACTCAAAGGGTCTTCCTACCAAATAGTGTCATCAAAATTTAAGAGCAAAACATACTACTACCAAATCCAAATCATTAGTTGCATAGTTGAACTCATGTCGTTTAAATTTTCTAGATATGTAAGCTATTACTACCCCATCTTGTGAGAGAACTCCTACCAAACCTTCTAGTGATGCATCAATACACACAAAAAAGCTACCCTAAGGGTCTAGTATCTTCAGTATGGAGGATGTAGTGAGTTTCTATTTGATCAAATCAAAAGCTACCTCAAATTCATCCATCCATTTAAACCCTTTTCCTTTTCTCTAAATATTATTTATTGGAGTGGTTATCTTGGTGTAGTCCTTCACATAATAACTGTAGCATCCAGTCAAACCCATGAAACTTTGGACTTCTATCACATTTGTTAGTGGTGGACAATTTAATATGGATTATATTTTCTTGGGATCCATCATGATCCCTTTTGTTGATATAATATGCCCTAAATTTTGTACTTCTATCACATAAAATTCACATTTTGACAAATTCTCGTACAAATGATTCTTTCTTAGCAACTCCAACAAGATCTATAGGTGTCTATCATGCTTAGTCTTATTATAGAAATATATCAAAATATCATCCAAGAATACAAGAACAAATTGGTCCAAAAGCTTCCTAAAGATACTGTTCATCAAATTCATAAATATTGTGGGAGCATTCAGTAGATCAAAAGGCAATACAGTAAACTCATAATATCCATAATGAGTTTTGAAGGTTATTTTATGGATATCCTCTTCTCAAATTCTCAACTAGTGGTATCCTGACTTTAGATCAATATTTGAAAATTGTAGAAAGTGTGAACACTTAATTCATTAAGTGGTTATTTAGTGGTTAGGCTAGGTTAGTTTAGTTGTCAAAAAATTCTTTTAATGTCGGCATGATTTTTAAATTGAATATCTCTTCTTCCCCTTATCCCTCTGTAGCACCCTAAAATTGGCGCAGTAAAATTATAAAATTTACATTCACCTTAGTAAATAAATTTAAATTCAAATTTAACCTCCCAAACCGCCCGTTAACCATCGGGAAATCCGTTTCCCCCTTTTTCGTGCCATTTTTAGAGGTTGTTTTGACCGTTTGACGATATCGTCGCCGATCAGACGATATCGTCCCAGATTTGACGATTTCGTCTGGACTAGGACGTCCAGACGATCTTGTCGCAAAACTGAATTTGCATAGTTGGAATCTGTTCCAACGGGTCTCCAATCTGGGCAGAAGCGTGTCTGCACCGTTGGGACCCTCCCCCGTTGGAGATCTCCCAAATTGGGATGATCTCCAACCTCCTAACTACTCCCCCTAAGCCTATTTAATCTCTAAGATTTTCCCTCCCCAACCCCTGGCTGAAATTTTCTGCAAAGTGATTCCCTCTGCGTCAAAACATCCTAATCTTGCTTTTGCACTAGTCCCATAGCAATTTTGTTGCAGGTACATCACTGATTTTCAGTCGGAGCCAGCATCCATCGTCGTCGACGAACCTGTTCAGATCGGAGGCGATCCCGTCAAATGCGAGACGATTTCGTACTGATGCGAGACGATCTCGACTGCAGTCCACATCGAGGCAATCAGTGCCTGGAGTTTGCTTTTCTCAACCTTTTCTTTGTCATTTTATGCTGCAAATTAGATCATTTACTCAGTGTTTATATTATTTTGCATTTGGAGTTCACCCATTTAGCTTAGATTGCACATTAAGTTCATGATTTGTTGTTAAAATACAGAAATTGGCTAGGATTGTTGTTTTAAACTATTGCTCAGTATTCATTTTATTATTTGGTGTAATTTGCCTCTGTTAGCATAGTAGAATTTCTTGTATTTTGCATCTGTTTTCTGTTTTGTAGGTCTCTGACGAATTCGTCTGACGAATTCGTCAGATCTCAGACGATTCTGTCAGTTTCAGACGATTCTGTCAGATTGCAGGCGATTCTGTCAGATTACAGGCGATCCAGACTGCTTCAAACGTCAGAATCTTCTTCAGACATCCGGATCAGGTATTCTTCATTGTCATTCTGTAAAATTCTCTATTTTTTGCTTTCAAATCTGTTTTCTGTGTTCATGAAAGTTGCATTTTCATGTAGTTTAATTTAGATTCATTCGGCCAAACCTAGGACTTGAATGCTTAAGATTAAAACGAACACATCAAAACACATTCCAAAACCTAGGCGTGGAAACTGCCGCCAAATGTTTCCTGGTGAACCCACCATCCGTCGAAAAATCACCAAAATACACCTCCCTTGAGAGGCGGGACCTTCGCAAAGTCCTCTCAGTCCGAGGTACCGCACCATCCTTTTCCCATCCTCCTTCCGGGCGCGGATCCTATAGCCTGAAGGTAGGGATGCGAAAAATTTGGAGCGATACATTTTGGTGAACCCGACGTGAATGCATCATAACCTTTTGAAAACAAAAACAAAAAAAAAAAAAAAAAAAAATTAGAACAACTAAAACTTAGATGCATTTTAAAACATTTAAGGTTTAAAGTCATGTTTAGATGGTAGCTCCTAAAAAGAGGTTAGCAATTACTATAAACGTAGAAAATCAATTGGCAGCTATAGAAGTTAATTCTGTCCTTAATATCCCTGAAACAAGTAGAAATCAATTCCTGTGGAACGAACTTGATAGGAGACTTAGTCTCATTTCATCTAGGTCCACACAACTTAAGCAAATTAAGAGGCTAGTCTTGGATAGAATCCTGGATCCTCATCAATTAGTTTTTTATCATGAACTTCAGAGAGCCTGCCATAGATGGTTAGCCTATAGGAGAGCTTTAGTATCTTCAGAGTTGTTCACCTTCGAGGAATACCTCGAGAACGCAGCTATTGTGCACCAATTCCTAGGCCTTGTAGAAGACCAAGAGGTTGTTCTTACAAATAGGGAAATATGGAATAGAGTTCCTCGTGCTGTGTTATATCGAGAGTATTGCCACGAGCTTTACTTCTATCAACCAACATCTGAGACAGATAATATTACCATAGCCCTTTTCATCAAATTCTTAAAAGAAAACTTTCAATTTGAAGAAGAACATTTCATGACTCCTGAACAACTCGAACCTATTAATGATATTCATAAGTTATTCATAGAAAACTAGCTCATTTACTTTCAGTCTTATTATTTCGTGCATTTATTGTGTTATTTGCTGTCTTTATTATATTGTTTCAAAAAAAAAAAATTAAAGAAAAAATTAAAAATAAAAAAAAAACTTAGCAAAAACTTAAACATTTCAATTTCAAATATTATAGTAGGTATATAGTAAATATATACCTCTTAATTTGTTGCATATATATATATATATATATATATATAAATATATATATATATTTGCTGAAATCAAAACTTAGCACCATGCCTAAACTTAGGAATGGTAAAGAAACTTTAGGGGAAGGAGAAGATTGGTTACAAGATACAACTGAAAATCCAAATGTCCTTCTTGGAGATACAAATCCGGAAGGAGAAACTCTAGGTCAATCAGATGAAGACTTAGGTGAAGATAAGGAACAAGAAGCAAATGTTAAAGAGGATGGATCCTCATCCCCTAGAGTAGCTCCAAATGGAGCTATTGCCTTTGACAATGCAGAGCATTTCAAGAGATTTCTCATGGAAAACATTGATGACCTTAATGTGGCAATTCGCCTTGATAAAGGGCAAATTAGTAAAACTCAAGCGGCCATGGAATATATATGCAATATGCGGACTAATCCCTTGTCTTTCATTGATCAAGAAAGTGACAAGGGTGGACCATCCAATACGGATATGGTCACTATAGCCCAAAGCATGTCAAAACAACAGGTTACCCAACCTCCTAAGGAACTCGTTACTCAACCTAAAATCACTCCCGCACAAAAGAAAATTCCCTTCACTACTTTGTTCCGCCAAACTATTGAACAAAATGCTTTAAATAAACAGAAACCTAAAACAAAGCCAAATACAAATTTTCAACAATCCGAAATACAACATCATCCAACTTCAAAATCCCTCCATAATACTTTTCCTACCAATACTTTACACAACTAGTAACATGGCATCTAACCTGCATGTTCCTCCATCATATGCCCATAACACTTATGTCAATGCCCTACCAAACCAATATGGGGGGCAAACTAGTAATTTGGAAGCTATGGTGAAACAATTGGCTTCACGTATGGACCAAATAGATCCCTACCGTCCCTCGTATAATTATCGAGAGATTTGTAGTCAACCTTTGGATCCCATAGTTGTAGCTCAACCATATCCTAAACATTTTCCCATGCCTGTTCTGCCTATATATAAAGGAACCGAAGATCCCATAGAGCATCTTCGCATGTTTAGGATAGCATGTCACGACATATCGCATGACGACTTGCTATTACTAAAAATGTTCCCCAAAAGTTTAGGTGGAATGGCATTAGAGTGGTACTACCAATTGCCCACTCACTCTTTGAGAAACTTTGAAGAAACAGCTGAATCATTTGTCCATCAATTTAGTGCCTACATCGAGAGGCATGTAACTATTAAAGACCTATACAATTTAAAACAAGATAAGGATGAATGCTTTGCCGATTTCTTAGCTAGATGGAGGCAATTGACAGGAAAACTGCACTTTGTGCTACCCTATAGGGAAATGTTGGACATTTTCATCAACAATTTACAAGAACAACTTTCTTATGAGCTATCAACAACTACTTTGACTACCTTCGATCAAGCTATAGATTTAGCTCGAAGAGTAGAAGATGCCCTCATTAGGAGAGGCCAACTTAGGAAGAAGGATGACGAGAAAACATCTAGAAATCAATATAAAAACAAACAGGTTGTCGGTGACGGAGTCACTGACAGCAGAAATGTTGCTAATATCAATGCAACGAAGACAACAAAAAAATTCATATTGAAACCTCCTGACAAGCCTCCTCGAGAATTCACTAGATTAAACCAACCTTTGTCAACTATTTTACCTCAACTGCTCGAAAGAGGTTTAATCCAATTGCCAGCCATCCGGGAACCTGACCCAACTATACCCGGATATAGAGCTGATTTGCACTATGATTTCCATAGAGGACCTGGACATTCTACCAACGCCTGTAAAAGGTTGAAACATAAAATACAAGATTTGATTGACAATAATGAAATGGAAGTGCAAGCCTTCCAACCTAAACAAAACCCTCCTAATAATACTCAAAAGACTATTCCCCAAAATCAAAATCAAAATGCCAATCAAACTCTAGACATATTTCAACACCCTTTACCAAGACATGGTAAAGAGGTAGCCAATCAAATCGAACATCATAATGTTCCCCCTCCTACCCGATATGTAGGAACCATTAGCGGACAATTACCTGTTCGGGATCCTCAAATATTTGACACGACCTTATCCTTGGTTACGACCAGGACCTTACATAATTTTCAAACTTCTGATTCTAGTGATATAGAGTCAGATAGTGAAAGTGAAGTAGACATTACTTCAAACCAATCGAATAGTTCTGAAAATGAATCAGATCCTATTCAACCTGTCACAGATGATATGGTTCCAGAAGAACCATTTCCTAGAAGAGTCACTACTCGACCTTCTTCTAATATATTCCTTTCAAATGAACAAGCCATTAATGCTCAACCGAGACCAGTTCAACGTCTTCACTATAACATTGTAGGTACCATTGGAGTCGTTACTCGACAACAAGCTCAAAACTCTCAACAAGAATCAAACCAGAACGATGGATCAGCTCCATTCGTTCTGAAAAACCCTAATAAAGGGAATCATGCTCCTAATATCCAATCTAAACCCCCTTACAGCATTAATGAGCAATTGTCTAATACCACGGCCAGAATTTCCCTCTTAGATTTATTAAGATCCTCTCCCACCCATAGGGATGAGTTGATGCTTACATTGAGTCAAATGATGGTGCCTCAAAACATTCAACCTGAAGCTATGGCCAATACTATCATCACTCGAGAGATTGATTGTATTGACTTCCGGGATAAAGATATCCCACAACACAGTTTACATAAGGACAATCCCTTATACATTACTGCTTTAATTGGAGATGTAGCTGTCAAACGAGTTTTGATTGATAATGGCTCATCTCTAAACATTTGCACCTTTGACTTCTACCAACGATTTGGCTTTAGAAGTGATGAAATGAAGAAAAGCGATATGATCATCAAAGCTTTTAATGACGAAACACAAGAAACATGTGGAGTTATTACCCTCCCATTGCAAGTTGGTCCTAGAACCCTAGAAACAACCGTGTTCATTGTACATTGCCCAGCATCGTACAATATACTTTTGGGTCGCCCTTGGATCAACGCCATGCGAGCGGTCCCATCAACTTTACACCAATGTGTTAAATTTGAGTTCAAAAATCAGTTGGTCACTATTCATGGTGACCCTAGACCTTTTGATATGTGTGCTTTGGTAGAACCGGTTGGAGTGCAATTTTGCCCTACTCTGTCATCCACACATTCTAGTTCTTCTTTTTCATCTAAAACTGTGAAACATAAACCCATAACTTCACCTAGTTCCCCTCCATTAACTTCATCCTCCTATATAGATCAACAACCCTCTAAACAAATTACTTTAGAACCTCAAAAAGATTTCAAATCTACAACCAATTCTTCAACTACTACCCCTACAAATTCAAAACCTCTAGACACATCTATCATCCCTTCCACATCTCAAGACATAGGTAATAAGCCTTCTACATCTTATGCCCTTTATGATGAACTTTTACCAGATTTATCTACAACCTTAATATCAGAAAAAATGAATGCTTTCATGCAAGATTCAAACCTTTTAAATAAATTACCGCCATCTCCTCGTACTTTGGGCCTCCCACAACCTCTCGGGAAGTACTTACCAAGTTGGGAGTTGTGCCTTCATTTATAAAGGATATGAGCTGGGGAAGAATCCCTCGGAATATCAAAACTCATCATGAGGGATACGCTCGGTGCTATTTTACCAATGATTATATTAAAGCTAAACCCATGATGCTTAAAATGGGATATAAAGGGAAAGGCTTGGGACCTTTCCAAAATGGCATGAAAGAACCTTTCGAGGTAGAACCGTGGCACGCCTTGCTGTGGTGTGGGCCTATTTCCTAGTAAGGGTCAACCCTTTCCTTTTGAGGATGATGATCATCTCATATGCTATCAAGATTATTTGGATAGGCATGTTGATTTGCCTCTTAAAAATCAGTCGTTTTCATGCAACATGCTATCCATAGCATACCCTGAAATGATTTTTGACCCCGATGAAGAATTGGAAGGAGATATCTTCCATGATGTCTCTGTTGAAGAGATGCTACACAACGGATTTTATTTTGATGGTTCTATACCAACTATAGCCCAAATTGAGGCCACTGACCCTCGAATGAATTATCTAAATTAACCTTACAAGAATTACAAGAATTGGGCGTGTCACCCGCCCCACCTAACTTTGAAAGAGATCTACACATGGAGGTAGAAAATGTCATTAAAATTAACATTGGAACTGAGGACAATCCTCACATAATCAATATTGGAGCAGAACTAAGTCAAGAAAAACAAGAACAATACACCGCATTTCTTAAAGAGTATGAAGATGTCTTCGCTTGGACATACGAAGATATGCCAGGTCTAGACCCTTCCGTAGTCATGCATCATCTAGTGGTCCATCCGGATGCTAAACCGGTTAAACAAAAACTTAGAAAAATGCATCCCAAAGTGGCTCTGCTAGTCAAAGGGGAGTTAGAAAAACTCCTGAATGTTATCTTCATACAAGCTATTGATTATGCTTAATGGATCTCAAATGTAGTTCCAGTCACCAAGAAAGAAGCTACCAAAGTTAGAGTTTGCACCGATTTTAGAGATATCAACGCTGCATGCCCTAAAGATGACTTTCCTCTTCCAAACATGGATCAAATTATTGACTTCACTGCCGGAAGTGGGATGATGTCCTTAATGGACGGATTCTCCGGTTATAATCAGATCAGGATAGCTCCTGAAGATCAGGCTAAAACAACCTTTATTACCCCCTGGGGTACCTTTTGCTTGGAAAGTGATGCCATTTGGCTTAAAGAACGCCGGTGCAACTTATCAACGAGCTATGACCTACATTTTTCATGATATGATGCATGATATCCTACATGATTATGTAGATGATATCATAGCTCGCTCTCTTATTGAAGATCATCATTTAGATGATTTAAGGAAAGTTTTTAATCGATTACGAGAATATCTCATTCGATTAAATCCAACAAAATGCATATTCGGAGTTAAGTCCGACAAGCTATTAGGGGTTTTAGTTTCTTTACGTGGTATCGAAATTGACCCTCTCAAAATTGCGGCCATCACCGATATGCCCGCACCTACTAATATATCTGAATTACGAAGTTTACAAGGTAAGCTTCAAGCCATCCGTCGCTTCATCGATAAGCGGCGGATAAAACTAGTCCCTTTCTTAAACTCCTTAAGAAGGATGTCCCCTTTAATTGGGACACAGAATGTAGAGAAGCTTTTGAACTTCTCAAACAATATCTCCTTAATCCGTCGGTGCTTTCACCACCTAAATCCGATCGCCCATTTCTCCTATATATTTCAGCTTCAGATTCTGCCTTAGGAGCTATGTTAGCTCAACTTGATGATGAAAAGCGAGAACGTGCTAATTATTACATTAGCCGAACCTTCATCAGTTATGAAACCCGCTATACCGCGTTGGAAAAACTATGTCTAGCAGTCATTTTTGCTACGCAAAAATTACGACATTATATGCTTAGCCAAAAAACTTATGTCATTGCTAAATATGATCCCTTAAGATATCTCATGAGTCGACCTTATTTATCGGGTCGCACAACCAAGTGGGTTCTTGCTCTAAGCGAGTTTGATCTCACCTTCATAGGACAAAAGTCTGTTAAGGGTCAAATCATAGCAGATCAATTAGCTGCTGCACCCTTAGAGTCTACTCATCCCCTCATCATCGAGTTTCCGGATGAATGCCTCCAATTAGAGGCGGACCATCCTGAACAATGGTCCTTATACTTTGATGGCGCCCGATGCATGAGTGGGGCTGGTGCGGGTATTATTTTAATATCTCCACAAAAACATCTTATTCCTCTGTCCTTCAAACTGACCTTTGCTTGCACCAACAATACTGCTGAGTATGAGGCTCTAATCCTTGGATTACGAGCTGCTCTAGCGCTCAAAATTAAAAATCTCTTAGTTTTTGGTGATTCCCAATTGGTTATAAATCAAATTAATGAAGTTTATCAAACCCGAGATGATAAACTGTGCCCATATAAGGCCTATGTTTTACAACTAATGTCTTTATTTGATCAAGTCACCTTGGAAGCTATTCCTCGAACTAGCAACCGTGCAGCTGATGCTATGGCCGCAGCTGCATCTCTCCTGCCCTTGGAGTTAGACGACGAATACGCCACTATCATTATTCGTCGACTCCAGGAACCCGCTTCAAATAAGTCATGCTTAGAGCCTTTGGATGTGTTTCTAATCAATGAAACTACTCCTGAACCTTGGTATACGAACATATTTGATTTTCTCCAAAATGGGACTTTCCCTGCTAATTCTAATAGAAACCAAGCGTCGGTTATTACGTCGACGAGCAAGTCGATTTGTAATAATTGGCAATACTTTATATAGGAGATCTTTTGAAGGTATCCTATTAAGATGTTTAAACTTAGAAGAGTCTAAATCAGCCTTGAGTGAAGCCCACGATGGATCTTGTGGAGGACACTTTAGTGGTAGTGCCATTGCTAAAAAGCTCCTTCGGATAGGATACTTTTGGCCTACCATGGAAACAGATGCACATGAGTATGTGCGCCATTGCGACAAGTGTCAAAAACATGCTGACCTTGTCCATGCGCTTGCACAAGAGTTGCGAGCTATTTCATCTCCTTGGCCCTTTTCTAAATGGGGCTTGGATATTATTGGCAAAATCAATCCTGTGTCTTCGATGGACACAAGTTCATCATAACTCGCCATTGAGTATTTCACGAAGTGGGTCGAAGCTATGCCTTTAGCTTCTTGCACTGGCACACAAGTTTCTAAATTTATTTTTAATCAAATCATTTGCAGGTTCGGAATCCCTGCCAACCTCATCTCTGACAATGGAACTCCTTTCAAAAATAAAGATGTTAAAAAATTATGTCAAAAATATAAGATTCAACATCGTTGGTCCACTCCCTATTATCCTCAGGGTAATGGTCAAGCAGAAGCTTCTAACAAAACTTTAATCAAAATTCTCAAAATATTAGTCAATAAAACTGGCCGTGACTGGCATATTCAATTATATCCGACCTTGTGGGCTTATCGAACTAGTGTTCGAACCCCGACGGGCACTTCACCATTTGTTTTGGTATATGGTGCTGAAGCAGTTTTTCCATTTGAATTGGAAGTTCCTTCTTTGGCTCTGCTACTTCAAGATACCGAAGTAGGAGATGAATATCGTGCTGGCAGACTCAGTCAGCTGGAACTCCTCGATGAAAAATGCATCAATGCTTTGGAGCATCTCCGTGCTTACCAAAACAAGCTTAAAAGATCATATGCTAAGAAAGTTCGTCATCGATCCTTTGAGATTGGCGACCTTGTTTTAAAAGAAAATAAAAAAAATACAAATGCAACCAAAGAACTTAAAGGTAAATTTGAGCCCAACTGGCTTGGACCATACATTATTACTGCAAAATTTGAATCAGGAGCATATAAATTATCTACCTTAGATGGTAAAGAACTTAAAGAACCCATGAATATTTTGCATCTTAAACGTTACTATGCATAAACTTGGTCATTTCATCCATGTATATATTTGTTCAAAATTACTATCTTGTATTTCTTTCAATTTATTCAAAAACACCAAAAACATTCATAAATCTCCAAAAATCTTCAAAAACTATCTATTGCATTTGTTTAAGGGAGTTGTTAAATTTTTTGCTCAAAAATATAAAAACAACAATATGCTTGACTCTTTCGAAACCAAAACAATATACAGAAGAAAGAGAGAGTCAACATTCTCAAAAACTTTCTCACAAATCATTTATATATATTTTCTTACAATTATTGCAGTTATATGTTTCAACTTATTTTGGATAAATTAGCATTTATTTTGAATCCCTCACTTGCACACTCACAACAATAAATATCTTGATTTTATTTGGCATGATTACTAATCTCTCTTATATCAAAGTTCACAAAATTCAATTAAATAAAGTTTGAGCATAGAGAATTGATCTTGTTATTTACTTAAACCACGCACATCTTTCCACAATAAAATGATTATATTTGTAATTTCCATGTTTTGCTACATAGTAGAACTGATTTCTTGAGTGAAAAGTTTCCCCTGCTATCCTATCATGCACATGGTCTAGAATCTTTGAGAATTGGCAAAAGGACAAGCTCACCCCTACCCAGAATAAAAATCCCTTGCTCTACAGCTAATCCGAGCAAGTATCCCTAGCAAAGAAAAAGAGAAGAAAAGTTCAAGAAAGAAAAAAGAGAAAAGAAAAATGTTATTTCAGCAATGTTCCAAGCATTATCAAGCAAAAGAAATACAAAAAGAAAAATAAGCAAAGTTCAAAAGAAAGCAAGAAAGCAATAAAATCCCTTTCCCTACCCTTTGAAAAGAAAAGAAGGGTTGATGAGCTTGAATCCCTGGAATTCTCAATTATTCGAAAACCGTGAGGTAAGCCCCATAACAGGTGGTTTGTGCCCAACCTGCTTGGCCTTGGGTAACTCCTAGCGTGGCGATATGTCCGTCACATTAGCGACCTTCTTTTGTACGAACCTATGTCTGCTTATGGATTAGCTAGCTCTTGATAATCCGACCTACATAGTAGTCTAATATGGTTATATGCATCTACATCATGGTTAATGCACACTTATTTGGTTTCTTCAAATCACTTGTATCATAGTATCTTGCTCAAAAGTGGTAAATGAACAATGCAATTGCACACACATTTGTATTTGAGAGATTTTGTGTATCATTATGATAAATCAAGATCGGAAATGAATGCACATATGCACATGGGATTCCTTATAAATCTAACTTTTGTCTTCAAAATACTTTGAAATATTATTTTTGCAACTTGTTTGGAATAATCAAGTACAATTATTTTTCACAAAGACAACTATAGAATTAGAAAAATAAAAAATTTCTTCCAAATTACACAAATCAAATCATATATATCTGGTTGACTTTCGCGACGATGGTATAGTTTCAAAACCAAAATTGGAATTTTATGCCTAGCGCAAGTCCTCATTTTCATCTTTTCTGTTCATCAAAAATCAACCATGCAATAAAACTATTTTTTTGGATTTTCGCGATGATGGTATAAGTCTATACCTACATATTCTATGCCTAGCGCAAACCATTGTAACAATTTTTATTCCCCATTTCTTCAAAATCATGAAAACCATATGACTTCATTTTACACAAATTTTGCTTTTCAAAAGCAAACACGTTATCACTATTTCATGTCATTATGTCAACCTTTAACTTTGCAATGATGGTATAATTCCTAAGGAATTATTCACAAATTTTATCACACTTAGGAATTTATGCCTAGCAAAAATCATTCAAAAATATTTCATGCATAATATTTTTCATGAAAATCTGAAAACAAAACCAATCATCATCATCATCATCATTTGCACTATTGCACTAAAGTCTTAAGACAGTCTCTTAAGCACTCTTTTCCTTTTTAACAATATTTCTATAAATGGGATTAGCTTGACGACCGAGTGAGCAGCGACTCCATGAAATGGTCTATAATAGCGACAATGTCCTTTGAAATTATTGTTAGAAGTCTTTTTATTTTTATCACATTGCATCACAAACAACCACTTTGTTACATCAGATTATTTCATTTATAATGTTATAGCATGACATTCAAATTATAATATTTCCAACGACATAATTACATGAATCCTCAATGAATTATTAAATCAATCAATTAAAACATCTAAAAGCATCATAAAAATACATAACACAATATAAGTCATATGATCAAAAATATCTCATCTTATATATCTCACAAAAATATATGTACATCATATCGGCTAGATTAGTATGCCACAATCCATATCTTGGCATACTCAATCAAATACCCTCCGTGTAGTGTCTCGAGAGCCCCTCGAGCTCTCGGCCTCATCTCCTCCCCCTGAGGTGGAGGAGGTGGCCCCATCGCAGTCCGTGTGGTGCCGTGAGTCCGGGATGCCGATCGTGATGATGTCCTAGATGACCCCATCACGACAGGCTCTGCAATGTGTGCTGGTAATGGCACCCTCTGCTCCGTTGGCACCGCCTGGTAGTATAGAGCCTGATAGAAAGTGATCTGGGCGATAGCGCGTGCTAAATCCCGAGTGCTCGCTCCTCCGCCCCGAGCTCTGAGCCGTGTAGCCTCATCCTGTAGTGTCTGCACCTGAGCCCGCAAGCGGGCAACCTCAGCTCGGAGAGTCGCTGTCTCGCTGCTCTCCCCAGTGTCTACACCCTTGCCCTTATCGGGCGATGGTGGTCTCTCTCTCTGTGGAGATGGGGGTCTCTCCTCCCTCCTCTCCCGCTGCCGTGGCCTCTCCTGTGCCTGTGGCCTCCTCTGCTCCCTCCCACCGTGACCCTGGGCCGCCTCTATCGCTGCCTGGCACCGCCTCCCTATCCGACGCACAACTGCGTGGATCGGACCCTGTGCCCTCGTCATCCGAGGAGGGCGGATGCCTACGTACCAGGCATCGTAGCCATCGGCTACTCCTGCGTCATCCCCATCCACTGGCTGGATGGGGGCATCGTCTGCGTCCTGGCTCCAGAAGCGCTGCATGTCAGGAGCCCCGCTAACCGTGGTGTTATCCCGGACAGTCCGGGAAAACTCGTAATCCCTCGAGAGATGGGATCCCCTGCTGCAGACCGAAGCTGTCTCAAAACTCGGTCATAGCGGTGGAGCTCCACCTCTCCTCTCTCCATCCGTAGCCAGCAGACTCGCCTGATGCGAGCCAGCTCCTGTCCGTCCTCGGCCCACCCTGGGTGCCCTCTCCATGGTCTCCAGGTGATCTGGTCTGGGACCAAATCATCCAGTAGTCTCCGGGACATCGGCAGGTCGATCCGTCGCTGTGACCCTCTCTGGAGCCACCAGTAGAAGACTCGGGGCCTCTCCCCGTCAATCCCTGTCAGTGGAAGCCCTACCGGCCTCCGCACTGCAATGTGCTCCCAAGCACCAAACCTGTAGGAGCGATGTCATCACCAGACATCGCCCGCCCTTGTACACGACCCCATACGGGATCCTGTACAACCGGCATAGAACAAAGCTGCCCCAGCAAAACCTGTACCCATGGTCCCGCATATCGTAGATCACATCTGCGAGCATCCATGGTACCCTGCATCCGCTCTGGTGGCACAGCAGAAGTCCACCAACCACTCCAGCTAGTACTCGTGTGAGTCTGGATGCCCCAGGCATCTGGCGTAGTGCCTCGATATTCACTCTGCCCTTCTCCAGGGTGAAGCTCGGGTCACCACACAGTCGTCCCATAGCGTGGCCCTGATTGGCCGTAGGAGTGATCATCCGTCCTTGTATGGGGATTCTCAGAATCCTCCATACGTCCTCTAGTGTGGGAGCCATCTCCCCTGTCGGTAACCGAAAATAGGAAGAACCCGGATACCATCTCTCTGCTAGGGCTGTTAGAAGCCCCATGTCTGTGGATACTTGTGGCATCTCTGCCACATGCAGTAAGCCGGCCTGTGCCAGCAGATCTCGCTCTGCCTGTGTCAGAGCGGCCAAGTCATCTCTCAATCCTCCATATTTCCATTCTCTGCTTTTTAGCAATCCTCTCTGCAACATAAGCAACATAAACAATAAACAATCATTAATCAATAATTCAAGTAATCAATAATGCAAATTAAAAATTCAATTTTGTGCAATTGATGATATCGCCCACTATTGGACGATATCGTCCCAAATTTGAGCATAATCGTCTCCGATTTCGCAGTTCGAAATCGTCTCTAATTTGACGAAATCGTCCCCCTTTCGACGATTTCGCCCTCGGGCGAAATTGCCGAAATTGAGACGATTTCGTCGAAATCGGGACGATTTCGTCCCGACGACGTCGACGGCCCAAAAACGGCCGCGATGCTCAAAATTCATCTAAAATCTACCTAAAAAGCATGTAAAAATCAAATTAAAGCATTCTAAACTAAGTTTAGACTCTTACCCGTAGACCGCGCCGGACTTCTGTCGATCTGTGCGTTGTCTCCACCATTTTGCTTCAGAGCTCTAAAAACAGTAAAAAATGAACAGTAAAAATGAATTAGGGTTTTACCCTATTTTTCTTAATTTTATTCAACAATAATTTTTTTGCTTTTCCGCGTTTTTACCTCAAACGTTCGATTTGGGTAAAAACACGGAGGGGGCACCATAGTAAGTTGTCGTACGATTCGACCAAGAATCGTCGCCTAAAAATGGGAATAATTTTTTGCTTTCTCGTAGATCGAGAAGAACTCATCTTTAACGCATTTTCTTCGAAAAATTCGCTAAAGAGGGGGCAAAATGTAGCACCCTAAAATTGGCGCGATAAAATTATAAAATTTACATTCACCTTAGTAAATAAATTTAAATTCAAATTTAACCTCCCAAACCGCTCGTTAACCGTCGGGAAATCCGTTTCCCCCTTTTTCGTGCCATTTTTAGAGGTTGTTTTGACCGTTTGACGATATCGTCGCCGATCAGACGATATCGTCCCAGATTTGACGATTTCGTCTGGACTAGGACGTCCAGACGATCTTGTCGCAAAACTGAATTTGCATAGTTGGAATCTGTTCCAACGGGTCTCCAATCTGGGCAGAAGCGTGTCTGCGCCGTTGGGACCCTCCCCGTTGGAGATCTCCCAAATTGGGATGATCTCCAACCTCCTAACTACTCCCCCTAAGCCTATTTAATCTCTAAGATTTTCCCTCCCCAACCCCTGGCTGAAATTTTCTGCAAAGTGATTCCCTCTGCGTCAAAACATCCTAATCTTGCTTTTGCACTAGTCCCATAGCAATTTTGTTGCAGGTACATCACTGATTTTCAGTCGGAGCCAGCATCCATCGTCGCCGACGAACCTATTCAGATCGGAGGCGATCCCGTCAAATGCGAGACGATTTCGTACTGATGCGAGACGATCTCGACTACAGTCCACATCGAGGCAATCAGTGCCTGGAGTTTGCTTTTCTCAACCTTTTCTTTGTCATTTTATGCTGCAAATTAGATCATTTACTCAGTGTTTATATTATTTTGCATTTGGAGTTCACCCATTTAGCTTAGATTGCACATTAAGTTCATGATTTGTTGTTAAAATACAGAAATTGGCTAGGATTGTTGTTTTAAACTATTGCTCAGTATTCATTTTATTATTTGGTGTAATTTGCCTCTGTTAGCACAGTAGAATTTCTTGTATTTTGCATCTATTTTTTGTTTTGCAGGTCTCTGACGAATTCGTCAGATCTCAGACGATTCTGTCAGTTTCAGACGATTATGTCATATTGCAGGCGATTATGTCAGATTACAAGCGATCCAGACTGCTTCAAATGTCAGAATCTTCTTCAGACATCCGGATCAGGTATTCTTCATTGTCATTCTATAAAATTCTCTATTTTCTGCTTTCAAATCTGTTTGTTGTGTTCATGAAAGTTGCATTTTCATGTAGTTTAATTTAGATTCATTCGGCCAAACCTAGGACTTGAATGCTTAAGATTAAAACGAACACATCAAAACACATTCCAAAACCTAGGCGTGGAAACTGCCGCCAAATGTTTCCTGGTGAACCCACCATCCGTCGAAAAATCACCAAAATACACCTCCCTTGAGAGGCGGGACCTTCGCAAAGTCCTCTCAGTCCGAGGTACCGCACCATCCTTTTCCCATCCTCCTTCCGGGCGCGGATCCTATAGCCTGAAGGTAGGGATGCAAAAAATTTGGAGCGATACACCCTCCATTCTCTCCTATATTCCCTCTTCTATCTTATCACTCCACCTTCCTTCCCTCTTCTCCTCCAACCTCCCTTATTTTTCTCTCCGTCGACTTCCTCCCTTCCCTCTTCGTATAAATTAGTGATTATATCCTATGTTCGGTTAATTGTCTGATATAGCTCTGCGTAGTGTTTAATAAAGATTTATCTATTTTTATTAAAGTTATTTATTGCCACCTGGTCTGGTTATTAGATTTGGTATCAGAGCTTGGTAGGCGAGGTCGTGCTGGGCATGAATCCCGAGGTCGCACGATGATTAGCTGGTGAGCATGCTGGGCATGCGTCCCAAGGGTGCATCATGATCGAGGAGCTAGGCAATCAGATCAAGGAGGTGGTAGAGCGTAGAGCTGGGCACAAATTTTGAGGTGACACATGGTAGGTGGAGCTAAGAGCTAACGTGGACATGCAGCTCAAGGAGCTGATGTGGCAGGCACTGACAGAGTGCTAACTAGGTGAACCAGGAGCTGACGTGGCAGGATCCAAGAGCTAACATGGCAAGCAGAGGTGGTGAGCTGACATGGCGTATTGGGTGTGCGATGACGTGGCAAAATTTTGGTTTGTCCACATGGCAGAAGTAGTTTTGTTAGAGTACACACATGTGGTAGAAGCAGAGCAAGCGCAGAGTTGTACAGTGATTGCCCGAAGGCAATCGACATTACATGCGCTCACGCGCATATTAGAAGGCCATTTTGCCTTCTTCCCACTGAATGTGGGATAAATCCATGATTTAAAAAAAAAAAAACTGTCGTCGTAGACAGTATAAGGAATAGGCGGTTCCTTCCTCCTCCAGTCGAAGCAGGTAGCGTAGGTGGTTTAGTCGTTTGCTTGAGGAAGTGAGGTCCCGGGGTCGAATCCTGCCGGGGTTAGAAACAATAATTATTATTATTTTTTTAATTTTGTCTGATATAGCTCTACATAGTGTTTAATAAAGATTTATCTATTTTTATTAAAGTTATTTATTGCCACCTGGTCTGGTTATTAGAAAAATATGGTGGAATCTTTAAGCTATTCAAAGAGGTCTTCGATTTTGGGTAGAGGATATATGTTTTTAATGGTCGCCTTGTTTAACATCCTATAGTCTATACATATCCGCAAGGAACCATAATTTTTCTTGACAAACAACACTGGTGCACCCCACGGTGACACACTTTGTGTAATCAATCCCTTCTCTAGTAATCCTTGTAACTACACTTTTAGCTCCTACATCTCAATCATATTCATTTTATAAGGAGCTCTATGAATAGGTTATGTTCCAAGTTGGAGTTCAATTGTGAAAACAAATTCATGTTTAGGAGATAATCCTCTAGAAATATATCTCTGAACTCCTAAAGTATTGGGTGTCTCTCAAACACTTTTCCTTCTCATCTTCTATCTCATTTAACTTCACTACATAATTATTCTTCCTCTTTTTATTATCTTATTAAGGTGCATTATAGAGAGGATCTGGGGTCAAAAAGCCCCCTACAAGTTGTACTCCTTCTATACTTTCTTGCCGTCTTCTGAGTAATCAATCCATCTATCTTGTAAATTGATTACATCCTTATGTGCTTGTAACCAATCCATTCCTAGCACCACATAAAAAGCATGTAGCGATGCTACATAAAGCACCCTATAGTAGTACCACTAGGTAAAATTATTTTAGTCATAGGGTAACACTGATCTATAGAGTAGATCTATCCTAAGCCATACTCGACCTTCCACCCATGTGCCAAGATTCCTTGCATTTATAGTATATCTTTAATTAAGCTAGTGGAAACAAAGATATATGTGGCACAACTATCAGTCAAAATTTTAACATTTCTACTAAAGATCTTACCTTTTATCAGTAGTGGAGTTTCTTGCACTTCTAGATTTTGACTCCCTGTTACTGCATAAATCTTGTGTGTAGGTTCTTTATAGGTTGGTTTATTTACTTTCAAACTTGATCCTACTTTAAGTGGACATTTGTTGACGTAAATTATATCGTCACATTCATAAAATCCTACTTTGGGTCCTAGATGTATTTTATGCTTCTGTCCATATTTTATTTTCATTTCTTGTGAGGGATTGGCCTAAACCTATGTTGATGGTCAATCATTGTTGTTGCGATTATTAGAATTTTGGTTCTTCTCTTTGAACCTTTTTTTAAACTTCCCTTGTTTTCAATCATTCATTTAGTCCCAAATAGGGGAATTCTTATTTTATTATTCACTTTCCCATTTCATGAATCCTACACTATTTATTTTTCTCAATGTCTCTTTATCTTGCTTCGATGCCCCTTCATAATCTAATTAAGGCTTGATATAAGTTTCAGCTTTCCTAGCTAGATCATAAGCCTTTTGAAGAGTACTAGGTTCCTACATGTTCACTTCATGCCCTATTCTGGGATTTGCTTTGAGTATAAACTTATGTATATTCATTTTCTCATTATATGCGGGAACATACTTTAATAGCTTGATGAATTTATGATAGTACACCTCCATAGTCCTAGTCCCTTGTCTAAGTTTGGTAAAATATTTAAATTTCTTGGTGTAGAAGTGTTTAGTGAGGATTTATTTGAATGCTACCAAAAAGTTCTCCCATTTTAAATCAACTACAACCTCAATACCTAGTTCTCCATTATACATTTCCTACAAATCCAAACCAACCTCCAACAAATGTAAAGTGGCATAGGACATTTAGGTACTAGTGGAATAGTTATTCATATTACAATAGGTTTCTATCTCTTTTAGCCAAGCTTTGACTTTGTCACCATATTCATCTCCATTGAACTTGGAAGATTTTAGATATTTCATATATCTACCTAAATCAACCTCTAATTGAACCCTGGCCTGTTGTGCCTCTAAAAGGGGTTCATTCTATCATCCCATCCTAGAATTTCTAGCTTGTGAATCTCAATTCACTATAGCTTCTAATAGTTATTTTTGTGCTTCCATTTGTTCTCTCAACAAGGTAAATATTATCGTAAGATCCTCCCTATCATTATTAGGAGTATCCATTCCTATGTTTGCGGTCCCCACCTCTATATTATTTTATCGTGTTTGCCTCATCGATGGGAAAACACTCCCTCTCCTTATCTTGGGCGAAATTATCCCTAGCTACACACAGGAGAGATAGTAAGAGTTAGTTCACAATTACATCCTTGAATTGCTTCTCCTACTAGCAACTATATTATTAGTTATTATACCTAGACAGTCGAGATCTGCTATTACTAGGTGTTTATAGGTATATTCTACATACTATACTTCCTATTGTACTTTATCTAATATTGCACAAGGAAAGTTGTATCCCATCGAACCAAGAACTCTGGTACCAAATGTCATAACTAAACTTTTTCCATCCATATATATTTCAAAAGGGTTGATATATCACCCAATCTCTAGGGTTAACAATACGATTCCACTTGTAATTTCTTTCAGGTACATCCATCCCTACGTCTTGCATATATCTAAATATACAAGAGTACTAGGTGTATCTTTAACCCAAGCTATCCATCCCATAACTTATAATGAGATAGTCTTGGTTTCTCCTTTCACTCTATCGAAATGAGCACACCCAAATAACACTCTACATAGATTCTTTTATGAGAGTGGTAAATACATGGGAATGATTCAACTACACACACTCTACATAGGTCCTTTTATGAGTGGTAAATGCATGGGAAGGACTCGATTATCTCTCTCATATCTATAATGAGCTAGAATTTCCCATAATTTGATTCTTTTCAAATTCAGCCATGAAATCATTATGTGATATTTTATTTTCTTAGTTAAATGAATATCCACTAAATAACCCTCAACTATTTATTTTAATTTAGATTCAACATCATGCCAATGGACTACTACTAGAGAACCCATGCAAAAATCCAAATATTATCCAATCTAAAGGGTGATTCCAAAGTCAATATGCAATTTCCTTAGTCAACATGACACATGTAGCATCCTTAATATATCCATTCTTCCCTTAATAAAAACTAACAGAAGGCTTCATTTTTAAGCATCATTAAGACCCTTCTCGGGTGAGCCGAACATACAAACACATCTACAAATGATTAAATATCTTACACTTCAGTTGCCAAAACATAAAATATATAAATATATGTCACAATAACAAAAGAGAATTCAACATAATAATGAAAACCATTTGTTGCCATTCATCATTTCCCAAGTTACAAGTACATTACATTTGATGGAATGTTTAAAATAGGGTATACATTTTAGATTTATTTTTCCCGCACTGAGATAACATAAGGAAGGTTCATCAATGACAAAGACTCAATTTAGATTCTTTCTCCTATAGAAACCAACACCTCAAATGCCACAGAACACCACAACTTAATTTAGAATTCGAGAGGCCTAAAACCGAGATAATTCCCTCAACAACGTCAAATGAAATAGAAACTTCTACAACCACCTTTACCCATCGTTGTTTCCTCCACAATGATCTCAATTTGCTGTAAGTCTATCTGCATAAGGTCTATGTTTTACACAAGAATTCCTTTATAAAAACTATACTATTATTTTATAATCCATGAGTCGGTTATAAATCTTATATCATTTAGAGATTATCAATACCAACATAATAGAAAATGGTAAATCTCCTTCAAAAAATTATTCAAGTTTAATAGGAGAGAAGATACCCCTACTTATCTCCACATACCAAGAACTCTACTAATTTATCATTAATGCACAACAACTCATAACCATACAAGTATATACAAAAAACTTGCACATTCATCCATACCAATCTACATATCTTGAGTTATTCACAACACGAAGAAAATAGTCATTGATATTGGAGACAAACTGGATTCTACATATACAAATATTTACAATAGAAGAGTATGTTAATTCATACAAAATCCACATATCCTGAATGATTCATAATATGAAGTAGATAGTCATTAACATTGGGTATAATTAAGGATCCAGATTCTAACCAAATTATACAAAATGTCTAAAATAGAATAGTATGTTCAAAAAAACTAAGTCCACATATCTTGAGCTATCATATGTAAATCTACAGTCATCATTAATGGAAAAATAAGATTCTTTTCCTATGTGCATGCTCTAATTTCAACCAACCTTATCAATCATAAAATTCTTAACACAACTTGCATTGCAAAACCCTTAAAGTATACTAAACATTTAAACATGGTTAACAAAGTCTAGAATGATGTACCACTACCAGTTACCGAAATAGCGCACAAAGTTTCATTCGATTTCATAGTACTCTACAACTCATATGATCCTTCCAACCAATAATCAGTATTTGGAAAAGTATTTTTTTTAAAAGGAACTCAAGGTTCTACCTATACGTACTTTTCTTAGCCTGCATCATCTCACTACCTTTTGTAGTTTCAAATTGGTCATCCAAACTTAGATAGATGATTTACAACCCAACTAAACAAACATAACACTAAAAATACGTTGAGGAGTATGCTACAAATCATTCTACTACAAAAATTATAAATCAAGTGAAATATACTACTCACATTACTAAGGTATTCATGGAAATCACTGTCCTATTTGATCATCGATAACCTGACATCCACTAGAATATCTTTTATTGGGTGCACAAGCTAGATTAACAATCAAGACTATAATTTCTAACTAACAGAGCTGGTAATAGAATCTAGTTTCATTTCTTCTATAACTATCTCACCCATTTCAAGTTCTCTATCTTCGGCTAGATCCCAACTATGATAAAATTAAAATCATGAGTTTCGAGACCTTAGTAAAATACCTGGTAGCACCGTTAAGCACCAAACATTCATTTCTTGTAACTTCTTTATCCTACCCTCTCCTTGGTCTTTTGATTTTTTTCCTTCTTTCATTAACTTTCATTTTTCTTCCTCTCTATTTTTCATCAAAGGGCCACCCGTTGTTCCCATCACCCCATTATCTAGAGTGTCCATTAAGGCACACTTGTTAACACTGAAACCGAGATCACACATCTCCTCCAATCGAGGTATGTGGTGAGCATAAATATAACGAATACGATGTCCAACATCCTCTATAATTTTATTAACTAAAGTGTTTTCATCCGCTACAATTATGGATTGGTGACAACTTCATGTAAGTCACTAATCTCATAAATACATAATTAAAAACCACTAAACTTCTTATTTTCTTTTATAAACAAGCACCTTTAGAAGGCAAAATTTCATTTATTTTTGAGATTTATTTCATGAAATAAGAGGACAAGCAACTTTAAGGAAAACCTCCTATGATGTTGTCTTTCTTTGAAAAGAAAAAAAATGTTAGTAAACCTTGTTCACATAACATTATACAACCACATAAAATTATTTTCTTTTTTAACAACAAGAAACAAGACAAACTATATATATATATATACTATGCTATTTAAAGAAATGAAACTCCTTTTTATCAATGGAAACTTCTTCTAAAGTTATAATAAAGGAATTATATCAAGGAAAATATTATCCATAAGGAACAAGTTTTTACCCAACTCTTTAATATACTTTTCCATAAGAAGCTGAATAGAAAACTAAACATGGCAAAATCATTCATTACCACAAATGACAACATACCAAATCATGAATTAAACTAACAAGAAGTTTTACCAAAGGAGGGTCATGACAGGTAACATCTATTAGGGTATTGAAAATCTCTCTTATGCAGGCTATCTATTGTTAAAATCTTATTTTGGACCACCAACCAAAGGAAAATTGTTAACTTTGGTATTGTTTTCCTTCCCCACAATCAATCCTATTAAAATCCCCCTAGGAGATGCTAGTGAAATATCATAGGATGATTTAACAATAGATGAACCTTCCTGAGTAGCTCCCCATACTATTATATCCTTTGCCAAATTTAGGCTTACATAATAAGATTTCAATTTAGCTATTAGCTTTTGTAAGTCCTCCTTATACTGATATTGATCCTCAAATACTTCCATCTTGCCTCTACTCTTTCTATAGTTAAATAGTCACATATCGTATTCCCATAATTATATTTTAGATCTACTCGGATTCTTGCTCATTCCTTATCCTTCACTAAAGGGCACTTATCCAACCATACATCTTCCCATAAGTGGAAAGACCTAGAATTATTTACCTTCCATCAAATGACCTTCTATGACATCTCTCTAGCCTTTACTATGTGGCTCCACAATGAAGATCCCCAATAGGCTCTAATGTTATAAAAAATCTAATATCCTCTTGGTTCTCAAGGTATTTATCTCTTAGATTTCTTTCCCATAAGGCATGACCTTTTCTTCACTAGCCTTCATCCTATCTTTGATGCCAAAGCCTTGTTCATATCCTTTATTCTTCTAAGCACAATTCCTTCACTTTATTTATCATTGCAAACTATAATTTTGTTCTTCTCCTCTTATTCTAATCATAAAAACATAAGCTTTTAAATATTGTTTAAATATATTATTCATTCTTACTTTGCATTTGCTTTCTACTAATATCAATATTTCAATTATATTTTTTAAATATATTTTTAAATAAATCTGATTTTAAAGATCTTAATTAGGTTACATTTAATTTGACTTACGAGTTCTTTTTGTTAAGATAACAAACCACACCCTCCATTTCCATAGAATTATAATTTTACACGTTTGACATATATATATATTTTGGATGAAAAAGCCATTATATTAATAAAATAATGTTTAATCATACAAAAAAGGGTGGGTGGGATTAGCACACCCCGTAAACCAATACATTAACAATTGTGGTTAAGAGTATACAAGAGTGTCAGAAACATCCCACAAACTGGCAATAACAACTGCCAAAATAGTATTAAATATGCATTCAGAAAGAAAGAAGCTGAGAAATTACTGCCACCTGGAAGGGGAAGGAAGATGCACATGACTCATAATGCAGGGTGTATTCCCCCAATGATCCATGAGGGTACGCAAGTACTACAACTCCACTTGTATTTTTTTAACCTGTACTTGAATCTATAACCAACAATCAAAGAATATATCATATTTATCAGCAACAGAGAAGACATGTTCGACATCTTGCTGAGAAAAAATAGCTCTATTCTGGGACTTCCATAGATAAAACTTGGTACCAATTCTAAAAATATCCCAAACAACACCCAAGTTGAAGAAAAAAGCAATAGGGTCACCCAAAATAGCATGCACCCAAGTAAAATACTCCTGCATAAAAGGTCTGAAAAATTCAAGAAGCCACTCCCAAGCTGACTGAGCCCGATCACAAGACCAAAAAAAATGCAGTAACTCTTCTGCTTGTCCACAAATCGGGCAAATGAGATTATGAACACCCAGATGCTTGAGCCTATTGCCAATAGGTAGCCCTTGATGTAAGAGACTCCAAGAAAAAAAAATCTATTTAGGTTCAATATAAGTAGCCCGAGCAATCCGAAACCTCTTATTCCATTGGGAGGGAAGAGAGACTAAATTCCATCTCAATGTGAGCTTATCAACCATTGGAACTTATGGGGTGAGCCATTTGTAACCAAGATGAGATTCATATTGCAAAATAGGAAGCTCCCCAAGCCAACACCAATCTGACCACCAAGGTTTTTGAAAATGCTTATGTAGTTTGCTCCAAATAGAAAACGAAACACTATCAATAACCACATCATAAGTGTCTCTATCACCAGGATTTAAATTTTGAATTTGACAAAAGCTTTCCCAGGGTATCCAACACCTGGCATGTCGGGAGAAGAAATCTAAAATAGCAGTAAGACCACACTTATAGAATCTCTGCGCTCTGACCCACTGCACCAGAGCTAAGGGAGAACCTTGCCAAGTGATAATAGGAGATCACCAAATATTCATGGAAGATAAAGAGGCACATGCTTTGCAAAAACTCCCTTTCCAACTAATCTAGGGTTTGAAGGCCTCCCAGGATTTCCAAATACTCTGAATGACAAACGAACCTTTAACTTTAATAGGGACAGGGGCAGTAAGAATGGATTGCAATCCCACCCCTTTCCAAATTTTCTTCCCCTAAAGCAAACCAAAAGAAATGCAATTCCTGACAAACACTTTCCAAGATTCATCCCCAATTAAATATCGGGTGATCCATTTAGCACAAAAGGCAAGACCTTGTCGGTGACAATCAAACAAACCCATGCCTCCACAATCCTTGGGCAAACAAAAAATTTCCTAAGCTACCCGATGAAAACCTTGCTTGACGGAGTCTTTGGCCCACAAGAAGTCTCTCAGAAGCTTATCCAAATTTTTATAACAATATTTGGATGGAACCCAACAAGATGAATAATAGACATGGGTAGTGGCTAAAACCTTAGAACAAATCTGAAATTTTCGTGCCAAAGAAAGTTTCTTACTAGTCTAGTAAGAAAGCTTCTTTTCCACTTTATCAATAACATACTATCACAATTGAGCAGAGGAACCATGAAATGCAAAAGGAATTCCAAGAAATTTAAACTCCTCACTAGGATGAATCCAAGTCCATTGGAAATGATGTAACCAGTGTGGCAGTTGAGATTGAGATTTCTAAAAATAGGATTTTTTTTCCATTGTATAGAAGAAACAGAGGCTAAAAAGAACACCTCTAAGCAACTAATAGCCAAGGAAAGCGATTTATCATCTTATTGAAGTATTAAGAAGGAATCATCTGCAAAATGACCATTGACCAACTGACGATAAGAATTAGGGAGAGTAATACCCTTGATTAATCCTTGATCCATCTTATGGGCCAACAAATAGCCAAAAGCCTTTGTAGCAAGAATGAAAAGATATGGAGCAAGAGGGCACCCATGTCTCATAGAGCGACCAAGAGAAATTGACTGAGATTGACTATTATTCAAGGTAAGAACAACTAAAGCATCTTGAAATAACATAAGAATGGTGCTCACAAATACTGGCCCAAAACCTAGAGCCTGAAGCATGGCAGTTATGAAGTACCACTCCATATTATCATAGGATTTCTCAAAGTCTATCTTAATGAATAAAGCATCTTGTTCAAAATTTCTTGCCCACTCCATACCTTCCCAAACAACAAGAAAATTATCAAGAATGTATCTTCCCTTAACAAATTCAGTTTGTTCAAGTCTGAAAATCAAAGGCATAATAGATTTAAGCTTAAGTGCAAGGGCTTTAGCAATAATATTGTAGCTCACATTAATCAGGGTGATCGACCTCCAATTGGTGATGAGCTCAGGATATCCAGACTTAGGAATAAATTTAACATTTCCTTTGTTAATAATGGAACCCAGTGAACCACATTGCAGGGATTCAATATAAAATTTGTGGGATCAGAACCAAGCATATCCTAAAGTTCTTTATAGAATTCACATGGGAATCCATCAAGCCTAGGTGCCTTATCATTGGCCATAAGTGACAAGGCAGTTTTTAGGTCTTCCAGAGAAAGAGGAGTGTCACAAAATAACATTTTCTTGGGAGAAATATTATTGGGGACAACGGTACAATCAGTAAGAGCTTACCTTTAGCATCATCAAGGGGTTGAGAAGCAAAAACACCTTGATAATGTGAAACAAATACTTTGACAATGTCTGAAAGATCTGTAAATCTCTGCCCATCAACTTGAATGGATTGAAACTAAGAATGTTGAGTAGGAGGTCTGAGGCACTGAAAAAATTCTTTGGTCACTCTGTCCCCCACTTTGAGCCAATGCATTCGAGCACATAATTGAGCCCCCTTGGCTTCATACAAATCAACCTTTTTTAGCTCATGCCAAATGGAAGAAACTTGGGATTGAGCAACAAAGTTGAAAGGAGAGGCTTCAAGCCTGAGACAAGCTTTGGATAGCTCACTTTGCAAGGTAGACTTAGCCTGTTTTCATCATTTTGCAACTTCAAAACCCAGAGTTCGCAACACCTTAGTGGTTCGTTGAATGGTAGCATTCCACCATTCAATCCTTCCAAAAATACCATAAGGTCTAGGAATCAAATTCCAAATGCGGCATATATGAGCTTTCATGCTAAAGCTATGCAAAAAAGAAACATTTAGGTAAAAATGTGAAGAATGCACTCTAGGTTGAAAGTTTAACATTGCCATCGAGAATAAAATAGGTGAATGATCAGACAGTGTAGTACCAGGAAAAGTCAACACATACGGTGAAGAAGGCAAAAGACAGGAGAACTAAAAGTTGTCACACTCAAAAATCATGGCTTTGTCTAATCTTACCAAAACCCTATAAGAAGCAGCCTAAAAATTAGACCAGGTGTACCAAAGAGCCTGTGGGAAGTCAGAAGGCAAGAAGCAGGAATTAGGGTCATAAAGGCGAAGCTTGTTTTTCATAAAAAACCAAGCTTCTCTTTCACCTAAACACCACCGCATCGGGACATGACTGACCTTATCAGAAGATTTCTCCACCATATTAAAATCTCCACAGAGCACCCAAGTTGCAAATGGTAGATTCATTGCAAGCCATCTCCACAACTCGCATCTGTCAGAAGAGACATTTGAGGCATACACATTAACAACCCCAAGCGGTTTTCCACAGATCTCGAGCAAAATCTAGAAAACTTTATTGGATGGGTCAACACCCCAAGTCACAACATTCTTCTGTAATCGAGGCTGCCCAAGGATAGTGACGACTCCTCATTTTCTCAGGGAATTCTTTGTGGCAAAAGAGGTACTTCGTGACCACAAAAAATCACATGTACACTGCAAATTGAAATAAAAAATCTTAACTTCTTATAGACATAAAATATCGAGGCTTCCATGCATTCGAGAAACATTTGACATCTCATTTTGGACCAAATATTTTTTGATCGGGTCCGTCAGTCCTCGAACATTTCATGATAAAAAAATCATTGGGATTTGTCAGGATGCATGATCTCCATGACATCCTCTGCATCACCCAAACCTGTAAGTGAGCCAAAATAGTTGGAGACCGCATGGAAAGCATCACTGTTTAGTTGTTGACATTTATCATTCCAAATAGGGCTACGAGATTGAGGGACCTTCAAGGCCCGACCCTCCTCCACTAAAGAGTTATCTGGAGCTGCCACCATTGAGGCCAAAGAAGGGCCCGACCAAAGAAGTTAAGACATTGGTGGAACTGGGGGCTGCATGTCAACAACCAAAGGGGCCGTATCAACAAGATTCTGAACAACTTCAACATAAGCTTGCATATCTTGAGAAGGAGAAGGGGCAGGTTGTGTAGCATAAATCGAAGCTTCTTGTTGCTTAGTACCATGACATTTCTTGCTAGAGACAGTAGTCCATTCTTTAGTGTTTCCCTGTGAGCCATTAATAGGAGCCGCAATATTGAGCGAGGGATTTTCCTTATATTTCCATTCCATCAAAGGGCACTCCCAAATTTTGTGAGCTGCATATTAACACCGATAATAGGTATTAGGTAAATTGATATAGGCAACTCTTTACATTATGGATTGGTCTCTAATTTTAATATCAATAAACTCCTACAAATCCTTAGTGGGTCAAGCAAAGAAAAACTTTTCTGGCTCAAGGCAAACAAACTTACCTAAGGGGGCAACTAAAGTCTACAAAAAACACCAAATAGGAATAGGAAGACCAGGGAATTCAACCCACATCGGGACTTCCAATGCAGCTTGATCACTGACTTGAAAATTTTGAGAGTAGGGTTGCAAAATCAATAGAGAATTACAGATAGTCCATGGACCCCTAGACAGAACCTTCTGTGCTTGAGATGGATCTGAAAAGAGAAAAAGGAAATGCCCTTTTGTAAGGTTTTGTACATTCTCAACTTTGAATCCATATGGGCCCCAAACTTGCTGGACCCATGAACGAATAAGGGTATCATATGGGATATGACCCAAAAAATAACCCACCAGGGTATGACTCTCAAACCATTCACAAGCTATATGGAATTCATGCAAAGGAATAACAACTTCATGTTAGTCTTACAATGGCACTGAGAGGGGGGGTGAATCAGTGTAGCTCTTTAAATTTAAATTCATAGCTCTTAAAACTAAAATAATGAAACCTTAAAAATAGATAAAGCAAGTATCACAAGAGAACATCACACAACACAGAATTTTAATGAGGTTCACCAATTTGGCTACTCCTCAAGAATGACAGCTTGGACTACCATCCAAATCCAGCCTTTGTAAAGCATCAACTTTACAATCAATTTACCAGCACCCACTGGAAGGAGCATCAACCCCTGATTTATCTGCACCAACAGAAAGGAGCACCAACCCCTAATTTACTAGCACCTACTGGAAGGAGCACCAACCCCTGATGCCAAGCTACAACCTGGACTTCAATTTTGCATCTATAAGTTTTACAATAAGATACCTTTGCTTTTGCAAGACCCTGACTGGTCTTCTTCACCTTTGCGATCTCTTCACACTCTGCTCTTTCTACGCAAACACTTCGCACACTCTATTTTGTTGCAGTCCAACTTCATGATCGTCTTCTCCATTTTGCACACTTTGCTCCTCCTACTTTCTCTACGCAATCACAGATGCACTTAGAACAATTCGACATGACTTCTTCACTCACTTTGCGCACTTTGCCATCATCTCACCGCTTCTGCGTGTTCTACACTCTTACGACCACATTTCACACTTCGACACGCATTCGAAGACTTATTCAACTTCAGACAATTCACAACCCTCCTTTTATAACAATAGTTTCATGATGAAAACCCTAATCTTAGTCGGCTTGCATAACAACTGAAAACCCTAAAATTAGTCGGTTGTTCATCGGTCTTCGTCGGCTTCAACTTAACCATGAAAATACATGTCACGATATCGTGACACTTTCACTTTCTCTCTCTTTCTCTTTGCATCGGACCGCGAAAAAGCTACATGTCACGATATCGTGA
Organism: Wollemia nobilis; assembly: GCA_028583015.1. NCBI lineage: Eukaryota > Viridiplantae > Streptophyta > Pinopsida > Araucariales > Araucariaceae > Wollemia > Wollemia nobilis. Next base: position 1,400,895 of record JAQPPZ010001108.1, read on the forward strand.
CACTTTTTCTCCTTGCTCTTTCTCTTTGCATCGGACCGCGAAAATACAACATGTCGCGATATCGTGACACTTTTTCTCCTTGCTCTTTCTCTTAGCTTTGGCCCGCAAAAATACAACATGTCGTGATATCGTGACACTATTTTCTCTCTCCTCTTTCTCTTTGCTTTGGCCCATGAAAATACAACATGTCACGATATCGTGACACTATTTTCTCTCTCCTCTTTCTCTTTGCTTTGGCCCACAAAAATACATGTCGCGAAATCACGACACTATTTTCTCTCTCCTCTTTCTCTTTGCTTTGGCTTGCGAAAATACATGTCACAAAATCGTGACACTATTTTCTCTCTCCTCTTTCTCTTTGCTTTGGCCCATGAAAATACATGTCATGAAATCGTGACACTATTTTCTCTCTCCTCTTTCTCTTTGCTTTGGCCCACAAAAATACATGTCATGAAATCGTGACACTTTCACCTTCGTACACTTCGTCTTTGCTTTTGTCGTGATATCGTGACACTTCTGCCTTCTAAGTCTTCTTCTCTGCTTTTGTCGCAAAATCGTGACACTTCTGCTTCCGTACTTAGCTTCTTTGCTTTTGTCACAAAATTGTGACACTTCTGCCTTCGAAGTCTTCTTCTCTACTTTTGTCGTGAAATCGTGACACTTCTGCTTTCGTACTTAGCTTCTTTGCTTTTGTCACGAAATCGTGACACTTCTACCTTCGAAGTCTTCTTATTTGCTTTTGTCATGAAATCGCGACACTTCTGCCTTCGAAGTCTTCTTCCCTGCTTTTGTCGCGAAATCATGACAGTTCTGCTTCCGTACGCTTCCTCTCTTTCTTTTGTCATGAAAATGCGACATGTCGCGATATCGTGACACTTTTTCTTTCTCTTCCTTCCTGCACTTTCCGAGTCATGAAAATGTGACATGTCGCGAAATCGTGACACTTTTTCTTTCTCTTCCTTCCTGCGCTTTTCGAGTCACGAAAATGTGACATGTCACAAAATCGTGACACTTTTCTATTTCTCTTCCTTCTTGCGCTTTTCGAGTCGCAAAAATGCGACATGTCACGAAATCATAACACTTTTTCTTTCTCTTCCTGCACTTTCGGAGTCACAAAAATGCGACATGTCACAAAATCGTGACACTTATTTTCTACTTCTTCTCTCTCTTCCAACATGTCATGAAATCACGATAATTTTTCCTGCTTCTCTCTCTTCCAACATGTCGCGAAATCGTGACAGTTTTTCCAGCTTTTTCTCTCTCTTCCAACATGTCGCGAAATCATGACAGTTTTTCTTGCCTACTGTATATGTCGCGATATCATGACACTTTTCTTACTTGTCTTTTTCTTTGATATTTTGCAAATGGGCCACTTCGGTCTTCTTGGAAACTCACTGTCCATACTCTAAGTACCCTTTGAACTCCTGTCCACTGCATCAACAAATCTATCTGACTGTGTTGACAACAATGACAATACTGATGTTGCACCTTGCTCAACAATCTCCCCCTTTGGAATTGTTGGCAACACATGTGCAATTTCCTGTAACTCTTCTCCCCCTTTGACAATAATACCAAAGGGCTACTGCAGACTCCCCATGAGTCCATGCACAACATTCTCAGGCAAAATTGATTACACTTAGCAAAAATCATGAACATGAGAAAAAAGATAATCAAATACTTAAATGCTCCCCCTAAAAATGTGATCCCTATGGCTAGTCAATTCTTGGGAAGTGTGACCACTCGACCAATCTGTCTCCAAGATAGAATGCACCTCCACTGGTACTCTTTCTGTCATCGACACCTCCTACCCAATCTGCATCTGAATATGAAATAAGGGTGAAGTCTTTACCTTTCGGATACCATAACCCATACTCCATAGTACCCTTGATATTATAGAAGACTCTGTCTCTCTTCTGCACTGACTGGTGGACCTCTCTCCACTTGAAGAATCCTCACTCAGATCTATCTTCAATTGTGTTGGCTGTTGGATCTCTATCCAATGAGACTCTGTCCTCTGTCACCTCCAAAGCTCTGTTAATGGGCTCACTAAGAACCTGCTCAATAGGTTCACATAGAACCTATCCAAATCTGCTCCAACAATCTCACTAAGAACTTGCCCAAATCTGCTCTAGAAATCTATCCCAATACTATCCTCAAATCTGTCCCAAAGGCCTTCTTCAAAGGCTCAATCAATCATGCTCAAGTAGTACTCAAAATGAACTCAACAATGAATGACAATCTCAAATCAAATCCACTTCATAGAAGCATAAAGAGAATTGTTAGAGACTTAATATCTTCTAACCTCAATCTCAACTCAACATAGAATGATGGAATAATTTATTTCATAGAACTTCAAAAATCACTTCACACATAACTTGACTAGGCTCAATCAAATCAACTCAACCAATCATCACCAAGCTGGAAACCATCTGGCTTCTCAATATAAACCTCTTCTTCAAGCTTCCCATTCAAAAACGTTGATTTCACATCTATCAACAAAATTGACAAGTGACTCACACTTGTACCAACTTTTGTCCAACACTGTACCAACACTGCAATTTTACTGCCAACTCTGTGCAAGCATCAAACACAATGCCACAACACCAACCAAATCCCTTTTTACATTTTCAACTTGGTCTATGTTTTCTACAGTCACCGCTGGTCACACCTTACTTTCAACTATTTGAATCAGGAGACAATATTTTGTTAAACACTTCACGGCCAACTATAGTGCACCTTACTCAAACTCATACTTCTGGACCTCGGATAGGTATGATTCACAAAGCAAAGTTGCTCATCTTGATGAGCTAAACATGAATCAATGATCAGACTTCAATATTTTTCACCACAACATCATAAGAGATCTAACAATCTTCACGTCAATGTGTAGTTCAAATACCCACTACTTTTATCGAAACACATATATACGGCTAGAGCAACATTCTTTCACTAACCAAATTATTTGAACTGTTATAATCCTTAACTTTGGACAGTGGCAATAAGAACCATCACCAGTACAATAATGACATATAGCAATACTACCAATAATGAGAACTCTCAATTTAATCACCACCCTTCATGACACTTCCACAAACAACTACATGAACTGAAAACATACTTCGACAACTATACGACAACTCCCCCTAACTACTTGCCTTTCATCCTCAGAAAACCAAACAAACATAGGAGCATTAAAATAAAACTTTAAGATTGCTCCCCCCGAGGATGTGCTACCTGGAGTTGCTTAGTGCAATAGAGGAGTAGTCTCCTTCAGTCCAAGGAGACACAATTTCCTTTCTTCTATCTTTCTCCAAACTTTCTTGAACTCGGGCTTGGATTTTTCAGCTACATCCCTATTTTGCACCTTTTCATGAAATCAAAAATTTCTCTTGTGTGGTTGTCTCTTGTGCATCCTTGATGAATGATTATTTTCCTTTCTTTTATGTACATGATTTATTCCTTGTCTGTGTTGCATTCTTTGCGTCTGGTGAAATCTACTGTTTTTCCTTAGATTAGATACAAAAGTGCTTGGACAAAACCTTGCTATGTGCCCATGACCATTACATTGAAAACATTGTACATAGTGTTCACTCAGAAACATAGATGTATTTCTACCAGCATAACTCTTTGATTTATTATTCAATCCATAATAAGTTGCCTTGTGACCATACTGGTTGCATCTGAAACAATAGCCATTAAAAGTATTATTATGAATAGAGTGAGAGTGATAGAACCTCTTTTGTTGTGGCTGCTTTGCTATAGATCTCCTTTGATATTTTCTTCCTTTTGAAGATTCAGCTTCAAACTTTTCTTGCTTCGATCCTTCAACAATGAACTTCTTCTTCTGTAGAGTTGGAAGATGAAGGTTGTTCAACTTCATATCCAAGACCACGCTTATCCATGGAGCTTCTTTGTTGGCTTATCATTTTATCTAGCAACTCTGTGCTCTTCTCGAATTTGAGATTTGTATTGGCCTCTTCTAGTTGTTTCTTCAATAAAACAATCTCTTCCTCTTGTTTGCAGCAACCAATATCTTTCTCATTGATCTGTGACCTAAGAGTTTCTTCAATCCTTTTGAATTCTTCTACCTATACTTTCAAACTGGTTATTATTTCATTTGCATCCTCAAGCTTTCTTGAGATTTCCTTATTCCTTTTTCTTTCTATCTTCAATTCATCCAGAGCTGCAATTAGTTCCTCTTTCAAATTTATTTTTGCATCAATTTCTTCTTCATCACATTCCTGTTCTTTTTTTGTTTCTTCTTCGAGTGTCATGAAAAGACTTCCACCTGTTTCTTTTCTAGAATCATCCTCTAGGACTTCATTAACTCTCAGCATATATGCCTCTATGTTCTCATCGTTATTCAACTTTAAAGCTTCGAACTGAGCTTGATGTGTTTGTAACTTGGCCTCCTTGATCTCATCATCTCCTTCATGAATACTCCTTAGTTTGTCCCATATTTCTTTTGCCATTTTACAACTCATGATCTTTACCAGTTCACTATCTACTAATCCGCACTTGATAGCATTCCTTGCTTTTGAGTCATTTTCAAACAGATTCTTATCGATAGCATCGGTTGGAGGAGTGATGGCTATTGTGTATCCACTAACTACTGAATCCCAGATGTCGTATCCCAAGGTACAAATATATGCCTGCATCTTGAATCTCCAGATCGCGTAATTAGTTCCATCAAACAAAGGTGCTTTGTTTGATGAGAAGTCTTCAACCTTTTTTGATTCAATTATCTCTTCTCAACTGAGATGCCCTTTTGAAAGAGGATCTATTCTTCTTACCCATTGCTTACTAATCCAAGATCAACCCTGACTGATTTAGCCTGAGAAGGGAACTTGGCTCTGATACCAATTGTTAGTCTTACAATGGCACTGAGAGGGGGGGTGAATCAGTGTAGCTCTTTAAACTTAAATTCATAGCTCTTAAAACTAAAATAATGAAACCTTAAAACCAGATAAAGCAAGTATCACAAGAGAACATCACACAACACAAGATTTTAACGAGGTTCACCAATTTGGCTACTCCTCAAGAATGATTGCTTGGACTACCATCCAAATCTAGCCTTTGCAAAGCACCAACTTTACAATCAATTTACCAGCACCCACTAGAAGGAGCATCAACCCCTGATTTATCTGCACCAACAAAAAGGAGCACCAACCCCTAATTTACCAGCACCTACTGGAAGGAGCACCAACCCCTGATGCCAAGCTGCAACCTGGACTTCAATTTTGCATCTATAAGTTTTATAGTAAGATACCTTTGCTTTTGCAAGACCCTGACTGGTCTTCTTCACCTTTGCGATCTCTTCACACTCTGCTCTTTCTACACAAACACTTCGCACACTCTACTTTGCTGCAGTCCAACTTCACGATCGTCTTCTACCTTTTGTGCACTCTACTCCTACTTTCTCTGTGCAATCACAGATGCACTTAGAACAATTCGACATGACTTCTTCACTCACTTTGTGCACTTTGCCATCATCTCGCCGCTTCTGCACTTTCTGCACTCTTACGACCACATTTCACACTTCGACATGCATTCAATAACTTATTCAACATACATCACAATTCTCCAAATAGCCCTCCTTTTATAACAACATTTTCATGATGAAAACCCTAATCTTAGTCGGCTTGCATAACAAATAAAAACCCTAAAATTAGTTGATTGTTCATCGGTCTTTGTCGGCTTCAACTTAACCATGAAAATACATGTCGCGATATCGCGACATTTTTGCTTTCTCTCTTTCTCTTTGCATCGGACCGTGAAAAAGCTACATGTCGCGATATCACGACACTTTTTCTCCTTGCTCTTTCTCTTTGCATTGGACCACGAAAATACAACATGTCGCGATATCGCGACACTTTTTCTCCTTGCTCTTTCTCTTAGCTTTGGCCCGCAAAAATACATGTCGCGATATCGCGACACTATTTTCTCTCTCCTCTTTCTCTTTGCTTTGGCCCACAAAAATACAACATGTCGCGATATCGCGACACTATTTTCTCTCTCCTCTTTCTCTTTGCTTTGGCCCACGAAAATACATGTCACGAAATCGTGACACTATTTTCTCTCTCCTCTTTCTCTTTGCTTTGGCCCACGAAAATACAACATGTCACGAAATCGTGACACTATTTTCTCTCTCCTCTTTCTCTTTGCTTTGGCCCGCGAAAATACATGTCGTGAAATCGTGACACTATTTTCTCTCTCCTCTTTCTCTTTGCTTTGGCCCATGAAAATACAACATGTCGCGAAATCGCGACACTATTTTCTCTCTCCTCTTTCTCTTTGCTTTGGCCAGCGAAAATACATGTCGTGATATCGTGACACTTTCGCCTCCGTACACTTCATCTTTGCTTTTGTCACGATATCACGACACTTCTGCCTTCTAAGTCTTCTTCTCTGCTTTTTTGTGAAATCGTGACACTTCTACTTCCGTACTTAGCTTCTTTGCTTTTGTCGCGAAATCGCGACACTTCTGCCTTCGAAGTCTTCTTCTCTACTTTTGTCGTGAAATCATGACACTTCTACTTCCGTACTTAGCTTCTTTGCTTTTGTCATGAAATCATGACACTTCTGCCTTCGAAGTCTTCTTCTCTGCTTTTGTCACGAAATCGTGACACTTCTGCCTTTGAAGTCTTTTTCTCTGCTTTTATCATGAAATCGCGATAGTTCTGCTTCCGTACGCTTCCTCTCTTTATTTTGTTACGAAAATGCGACATGTCGTGATATCGTGACACTTTTTATTTCTCTTCCTTCCTATGCTTTTCGAGTCGCGAAAATGCGACATGTCGTGAAATCGTGACACTTTTTCTTTCTCTTCCTTCCTGCACTTTTCGAGTCACGAAAATGCGACATGTCGCGAAATCGTGACACTTTTTCTTTCTCTTCCTTCCTGGCCTTTCCGAGTCACGAAAATGCGACATGTCACGAAATTGTGACACTTTTTCTTTCTCTTCCTTCCTGCGCTTTCTGAGTCGCGAAAATGCGACATGTCACAAAATCATGACACTTTTTCTTTCTCTTCCTTCCTGCGCTTTTCGAGTCGCGAAAATGCGACATGTCACGAAATCGCGACATTTTTCTTGCTTTCTCTCTCTTCCAACATGTCGCAAAATCGTGATAGTTTTTCCTGCTTCTTCTCTCTCTTCCAACATGTCGCAAAATCGCAACAGTTTTTCTAGCTTTTTCTCTCTCTTCCAACATGTCGTGAAATCGTGACAATTTTTCTTGCCTGTTGTATATGTCGCGATATCGTGACACTTTTATTACTTGTCTTTTTCTTTGATCTTTTGCAAATGGGCCACTTCGGTCTTCTTGAAAACTCACTATCCATACTCTGAGTACCCTTTGAAATCCTGTCCACTACATCAATAGATCTATCTGACTGTGTTGACAACAATGACAATACTGATGTTGCACCTTACTCAACACTTCAAGGACAGGGCCTTTACCTCGTGATACATTGTCAGAATGAACTTGCATTGACGCTTCCCTCGTACCATTGAGCTCTCCAGCAGACTCAAAATAAATGGAGCTGACTACATGAGCGACAACCATTAAAAAGGCTGCATTAACACCGCCTCAAGGCGGTGTTAATGCAGCAGACAAGATTTTCCCACTGAAACCCTTACAAAAAATGCACAGCCAGTATTGCATCAAAACCTAGGGAAATTGAGCATCTATACGTTTGATATTTTCATCCACCGACATAAATAAATTTACAAGTGCAATTTAATTATATAAAAAACAATAAAAGCACAAATAATCATGGGACCATTTTTCATTTATCTTTTAATTAGTACAAAAGTAACTCTTGAATATTCTTGAATATTCCAAGTACATTAGTGAGACCCATCTATGCTTTTAAAAAAACACCGGTAATTAACAATAAAATGAAGGGAATTACAAATTTCTTTTTATATATTAATATGGTATAAAATATTTTAAGATAACGTATAAGTTTTTCAAAAGGTTTAGGTTTTCTTTAATAAAATTTAAACTCATAAATATATCACTATAACATCTCTCATAAAATTTAATTATTTAAAATTTAAGCGAAAAACCCATTGAGGGCGCCTTGGTCTAAGAGACCACGAACAGGGGGTTTTACACCGTCAAAGTCACCCAGGCCTTGCCCACACCAACATTATCAATTGGATTTTGGATACCCAATTCAACTTTTTGGTAGGGTGGAGATTCGAACCTGGGACCTCCCTTGGAGGATTGCCCTCTCCTCTGCAACTCACCTACAAGACCTCGGTATTAAAATTATATTTTTAATAATATAATTTGAATGATATATTTTTAATACATTTAAACATTTAATTGTAAAATTTATTGCCTTTATCCTTTTGATACTTTTATGTTTTAAAATTATTAGATTTTTCTTTAGAGAGCTTATGTTAGAAGCATCTCCAAAAATGAAAATTAAATTGGAGAACTTCACGATGTTTGCTTATAAAAAATTAACGACTTCAGATTTAATAAAATTAAAAGATCATTTTGATATGAATTTTGGAGGTCACAATTTTTTTTTGGTTTGACTTGCGTTCCTGTTTTTAATATAGTAAAGTTTATATATTGATTTTTCCTTACCAACCTTTAATACAATCATCACTAAATACATTGAATCAAATTTCCTTTTCTATTTCTAGGCAGATTGGATAGCATTGCTTTAAGAAATGATGTAAGCTTATGATATAGTGATTTAGAATTAAGATTAGATTCGCTGTGGCTTAGTAGATGGGCCTTCATTCACGCAACCGCTATAGAATTTATATTTATTTTCGCATCATACATTCTATTTTTCTCACGTCTTCTAATAAGAACCACCAAACTTGTATTTCTTATTTTAACCATATATTCCTCCACGCATGGCCTCAAAACCAAAAAAACAAAATAGAGTTTATAAAAAATAACATGTTGTCAAAATCATTAGCATTACCAAAGACTAGCGTTAGAAATCAGCGTTAGAAATCAAACACTAGTGACGATACTGATCACGCATTATATTCTCCCAACTGCTAATCATTTAAGAGATGACTTATCAAAACTTTTACATTATCAAAAGGCAAATTTCATACAAAATAATTTTTTAAAACAATTTTATTCGTATTTTGTCATAATTTGAACTTAAATATTTTACAAAAATTATTAATAAAATTAACCAAATATTATCAATTTAGAAAGATGTAAATAGTCATTTGTATGGAGCAAGAATTGTTAAATTGTCATTTTTTCTACGATGATACTTTTAAAGATAAAAATAGAAAAAATTTCTCTAAGGAGAAGATACACCGGTACAACATCTAATAGTAGAACAATGTTTGGAGCAATCATAGGAAGCCCTCTCATGAAAATCATAATAGTCTAAGCTATGTTACGGTTATTAGGTACACAACCATAAACTAAACAAGCAAGTTCCTTGGGGACAAAGAAGAAGGTTAAGAGGAAAAAAATGGTGGCCTAATTGTTCAATGAACCCTATTGCAATGTGTTGAGGATAAATACAAAAACAAACCGACCCAATAAAGGAGTTAATAAGGTTGTTTGCAATGGGACCAAAGACCGACTCATTATCTAAATCACAATTGGACATATGAATTTGTGGTGACTTGGCTACCCTAGGTATAGTATTGCCTTTAGATTATAGAATGTTGTATGGAGAAATATGACAAAGATAGGCACACTATCTACAACTAGGACTGTGATTAAATAAATATTTTTGTAACTAATAATGAGATCTATAAGATAATGCAAGAAGAGATGATCTAGCCTACTGGGAACCACACAACCCTAATCTCAAATGGAATATTATTATCAACTTAACTATAATAGATGGAGATGTTTCTTGACCACCCAATTAAAGAAGTCTTAAAATGCATAAGAATTTGGACTACATTAAGCAATTGAAGAAATAGGTATAATTGATCCAATAATATTTATAGCTATCCTCAGAGAGAAATGATGGATGAACTACTTAGAAAAGAGGGTGTGTCCATTTACATGTAGTTGAACATTAGCCAAGCCATTTTGATATGTTGGATTGCAAAAATACATTTTTAACCACATATATTGATAACAATATTCAAAGAGACATTATAATTCAAATACATATCTTATCTCATCTAGTTGGTTCCAAACCCAAAGAAACATTGTTTCTTGAAGCTACGACTATACTAGGTTGGAATTAATGGTAAGTTAATGATTTGAAAAATTCTACAAATGTGTCTTCTAAGGTGGATGATAGGATAAGATATGATTTTTATAATATGATTAACCATCCAATCATAAAAGGACTAAAAGAAAAGGTTCCCAAGCTATTCAATGAGTGTGATAGCCTTGTCAAATCAAAATATTTTTTGAATGTGGATTTCAATCTAGACAAACATAGATCCTTCAAGGTTTAGAGAATTTTTAAAATACCCTATCAATTGCCTAGGTTTGTACCAAATTATTTTCTCAATTTGGAATAAGGAAAGTGGACTACATAAACAAAAATTAGTTGAGAGGTAAGAAAAACAAAAAAACTCAACCCAAGAATTCAATAATACAATCATCCCAATGATTAGAAGATGAAATGTAGTCATTAGTGAAATGTTAGAAATCTTTGGGCATAGGACTTTTGGTCTTATGACCTTGAGGTATTATTTATAAGTAAGATTATGGAATAAAACACTAATTAATTCTATATTCATGAAAAGAGACATAGGGTTAAAAGATAGACCAACTTAGATAAATATAGTGTAGAAATATCATTAAGGTGGTCCATGATAGTATTTTTTCCATTTTCATCAAAAGTGAACAAGGACTTTATGGCAATAATTGGACTTGAAAAATAGACTATTAGGTTTAAAGGTCGTTGGAATGTCTAATTAGGCAATTAGTTTTGATGTATTACTTACATTTGTGCTTGCTAATAATGAGTCTCTTATCCATACTATATTTATTGTGTGTGACATTGTTCATTGTATGTTGTTATCTAAGTGTTTTCTTATGACTACAATATATTATTTTGGGTTATGGATAACATAAGTAATAAACCATAGGATGTTCATCTCTAAATTTACATTGACCATACTGTTTTGCATATTTATAACCACTTAATTCTTATAATTGGTCAAGGAACATGGTATATTGTGAGATGATATAATAAATTAATCTAATGTATATTAAAAAATTAAATCTCAAAGGGCAAGGTGTAAAGAATGTAAGTAAATGCAATAAAAGAAAATATAGTTGCAACCATAGTAAAATTAGTACATAATCAAAGTGCATCTCGAGAGAATCTAATAATATCAGTGTGCTTCAATAATGTGAGTAATTTATATTAATAGAAGAAAGGTCTAACAAAAAGTGAAAGAGCAATGTCACAATCACTATGCAAACACAAATAAAAAAGGTAGTTTCACAATTAATAAGTAGATTTATTGCATAGTCTTTCCATTATTAGCATAGTGAGATTGCAAGAACAATCTAGAGTCCACAAAGTGTAGCTCTAACTTTCTCAAATGTCTAAAAGATAATACAATGGAACCCATAGCTCCTACTTATAGCAAATTATTAACCTAAGAAGAAACCTAAGGTAAAAATGCATACCTATTGTATAATATCTAATTTAGGGCTATTTTTAGAAAAATAATGCACCTTTAAATTTTACAAGCCTGTAAATCATTTCTATATATGTTTATCACCTTCTAACTTCTTTTTGGTGCCATGTAGATTAAAAATATTACTTTTTGGATGTTTTCTCAAATTATGTGTTGTCCTTGTCCTGCTTGAGCTAAAAATGGTGATTCACCAATTTAAAAATTATGATCCACACATTTAAAATATGGTGATTTTTTAATATCTAAGAAAATTTGCATTTTTTGACGAATTACACTTCCCAAACTTAGCCAAATTTTTATAATATTTTTAAAATTTTATTGCTTGAAAATATCACTACTAGGGATACAAAATTAATTTTTCTTATTATTTATGCATTATTCCTTTTGGGATTGCAAAGGTCATGGTTGAGATACTATAGATATTAATATAAGTAATTAAAATTAACTACTTTAGAAAAAAATTAAAATTCTAATTTATATCTCCTATAGTAAATACATTGATATTTACCTTTCTAACCTATATACTAGTCTAAACATACATTGTTCATTTGTCTTTCCTACTATAATTGTTTCTTTAATCTAAATTTCTACCATTCCCCCTCCAAATTTTCTTAATTTACCACCATCCTTACAATATTCCTTCTAATATGTTAATCATATTGTACTAGAGTGACACTATGTAGCATTATATTTGAAATAAATTAAATCTCAATTTACCACATTAGCACCAATATAACAATATAAATATTAGTGCTAGGTTTTTTACCTATGAAAAACTAAGATAGTGACACTAGGATGATGGTGTAACAATAAAAATTAGTAGTGATAATCCAAAAGAGTTAATAAAGGATACAAGTGGCAATATGATAAGCCAAAGGACAAAAATAGGAAAGGTTACAACTCCTAGATATGTGAGGAGTGCAATAGTCAATTATTGAAGAGTAACCATTTTATGTCTATATTATGGAGATAATATTCATACAATGTAAATGGAAAATGGTTTGTAGTAATCACCATGGCACTCATTCATAATAAATCTTGTATACATATTATTGAGAAATATTATTGTAAGTATATTTCATACCTGTACATGAATGAATTTAGCCATTTACAATCATATTTGATATTATTGTGAATGTTATTATAATATATATTGGCCAGTATATATATTTGATTGCTCATATATTTAATTCTACTCTTGATTATTGATATAAGTTCTGAAATATTATATTGGGACATGAGGTAGTTTAGCTTAAAATCTAATAGTGGTATCGAAGTTACTGATTAAAATCTATCCATTCTTGATAGAGTCATATTTAGAGATACTTCGTGTAGTCTCTATTATAACCATAAAAGGAATACTGAAGTGTGATTGCTATAAATTTTGAATTTACAAATTATTTGATATTCGATAAAGATTTATAAGAGTAGATATTGAGGGGACAATTAAAAGTCACCTTGATTTGGATGCTAGGGTCTATCCACTTGGTTCAAATAAAACCAGTGAATACAAGGACTCAAAAATAATAGATTAAGAGCTAACTCAAAAGAAATTTTGACATGAGGGACATTCAAAGTCACCCTAATAATAGTTGGGTTCTCTAGAAAAGAAAATAATAGTAGTGGCCAAATCCACCTAAGAAGATTATTATTCTTAGGTTCAACCTAAGACATCAATATTAAAATAAAGTATAGAGAATCATCTAAGCTTCTAGAGTATAGAGAAGCAATATAAGATTTTAGAGAATAGAGAAGAAATACAAGATTCTAGAGATAAGAAGAATATTAGAAAGACATAATGCATTATAGAAGAATAGAACTCGAATAAAATTTCAAGTGTAGTAGAAAGAATAGAATTGAAAATATTCTACTAATATCTATATTGAAATATTTTTAAGGAGCTATACTAAATTGAAATTTTATTTAGAAACTAATATGTGTTGAAATTTTATTGAGCAGTTATACTATTCAAGGTAGGAAACATTCAAAGCAAAGTAAAATAAGAATAAAGAGTGAATAGTCCAAAGTGCTTAAGTGAACCAGCTAAACCAACTACAACACATTCAATTCTAAAGATAAACTAGAATATTGAGGAAGATAAAGCATATTGAAGTCAACTAAAGGGGCTAATTGAAGTGGAAGGCAAAGACCATAGTCTAGCTAAAGTGAAATCCCATAAGCCAGTTGGAGCAAACATGGAAGGCAAAGCCCATGGTCTAGCTAAAGTGAAGGACCAAAATCTAGCTAAAGCCAAAGCACATGGTCCAACTAAAGTTAAAGTCTATGGTCTAGAAAAGATAGAGGTCAAGAATAAAGAGTAATTCCATCCAATGTCAACCAATTGAAGGTGATCCAATAAACCAATGAAAGCCAAGCCAACATCGACCATTAGAAGCCAATCCAATGTTAACCAATGGAAGTCAAACCAATGCAAAAATAAAATACTGTCTACCATAGAAGTGAAATGATGTCTATAGAGTCTTTGCAAAGCAGAATTAAGCCAATGTTTAAGCTAAGATAAGAGAAGCAGTCTAAAGGAATGATAATACAAATCAATTCTCAAAGAGGTGTTTCAATATTTGAATAACATGAATCAAGGGAATAATATTTCCCATAGATAGTGCCACCTTATCTTCTAATTTTCCATTATAGTAGTGAGTGTTTCTCCTTAGCCATAACACTAAATACCTATAACATTTGTCATTTTGGAAGTACAATTTTTATGTTAGAAAAATTCTACCAGGTGGTGTACACACAAATAATTGACCCACCCAAGTGTGTCATTTTCCCTAGAACCTTAGAGAAACCCTCCAACTTGACCAAATGAAATTTTGGGCCTCTCTTCTCCCATATCTCCCTATTTTTTCCTAGTTTTTCCAAAATAATGGTCAACCCTTACAGGATCCAATTTTAAGAAGTTAGTGTTTTCTCTTAGAAAACCTAACTTTCAAGCCAACTTCCTTTAGGTTGGTCCTCCATTAGGGTTTTACCACCCACTTTTGTGTTTCAAATACCTTATAAATAGATGGTTTTTATCTCCTTTTTCCTAGAAGAGGTAATAATCTAATATCTGCAAGCAATAACTAATATTCTCCCTAGCATGTTAAGAGGATTATCACAAGATCTTTGACAAGCTTCTTCTGGTGTTATTTTGCTTCATTGTTGATTTGTTGCCCTTGGTGGACAAGTGTTGGAACCTTGAGGAAAATTAAACCATATTGTGGAGGTATTCATCCTTTTGTCAGTGTGTTTCGCTACCATTAGGTTGTTTCATGTATTTTATCATTCCTAGATTGTTAATTGCATTCTTATTTTAACTTATTCTACATTGATCTATTTTTCTCTTTGATTTGTTGTAAAATTGGACATTGTATTTACAAGGTATGATTTCAATAGATCTAGTATTGTGGACACCCTGTACAGGGCATGATTTTGGTTGCATCAAATTCTAAGGTAATATTCACTTCCAAACCCTAGATCTATGTTTTCATGTTGCATTTAGGACATAATACCACTGTTTACATCTATTTTTTGCACTATTCTATTTCATTGCATTATGTTTGTAAATTTTCAAAAAGGGTCAACATTCAATCTTGATTTCTAAAGATCAACTAAAAGGACTTAGGGGGTTTTACTACACTCCCAAGATCTACTACACAATGACCTAAGTAAACCCCCTAACACTGATCATATTTTATAAGGTTCTATAAAGCTATTTTTGTAATTATGGGATATTTTGGACACAAGATAAAGTTGGGATCAAACACTAGTTTAAGTAAGTGCCCTAGTAAATCTATAGGTTGTTTGTTGATTGCTCTTGTTCATTTCTATTCAAACATAGGATATAAATAAAAGGAAAATTATTTGGTCATATTTTAGGCATTAAAAATAATAAGAGCACATAGTGTGCATTTAGGGTTTAGTCTTGTCTATGTATTTATCTTGTGCCCTTGATCAAAGAAAGAGAATTTCATTTCTCAGAACTTAGGGTTAGAAATCATCGAATCAAAGAATCATATTAGAGATAAATATTGTTTTATTGCATCTTGGGTATTTTGCACCACTCTTTTATTTGTATAGTTTAGTTTATAGAGGTCAAATGTAGGTGATTGTTTAATTGAACAAACTAAACATTTTCACCTTAGACTTGAAGTGAGTCCTAAAACCATTATTGGCGAACCCTTTCCTTTGTCCAACGAGTGTAGACATTATAACACACCCTGACAATAACCTCAGCTCCATATGAATCTAGTTGAGAATCATACGTGATAGGAAAATTTTCCTCTGTACATATTTAGTGAATCCAACGTGAAAAAACATCTTAGTGGCCAAGATAGGAATCCTCTTACTTTATTTTTATTAAAAATATTAAATAAGAACACTATTTTGTTTACTTAGAAATTAGAAAAATTAAAAAAATTCTAAATATCTTTTGTGTAGTTTTGCTAGTTTAAGTTTTCCTGTTTTTTACTCTATCCTTTCTCTTTCTCCTAAGGGCTCCCAAAATTAGGGGTAAGCGAAGGCTTTTAGAGTCTAATGATATTTTCAAGAAGATGATTAGATTGATAAAGAGAATCATAATCTAGAAGACAAAGAAAATGAAGAAGCTAGTAACGACCTTGATCGTACTAAGGGGTCTAATGGGAACCTTATCTCTAAATAATTTAATCATGTATAGAATTTTACAAGTATCACATATATGTTTTGAATAAGGCCATGGATGAGGAAACCTAACTCGAGAAAGGTACGACATCTGATCATCAAAATATTTTCCTCAGAATATCCATACCAATTCATTACCTAGATATTTGAATCATGTCGATCCTTGTACTAAACCAACATATGTCACTACTTTAACCACCAAAATTGTAAGAACTTTGCAAGTTACTCCAATTAGTAGTGTCAATCAAGATCATGTTCAATTTCCTCGTCATTATGCTCATCTCAACATTCATGTTTCTATTCCACCAATTGTTAGATATCCTCTCTATCAAGATACCACATATCACATCCCATACTTTAACATTTTCAATACCTCTAAAATAGAACAAGTTCCCTTTAAATAGCCTACCTATACACTTCCCTTAGGGAATCTAGGGGTATTGCATAATAACAATCTTGAAATATGAATTTTAAATAATGTGATGAAACAATTGGTTTTAAAAGTGGATATGATTCAACCATCTAGTTTCATCTACAACTATAGAGAAATATGTAATAAGCCTTTAGACCCTATCATTACCTCTAGGCCCTAGCCTAAGAATTTTCAATGTTGATTTTTCTTATCTATAAGGAAACAAATGGTCCAATTGAACACTTTAGAATGTTCAAGACAACATGCCGTGATATCTATATGATGATATGTTGTTACTTAAAATATTTCCTAAGACACTTGGTGGTATGGTATTAGAGTGGTACTATCAACTACCTAATCATTCTTTGATAAAATTTGAAGAGACAACTGAAATTTTTGTTCAACAATTCAAGGCTTATGTTGAAAAGAATGTGACTATGAAAGATGCCTATATGTTAAAATAAGGTAAATATGAAAGTTTTTTTTAGAATTTATGTCTTTTTGGAGGAGTCTAGTTGAATGTTTGAGATATACCTTACCTCCCCAAGACATGTTTGAGATATTTATTAGGAATTTACATGAACAAATATCTTATGAATTGGAAATAACAACTATCACATTCTTTGACCAAGCTATAGATCTAACAAGAAGGGTAGAGAAAGCCCTTATGAGAAGAGGTTAGCTTAAAATAAAAGAATATAAGACCACTAAAATATAGCATAAGAACAATCATGTGGTTAGTGTTGGGATAATGGATAGTAGGCATGTTAACAATGTTGTTAGTACCCTACAAAATATGGTGATTAGAAAACCTCAAAAACCTCCACACAAGAATTTCACAAGACTCAACATACCTATGATAGTGGTCCTAAAGTAGCTTCTAGGAACTAACATGATTGAGTTACCACCTATAAGGTAATATGATACCACAACTAATTGGTATAAATTCTTATCAACATTATGAGTATAATAGAGTGGAGAGGCATTTGATAAAATATTGTAAGAGGTTGAGACATGTGGTTTATGACCTAATTGATGAAGGTCACATTGTTATAGAAGGTTCTCGAACCAGTTCTCTAAAAAATAATCAATGTCATACTCAACAAGTACCCACAAAAAATCAAGACATGGGGATCTTCCAAGATCCCCTACCAAAGCATAGGTAATAGAAATATAATAAGTATTATATCAAAATATACCTGCTCCCAATGATAATATGGTTGGTATGATAAGAACAACCAAAAGATAATAAGATTGCATTCAATTGAATCAATGATCTCTACAAGAGATGAGTTCTTCATCCAACCCAATTTTGAAACCCACCTTAATTTTGAAGAATGCCCATAAAAAGATCATCAGATTAGAAACCTTACCTTTAGTGTTGAAACTACAACCTAAAGCATCCTTTGACATCCAACAATAATTAGCTAGTATCCTAGCCAAAATATCCCTCTTAGAAATTTTGCAAACTTCTCTTATTCATAGGGAAGCCTTGTTGAAGCTTCTAAGACAACGATATATTCCTTAAGAAATTTCCCCTAGTGCTATAGCTAATACTGTAAGTTCTTTGGGGGTACATCATATCACATTCTTGAATGATGATATTCCTTCCTCAAACATGTGAGGGTATTATTCCCTTTACATCACTACATTTATTGGAAAAATGTTTATCAAACAAATTTTGATTGATAATGGCTTGTCCCTCAATTTATGCACTTATCAAATTTTCCAAAAGTTTAGATTAAAAGAGGAAGATTTAATCAAATCTAATATCATTATCAAAGCTTTAAAAAATGAGTCCTAAGAGGCTTGTGGCGTTATATCTCTTTCAGTTAGGGTTGGACCGAAGATCTTAGATACCATGTTCTATGTGGGATCTTGTCATGCATATTTTAATCTACTTCTTGGATGCCCTTGGATTCATGTGATGAGGGCTATCCCTTCTATTTTTTACCAATGTTTGAAGTTAAAATTTAAGAATCAATTTATCTCCATTCTAGGCGATACTCACCCATTTGAATATTGTTTTATGGTGGAGCAAGTTGTATATGATCTTAATTTATACCCATTAGTTTCTTCATCTCATATAACTAAGCAATTTTAAAATATAAAAGTGAGTGAGGAACCATTAATCAATGTTTCATAACAAGATCAAGTTAATCCTTTTCTTCAAGATCCTCTTCCAAAACTATCTCATAAAGGATTAGAGTGGAGTGATGACGATGAGGAGTTGCCCTCTCTCTCTCTCTCCATTTTGTAGTGTTGCAACTGTGGTGCATATCGAGTTAGTCATGACCCCAAGGGAGTATGCTGAAGATGAAACTATTTGTGGTATGTTTCATGGGGTTGACCTTCAGAATGACATATTTTTCGATGGATCAATACCTTGCACTACATAGGTTGAGTATTCTAATTATCAAGAGGGATTTGGTTCTATGTCTCCCGAGGACCTTGAGTAACTAGGAGTTATTCTTGTCCCACCTCCTCTTGAAGATGAGTCTTCCATTCTCATTGAGGAGACCATAAATGTTAACATAGGTTTTGAAGAGTATCATAGAATATTTAAGCTAGGTAAAGCCTTGTCCATGGATGAGTAGGAGCAGTTGACAAATTTATTGAAAGAGTTACATGTTATTTTTGCTTGGTCATATACCAATATATCAATGCTTAATCCATCCTTTGTTATGCATAATTTGGTAGTAAAGCCTAGTGTTAAGTCTATTAAGAAAAAACTTAGGAAGATACATCCTAAGGTCACTCTTTTAGTCAAGGAGGAGTTCCAACAACTTATTGACATTGGTTTTATCAAAGCTATCACATATTCTGATTGGATCTCCAACATCATTCTAGTGGTTAATAAGATAGGAATAATCAGAATATGTACCAACTTTTGGGATAGTAACTTAGCATGTCCTAAGGAAAATTTTTCCTTATCCAACATAGATCAATTCAAATTTTACACTACCAAATGTGGTATGCTTTGGCTCATGGATGGTTTCTCAAGATATAATTAGATTATGGTTACCACTAAGGACCAGGCTAAGATAGCTTTCATCACACCACAGGGTACATTCTACTATAAAGTCATGTCTTTCAACTTGAAAAATGATGGTGCCACATATTATACGGCTATGGCTTATATTTTTCATGACATGATGCATGAAATTTTACAAGACTATATGGACGATCTTCTTGTCACATCCCACCTTGGAGAACTATTTTTAAGATGCTATTTGTATAATGATTGCTGGTTTTAATGCTTAATATATTTGCGTTGTATTTGTTTCTGTTAAAAGAAAATGATGTTGTGTTGCTTGATTGCAGGAACATTTATTCTCGTATGTGGTAGACTAAAAACCAAGAGATGATAAGGGAAATGATGAATATGACAACTCAATAGGTAAATATTATATTCCTATCATCAGTAGTTACCTCCCTGATGGCGGTGTTACTTGACTATTACTCTAAATGTCCCTCACAATCAAAGGAAAAGCGGTGATGGGGGATACTGTGCACATGCATCGAGTGCTTGTATGTCATTTGTGCATGATTTATATTTTATTTCATGATCAATTTGTATGATATTGGTTTAATTGAATTTTACTTTGAAAATGCACAGTAATAATATTTTGCATTTTATAAATTATTCAAGAAAATATTGAAAAGAATATCATGCAATTTATTATGATTTTGTGAAATATTTAAATTGAGAAATTTTTAAAGTAATGGATTTATTTTTTTTAGCATGCTTATTTGATCTAGTCGATCCTATTTTAGAAGGAAATTAGGTAGTTTGTTTTTTAATGAACTTGTTCAATTTTGATTGGACCAAAACATGAAAAAAACTACCTTGTACATTTTAAAAAAATCAATATTTCCTATACATGGCTACTTTGGGAAGGTTGAAATGGTGGATAATATTCTTCTCTTATCTCTATGGATTCCATTTCCATTAAAATAATATATATTAAAGGAAGCCTTCACATGAGGTGAGAAAAAGAAGATAAAAAATATATATATTTAGAAGCATCTTTTCCTTAAAGAAAGAAAGCTATAAATTGCCATTGTGGTTTACAAAAAAAAAAGCATGTTATATTATACTATGTTATGTGTAAATTAATACGATAGGAGAATGGATTTACAATTTTTGGGAAGCAACTATTGGAGAATTCCAGGTTGGATCTATCCACTGTATTTTATTTTAATGCTTTCCATAATGAATTAAAATCTAGTTATATATGTTTAATGTTTTACTTTATACGATTTCTTCTCTTATATAGAATGTTTTAATATATAATTTTCCTTCAAAGTTTAAGTAGAAGCCTTCATAGATTAGCCTTTTTCCATTGATTGGCTAAAATACGATCATGCTTAAACAAGTAGAAGAGAAGCCTCTGGTGAATTTAGGTCCAACTCGGATATCCTTTGTACATACTCTATGAAAGGGGAGTCATTTAAATTTTGTAGAGCTGATGTTTAATTAGCTTTATGTGATTTTCGTAGCTTATATACAATCATATTGGGTGTCTATGATATAGAATAGATTTTGGAAACTCCATAATGATGTGCTGGTAATGCGCTATATAATATAGCTTTGGCTTGGTTGTGCAATGTTAAAATATTTTCCATACAGCTATGGTTAAAAACCTCCCATGCATATTTTAATTTCCATTAATATAGATATGTTGGATTCATCCCTATGTTCATTTCTAAAATAGAACCATTATTATTGTCTACCAATGGCTGAATTCTTGATTTTATTTTCCAGAAATGGACTGCCAAACTATTACTGGATTGTCTGTTACAAATCCCAACAACCATCGGATTTGTTTAATAGTACATTGGTACTTTTGGGAACGATCTCTTATCACTTAGAAAAACAATAATTACAATTGTGCAAGATGTTATGTATTTTTTAGGCCTTGTTATCTTTCTGTCTGTGTGCATTGAATCATCAGTTATAAATAATAATTAACCTCGAAAGTTTTTTTTTAAATATTTGGATTTTTTTCAGATTTTATCATTTGAATTAAATCATGATATTAAAATGTATGAGTGATTTTATTAAATGAAACTATTCTATGGATAGTAAAATCATATAATATATCAATATTTTAAATAGGATGTATTACATATTTATATGAAATCCTTATTAAAATAAATCTCCTTTAAGTTTAGAATATACATGTTTAGTTATATGGTGAATATTTGTAAATACTAGTCTACCATAATATATGAAAAAACTAAATTAGAGAATTATGATTATATTATATTTTCATAAGGAGACTAGTTTTAATTGGTTTATTTTAATTTAAATTAAAGATGGTGACATTAAAATTAAAGCAATTTCCTTTATTTTTGGAACGATTGGAAAATCAAATTAAAATCAAATAGATTTGTAAATATTGGTTTTGTATTATTAAATTTTGTATGGATTATAGATTTAGAAAAACAACTACGATTTAAGGTCTATTATATAGACAAGTAGAATGACCAAGTGAAATCGAAGTCTTTGTGTAATTATAGAAAACAAACAATAAACTATTATGCGCTTGTTGAATTTTATAAATAAATCAATATCAACTAGAAGGATGAAATATTTTCTAGTATTGGGAAGGAATGGATTGGTGTCCATTCTTTAGAAAGAGGTATGGGACTCTTCCTTATGTTTTGTGGTAAACCAAACTAATGATGAAAGGGATTAAGAATTAATCCTTGAAAATTTTAAAGATGGATGAAATTGAAATTCATGCTTGGTGATTTCTCTATATGTGATATACATTTGGCAAGTGTGTGATGCATGATTGCATTCAAAATTGATAAGAATGGCTTTATTGTAATGCATTTGGTATACTTTGAATACGAGCTGTCCTTATCCCTTAACTATCATCTCTTCCAACCATGAAGAACTCGAGATATTTTAGAGAAGAGTTCATCATGTACAATCTTGTGTTGATATAGATCGAATGTAATGATGTAGGGCTGATAAAATATGCTATGAATTGTAATGTTTTACATATTTGATTACAAGCTTTGTAAATTAGAGATAAATACTTCATATTGTAGTCTTCACCTCTAATAAATTTTAGGTGATATATGTTTTGGAATATGATCAAGTATTGGAACTACTTTAGATATTGCACATTGTCAAGTGTATGGCATTGAGATTTATGTTACTCTAGTAGATTATATGGATGCATTTAAATTATCTCTCAAGGACTATAGTAGTGTAGAAGGAAATTCATGATAAACTCCACAACAATTTGAGACAAAACAATATCTACACCATCCACCTAAGATAGCTAGAAGCAAACCATTCACTCAATAATCACCAACACCATCACACCTAGTAAATGAGTAAATTCTATAATGGTGCTCAAGACAATATTCCAAGTCACTTGTAAGTTATCATGAGAAACAACAAGATTAATGCCTCTCCTTAATACTAGTCTTCATGGATAGTATGGATAAGAGGGAATGGATTCCATTGGGTGAAACTCTAAATTAATGGTATAACCATTGAGACGTCCTAATGAAGGACATAACTATTGTATTATCCTCATAACCACTTGGTGATGGTATGATGGAATTGTAGGAGTTGGTGCTCCTATTTTTGAATGGCTTTGAATTAATTGTAGAAGATGGTACTTCTACTTAAATGTGACTTTGGATTAATCTTTTGTGACTCGGATTACTTACTTTTCATTTTGCATATCCTTGTATTAGATCATTATTATACTCTTGAATCATTTAAATGTGGAAAAAGATTATTATAGGTACAAAAAATAAATTAATGGATGGGTATTAACAATTGGGGTTGTTACAGTTGGTATCAGAGCCAGGCTAACTAGTGGATTCTAGCTAGATCTGGGTTAGAAAAAGATTTAGGCATGAAACAAAAAAAATCAAACATAAGTTCCATAAATATAAATGATGCACACTTGGTAAGGACAAGGCCAATACTTAATATTACCTATGTTTGAGTTCCTATCCCCCACAAATAGATCCATAGTCATTCGAAAGTGGAAGAGCTAAGTGAACCCTCCTTCTATGGGTTTTAAGCGATGTACCTTAGATTCTTTTGGGAAAATTACTTGACATCTATGTATTTTGATTTACTTACTCCTTATTCTCAAGTGTGTATGAAAAAAAATATAGCTAGTGGACTAAAATCGGTAAGGAACCTAGTAGTAATGGATTACTTAAAAAATGATGATGAAATCTAGTTATCTAGAATTTAAACTATGAAAATCAGTGAAAATTAATACAAATTTTTACTCCAGGTAAACATGGCGACAAGATTGATAAGTAAGAAGAAATGCAAAAATCTAGTCCCGATAGTCCTAAATTTAGACAGATAGGATAAAGTTTCGGGTATTTAAATAAACATGGATAACCTTACTACTACGGTTTCCATAATGCAAGATCAGATTCACACTCTTGAATGTCTTCTCCCATTCTTCTATCCAAACTTCCATATTATTAGGCAACACCCATATTACCCCTATCTTTTTTATTATATCATACAATATTTTGGAGGAGTATTTACATTCCTGAAAGATGTGATTAATTGATTCCACATGAGCTTCATTAAGGTAATGTCATGACTAAACTTTTCCCATCCACACACACACACACACACACACATATATATATTTTAAAGGGTTGATATATCACCCAAGCTTAGGGGTTAACAATAAATATTCCACTTGGAATTCCATTCATGTACACCCGTCCCTACATCTTGCATATATCCAGCTATACAAGAGTACTAGTTGTATACTTTAATCCAAGCTATCCATCACATAGCTTATAATTAGATACCCTTGGTTTCTCGTTTCACTCTATAAAAATAATCACGCCAAACTAACACTCTACATAGGTCCTTTTATGAGAGTGGTAAATACGTGGAAAGGATTCAACTATACACACTCTGCATAGATCCTTTTATAAGAGTGGTAAATACGTGGGAAGGATTCGACTATCCCTCTCATATCTATAATGAGCTAGACTTTCCAAAAAATTTATTCTTTCCAAATTAGCCAATGAAATCATTGTGTGATATTTGCCTTCCCTAGTTAAATGAACATCCATAAAATAATCCCCAACTATTTCTTTTAAGTTAGATTCAACATCATACCAATGGACAACTACTAGAGAAACCATGCAAAAGCCCAAATATTATCTAATATAAAGGATGATTCCAAAGTCAATATCCAATTTCCTTAGTCAAAATGACACACATAGCATCCTTAATATGTCCATTCTTCCCTTAATAAAAACTAACTAAAGACTTTGATTTTAAGCAACATTAAGACCCTTCTCGAGTGAGCTGAACATACAAACACATCTACAACTGATTAAAGATATTACACTTCAGTTACCAAAAAATAAAATATATAAATATATCTCACAATAAAAAGGAAATTCAACATAATAATGAAAACCATTTATTGTTGTTCATCATTTTCCAAGTTACGAGTACAGTACGTTTGATGGAATATTTAAAACTGGGTATATATTTCAAATATATTTTTTTCCTAATTGGGATAACATAAGGTTCGTCAATTACATGGACTCAATTTAGATTTTTTCTCTTGAAGAAATTGATGCCTCAAATTCCGCACAACACCACAACTTAGTTCAGAATTTGAGAGACATAAAACCAAGACATTTCCCTCAGCAGCGTCGAATTAAATGGAAACTTCTGCAACCATCTTTACCTGTCATAATTTCTAACCTAATGATTTCAATTTCCTACAATTCTATTTTCATGAGGTCTATGGGTTATACAATAATTCCTTTATCAAAAATATACTATCATTTTATAATCCATGATTCAGTTATCAATCTCACATCATTTAGAGATTATCAACACCAACATAATAGAAAATGGTAAACCTCCTTCAGCAAATGGTTTACATTTAATGGGATATAAGATGACCCTAATTATATCCACTTACCAATAACTCCTCTATTTTATCATTAATACACATCAACTCATAACCATACAAGTATATACAAAAAACTAGCACATTCATAAATACCAATCTACATATCTTGAGTGATTCACAACACAAAGTAAACAATCATTAACATTGAAGATAAACTAGATTCTTTAATTTAGTCAATGATAAGTATACAAAATATCTACAACATAACATTACATTAATTCATACCAAATATATATATCTTGAGTGATTCATAATACAAAGCACACAATCATTAACATTGGATATTATTAAGGATCCATCTTCTAGCTAAAGTTAATTTTATAAAATGTCTACAACAGAATAGTACATTCAAATAAACTAAGTCCACATATCCTGAGCTATTCATAAGTGAATCGAAAATCATAATTAATGGAAAAGTAGGATTATTTCCCTATGTACATACTCTAATTTCAACCAATCTTACCAATCATAATATTCTTAACATGAATTGCATTACAATTTCCTTAAAAAACACTAAATATTTAAACAAGGTTAATGAAGTCTAGTATGATGTGCCACTATTAAGTTTCCTTAACATATGATAGAGTTTCATTCAATTTCTTCATACCTTTACAACTCATATGCTCCTTCGAACAAAAAATCAATATTTGAAAAAGTAACCTTTTATAAAAAAAGAACTCAAGGTTCTACCTATACATATTTTTCTTAGCCTCAACATCATCTCACCATTGGAAATTTTGAGTCCCTAAGTCAAAGTTGTCATTGATGT
Source organism: Wollemia nobilis (assembly GCA_028583015.1). Classification (NCBI taxonomy): domain Eukaryota; kingdom Viridiplantae; phylum Streptophyta; class Pinopsida; order Araucariales; family Araucariaceae; genus Wollemia; species Wollemia nobilis. The sequence continues at coordinate 1,427,310 of JAQPPZ010001108.1, forward strand.
CACCAGATAAAGTCATCATTAATATCAAGGACTTCGTCAGGAAATAAAGTTAAGGTTGTTATTTGATATCCAGGAAGAACGCCAAAGGTCAAGAGAATCAGTGCAAAATTTAAAATAAAAAGGGCTCCATAATATCTTAATAGTATATGGAAGCATAAGTTAAAAGGGTTTTCATAAAATCTCAAGGAGGCTTGTGCAAAGTTAAAAAAGGAGATATAATATTTTTTATAAATTGTTATAATTACAGTGACACTGAGAGGGGGGTGAATCAGTGTGATCTTTTAATATTTAAACTTGCAATACTTAAAACTGAAATAAAGCAAATTTAAACCAGATAGAACAAAAAAGCATCACACATAACACAGATTTAACGAGGTTCACCAATGTGGCTACTCCTCAAAAAGGGCTACTTGGACTACCATCCAAATCCAACCTTTGCAAAGCAATGATTTTACAACTTATTTACTAGCACCAACTGGAAGGAGCACCAACCCCTCAATTTTTTTGCACCAATAGAAAGGAGCACCAACCCCTAATTCACCAGCACCTACTGGAAGGAGCACCAACCCCTTATGCCAAGCTACAACTTGGACTTCAATAGAAACAATGAAAAATAACTGAATAATACCTTCACCTTATTGCTCACAGTCTATAGATTCTATGCACTCTGCTTCTGCTACGCAATTTCTTCGCACCACCAGTTTGCTTCTGCGCAATAGCACCGTACGATTCGCTTTTACACAAGCAAATGATCACTTCTACTCCTTTGCACTTTCCAGATTTTAGTTCGCTCTCACTTCGCACTTAGATTGACTCGACTCAACCTCTACAACTCAAGCACTTAATTCGCGTAAATTTGATCCACACACTTGCACACTCAAACTCCGAAATAGCCCTCCTTAAATAAAAGAAATTTAAAACTTGAAATATAGTCGGCTGGAACCCTAAATATCGTCAGCTACAAAACCCTAAAATCTGTCAGCCTAGATTCAACTTTGTCGGCTTCAACCCTAAAGATCATTGGCTGCAAAACCTAAATTTCATTAGCCCAGATTCAACTTTGTCGGCTTCAACTGCCTCTGCCACCTCTGTCACTTTCCTATAGCTTCTGTCGCAAAACTGCAACATGTCACAATATTGCGACACCTTTTACATCCGTACACCTTCTTATCCCTACTGTCGCAAAATCACGACACTTTTGGCCTTTGTTTGTTTTGACAATGTTTTTGTCATGAAATCGTGACACTTCTAACTATTGCTGACGTCATCCTTACTTCTGTCATGAAATCACCACGTTCCTTGCTTTCTCAACCTTTTCTTGGCTTGTACCAGCGAAAATAGAACATGTCATGAAATTGCGACATTCTCGGCCTCCTTGTTCACTTCGTCGCTTACAGCTGTGAAAACTAGACATGTCACGAAATCGCGATGTCTTTCTCTGCCTTGTGTCTTTTTGTCGTTTGCCCGCAAAATTGAAACATGTCGCAAAATCGTGACATTTCTCTTGCCTTATGCTTTTTCTGTCTTTGGCCCATGAAACCGGAACATGTCGCAAAATCGCAACACTTTTTATACTTAGCACTTTCTCTTTGAACCTGTCGTGAAATCGTGACACTTTTCATCCTTAGCGCTTTCTCTTCGAACCTGTCACGAAATCGTGACACTTTTCATCCTTAGCACTTTCTCTTCGAACCTGTCACGAAATCACGACAATTTTCATCCTTAGTGCTTTTTCTTCGAACATGTCGTGAAATCGTGATAGTTTTCTTCCTTAGCGCTTTTTCTCCAAACATGTCACGAAATCACGACAGTTTTCTTCCTTAGCGCTTTTTCTCCAAACATGTCGTGAAATCACGATAGTTTTCTTCCTTAGCACTTTTTCTCCGAACATGTCGCGAAATCGTGATAGTTTTCTTCCTTAGCGCTTTTTCTCCAAACATGTCACGAAATCGCGACAGTTTTTCTTGCCTACTAAAAATGTCGCGATATCGCGACACTTTTCTTACTTGTCTTTTTCTTTGATATTTTGCAAATAGGCAACTATGGTCTTCTTGGAAACTCACTGTCCATGCTCTGAATAACCTTTGAACTTCTGTCCTCTGCATATGAATGACTTCTGAACTGCCTTTCCACTGCATCATTAGATCTAACTGCCTGTGTTGACAACAATGACAAAACTCTTGCAACACCTTGCTCAACAATCTTCCCCTTTGGAATTGTTGGCAACACCTATGTAAATTCCTGTAACTCTTCTCCCCCTTTGTCAATAATACCAAAGGGCTACTGCAGACTCCCCCTGAGTCCATACACACAATTCTCAGGCACAATTTGTTGCACTTAGCACAAATTATGATCATGAGCAAAAGAATAGTCAAATACTCAAATGCTTCCCCTGAGAAAGTGATCCCTATAGCTAGTCACTTATTGGGAAGTGTGACTACTCCAAATTTGTTTCAAAGGTACTCAAACACTTCCTTGGGCAATGGTTTTGTAAAAATATTTGCTACTTGTTCTGTGGTTGGGACAAAATCCAATTTAACTTCTCCTTCTACAACTTTCTCCTTCAAAAAATGATACCTGATGGCAATGTGTTTAGTCTGTGAATGAATTACTGGATTCTTGGAGATGTTAATTGCACTCGGTGTTATCACACTTAACCGATATTGGTTCACTAAAATTAATACCAAGATCTTTCGGAGTTTGTTTCATCCACAAAACTTGTGTACAACAAGTTGTTGCTGCAATATATTCTCGCCTCACTTGTTGATAAAGAAACCGACTCTTGTTTCTTGTTGTGCCAAGCAACCAACCTCGTCACCGAGATAAAAAACACCTCCACTTGTACTCTTCCTATCATCAACACATCCTGCCCAATCTGATCTCGAATAAGATATAAGGGTGAAGTCTTTTCCTTTTGGATACCATAACCCATACTCCATAGTACCCTTGAGATATCTGAGAATCCTTTTTACTGCTGTCACATGAGTCTCTTTGGGACTGGCTTGAAATATTGCTACCATGTAAACTACCTGCAGAATATCTGGTCTGGTAGCTGTTAAATAAAGTAAGCTTCCAATCATTGATCCGTACATGGTTTGATCTACAGGTGGAGATTTGTCATATTTACTCAACTTGCAGCCTATCACCATAGGAGTGCTAATTGGCTTCTGAGTCCTCCATAGTGAATCTTTTTAGCATCTCTTTCACATATTTGACTTGGAAAATAAATATGCCTTTCTCATTTTGATTAACTTGTAACCCAAGAAAGTAAGACAGTTCACCAATCATAGACATTTCAAATTCTTTCTGCAATTTATTTGCTAAGTCTTTACATGATTCATCTTTGCTGCTGCCAAATATGATATCATCTACATAAACAACAAGAACAATAAGATGCCCATTTTCTGTTTTGACATACAGATTACTGTCCACCATACCTTTCTTAAACCCTTGTTGAGAGAGATAGTTATCTAGCTGTGCATATCACACTCGGGGTGCCTGTTTTAAGCCATATAAAGCTTTCTTTAATTTGTAGACAAGATTGGGATCTTCACCAATTTGGAAACCATCTGGTTGTTCAATGTAAACTTCTTCTTCAAGTTTTCCATTTAAGAAAGCTGATTTTACATCCATCTGGTAAACTCTGAAATTCTTATGAACTGCTAAGGCTAGAAACATTCTGATTGCTTCTAATCTGGCCACAGGTGCAAAAGTCTCTTCAAAATCAATGCCTTCAACTTGTGCATACCCTTTACAGACCAATCTAGCTTTATTTCTAACTACCTGTCTGTCTTCATTCAATTTATTTCGAAATATCCATTTGGTGCCGATTACATTCTTATCTAACGGTCTAGGAACTAATTCCCAAGTTCTATTCTTTTCAATATGATCTAACTCCTCCTTTATTGCCTTCATCCAACTATCATCTTTGCTTCATAAAAGAGAGTAGTTACTTACTACTTTCTTTCTTGTCTGAATACCAGCTGTGGGATCTCCAATAATTTGATCTCTGGGATGATTCTTCTGCCAGCTGCCTATTTTGAATTTCTTATTTTCTTCCACCTCTGAGTCATCAATTAAGTCATCTGAGTTAAGAGATGGTTTCTTTTCTGTTTCATTTTCCTCATCTCCTTCAATGAATTCTTCATAAATTGGGTAGTTTTATTCATAGTTAACTATTCTTTCCCTTCATCAAATTTAACATCAGCACTGTCCACAATTTTCTTGAGTCTCTTGTTGTAACATTTATAAGCTTTGCTCTTTATCGAATACCCAACAAAGACACCTTCATCTGCTCTATTTTCAAACTTCCCAAGATTATCTTTAGTTTTTCTGATGTAACACTTACAGCCAAATACTTTGAGGTGTTTTGCTGTTGCCTTTCTACCAAACCACATCTCATAAGGAGTTTGCTTTCATGAGTTATTAGCATGTACCTGTTTTGGATGTATACTACAGTATGGACTACTTTCCAAAATATTTCTGTTATTTTGTTTTTCGCCAGCATAGTTCGTGCCATTTCTTGTACTGTTCTATTCTTTCTTTCAACCATGCCATTCTACTGGGGTGTTCTAGCTGCTAAATATTGTCTCCTGATACCATGTCGTTCATAGTATTCTATAAACTCATTTGAGATGAATTCTCCTGCTCTATTTGATCTCAAACATTTAATTCTTTTTCTTGTTTCATTCTCAACTAGATGTTTGAAATATCTGAACATTCCAAAAGCTTCTATTTTATTCTTTAAGAAGAATATCCATGTCATTCTGGAATAATCATCAATACATAACATAAAGTATTTGTCACCATTTATGCTTTGAGTTCTCATGGGTCCACACAAGTCTGTATGTATAAGATCCAGAGGTTTACTGGTGTGGTAATCTTTTGTTTTGAATGAGGTTCTGGTTTGCTTTCCCTTTTGACATGAAGCACAAATACTATTTGAAGGTTTTATAATGGTTGGAATGTCTCTTATAGCCTATTTCGAGCTGATTTTCACTAGATTATCAAAACTAATGTGTCCAAGACTCTTGTGCCATAGCCAATTTTCTTCTTCCTATCCAATGAAACAATTACCTTCTGTAGTTTCTGAGAGTGCGTATAGGTTGCCAAATGTCCTTGATCCAGTAGCTATCAATTTTCCACTGTTTGATTTCCTGACTTCACAACCCTGCTTCTTGAAAACAACTTCATGTCCATTATCACGAGATCCGACTAACACTCAACGAGGTTATGTTTCGGACCATCCACAAACAAAACTTCTTCTGTCTTGATCTTCCCATTACTAATTTGAACTGATCCTTTTTCGATTATCTTAGCTCCATCATTATTTCCAAATTTTACAGAACCACCCTCATATTTCTATAATTTTTCAAATTTCTGTTTATCACCTGTCATATGACTTGAGCATCCGCTGTCAAGTATCCAAGGTACCCTTTTACTATGTGCCTTGAAAGCTGTTTGAACTATTAAGGATTCCTTTACTTCCTGAGGCTGCTCTTTCTATTTCCACTCTGATTTGGCTACCGTAATGGGCTCTAGTTTGGACTTTCCTTTTCCAGTATCTTGAGTATATATTTCAAAAGGATTTCTATTTTGTCTTGTCCTATTTGGTTGAAATTTTTTTTATGAGGTTGATTTGCAGCTAAAAGACTACGACAGTTTCTTGCAATATGTCCAAAGTTATGACAATTAAAACATTCTATTGCATAATTTAATGGTGAAAAAGCATTTCTACTGAAGATATTTCTTGGTCCTGCATTATACTTGCAATCTACAATTTTATGCCCATAACCATTACACTTGAAACAGAAACCAAAAAAGAAATGATTGAACCTAAAAGATGGTTTTTGCCAGGATGTTGTAGGAGCCATAGATCTTCTTTTCTTTTGATGTGTGACCTTGGTAAATCCATCATTTTCAGTTCTATTTTCGGGCCAGGCATTACTGCTTTCATTTGCCTGAGTTGTTTTTCTTTCATCAGTCTGTTTCTTCTCTTCATTCCTTATAGTTTCTACATTTTTGGCTTTTGGTCCATTTGACGATTCTCCTTCCACGAAGCCTAGACCAAATTTGATGCCAGCAGGTCTTTGATAACTTAAAATTTTATCCAGCTTCATCAAAATTTCTTCACGCTTTTGATGGTAGCTGATTTTTTGATCCAGTTCTTGCATCTGCATTCGTAGACTAACATTCTCTTCTTCTAGTTTACAACAGTAATCTATCTTCATGGTTATCTGAACTTCGAGATCCTTAGATATTTTTTTGTATTCTTCTGTTTGTATTTTCAAACTGGTTATAATATCATTTGCATCCTCAAGCTTCCTTGAAAGTTTATAATTCTTTCTTTTCTCAGATTTCCATTCTACGAGAGCAGAGACCAGCTCTCCTTCTAGATCTACTTCAGCCTCAGGATTTTTAGCAGAAACTTTAGAATTCATTACTTCCCTCTTTTCTGATTGTTCTACCTCTTCCAATTTTTTTGATTCACATGCCATGAATAGAACTTCACCTGTTTCTTCTTCAGAATCCTCACTAGAGTTGTCTTCTGAAGAATTTGCATTCCTAGAGATGAAACTTTTCTTTTTAAAGTTGCCTTTCCTGAAGCTTGATTTTTTCTTCCAGTCATTTCTTTCTTGGTGCAAAGCTTCCTCTCCCTAGTTCTTCTCATTGAGTGGACATTTTGTCGCAAAGTTCCCAATGCCTCCACAGTTAAAACATTTAAAAGGTATATTTCCTTTGTATTTTCCTTTTCCCTTTCTTAGTTTTTTGACAAAATTTGCTTCCATTTCATCAGATGCCTCCTCTTCTTCAGACTCTTGTTTTGTGTCTTTGCCTTTTAGGGATTTAAAGGCTGCTTCTCTATCTGTGGGATTAGACCTTCCTATTCTCATTTCAAAAGTAGTCAAAGAACCATGCATCTCATCCATACTAAAGAGATTTAGATCTTTGGCTTCTTCTATGGCTGAGACTTTAGAATCAAATCTAGGAGGGAGTGATCTTAATACCTTTTTCACGATAGTAGCATCATCCATATCTTCGCTGAGACCTCTGATTGAATTAGTGACCCATTGAATCTTTGCATGAAAGTCTCTATGTTCTCATTAAGGATTCAAATTGAGCTCGATGTGTTTGAAGCTTGGCCTCCTTAATCCTATCATCTCCTTCATGAATGTTCTCTAGTTTATCCCATACATATTTCGCTGATTCATAGTTTATGATCTTGACTAGCTCACTGTCCACTAGTCCACACATGATGGCATTTTTTGCTTTTGAATCATTTTCAAATGCCTTTTTATCGATAGTGTCTATTGGAGCGGTGGTAGGAGCTTTGTAACCATTAACTACTATACCCCAGATGTCAAAACCCAAAGCACAGAGATATGTCTACATTCTAATTTTCCAAAACGCATAATTAGTTCCATCAAACAATGGTGCTTTGTTTGAGGAGAAACCTTCACCACTTGCCATTGCGTCACTTCCAAGATCACCCTAGCTATTTGAGCCTATTCAGGAACCTCGCTCTGATACCAATTGTTATAATTATAGTGACACTAAAAAGGGGGTGAATCAGTGTGATCTTTTAATATTTAAAATTGCAATACTTAAAACTAAAATAAAGCAAATTTAAACCAGATAGAACAAAAAAGCATCACACATAACACAGATTTAATGAGGTTCACCAATGTGGCTACTCCTCAAAAAGGGCTGCTTGGACTACCATCCAAATCCAGCCTTTGCAAAGTAATGACTTTACAACTTATTTACCAGCACCAACTGGAAGGAGCACCAACCCCTCAATTTTTTTGCACCAACAGAAAGGAGCACCAACCCCTAATTCACCAGCAACTTCTGGAAGGAGCACCAACCCCTTATGCCAAGCTACAACTTGGACTTCAATAGAAACAATGAAAAATAACTGAATAATACCTTCACCTTATTGCTCATAGTCTGTAGATTCTATGCACTCTACTTCTGCTACGTAATTTCTTCGCACCACCAATTTCCTTCTACGTAACAGTCTCGTACAATTCGCTTTTACACAAGCAACTGATCACTTTTGCTCCTTTACACTTTCCAGCTTTCAGTTCACTCTCACTTTGCACTTAGATCTACTCGACTCAACCTCTACAACTCAAGCACTTAATTCGTGCAAATTCGATCCACACACTTGCACACTCAAACTCCAAAACAACCCTCCTTAAATAAAATAAATTTCAAACTTGAAATATAGTCGGCTAGAACCCTAAAGATCATCGACTGCAAAACCCTAAAATTTTTCAACCCAGATTCAACTTTGTCGACTTCAACCCTAAAGATCGTCGGCTACAAATCTTAAATTCTATTGGCCCAGATTTAACTTTTTCAGCTTCAACCGCCTCTGCCACCTCTGTCACTTTCCTATAGCTTCTGTCGTGAAACTGCAACATGTCACGATATCACGACACCTTTTACATTTGTACACCTTATTATCCTTGCTGTCATGAAATTATGACACTTTTGGCCTTTGTTTGTTTTGACAATGTTTTTGTCACGAAATCATGACACTTCTAACTATTGCTGACGTCATCCTTACTTCTGTCAAAAAATCATGATGTTCCTCGCTTTCTCAACCTTTTCTCAGCTTGTACCAACGAAAACAGAACATGTCGCGAAATTGCGACATTCTCGGCCTCCTTGTTCACTTCGTCGCTTGCAGCCATGAAAACCAGACATGTCGCAAAAATGCGACGTCTTTCTCTGCCTTGTGTCTTTTCTGCCGTTTGCCCGCTTAACCGGAACATGTCGTGAAATCATGACATTTCTCTTGCCTTATGTTTTTTCTGTCTTTGGCCCGTGAAATCGAAACATGTCACGAAATCGTGACACTTTTTATACTTAGCACTTTCTCTTTGAACCTGTCGCGAAATCGTGACACTTTTCATCCTTAGCGCTTTCTCTTCGAACCTGTCATGAAATCGTGAAACTTTTCATCCTTAGCACTTTCTCTTCGAACCTGTCACGAAATCGTGACACTTTTCATCCTTAGTGCTTTTTCTTCGAACATGTCGCGAAATTGTGACTGTTTTCTTCCTTAGCGCTTTTTCTCCAAACATGTCACGAAATCGCGACAGTTTTCTTCCTTAGTGCTTTTTCTCCAAACATGTCATGAAATCATGACAGTTTTCTTCCTTAGCGCTTTTTCTCCAAACATGTCGCGAAATCGTGACAGTTTTCTTCCTTAGCGCTTTTTCTCCAAACATGTCACGAAATCGCAACAGTTTTTTATTTAAATTTAGTGAGAATTTAAATTTTATAAATAAATATTATTTACACCATGGTATGCAATGAGAAGGAAGCAATAAACTCAAATATTTGCTTTTATAATATTAAGTGATATGGTTAAAAGCCCAAAGTAAAATATTTATAATATTCATTATAATATTTTACAATACCCAAAGATGGGTTTGGAGTTAAAAACTTTCAAAGCTCTTTTATTAAGGTCCTAATCTTCGCCAACGTCATGTGGTGGTGAAAGCATTCAAAGTGCCAATGTTTTACAAACATTGAGGAAATTAATATATATACCTATGTCCAAAGGGCATTAAAATTTATCCTTGCTTGATTGATTATTATTTGGATGCAAAGTGAAAGAAGACCTCATGATAATTTTGTGGATTTCATGTGTAGCGAATAATTCAAAACAGAAAGCATAAATCATTCGAAGTCCAACTAGGCAACATGGCCTAGTGGCGAGTGAGCAGGTGTGAAAGCATTTTTTGGCAAGAGAACCAGTTTTTGAAACATGACAGTATGCTTGGTAGTCATGTTGGTTGAAGTCACCAAAGGCTCATGTTTTTGCAAAGGGTAATAAGGGAGGCACGACTTGAAGCATGCGGTGATTTTTTAGTCTTAAATGAGTGCATAGCTCGTATGGTGGTTGAAGCCGCAACTAAGGATTTCATCGCGAGAATTGTTGAAGGTTCGAATCCCTCCGAAGGTGAGGTAAATATTTTACATTAAATTTTTATTATTTGCCTAAGTTGGGAGGTATAAGGGTTGTTAGTGGAATTGTTTAAAAATGTTGCTTATTGGATAGTGGTGGTAGTTGAAAATTATCACTTGGAGCAATAAGGAGGTGTTTGGTTTTAATTTTTAATAAAGTTTTAAATTACTATATTGGCATATTGATGGATTAAGACATTTGAGTATTGTTGTAATTTTAATAAGGGATTTTTGTGTTAAAGAAGATTATTGTGAAGGTTTTGAATATTATTTTAATCTAGAGTGATAAGGTGTAAATATTGATATCATTTTGTATTGTGTTTTTGAGAAAATTATTATATTCTAACCCTTATTGAGATTGGAAAAGAAGTGAGTACAAGTGTGATAGATTTTTGAGATCAACTCCTTATCAAGAAAAAAGGCATGGGCAAATTATTCCTTGGTTGAGTTGATTGATTGGATTTCTAGAAAATAATGTTTGGAGTGAAAAGGATTTGATTAGGGTTTCCTTTTTGAAAGTGTTTGCGTTAATGCTCCAAGGTTTTCTAGAATTAACTGTTGTGATTAAAACCTTGTTTTATAAATATTGTTGTTGAAGCCATTGGTTGTGTGAAGAACTTTAGTTAGTGTTTTGAAAAGAACATGAGTATAATTGTTATGTGAAGATTGATTTATATGCATTGTTGTTGAAGTGAGTTGTTGTGCAAAGAAATTGAACTAGGGTTTGAAAAGAACACGAGTATCATTGTTATGTGAGATTTGTTGTTGAGCATTGTTGGAAATATTTTGAGTTGGTGTTTACATGCTTGGACTAGGGTTTGTGAGCAAGGATTGTTTGTTGAGTAATTGATTGAGTAGAGTTTATTTAGCCTAGTCAAGTGGATGTATGAAGTGATTTTTCAAGTTCCATAAAAAAACTATTCTATATTCTTATTTGAGTTGAGGAAGTGTTTGAGAATGGAGTTGAAACATAATGGGTCTCTAACAATTCACTTTATGTTTCTATGAGTTTGGATAAGTTCTGTGTGAGATTATTGAGCATATTTGGATAAGTTATGTGTGGACTTGTTGAGAATATTGGATAGGTTATGGGTGGACCTATTGAGAAGATTTAAATAAGTTTTATGTGGAATTATTGAGCAGATTGAAAAAATTCTGAGTGGACCTGTTGAGCAGATTTGAATAAGTTTTGTGTGGACTTATTGAGAAAATTTAATAGGTTATGAGTGGACCTATTGATTAGATTTGAATAAGTTATGTGTAGAATTATTGAGCAGATTGGACAGTTTCTGAGTGGACCTATTGAGCTGATTTGAATAAGTTCTGTGTGGGCTTATTAAGGAGTTTGGACAGGTTATGATTGGACCTATTGAGTAGATTTGAATAAGTTCTCTGTGGACTTATTGAGCATATTTGAGCAAGTTCTATGTGGAATTTTTGAGAAAATTTGAGCAAGTTCTGAGTGGACTTGTTAAGCATATTTGAGCAGGTTTTGAGTGGACCTGTTGAGTATATTTGAGCAAGTTCTAAGTGGAATTGTTGAGCAGATTTATGCTAGACCGAATGGAATGTGTTTAATGCAAATTTGAGATAGAGCTTTAGAGGTGATATAGCAGAGAGGACAATAGTCTCCAGTGGATAGAGATCCATCAGCCAGGGCAGTGAGGATAGGTCTTTTGATTGGGGATAAGAGTATTTAGTGGTGAGAGATCCACAAGCTAGTGTCGTGGAGGTAGTAGTATTATAGAGGATCACCAGCCAGAGCAGAGGAGAAGGAGTTCTCTAGTTGATATAAATCCATAAAATTGATTTAGGGGATTGGTGTCTCCTTTGGATAGAGGTCCATAAATATTGTAATTGGTAAGGATTCCCAAGAGATTGATTGAGAAAATTTTAGCAAAATATTTTTTGTGTGGAGTAGCCCACATTGGATGAACCACATAAATTATTGTGTGTCTATTATTTGTGGTGATTTATGCATTGCTTTAATTTATGCTATTAATATTGCTATCTACACATTGCTTAATATTGATTTTGAAAGAAAAGTAAAAAGTGGTCTTATACTGTTCACCCCCCTATCGGTATAAGCTTGTGTTATTCAATTGGTATCAAAGCGGGTTCCTTCAAAAGAGTTTAACAAATTTAAGGAAAGGCTAATAAGAACACAATGGATCCTAAGGAAGTGTCCTCAAATAATTCAACACCATTATTTTATGGAAATGACTATATGTATTGGAGTACGATGATGAAGATCTACCTAATGGCACTTGGCAATGAAATTTTGTAATCAGTGGAATTTGGATACGATCCCTTAATCAATCGTCCTACAGATAAGGAATGTAAGCTTATACAACACTATAATTCAAAAGCAATGAATGCACTTGTGAGAGGTTTGTGTAGAACAGAGTCTATGAAAGTTATGCATTGTCAAACTACAAAAGATATGTGGGATAAATTGTAAAATATATATGGAGATAAAAGTGTCAAGAAAGCAAAGAGTCGAAATATCAAAAAACTACTTGAAGAATTACGAATGAACGAAGAGGAAAATATTAGTGCTTACCTAATTAAAATTTATGAGGTTGTTAATAATATGTGAGGACTTGGTATGAAGATTGATGAATCTAATGTTTGTGATAAAGTCTTAAGATCTCTTCCAAATACACTTAGTGAACATGTTTCTGCTATAGAAGTATCAATAGATGGTGATACTTTGACAAGAGATAAGTTGCTTGGTATGCTCACAACATTTGAGATAAGAACAAAATATCCTATGTCCTAGAAGGAAGCAACATTCAAAGCAACCAATAAGACAAAGGGTAAGAAATCAAAATCAAGCAATGAGTCATCTAGTGATGAAGAAGCTAACTATGGTAGAAGAGATAAGGACTATAGAAGATCTAGAGATCTAATATCTTTTAACTGTTTCAATTGTGGAAAGTGTGGATATTTTGCAATAGATTTTCAAGAACCTAAGAACAACAATGGTGAAGAAAAATAGGATCACAGGTACATAAAAGATATAAGAAGGATAAGCATCAGAAGAAAAGTAAGGATTGACAAAGAAGAAAAGGAAATAAATTCTTTCAAATGCAAAAGAGAAGCTACTATGCGGATAAGGCAAGTAAGTATTCAAGTGATAGTAATGCTAGTTTTTTAGACAATGATAGAGATGAAGTCCTATTTTTGATTGAAGAAAAAGAACTAGTTAATAAAAAGACTCCAGTTATTCTCAAGTGTTTTAGATGTGGTAACTTTAGACATGTTGAATATGATTGTACAAGGGATGGTTATAGAGTTTTAGTGATGATGAATATGACAATGCACTTGAAGAACTAGATGAAAATATTCTAATGGCTTTGGAGGAAGAAGTAAGTGATCCTATATAAGACAAGCCAAAATAAAATAAAGATGTGGACAAAGGTAAACAAATACAGAAATATTAAGAGAAGTATGGTTATGATATCAAGGGAGAACTTATCTATGCCCTTGACACGGTAAATAAGGTAAGAAAGCAACACTCTAAACTTGAAATTCAGTTTCAATAATATGATGCAGAGAGAATATTGCTTATAGAGGATTTATAAAAATCAAAGGCTAAGGCAAAAAGGTTCAAAGATAAGTCAGAAGCAAAGATCTTGGAATGTGAGAAGCTAGCATAAGAAATGACACTCCTAAGAGAATATTTAGAAGAATCCAAGGTCAAGATGAAAGAGTTCAAAAATAGCTTAAAGAACTTGGATAAGTTCATTAGGATACAAAAGCCTACATCAAGAAAAATAGGTCTTGGATTTGAATAGGTTCAAAAGAAATGGGAAGGAGATTCAACTTAAAGTTTTGGAGGAGAAGAAAATTTAGATGAAGATACTTCAGAAGAAGATAGTGTGAAAGATAGTGAGACATTTGAGGATGAGTTGGACAAAAATAGGAACAATTCACAAAGAAGATACAAATGGAACAACAATCAGAACAGGTCAAGAGAGACTAAGAGACCAATAAGGTCAAGATAAGGAAACATCAATAGAAGATGCTTTTCATGTCATAGGTTTGGGCACATGGATTCAAAGTGCAGGACACATGAAATAAATGAATATGAGAATAGATAGCTTTTCCATGGGTATTGCTACTCATGTAATCAGTTTGGTCACAAGGCAATAAATTGTAGGGTTCATGACAGAAGAAGATATGGCTTCACTAGGAGAAATCCTAAGATATTTGTACCTCCAAGGAATAATAACATTAAGTGTTATAAGTGTAATAATGATGGTCACACAACAAAGTGGTGTAGAGAAAAAATCCCAAAAGAGAGTATGAACATGAACAGGAATAGGAACAGGAACAGGAATAGGAACATGAATATGAATATGAACAAGAATAGAAACATTGATATGAATAGGAATAGAAACATGAACATGAATATGAACAAGAACATGCACAAGGATATGAACATGAAAAAGAACAGGGATATGGACATAGGAATTAGAAAAATCGTATAAGAAGGAAAGAGGATAAAGGCAAAGAACAATGTATTATGGGAGTAGAAATAGTCCCACCCTAGAATTAACCACATCAAAAGGAGGTGGGGAAGGGGCTAAGATAAGAGGATCATTCTTAGCCCTGAGACCCAAAGGTAACCATTTTCCATTGATTTCAAATGGGGAGAGATTTGAGTAAGGGGGAGAGACTTGATACTTGAAGAGAGCATTGATCCAGGGGGAGCAATGTCCTAGGGGGAGCAACATAGAAGAAATCAAGTTTTTGATAAATTTTTTTTGGGTTGCCATAAATGTAAAAGGGGGATATTGTTGGACATTTTGAGTCCCTAAGTCAAAGTTGTCATTGATGTCACTATATGAAGTCATCATTAATATCAAGGACTTCATCAAGAAATAAATTTGTCAAGGTTGTTATTTGATATCTAGGAAGAAGGCCAAAGTTCAAGAGAATCAGTGCAAAAGTTAAAATAAAAAGGGCTCCATAATATATTAATAGTATATGGAAGCATAAGTTAAAAGGGTTTTCATAAAATATCAAGGAGGCTTGTGCAATGTTAGAAAAGGAGATATAATATTTTTTATAAATTATTTAAATTCGATGAGAATTTAAATTTTATAAATAAATATTATTTACACCATGGTATGTAATGAGAAGGAAGCAATAAACTCAAAAGGATATTTGTTTTTATAATATTAAGTGATATGGTTAAAAGCCCAAAGTAAAATATTTATAATATTCATTATAATATTTTACAATACCCAAATATGGGTTTGGAGTTAAAAAATTTCAAAGAGATTTTATTAAGGTCCTAACCTTCATCGACGCCACATGGTGGTGAAAGTATTCAAAGTGTCAACATTTCACAAATATGGAGGAAATTAATGTATATACCTATGCCCAAAGGGCATTAAACTTTATCCTTCCTCGATTTATTATTATTTGGATGCGAAGTGAAAGAAGAGGTTGTGAGAATTTTATGATTTTTGTGCATGGTGAATAGTTCAAAACATAAAACATAGATTGTTCGAAGGCCAACTGGGTAGTTTGGCCTAGTGGCGAGTGAGAAGGTGTGAAAGCATTTTTTGGCAAGAGAGCCAACATTCGAAATGCGACAGTATGCTTGGTAGTAGTGTTGGTTGAAGGTGCCAAAGGCGCACATTTTTGCAAAGGGTAATAAGGGAGACATGACTTGAAGCACGTGGTGCTTCGTTAGTCTCAAACGAGTATGTAGCTCGTGTGGTGGTTGAATTCACGACTAAGGCATTCGTCACGTACATTGTTGAAGGTTCGAATCCCTTCGAAGGTGAGGTAAATATTTTCCATTAAATTTTTATTATTTGCCTAAGTTGGGAGGTATAAGGTTTGTTAGTGGAATGTTTTAGAAATGTTTCTTATTGGATAGTGGTGGTAGTTGAAAATTATCACTTGGAGCAACAAGGAGGTGTTTGGTTTTAATTTTTAATAATGTCTTAAATTACTATATTGGCATATTGGAGGATTAAGAATTTTGAGTATTGTTTTAATTTTAACAAGGGGTTTTTGTTTTAAAGAAGATTATTGTGAAGGTGTTGAATATTATTTTAAGTTGGAGTGATAAGGTGTAATTATTGATATCATTTTGTATTGTGTTTTTGAGAAAAATATTATCTTCTAACCCTTGAGATTGGCAAAGAAGTGAGTATGAGTGTGACAAATTTTTGAGATCAACTCCTTGTCAAGCAAAAAGGTATGGGCAAATTCTTCCTTGGTTGACTTGATTGATTGGATTTATAGAAAATAAATTTTGGAGTGAAAAGGATTTGATCAGGGTTTCCTTTTCAAAAGTGTTTTTATTTAATGCTTCAAGGTTTTATGGAATTAAGTGTTGTAATTAAAACCTTGTTTTATAAGCATTGTTGTTGAAGCCATTGGTTGTGTGAAGAACTTGAGTTAGGGTTTTAAAAATAAAATGAGCATCATTGTTATGTGAAGATTGATTTATATGCATTGTTATTGAAGTGAGTTGTTGTGCAAAGAACTTGAACTAGGGTTTGAAAAGAACATGAGTATAATTGTTATGTGAGATTTGTTGTTGAAAATTGTTGGAAACATTTTGAGTTGGTGTTTACATGCTTGGACCAGGGTTTGTGAGCAAGGGTTTTTTGTTGAGTAATTGGTTGAGTAGAGGTGATTGAGCCTAGTCAAGTGGATGTATGAAGTGATTGTTCAAATTCCATAAGACAAACTATTCTATATTATGATTTGAGTTGAGAAAGTGTTTGAGCGTTGAGTTGAAACTTATTGGGTCTCTAAAAATTCACTTTATGTTTCTATGATATTGGATAAGTTCTATGAGAGCTTATTGAGCAGATTTGGACAAATTATATGTGCACTTGTTGAGCATATTGGACAGGTTCTGAGTGGACTTATTGAGCAAATTTGAATACGTTATGTGTGGACTTATTGAGCAGATTGGATAAGTTGAGTGGACGTATCAAGAATATTTGAATAAGTTCTGTGTGGACTTATTGAGAAGATTGGATAGGTTCTTAGTGGACCTATTGAGAAAATTTGAATAATTTTTGCATGGACTTATTGAGAAAATTGAACATGTTCTGAGTGGACCTATTCAGTTGATTTGAATAAGTTCGGTGTGGACTTATTGAGCAGATTGGACAGGTTATGAGTGGACCTATTGATCAAATTTGAATAAGTTCTATGTGGAATTATTGAGCATATTTGATAAAGTTTTGTGTGGACTTGTTGAGAAGATTTGAGCAAGTTCTGAGTGGACTTTTTGAGCATATTTGAGCAGTTTTTGAGTGGACCTGTTGAGAATATTTGATGAAGTTTTGAGTGGACTTGTTGAGAAAATTTGTGCTAGACTGAATAGACTGTGTTTAGTGCAAATTTGAGACAAAGCTTTGGAGGTGACAGGGCAAAGAGGACAATAGTCTCTAGTGGATAGAGATCCATAAGCCAGGGTAGTGAGGAAAGGTCTTATGAGTGGAGACAAGAGTCTTCAATAGAGAGAGATCCACAAGCCAGTGCATTGGAGGCATTAGTATTCTAGAGGATCACTATCTAGAGTAGAGGAGAAGGATTTTTGCAGTGGATAGAGATCCACAAACTTGATTTAGGGTATTGGTGTCTCCTTTGGACAGACGTGCATAAACATTGTAATTGGGAAGGATTCCCAAGAGATTGATTCAAAAAATTTTAGTGAAATATTTTCTCCGTGGAGTAGCCCACATTGGGTGAACCACGTAAATTGTGGTGTCTCTATTGTGTGTGGTGATTTGTGCATTGCTTTTATTACTGCTATTGATATTTCTATCTACACATTGCTTAATATTTATTTGGAAAGAAAAGTAAAAAGTGATCTTATACTGTTCACCCCCTCTTAGTATAAGCTTGTGTTCTTCAGTAGTTTCAAAATGGCCATCCGAACTCAAATAGTCATTTTACAACCTAGCTAAACAAACACAACACTAAAAATATATTTGGGGATATGTTATAGATCATTCTACTACAAGTATTATAAAGCAAGTTAAATATACTATGTTGGAAATATTGAGTACATTGTTTGTCATTGATGTCAAAGGTGAAATGGTTGAGAATTACCTTCAAGGTTGAAATATTAAAGTGCAAGACAAATATATTCAAAGGATACATGAGGTAGAAAAATTGATGTCAAAGGTGCATAATAAGACAAAATTATTATCCAAGGATAATGAGGTAAGTCAATATATAGAGGTAATAATATTTAAATGCCAAATTTAAATATTATAAAATACAAGGCTTAAAATATTTTATTGAAAAATATTTATAAGACCACCATGGGCCAAAGGTTTAAGGTTTACAATATTTAAATCTTTTTAGATTTAAATATTCCAAAAGAAAAAAGGGGTTGAGCGCCAAAATCATGGAAGCTATTTGAAAGTAAATCAAAATCAATTTCAAAATTTGAGCATAGATGCCATAACAAGAGGAGGTCAAAATTTTCATATATATTAAGGTTCAAAACTTTGCAAAGTTGTGTTGTGTGAAAAATTTGAGATATCCACTCATGCTTTCGAATGACGAATCACATAAGAGAAAGGAGCATATTTTTCAGTAAAACACACAAGGAGAATAAGGAAAAAAGGTATACGTAGAGGTTTCAGCTGATAGACTAGTGGAGTTGGTTGCAGGAGTAACACTAAGATGTTGTGTTAGAGGTGGCCACAAGTTTGAGTCACGCAAAGATTTTTTTTTGAAGAAGCACAAATTTTGATGAAATAACAAGGAAAAATTGCTACACGCATTGGTCACAACTGGTAGACTAGTGTAGCTGGTTGTAGGGGCAGTTCTAAGGCACTATGATAGATGTGGTCACTGGTTCGATTTCCTTGGAGGGAACTTTTGCAAGGTGATAAAGGAGGAAATTCGTGTGCTCTAAAAGATACAAATTTTTGATTTAAAAATTGAATGACTAAGGTTTAGCTTGTTGTGCATGATTGAATAAAAGGGGGCAAAACAATTTAAATTTGAAATTCAAAGTTGGAGGGAGTTATAAGGTGTAACAAAAGTCATTTAATTTTGTAATTTGTAATTTTATTTAGGAGTAATAAGGTGTAACAAGGTCTTGATATTGTAATGTTTTGCTTGAAATAAATTATTGCATTTTTAAGTAGGAGTTATAAGGTGTTATAGTAGTTTGATTTTTTATTGTAATTTTTGCTTTGAGAAAAAGAAAAATTTGAAGGGTTTGATTCATTGTTAAAGTTTCATATTGTGAGACCAAAAGGAGCAATAGAGCATTATTTTCAATTTTTTTTGTGTACATCTTATTTGGAAGAAATTTAATGTGGATGATTTGAAAGAGAGCTACTAACAAGTTTTTTGAAGTGGCACTTTGAAAGGGAAATTATTTTGAGATAGGTTTTGAGGGCACAACTTCATCAAAGAAAATTAAGAGGTATGGTGACATTATTCCTTCCTTAAGGTGTTTGGTTGGGCAAATATTTTGATTTTATAAAGAGGAGATATAAGGATTAGGTTCATGTGAATTTTTGAATATATAAGTGCTAGGATTTATGAACAAAGTGTGCTAGAAAATTCTTTTGTTTTGTTTTGTTTTTGTGTTCTTTGTGTTGTTTTTTTTTGTTCCTGTGTTTTTGTTGTTTTGTTTTTTTTTTAATGTTTTTTGTTATTGTTCTTGTGTTTTTTTCGTCCTTGTACTTGGGTTTCTATTTGTTTGTGTTATTTCGTGTTTTATGTGTGAGTGTTTTTTATGTATTTTATTTTTGTTTATTGTTTGTTGTTGGTTGTTTTTTATTTTTATTTTTATTTTATTTTTTTAATATTTTAGGTTTTTGTTGTGTTTATTTTTCATGTTTTTTTGGGTTATGTCTTTGTAGTGTTTTGTTGTTTTTGTCTTGTTTGTGTTTTATTATGTGGTTCTTGTGTTTTTCTATGTGGTTTGTGTTGTGGTTTATTTTATCTTATTGTGCGTGTTTGGTTGTGCTTTTGTTTTTGACACACTCAAGGAGCATGTTTTTTATTTTATTTTATTATTTTTGTTGTTATTTACTTATTTTTAAATTGGTTTTGTGTGTTTGTTTACTCCTTGAGTATGTCAAAGGTGGTAGGCCAGGTCCGAGTCCTAGGCATTTTTGGTGGAATGGATACCCTTGCCTCCTTGGGTCTTACCCAAAAGTGACATCCCTTTTGGGATGTTTTCCACACAAAAAAAAAAAAAGGTGTTATAGTGGTTTGATTTTTTATTGTAATTTGTGCTTTGAGAAAAGGAAAAATTTGAAGGGTTTGATTCATTATTAAAGTTTCATCTTGTGAGACCAAAAGGAGCAATAGAGCATTATTTTCATATTTTTTTGTGTACATCTTCTTGGGAAGAAATTTAATGTGGATGATTTGAAAGAGAGAGCTACTAACCAGTTTTTTGAAATGTCACTTTAAAAGGGAAATTCTTTTGAGACATGTTTTGAGGGCACAACTTCATCAAAGAGAATTAATAAGTATGGTGACATTATTCCTTCCTTAAGGTGTTTGGTTGGGAAAATATTTTGATTTTATAAAGAGGAGATATAAGGATTAGGTTCATGTGCATTGTTGGAAATATAAGTTCTAGGGTTTATGAACAAAGTGTGCATCATTGATTAGTGAAATTGGAACCACATGTGCTAGGGTTTGAGAATAAATTATGCAGCATTGTTGAATGAATTTGTGAAGCATTTGGGCATTGATTTGTGTGACATTGAATGTGAATTGGCAAGTGTTAGAGACTAGTTTAGTGAAGCAAATTTATGTATTATTGTGGTTGATATTTGAGAATAAATTTACAAGGAACATAAACCAATTTTGTGAAGCAAGGTTATACACTAGCGTGATTTGATTTGAAAGGAATTTGCAAGAGGTAGAGATATGATTTTATGAATGTGAGACATGTGAAAGAAACAAACTTAATGAATGTGAAGAAAAAACATTAAGCATTTGCATTGCATATTATTATTTATATGTTCTAAAAATAATTCTAGGAAGAGTATGTCTGAATTACCTAGTTGAAGAAAGCATTTCTGAAAGAGATACAAGCATTATTTTGAACATCATTTGTGTGTAAAATTTGGGATTGGTTGAGCATGTGTTAGAGAAAATTTTTGAGCAGGTTTGAGCAAGCCTGGTGAGAAGGCTTGGTGTAGTTTTAGGAAGATTTAAGAACATTTTTGTTGTTGATTTGAGCAAGCCTTGTATGAAGGCTTGGAGAATATTTGAGCAAGTCTTGTAAGAAGACTTGAAGTAGGTTTGAGGTAGATTTGAGGAAGTCTTGTTAGAAGACTTAAAATAGGCTTGAGGCAGATTTTTCAGGGTCTATAAGTAGGTTTGAAATAGTTCTGTTGATAGGTTTGAGACTATGTAGGTTTTTGTGCAGATTTGAGTAAGCCTTATGAGAAGGGCTTGGATTAGATTTGAGAAAAAAGGAGAGGTGTCTCCTATGGATAGAGATCCATGAAATTGATCATAGGGGATTGGTGTCTCTTTTGGATAGAGGTTCATAAACACTATAATAGAGAATTGGTTCCCAATAGATTTTTTGATAAAATTTAGAAGAAAAATTTTCTCTGTGGATGTAGCCCACATTGGGTGAACCATGTTAAATCCGTGTCTATCATATGTGTGATGATTTGTGTATTTATTTATTACTTCCATTGCTTATATTGGCTAATATTACTTTGGAAAGTTATTACAACTAATAATATTGGATGCTCTTGATTTTGAAAATGTAAAAGTTTTATATTATACTATCCACCCCTCTCAGTATAAGCTTGTGTTATTCATACTACTCAACATTACTAAGGCCTTAATGGCAATCACTGTTCTACTTGGTCGTCGATAACACAACACCCACCAAAATATCTTCTATAGGGTGCACAAGCTAGATTCACAATAAAGACTATAATTTCTAACAAGAAAAGTTGGGAGTACAATCTAGTTTAATTTATTCTATAACTATATTATCCATTTCATGTTCTCTATCTTTGACTAGATCCTAGCTATGATAAAATTAACATCATTATTTCCTAGCATAAAATAAAGACCTTAGTAACATACTTGGTAGCACCGTGAAGCACCAAATGTTCGTTTCCTACAACTCCTTTCTCCTACCCTCTCCTTGGTATTCCAAATTTCATACTTCTTTTCCATCACTTTTATTTTCCTTCCTCTCTATTTTTATTCAAAAGGCCACCCATTTTTCCCATCACCTGATTACCCGGAGTGTCCATTAAGGCATAGTCGTTAACACTAAAGTTGAGCTCACACATCTTCCTCCACTCAGGATACGTGGTGAGCATCAATCCTATGAATAAGATGTCTAGCACCCTCTATGATTATAAGGTGTCCCTATACTATTATATCCTTAGCATTCTTTACCTTCCATCATATGCCCTTCTATGGCATCTCTCTAGCCTTTACTACGTGGCTCCACAATGAAGATCCCCAATAGGGCTCTAATGTTATCAAAAATCTAATATCCTATTGGTTCGCAAGGTATTTATCTCTTAGATTTCTTTCCCATAAGGCATGACCTTTCTTCACTAGCCTCCATCCTATCTTTTCTGCCAAAGCCTTGTTCATATCCTTCACTTGATTTATCATTGCAAACTATAATTTTGTTCTTCTTCTCTTATCCTAATTATAAAAATATAAGCTTTTCAATATTGTTTAAATATATTATTCATTCTTACTTTGCATTTGCTTTCTACTAATATCAATATTTCAATTATATTTTTTAAATATATTTTTAAATAAAACTGATTTTTAAAATCTTAATCAGGTTACATTTAATTTGACTTACTAGTTCTTTTTGTTAAGATAACAAACCACACCCTCCATTTCCATAGAATTATAATTTTACACGTTTGATATTTTCATCCACCGGCATAAATAAAATTACCTGTGCAATTTAATTATATAAAAAACAATATAAGCACAAATAATCATGGGACCATTTTTCATTTATCTTTTGTACTAGTTTTTGAAAAGTTTAAGTTTTTTTTATGAACTCTTAAACATATTACTATAACATCTCTCACAAAACTAATTACTTAAAATTATATTTTTAATAATATAATCGGAATGATATTTTTTTAATACATTTAATTGTAAAATTTATTGCCTTTATCCTTTTGATACGTTTATGTTTTAAAATTATTAGATTTTTCTTTAGAGAGCTTATGTTAGAAGCATCTCCAAAAATGAAAATTAAATTGGAGAACTTCACGATGTTTGCTTATAAAAAATTAACGACTTCAGATTTAATAAAATTAAAAGATCATTTTGATATGAATTTTGGAGGTCACAATTTTTTTTTGGTTTGACTTGCGTTCCTGTTTTTAATATAGTAATGTTTATATATTGATTTTTCCTTACCAACCTTTAATACAATCATCACCAAATACATTGAATCAAATTTCCTTTTCTATTTCTAGGCAGATTGGATAACATTGCTTTAAGAAATGATGTAAGCTTATGATATAGTGATTTAGAATTAAGATTAGATTCGCTGTGGCTTAGTAGATGGGCCTTCATTCACGCAACCGCTATAGAATATATATTTATTTTCGCATCATACATTCTATTTTGCTATAGAATATATATTTATTTTCGCATCGTACATTCTATTTTCTCGCGTCTTCTAATAAGAACCACCAAACTTGTATTTCTTATTTTAACCATATATTCCTCCACGCATGGCCTCCAAACCAAAAAAAACAAAATGGAGTTTATAAAAAATAACATGCTGCCAAAATCATTAGCATTACCAAAGACTAACGTTAGAAGTCAAACACTAGGGACGATATTGATCACGCATTATATTCTCCCAACTGCTAATCATTTAAGAGATGACTTATCAAAACTTTTACATTATCAAAAGGCAAATTTCATACAGAATAATTTATTAAAACAATTTTATTCGTATTGACTTAAATATTTTAAAAAAACTATTAATAAAATTAACCACTATATTATCAATTTAGAAAGATGTAAAGTCATTTGTTGTATGGAGCAAGAATTGATAAATTGTCATTTTGTCTAAGACGACACTTTTAAAGATAAAAACAGAAAAAATTCCCTAAGGAGAAGATGGACACTGGTACAACATCCAATAGTAGAACAATGTTTGGAGCAATCATAGGAAGCCCTCTCATGAAAATCATAATAGAATAAGCTATGTTTCAACTATTAGGTACACAACCATAAACTAAACAAGCAAGTTCCTTGGGGACAAAGAAGAAGGTTAAGAGGAAAAATATGGTGGTATAATTGTTCAATGAACCCTATTGCAAGGTGTTGAGGATAAATACAAAAAAAAACCAACCCAATAAAGGAGTTAATAAGGTTGTGGCATAATTGTTCAGTGAACCCTATTGTAAGGTGTTGAGGATAAATACAAAAACAAACCAACCCAATAAAGGAGTTAATAAGGTTGTTTGCAATGGGACCATAGACAAACTCATGTATCTAAATCACAATTGGATATATGAATTTGTGGTGACTTGGTTACCCTAGGTATAGTATTGCCTTTAGATTATAGAATGTTGTATGGAGAAATATGACAAAGATAGGCACACTATCTACAACTAGGACTAACTAGGACTGTGATGAAATAAATATTTTAAGAATTTGGACTACATTAAGAAATAGGTATAATTGATCCAATAATATTTATAGCTATCCTCGGAGAGAAATGAGGGATGAACTACTTAGAAAAGAGGATGTGTCCATTTACACGTAGTTGAACATTAGCCAAGCCATTTTGAGATGTTGGATTGCAAAAAATACATTTCTAACCACATAGATTGATAAAAATATTCAAAGAGACATTATAATTCAAATACATATCTTATCTCATCTAGTTGGTTCCAAACCCAAAGAAACATTGTTTCTTGAAGTTACGACTATACTAGGTTGGAATTAATGGTAAGTTGTTAATGATTTGTAAAATTGTACAAATGTGTCTTCTAAGGTAGATGATAGGATAAGCTATGATTTTTATAATATGATTAACCATCCAATCATAAAAGGACTAAAAAAAAAAGGTTCCCAAGCTATTCAATGAGTTTGATAGCCTTGTCAAATCAAAATATTTGTTGAATGCAGATTTCAATCTAGAAAAACATAGATCCTTCAAGGTTTAGAGATTTTTTAAAATGCCCTATCAATTGCCTATGTTTGTACCAAATTATTTTCTCAACTTGGAATAAGGAAGGTGGACTACATAAACCAAAATTACTTGAGAGGTAAGAAAAAAAAACAAAACTCCATCCAATAATTCAATCATACAATCATCCCAATGATTAGAAGATGCAATGTAGCCATTAGTGAAATGTTAGAAATCTTGGGGTATAGGACTTTTGGTCTTATGACCTTGAGGTATTATTTATAAGTAAGATGATGGAACAAAACACTAATTAATTCTATATTCATGAAAAAAGACATAGGGTTAAAAGATAGGCCAACTTAGATAAAGATAGTGTAGAAATATCATTAAGATGGTCCATGATTGTCTTTTTGCCATTTTCATCAAAAGTGAACAAGGACTTTATGGCAATAGTTGGACTTGAAAAATAGACTATTAGGTTTAAAGGTCATTGGCATGTCTAATTAGGCAATTAGTTTTGATGTATTACTTACATTTGTGCTTGCTAATAATGAGTATCTTATTCATACTATATTTATTGTGCGTGACATTGTTCATTTTATGTTGTTATCTAAGTATTTTCTTATGACTACAATATATTATTTTGGATTATGGATAGCATAAGTAATAAACCATAGGATGTTCATTTGTAAATTTACATTGACCATACTATTTTGGATATTTCTAACCACTTAATTCCTATAATTGGCCAAGGAACATGGTATATTGTGAGATGATATACTAAATTAATCTAATGTATATTAAACAAATAAATTTGAGAAGGCAAGGTGTAAGAAATGTAATGTAAATGCAATAAAAGAAAATATAGTTGCAACCATAGTAAAATTAGTACATAATCAAAGTGCATCTTGAGAGAATCAAATAATATCAGTGTGCTTCAGTAACGCGAGTAATTTATATTAATAGAAGAAAGGTCTAACAAAAAGTGAGAGAAATGTCACAATCACTATGCAATCACAAATAAAAAGGGTAGTTTCACAATTAATAAGTAGATTTATTGCATAGTCTTTCCATTATTAGCATAGTGAGATTGCAAGAACAATCTAGAGTCCACAGAGTGTAGCTCTAACTTTCTCAAATGTCTAAAAGATAATACAATGGAACCCATAGCTCCTACTTATAGCAAATTATTAACCTAAGAAGCAACCTAAGGTAAAAGTGCATACCTATTGTATAATATCTAATTTAGGGGTATTTTTAGCAAAATAATGCACCTTTAAATTTTACAAGCCTGTAAATCATTTCTATATATGTTTATCACATTCTAACTTCTTTGTGGTGCCATGTAGATTAAAAATATTGCTTTTTGGATATTTTCTCAAATTATGTGTTGTCCTTGTCTTGCTTGAGCTAAAAATGGTGATTCACCAATTTAAATATTATGATCCACACATTTAAAATATGGTGATTTTTTAATATCTAAGAAAAATTGCATTTTTTGACGAATTACACTTCCCAAAATTAGCCAATTTTCTAAAATATTTTTAAAATTTTATTGCTTGAAAATATCACTACTAGGGATACAAAATTAATTTATCTTATTCTTTATGCATTATTCGTTTTGGGAATTCAAAGGTCATGGTTGAGATACTATATATATTAATATAAGTAATTAAAATTAACTACTTCAGAAACAAATTAAAATTCTAATTTATATCTCCTATAGTAAATACATTGATATTTACCTTTCTAACCTATATACTAGTCTAAACATACATTGTTCATTTTTATTTCCTACTATAATTGTTTCTTTAATCTAAATTGCTACCATTCCCCCTCTAAATTTTCTTAATTTACCACTATCCTTACAATATTACTTCTAGTATGTTAATCATATTGTACTAGAGTGACACTATGTAGCATTATCTTTGAAATAAATTAAATCTCAATTTACTACATTAGCACCAATATAACACTATAAATATTAGTGCTAGGTTTTTTACCTATGAAAAACTAAGATAGTGACACTAGGATGATGGTGTAACAATAAAAATAAGTAGTGATAATTCAAAAGAGTTAATAAAGGATACAAGTGGCAATATGATAAGCCAAAGGACAAAAATAGGAAAGGTTACAACTCCTAGATATGTGAAGAGTTCAATAGTCAATTATTGAAGAGTCACCTTTCTATGTCTATATTATGGAGATAATATTCATACAATGTAAATGGGAAAATGGTTTGTAGCAATCACCATGGCACTCATTCATAATAAATCCTGTATACATATTATTGAGAAATATTATTGTAAGTATATTTCATGCTTGTACATGAATGAATTTAGCCATTTACAATCATATTTGATATTATTGTGAATGTTATTATAATATATATTGGCCAGTATATATATTTGATTGCTCATATAATTAATTATACTCTTGATTATTGATATAAGTCCTGAAATGTTATATTTGGAACTAACATAGTTTAGCTTAAAATCCAATAGTGGTATCGAAGTTACTAATTAAAATCTATCCATTGTTGATAGAGTCATATTTAGATATACTTCGAGTAGTCTCTATTATAACCATAAAAGGAAGACTTAAGTGTGATTGCTATAAATTTTGAATTTACAAATTATTTGATATTCGATAAAGATTTATAAGAGTAGATATTGAGGGGACAATTAAAAGTCACCCTGATTTGGATGCTAGGGTCTATCCACTTGGTTCAAAGAAAACCAGTGAATTCAAGGACTCAAAAATAATAGATTAAGAGCTAACTCAAAATAAATTTTGACGTGAGAGGACATTCAAAGTCACCCTAATAATAGTTTGGTTCTCTATAAAAGAAAATAATAGTAGTGGCCAAATCCAACTAAGAAGATTATTGTTCTTAAGTTCAACCTAAGACATCAATATTAAAAGAAAGTATAGAGAATAATCTAAGCTTCTAGAGTATAGAGAAGCAATATAATATTCTAGAGAATAGAGAAGCAATACAAGATTCTAGAGATAATAATAATATTAGAAAGACATAATGCATTATAGAAGAATAGAACTCGAATAAAATTTCAAGTGTAGTAGAAAGAATAGAATTGAAAATATTCTACTAATATCTGTATTGAAATATTTTTAAGGAGCTATACTACATTGAAATTTTATTGAGAAACTAATATGTATTGAAATTTTATTGAGCAGTTATACTATTGAAGGTAGGAAACATTCAAAGCAAAGCAAAATAAGAATAAAGAGTGAATAGTCCAAACTGCTCAAGTGAACTAGCTACAACAGATTCAATTCTAAAGATAAATAGCATATTGAGGAAGATAAAGCATATTGAAGCCAACTAAAGGGGCTAATTGAAGTGGATGGCAAAAACCATAGTATAGCTAAAGTGAGACACCATAAGCTAGTTAAAACAAACATGGAAGGCAAATCCCATGGTATAGCTAAAGTGAAGGTCCACAATCTAGCTAAATCCAAAGCACATGGTCCAACTAAAGTTAAAGTCTATGGTCTAGAAAAGATAGATGTCAAGGATAAATACCAATTCCATCCAATGCCAACCAATTGAAGGTGAGCCAATCAACCAATGAAAGCCAAGCCAACATCAACCAATAGAAGCCAAGCCAATGTCAACCAATGTAAGTCAAAACAATGCAAAAGTAAAATGATGTCTACCATAGAAGTGAAATGATGTCTATAGAGTCTTTGCAAAGCAGAATTAAGCCAATGTTTAAGCTAAGCTAAGAGAAGTAGTCTACAGGAATGATAATACAAATCACTTCTCAAAGAGGCATTTCAATCTTTGAATAACATGAATCAACGGAATAATATTTCCCATAGATAGTGCCACCTTATATTCTAATTTCCATTACAGTAGTGAGTGTTTCTCCTTACCCATAACACTAAATACCTACAACATTTGTCATTTTGGAAGTATGATTTTTATGTTAGAAATATTCTACCAGGTGGTGTACACAGAAAACATTGACCCAACCAAGTGTGTCATATTCCCTAGAACCTTAGATAAACCCTCCAACTTGACCAAATGAAATTTTGGGCCTCTCTTCTCCCCTCTCTCCCTCTTTTTCCTAGTTTTTCCAAAATCATGGTCAACCCTTACGGGGTGCAATTTCGACAAGTTAGGGTTTTATCTTAGAAAACCTAACTTTCAAGTTAAATTGCTTTAGGTTGGTCCTCCATTAGGGTTTTACCACCCACTTTTGTGTTTCAAATACCTTATAAATAAATGGTTTTTTATCTTCTTTTTCCTAGAAGAGGCAAGAATCTAATATCTACAAGCAATAACTAATATTCTCCTTGGCAAGTTAAGAGGATTATCACAAGCTCTTTGGCAAGCTTCTTCTGGTGTTATTCTGCTTCTTCTTGTGGAGGTATTCATACTTTTTTTAGTGTATTTAACTACAATTAGGTTGTTTCATGCATTTTATCATTCCTATATTGTTAATTGCATTCTTATTTTAATATATTCTACATTGATCTATTTTTCTCTTTGATTTGTTGTAAAATCGCACATTGTATTTACAAGGTATGATTTCAATAGATCTAGGATTGTGGACACCCCGTACAAGGAATGATTTTGGTTGCATCAAATTCTAGGGTAAGATTCACTTCCAAACGCTAGATCTATGTTTTCATGTTGCATTTAGGACATAATACTATTGTTTACATCTATTTTTTGCACTATTCAATTTCATTGCATTATGTTTGTAAATTTTCAAAAAATGTCAACATTCAATCTTGATTTCTAAAGATCAACTAAAAGTACCTAGGGGATTTGACTACGCTCCCAAGCTCTACTACACAATGACCTAAGTAAACCCCCTAACACTGATCATATTTTATAGGGTTTTGTAAAGCTATTTTTGCAATTATGGGATATTTTTGGACACAAGATAAAGTTGGGATCAAACACTAGTTTAAGTAAGTGCCCTAGTAAATCTATACGTTGTTTTTTGATTGCTCTTGTTCATTTCTATTCAAAATTAGGACATAAATAAAAGGAAAAGTATTTGGTCATATTTTAGGCATTAAAAATAATAAGAGCACATGGTGTGCATTTAGGGTTTAGTCTTGTCTATGTATTTCTTTTGTGCCCTTGCTCAAAGAAAGAGAATTTCATTTCTCAGAACTTAGGGTTAGAAATCATCAAATAAAAGAATCATATTAGAGTTAAATATTATTTTATTGCATCTTGTGTGTTTTGCATCACTCTTTTATTTGTATAGTTTAGTTTATAGAGGTCAAATATAGGTGATTATTTAATTGAAAAAACTATATATTTTCACCTCGGACTTGAAGTGGGTCCTAATATCATTATTGGTGAACCCTTTCCCTTGTCCAATGAGTGTAGATATTATAACACACCCTAACAGTCACCTCAACTCCATATGAATCTAGTTGAGAATCATATGTGATAGGGTAGTTTTCCCCCTATACATATTTGGTTAATCCGACATGAAAAAACATCTTAGTGGCCAAGATAGGAAGCCTCTTACTTTGTTTTTATTAAAAATATTAAATAAGAACACTAATTTTTTTACTTCAAAATTACAAAACTAAAAAAAAATCAAAATATCTTTTGTGTGCTTTTGCTAGTTTAAGTTTTCCTCTTTTTTTACTCTATCCTTTCTCTTTATCCTAATGGCTCCCAAACTTAGGGGTAAGTGAAGGATTTTAGAGTTTGATGATATTTTCAAGAAGATGATTATATTGATAGAGAGAATCATAATCTGGAAGATGAAGAAAATGAAGAAGCTAGTAATGACCTTGATCCTACTAAGGGGTCTAATGGGAACCTTATCTCTAAATCATTTAATCATGTCTAGAATTTTACAAGTATCATAGATATGCTTTGAATAAGACCATGTATGAGGAAACCTGACTCCAGAAAGCTAGGACTTCTCATCATCAAAATATTTTCCTCAGAATATCCATACCAATTTATTACCTAGATATTTGAATCATGTCGATACTTATACCAAACCAACATATGTCACTACTTTAACCACAAAAATTGGAATAACTCTACAAGTTCCTCCAATTAGTAGTGTCAATCAAGATCATATTCAATTTCCTCCTCATTATGCTCATCTCAACATTCATGTTTCTATTCCACCAATTGTTAGTTATCCTCTTTATAAAGATACCACATATCACATCCCATACTATAACATTGTCAATACCTCTAAAATAGGACAAGTTCCATTTCAATAGCCTACCTATACACTTCCCTTAGGGAATCTAGGGGTATTGCACAATAACAATCTTGAAATATGAATTTTAAATAATGTGATGAAACAATTGGTTTTAAAAGTGGATATGATTCAACCACCTAGTTTCATCTACAACTATAGAGAAATGTGTAATCAGCCCTTAGACCCTATCATTACCTCTAGGACCTAGCCTAAGAATTTTCAATGTTGATTTTGGCTATCTATAAGGGAATGAAAGATCCAATTGAACACTTGAGGATGTTCAATACAACATGCCATGATATCTATATGATGATATGTTGTTACTTAAAATATTTCGTAAGAGACTTGGTGGTATGGTATTAGAGTGGTACTATCAACTACCTAATCATTCTTTGATAAACTTTGAAGAGACAACTGAAATGTTTGTTCAACAATTCAGGGCTTATGTTAAAAAGAATGTGACTATGAAAGATGCCTATATGTTAAAATAAGGTAAATATGAAAGTTTTTTTATAATTTATGTCTTTTTGGAGGAGTCTAGTTGAATTTTTTAGATATACCTTACCTCCTCAAGACATGCTTGAGATATTTATTAGGAATTTACAAGAACAAATATCTTATGAATTGGAAATAACAACTATCACATTATTTGACCAAGCTATAGATCTAACAAGAAGGGTAGAGCAAGCCCTAATGAGAAGAGGTTAGCTTAAAATAAAATAATATAAGACCCCTAAAATATAGCATATGAACAAGCATGTGGTTAGTGTTGGGGTAATGGATAGTAGGCATGTTAACAATGTTGTTAGTACCCTACAAAATATGGTGATTAGAAAGCCTCAAAAACCTCCACACAAGAATTTCACAAGACTCAACATACCTATGACAGTGGTCCTAAAGTAGCTTCTAGGAGATAACATGATTGAGTTACCACATATAAGGTAATATGATACCACAACTAATTGGTATAAAATCGATCAACATTGTGAGTATAATAGAGTGGAGTGGCATTTGATAAAATCTTGTAAGAGGTTGAGACATGTGGTTTATGACCTAATTGATGAAGGTCACCTTGTTATAGAAGGTTCTCAAACCAATTCTCTAAAAAACAATCAACCTCCTACTCAAAAAGTACCCACAACAAATCAAGACATGGGGATCTTCAAATATCCCCTACCCAAGCATAGGTAATAGGAAGCTAATAAGTATCATATCAAAATATACCTCCTCCATATGTTAATATGGTTGGTATGATAACAACAACCACAAGGTAATAAGCTTGGATTAAATTGACTCAATGATCTCTACAAAATATGAGTTCTTCATCCAACCCAATTTCAAAACCCACCTTAATTTTGAAGAATACCCATAAAAAGAGTATGAGATTAGAAACCCCACATTTATTGTTGAAGCTACAACCTAAAGCCTCCTTTGACATCCAGCAATAATTAGCTAGTATCCTAGCCAAAGTAACCCTCTTAGAACTTTTGCAAACTTCTCCTATTCATTGGGAAGCCTTGTTGAAGATTCTAGGCCAACGATATATTCCTTAAGAAATCTCCCCTAGTGCTATAGCTAATATTGTAAGTTCTATAGCGGTACATCATATCACATTATTGAATGATGATATTCCTTCCTCAAACATGTGAGGGTATTATTCCCTTTACATCACTACATTTATTGGAAAAATATTTATCAAATAAATTTAGATTGATAATGGCTCTTCCTTCAATTTATGCACTTATCAAATTTTCCAAAAGTTTAGATTAAAAGAGAAATATTTAACCAAATCTAATATCATTATCAAAGCTTTAAAAATGAGTCCCAAGAGGCTTGTGGCGTTATATATCTATTTCTTAGGGTTGGAACGAAGATATTAGATACCATGTTCTATGTGGTATCTTGTCATGCATATTTTAATCTGCTTCTTGGATGCCCTTGGATTCATGTGGTGACGACTATCCCTTCTAATTTTCATCAATGTTTGAAGTTCAAATTTAAGAATCAATTTATCTCCATTCTAGGTGATCCTCACCCATTTGAATATTTTTTTATGGTGGAGCAAGCTGAATATGATCTTAATTTATACCCATTGGTTTCTTCATCTCACATAACTAAGCAATTTGAAAATCTAAAAGTGAGTGAGGAACCATTAATCAATGTTTCATAACAAGATCAATTTAATCCTTTTCTTCAATATCCTCTTCCAAATCTATCTCATAAAGTCTTAGAGTGGAGTTATGAGGATGAGGAGATGCCATATCTCTATTTTGTAGTGTTGCAACTGTGGTGCATATCAATTTAGTCATGACCCCAAGGGAGTATGCTTAAGATGAAATTATTTGTGATATGGCTCATGGGGTTGTCCTTAAGAATGACATATTTTTTGATGGATCAGTCCCTTGCACCACATAGGTTGAGTCTTCTAATTCTCAAGAGGACTTTGGTTCTATGTCTCCCGAGGACCTTGAGCAACTAGGAGTTATTATTGTCCTACCTCCCCTTGAAGATGAGTCTTCCATTCTCATTGAGGAGACCATAAATGTTAACATAGGTTCTGAAGAGTATCCTAGAATATTTAAGCTAAGTAAAGCCTTGTCCATGGATGAGTAGGAGCAATTGACCAATTTGTTGAAATATTTTCATGATATTTTTGCTTTGGTCATATACCAATATATTAATGCTTGATCCATCCTTTGTTATTCATAATTTGGTAGTAAACCCTAGTGTTAAGTCTATTAAGTAAAAAATTAGGAAGATGCATCCTAAGGTCACTCTTTTAGTCAAGGAGGAGTTCCAACAACTTCTTTACATTGGTTTTATCAAAGCTATCAAATATTCTGATTGGATCTCCAACATCATTCTAGTGGTTAAGAAGATATGAATAATCAGAAATGTACCAAATTTTGGGACATTAACTTAGCATGTCCTAAAGAAAATTTTTCCTTACCCAACATAGATCAATTCAAATATTTCACTATTAAATATGGTATGATTTCTCTCATGGATGGTTTCTAAAGATATAATCAGATTATGGTTACCACTAAGGAACATGATAAGATAGATTTCATCACACCATGGGGTACTTTCTACTATAAAGTCATGCCTTTCAAATTGAAAAATGATGGTGCCACATATTATACGGCTATGACTTATATTTTTCATGACATGATGCATGATATTTTGCAATACTATGTGGATGATCTTCTTTTCATATCCCACCTTGGAGAACTATTTTTAAGATGCTATTTGTATAATGATAGCTGATTTTAATGCTTAATATATTTACATTCTATTTGTTTATGTTAAAAGAAAATGATGTTGTGTTGCTTGATTGCAGGAACATTTATTCTCATAGGTGGTAGACTAAACACCAAGATATGAGAAGGGAAATGATGACTATGACAACTCAATAGGTAAATATCATATTCCTATCATCAATATTTACCTCCCTGATGGCGGTGTTACTTGGCTATTACTTTAAAGGTCCTACACAATCAAAGGAAAAACGATGATGGGGGATACTGAGCACATGCATCGAGTGCTTGTATGTTATTTGTGTGTGATTTATATTTTATTTCATGATCAATTTGTATGATATTGGTTTAATTGAATTTTACTTTGAAAATGCACATTAATAATATTTTGCATTTTATAAATTATTCTAGAAAATATTGTAAAGAATATCATGCAATTTATTATGATTTTGTGAAATATTTAAATGGAGCAATTTTTAAAGTAAAGAATTTATTTTCTTGAGCATGCTTATTTGATCTAGTCGATCCTATTTTAGAAGGAAATTAGATAGTTTGTTTTTTTATGAATTTGTTCAATTTTGATTGGACCAAAACATGAAAAAAAACTACCTTGTAGATTTAAAAAAAAAATCAATATTTCCTACACATGGCTACTTTGGGAAGGTTAAAATGGTGGATAAGATTATTCTCTTATCTCTACGGATTCCATTTCCATTAAAATAATATAAATTAACAGAAGCCTTCACATGAGGTGAGAAAAAGAAGATAATTTTTTATTTATTTAGAAGCATCTTTTCCTGAAAGAAAGAAAGCTATAAATTGCCATTGTGGTTGAGAAAAAAAAACATGTTATATTATACTATATTATGTTGAATGGAATATGGTAGAAGAAGGGATTTACAAGATTTGGGAAGAAACTATTAGAAAATTCCAGGTTGGATCTATCCACTGTATTTTATTTTAATGCTTTCCATAATGAATTGAAATCTAGTTATATGTGTTGAATGTTTTACTTTATCCGATTGCTTCTCTTTTTTTTTTATTTGTGGAAAACATCCCAAAAGGGATGCCACTTTCGGGTAAGACCCAAGGAGGTAGGGGTATCCATTCTGCCAAAAATGCCCAGGACTCGGACCTGGCCTACCACCTTTGACATACTCAAGGAGCAAACAAACACACAAAACCAATTTAAAAATAAGTAAATAACAACAAAAATAATAAAATAAAATAAAAAACATGCTCCTTGAGTGTGTCAAAAACAAAAGCACAACCAAACACGCACAATAAGATAAAATAAACCACAACACAAACCACATAGAAAAACACAAGAACCACATAACAAAACACAAACAAGACAAAAAAAACAGAACACTACAAAGACATAACCCAAAAAAAACATGAAAAATAAACACAACCAAAACCTAAAAAATTAAAAAAATAAAAATAAAAAACAACCAACAATAGACAATAAACAAAAACAAAAAACATAGAAAACACTCACACATAAAAACACGAAATAACACAAACAAAGAGAAACCCAAGAACAAGAACAAAAAAACACAAGAACAATAACAAAAAACATAAAAAAAAAACAACAAAAACAAAAGAACAACAAAAAACAACACAAAGAACACAAAAACAAAACAAAATAAAAAAACCCACCCACCTTAAAAAACTAAACAAAAAAAAACAAAAAGAAAAAAGAAATAAAAAATGAACAAAACAATGACCTATCTAGACCAGAAGACTATTAAGGCAAGAATCAACAGAGGAAACAAAATAAAGAATAGAATGAGCTAGGGAACTAAAAAAAACTGAATGAACCAAAGAGAAGCAAAAAAAAAAAAACAAGAAGAAACTAGGTACCTTCGAATCGGAGCCATCCAAAGAAATGATAGAAAGAAGAGCTTCCCTAATTTGAGAAGCCCACCATATAGGAGGGTGGCCATAACAAGTAAGATCACCTTTGTCCAAAGCCCAATTAGCTAAAGCATCAGCACTCTTGTTTTGATCTCTGACCACATGATTGTAATCAACTTTCAAAAATCCCATCCGGATTAACTGAATCTTCTCAATAATTCTTTTTATTCTCCAATCCACCTTATGATTCTTAGAAGGATTCTTCAAGAGATTAATCATAAGTTGAGAGTCAGACTCAACTAACACCTTTTCCCATCCAACCTTAGTAGCCTCATGAAGGCCTCTGAGGATACCATACCCCTCAACAAGGTTATTGGAAAGAATACCCAAATTCTCAACAAAAGTAAAAACCAGGGAGCCATCTGAAAGTCTACCAATTCCTCCCACATTGGCTTTTCTAGGGTTCCCTCTAGAGGCTCCATCAGTATTGAATTTTCCAAAATCCTTAGGAGGAGGTTGCCAATTTCTATTCCTATCCATCTTACTAATACTCACATTCCCTTTAAGTTGGTTGCCCTTAGAAGGTTTAATATTCAATCTTTGCATCACTTGATCCCATATTTGGTGGGAGTTTTGGGGGTGATTAAGGAGATGATGGACTGATTCAACTAAGTTGGCTATGGTATTTTGCCAAATATAGTGAATATCCTTCCTATCTTGATTAAAAATTTGGTTGTTCCTTTCATTCCAAATATTCCAAAGAAGAATGGTAGAACCCATCCAAACTAACCGCCTAATAAAATGATCAACACCCTCTTGATTAGGCCAATCCCTCCAAAGCTGTTCAAAAGTAAAAAAATTGGACCACTATAAGCCAAGTAAAGTGGCCATTCTCCTCCATAGCTCAGAGGCTAAAGTACACTCAATAAAAATATGGTTGATATTTTCTACATTCTCTTCACACATTTCACATCTAAAAGGGCCATGAAAACCACGCTTCATAAGTTGCTCACCAATAAGCACCCTATGATGCAATAAAAGCCAATTAAAGAACCTCACCTTAGGCCAAATATTTTGAGCCCACAATTGAGAAAATATGTCAGAAGAATGGTTGGGATTATTATGGCATAAGGTCAAATAACCTTGAGCAACTGAATACTCACCCTTAGTAGTGTTGTTCCATCCAAAACAATATTTTTCATGGGACCAAGAGAGGGATCTCATATGAAGGATGCCTTGGATATCTTGTCTTTGCCTTTCTAGGATTTGAATAGGCCAGTCCTCAATAGGGATCCAATATCTACCAACCTTTGAATTACCAGTATGGTACCGACAGATAATTAGCCACCTTTATCCAATTAGCTTGGTGAAGCTCCTCCATCCAAGGCCTCCAATCGGGAAACTGAGTTATCAAAGGCTTGTGACCATCCCAAGAATCTGTCCAAAAATTTGCATGTTGACCATTATGAATGATCCAAAATAATTTTTTCTTTATCAAATCCTCACCAGTCTTAAGAACTGCTAAAATGGGAGAACCTTTGGTAGGAAGTTGATAGCGAACAAGGTCTTCAGGACTTTTGTTCTCAGCATATTTAGCATGGAGATTATTGGCCCAAAGAGCATTGGGGTTATGCAACATCCTCCAATATAATTTAGCAGCTAAATATTTGTTGTTATTAATTGAAGACCGTAATCCTAACCCCCCTTCACTCTTAGGAAGACATAAAGTATCCCATTTCACCAAGGCCCATTTTCTTTTCTCCTTAGTACCACTCCAAAGGAAAAGATGACTGATTTGATCCAATTCTCGAAGAACAACCTTTGGGATATTCAAAATGAAAGAAACATAAATAGGAATAGCTTGAAGGACTGATTTTACCAAGGTGATTCTACCCCAGAAGAAAGCCACTTGTTGGTCCACTTTCCAATTTTCTTCTTGACTTTGTCCAACAACCAATTCCAATATTTATTTTTTTGCCTTTGAATATTTATGGGAATACCTAAATAAGTGATTGGAAGAGAGGTCTTATTATATCTTAGTTTATCCAAGACCATGGATTCTTGTCTAGCAAAGCAGTGAAAGAAAATAACTTTAGATTTGTCTTCATTGATCAACTGCCTAGTAGCCTTAGAAAAATAGCTAATGATTTGCTTAATATTAGAAGCTTCCTTAATTGTAGCTTTACCTAAAAGAGTAGAGTCATCCACAAATTGAAGATGAGAGATAGGTCTAGCTCCATGAGCAATGGTAACTCCCTCAAGGGTTTTGTTTTCCCTCTTTTTGGTTATAGTCCTACCCAAGCATTCAGCAAGAATGATGAATAAATAAGGGGATAGCGGGTCACCTTGCCTAATACCTCTGGAAGCTGGGAAAGACTGAGAAGGCCTACCATTGATAAGAACTAAGTAGGAAACCGAAGAGATACATCCCATAATCCAATCCATCCAATCCTTAGAGAAACCAAATTGCCTCAAAACTTTGATAAGGAAGTGCCAATCCACTCTGTCATAAGCTTTGGATAAGTCTAACGGAATGAACATGGAAGGAGAATTTTGCATATCCATGGAATGGATGGCTTCCTGAGCAAGAACTATCTCATCTACTATTTGACGTCCTTCCACATAACCCCCTTGCTCTGGGAAATAATATTATGCAAAAGAGGCTTCAACCTTTCTGCCATGATTTTAGTAATGATTTTGAGAAGAACATTACATAAAGCAATAGGTCTAAAAGCTGAGATATGATCAACCTCTTGAGATTTTGGAACAAGAGTAATATAATTTTTATTGATAACCTTCAAAATTTCTTTGGATTTCCTGGCTTCTTCCACCACCTCTAATAAATCAACATGAAGGATATCCCAGAACTCTTGGTAGAACTCAATAGGAAAACCATCAGGACCTGGGGTTTTCCCTTTTTGCATTTTAAAAACTACTTGTTGAAGCTCATTGATAGTAACAAGAGCGAGTCAAAATAGAGTTCTCCTCAGAAGTGATAAGAGAAGGGATTGCTTGAAGAACATTATATTGTGAAGCTGAGTCAAGGGGAGTAGCAACAAAAATATTGGAAAAGTAATCAACAACAATAGAGTTCATGCCATCCCAAGTATAAAAAACATCTCCAGAATCTGATTTTAAGGAAGAAATAAAGTTGTGAGATCTTCGAGCTAGAAGAGATTTGTGGAAGAAATTTGTGTTTCGATCTCCTTCTTTGAGCCATTGAATTCTAGATTTTTGCTTCCATAAGATTTCTTCTCTTTTTCCCCATTCCTCTAACTGAGTTGTGAGTTTAATTTCATCTGCACTTCTCTTCTTTGTGAGGCCATCTAAACGGATTTTCTTATTCAAATTTTCAATATGAGCAATAACTTCATATTTTTTTTTTATGAACATCCCCAAACTCTTTCCAGTTCCAAGTCTTGATTTTGGATTTAATGTATTGCAGTATTTTGGCAAAACAGAACATCTTAGTCCCATGCCTAGGTTTACCTTCCTTCCACCATTGTTGCACATGAGGTCCGAAGGAAATGTCTCTAAGCCACATTAATTGAAAACAAAAAGGAGAGAAACTCACATTGGTTTTCCACATTTCCACCATGATCGGCCAATGATCCGAACCAGCATTATTAAGAGTCTTCACTTTAGGAATGTGACCATGGATTAAGAAATTTTTAGAGAGAAAAAACCTATCCAATCTCTCCATTATACAAGCTAAGCCTTGCCTTCTGTTAGACCAAGTCATAAGGCCATTATCTGGTTGGATATCCACAAGATGGAGGTTTGCAATATATTCGCTCATGAGGTCGGTGCTTTTGTCCAAATTTCTATTTCCCCCCTTTTCTCATCCAGAGAGAGGATGGTATTGAAATCTCCTCCGATCAAGATCCAAGCTTTAGGAAAATGAGAGATAATATGAGTAATATCCTTCCACTGTCTTCCTTTTTCCTCCAAAGAAGTCGGAGCATAAACGAGTAATGCAGAGCATAATCTAGTTGGAATGTCTACTTTGAATAGCTATAGCCAACAAACCCCAACTGCCAACCATATGGTGAATAACTACCTCTTTTGGATCCCAAATACAATCAATGCCAACCGAAGTCCCTCGAAAACTGAGGGAAACTACTTTTCTAGCTAGCCAAATTTTACTGGCAATTAAGTCCATATCCTCCATTGACATCTTTGTTTCTTGAAGGAAAACAAGATGTGGATGATTTACCTAAATCATTCTTCTAATTTCATTTTGTTTTGAAAGACTCCCTTTGAGTCCTCTAATATTCCAAGTGATGATCTTCATTAATACTAGGGCTAAAAAAGTTGGGAAGGGCATTAATCTTACCTTCCTCTACAAGCTTTTCACCTTCTTTTACCATATGATATTGATTGGTCTTGCGACCTACTTTTTGATTAGAATCCATCTTCAATTTTTTTCCGTATTTCTTGACTTATTCCAATTGAATCTGAGATGGCTTCTAACCTTGAAGAATGCTTGTACATAGCCAAAATTTTACTAGATGGTTCAACGGAGTCTATATTGGGACCTGCATTATTTGAAGTTTTGACATTTGAAATATTGTTTTTCTTGTGTAAATTTTCTCCTTTTTTTTTCTGTTGAAAAACTTTGATTTTTTGGTTTGTCTTTGAGTTCTTCCCTTCATATTTAAATTGTGTTTCTAAGATTTTAGTTTCCATTATTTCCTCTTCCTCACTTGGGACATCATTTGTGGAAAGGATTTCAAACATATTAGCAGATGACTTTGATTGATCCTTCATAACTAGTTTTTTTGTAGGTTCTTCTTCTTAGGTATTTGGAAACCTATCGAGTTTATATCTTCTTTCTTTTGATCAGGAATTTTATTTGGGCAAGCATTGGCCAAATGACCATATTCATGGAAAATTCTACAACGAAAAGGAATGTTCTCATAGTCCACTACTTGCTCCCAAGTGTCTTCCCAAAATTGTAATGTGATCTTTTTAGGTAGGGGTTTGTCAAAATCCATTAAAACACAAATTCAAGCATAAATAATATGTTCAAAATTTTGAGTACAATCAACAGTCATCATAAAAGTTCCTAAAGAGTTTCCAATTGAAGAAAAAATAGTAGGATTCCAAAATTCAATAGGGAGGCCAAAGAGTCTAACCCACACGGGAGCTATAGAAGGCATATCTTCTTCGACTTTAAATTTAGTATGCCAGGGCTTCATGAAAAGACCTGCCCTTCTAAAAAACCAAGGACCCCCTTGAAAATTTTTCTCTCTATCTTCATTATTAGCAAATAAAACAAGAAAATAACCATTTGGATAAATAGAGATTTGTAACTCACCTTTAGTTTTCCAGATTTTTGCAGCCCAAACTTTGAAAGTAGATAGACTCGAACGAAAACCCATGAACCGACAAATTAGTCCTCTTTTTTCCAAATCTTCAATGCCAATCTGAATGTTACCCATATCAAGCTTAACAATAGGAGTTCCATTAGCTGCTTTAAGACATCCTGACTCTGTTTTCTTGGGATCAATCTTAGGCATTCTTAGAGGTTTATGGGAAGCCCTAATATTGATATTAGCATTGGGCTGAGGCTGTCCACCACGAAGGGCATCCCTAAAATTCATTTTTGGGACTGAGTCTTCGAAATTCTTACCCTTGATAGGGGTTTTCATAGTAGAATTATTTTGTGGGTGCACCTTAGCACCAGATTCACTTGAGATATGAGCCATTTTTTGATCAACTACTTGAAACTTGTTTCGTGATCTCTTTAATCCTTGCCCTAGACACCGTGGAAAGGTATGGTTTTCACTTTTCTTTTGTGCAGCAAATTGGAAGCCATTGTCACTCAAGTTCACAGTATGATCTATTGAAAGATAAATTTCTAACCCATATTGTATCCCCTACAACATTTCCTGCTAAAATATTGAGCATAAACCACAAAAATATTGGCCTCTAGGGCCCGAAGGCCCTAAAAACCAACCTCTGGAGCTGCTTGCACTCAACCCAGATGAAACCCTCGCATAGTCGCTTGCCAAATATATCTTTCACACATAGGGATGTGCTAGGATATTTGTTGCTCCAAATGATATGAAAATTGGTGGAGATGTTCTAGGGTTTTTTAGGCATCTACCCTCAAAATTTTAGCTCAATCCGAGTTCGGATGAGTTCTGTAGTTTGGGCAGTCCTGCAAAAAACATTTCATCTATCCTATTTTATTTTATTTTTTGAAAAACAAAATAAAAAAAGTATCCTCCGATTGCTTCTCTTATATAGAATGTTTTAATATATAATTTTCCTTGAAATTTTAAGTAGAAGCCTTCATAGATTAGCCTTTTGCCATTGATTGGATAAAATACGGTCATGCTTAAACATGTAGAAGAGAAGCCTCTGATGACTTTAGGTCCAACTTAGATATCATTTGTACATACTCTACGAAAGGGGAGTCGTTTAAATTTTATAGAGCTGATGTTTAATTAGATTTATGTGCTTTCAATAGATTATATACAATCCTATTGGGCATCTATGATATAGAATAGCTTTTGGAAACTCCATAATGATGTGCTGGTGATGTGTTGTATAATATAGCTTAGGCTTGGTTGTGCCATGTTAAAACATTTTCCATACAACTATGGTTAAAAACCTCCCATGCATATTTTAATTTCCATTAATATAGATCTACTGGATTCAACACTATGTTCATTTCTAAAATAGAACCATTATTATTGTCTACCAATGGCTGAATCCTTGATTTTATTTCCCAACAATGGACTGCCAAATTGTTACTGGATTTTCTGTTACAAATCCCAACAACCATCGGATTTATTTAATAGTACATTGGTACTTCTAGGAATGATCTCTTATCACTTAGACAAAAAATCATTCCAATTGTGCAAGCTATTATGTATTGTTCAAGCCTTGTTCTCTTTCTGTCTGTGTGCTTTGAATCATCAGTTATAAATAATAATTAACCTAGAAAGTTTTTTTTTTTAATATTTGGAATTTTTTCAGATTTTATCATTTGAATTAAATCATGATATATTAAAATGTATGAGTGATTTTATTAAATGAAACTATGCTATGATTAGTAAAATCATATAATATATCAATATTTTAAATAGGATGTATTACATATTTTTATGAAATCCTGATTAAAATAAATCTCCTTTAAGTTTAGAATATACATGTTTAGTTATATGGTGAATATTTGTAAATATTAGTCTATCATAATATATGACAAAACTAAATTAGAGAATTATGATTATATTATATTTTCATAAGGAGACTAGTGTTAATTGGTTTATTTTAATTTAAATTAAAGATGGTGATTTTAAAATTAAAGCAATTTCCTTTATTTTTGGAACGATTGGACAATCAAATTGAAATCAAATCAATTTGTAAATATTTGTTTTGTTTTATTAAATTTTGTATAGATTATAGATTTAGAAAAACAACTATGATTTTAGGTCTATTAGATAGACAAGTAGAATGACCAAGTGAAATCAAAGTCTTTGTATAATTCTAGAAAACAAACAATAAACTATTA
This sequence comes from Wollemia nobilis, assembly GCA_028583015.1. Taxonomy (NCBI): domain Eukaryota; kingdom Viridiplantae; phylum Streptophyta; class Pinopsida; order Araucariales; family Araucariaceae; genus Wollemia; species Wollemia nobilis. Next base: position 1,471,296 of record JAQPPZ010001108.1, read on the forward strand.
TGTACTTGTTGAATTTTGTAAATAAATAAATCTCAACTAGAAGGATGGAACATTTTCTAGTATTGGGAAGGAATGGATTGGTGTCCATTCTTTAGAAAGAGGTATGAGACTCTTCCTTATCTTTGGTGGTAAACCAAACTAATGATGAAAGGGATTAAGAATTAATCCTTGAAAATTTTAAAGATGGATGAAATTGAAATTTATGCTTGGTGATTTCTCTATATGTGATATACATTTGGCAAGTGTGTGATGCATGATTGCATTTAAAATTGATAAGCATGGCTTTCTTTTAATGAATTTGGTATACTTTGAATATGAGTTTTCCTTATCCCTTAAATATCATATATTCCAACCATAAAGAACTCGAGTTATTTTAGAGAAGAGTCGGATAACACTTTTTGAAGACTATTGCAATGTTCATCATGTATAAGCTTGTGTTGATATAGATCCAATGTATTTATGTAGGGCTGATAAAATTAGCTATGACTTGTAATGTTTTATGTGTTTGATTACAAGATTTGTAAATTAGAGATAAAGACTTCATATTGTAGTCTTCACCTCTAATAAATTTTAGGTGATATGTTTTGGAATATGATCAAGTATTGGAACTACTTTAGATATTGCACATTGTCAAGTGTATGGAATTGAGATTTATGTTACTCTAGTAGATTAGATGGATGCATTTAAATTCACTCTCAAGGACTATAATAGTGTAGAAGAAAATTCATGATAATCTCCACAATAATTTGAGACAAAATAATATCTACACCATCCACCTAAGATAGCTAGAAGCAAACCATTCACTCAATCAAAATAGATAAGACAAATAATCACCAACACCATCACACATAGTAAATGAGTAAATTCTATAATGGTTCTTAAGACAATATTCCATGTAAATTGTAAGTTATCATGAGAAACAAAAATATTAATGCCTCTCCTTAATACTAGTCTTCATGGACAGTATGGAGAAGAGGGAATGAATTCCATTGGGTGAAACTCCCAATTAATGGTATAACAATTGAGATGTCCTAATGAAGTATATAGCTATTGTATTATCCTCATAACCACTTGGTGATGGTATGATGGAATTGTAGGATTTGGTGATCCTATTTTTGATGGATTTGAATTAATTGTAGAATATGGTACTTCTACTTAAATGTGACTTTGGATTAATATTTTGTGACTCATATTACTTACTTTTCATTTCATATATCCTTGTATTAGATCATTATTATACTCTTGACTCATTGAAAGGTGGAAAAATATTATTATAGGTACAAAAAAATAAATTAGTGGACGAGTAGTAACAATTGGGGTTGTTACAATTGATATCAGATCCAAGTTAACTAGTGGATTCTATCTAGATCTAGGTTAGCAAAATATTTAAGCATGAAACAAAAAAACTCAAACATAAGTTCCATAACTCTAAATGATGCACACTTGGTAAGGACAAGTTCAATACTTGAGATTACCTATGTTTGAGTTCCTATACCCCACGAATAGATCCATAGTCGTTCGAAAGTGGAAGAGCTCGATTGAGGAAATTAATATATACCTATGCCAGAAGGGCATTAAACCTTACCCTTGCTCGATTGATTATTATTTGCATGCGAAGTGAAAGAAGAGCTCGTGAGAATTTTATGAATTTTGTGTGTAGTGAATAACTCAAAATAGAAAGTATAGATCGTTTGAAGGCCAATTGGGCAACATGGCCTAGTGGCGAGTGAGCAGGTGTGAAAGCATTTTTTGGGAAGAGAGCCACTTTTTGAAACATGACAGTATGCTTGACATTCGTGTTGGTTGAAGGCACCAAAGGCTCATGTTTCTACAAAGGGTAAGAAGGGAGGCACGACTTGAAGCATGTGGTGCTTCATTAGTCTTAAACAACTACATAGCTCGTGTGGCGGTTGAAGCCGCGACTAAGGCTTTCATCATGGGAATTGTTGAAGGTTCGAATCCCTCCAAAGGTGAGGTAAATATTTTACATTAAATTTTTATTATTTGCCTAAGTTTGGAGGTATAAGGGTTGTTAGTGGAATTTTTTAGAAATTTTGCTTATTGGATAGTGGTGGTAGTTGAAAATTATCACTTGAAGCAATAAGGAGGTGTTTGGTTTTAATTTTTAATAAAGTCTTAAATTACTATATTGGCATATTGACGAATTAAGACATTTGAGTATTGTTTTAATTTTAATAAGGGATTTTTGTTTTAAAGAAGATTATTGTGAAGGTTTTGAATATTATTTTAAGCTAGAGTGATAAGGTGTAATTATTGATATCATTTTGTATTGTGTTTTTGAGGAAATTATTATCTTCTAACCCTTATTGAGATTGGCAAAGAAGTGAGTATGAGTGTGACAAATTTTTGAGATCAACTCCTTGTCTAGAAAAAAGGTATGGGCAATTATTCCTTGGTTGAGTTGATTGATTGGATTTCTAGAAAATAAAGTTTGGAGTGAAAAGGATTTGATTGGGGTTTCTTTTCAAAAGTGTTTGAGTTAGTGCTTCAACGTTTTCTGGAATTAAGTGTTGTGATTAAAACCTTGTTTTATAAGAATTGTTGTTGAATCCATTGGTTGTGTGAAGAACTTGAGTTAGGGTTTTGAAAATAACATGAGTATAATTGTTATGTGAAGATTGATTTATATGCATTGTTGTTAAAGTGAGTTGTTGTGCAAATAAATTGAACTAGGGTTTGAAAAGAACATGAGTATCATTGTTATGTGAGATTTGTTGTTGAGCATTGTTGGAAACATTTTGAGTTAGTGTTTACATGCTTAGACTAGGTTTTGTGAGCAAGGGTTGTTTGTTGAGTAATTGATTGAGTAGAGTTGATTGAGCATAGTCAAGTGGATGTATGAAGTGATTGTTCAAGTTCCATAAAATAAACTATTCTATATTCTAATTTGAGTTGAGGAAGTGTTTGAGCATTGAGTTGTAACATATTGGGTCTCTAACAATTCACTTTATGTTTCTATGAGTTTAAATTAGTTATGTGTGAGATTATTGAGCAGATTTGGACAAGTTCTATGTGGACTTGTTGATAATATTAGATAGGTTATGAGCGGACCTATTGAGCAGATTTAAATAAGTTTTATGTGGAATTATTGAGTAGATTGAACAGGTTCTAAGTGGATCTATTGAGAATATTTGAATAAGTTTTGTGTGGACTTATTGAGAAGATTGGACAGGTTCTGAGTGGACCTATTGAGCAGATTTGAATAAGTTCTATGTGGACTTATTGAGCAGATTGGATAGGTTTTGAGTGGACCTATTGAGCTGATTTGAGTACGTTATGTGTGGGTTTATAAGGAGTTTGGAAATATTATGAGTGGACCTATTGAGCATATTTGAATAAGTTCTATGTGGATTTATTGAGAAGATTTGAGCAAGTTTTGTGTGGACTAGTTGAGAAAATTTGAGAAAGTTCTGAGTGGACTCGTTGAGCATATTTGAGCAAGTTCTAAGTGGACCTGTTGAGCATATTTGAGCAAGTTTTGAGTGGAATTATTGAGAAAATTTATGCTAGACCAAATGGAATGTGTTTAGTGTAGATTTGAGAGAGAGCTTTGGAGGTGACAGAGTAGAGAGGATAGTAGTATCCAGTGGGTAGAGATCCATCAACAAGGGTAGTGAGGATAGGTCTTCTAAGTGGGGACAAGAGTCTTCAGTGGTGAGAGATCCACAAGCCAGTGCAGTGGAGGTAGTAGTATTCTAGAGGATCACCAACCAGAGTAGAGGAGAAGGAGTTCTCTAGTGGATAGAAATCCATGAACTTGATTTAGGGGATTGGTGTCTCCTTTGGATAGAGGTCCATAAACATTGTAATTGGTAAGGATTCCCAAGAGATTGATTGAGAAAATTTTAGTGAAATATTTTATTTGTGGAGTAGCCAACATAGGTTGAACCACATAAATTGTGGTGTCTCTATTATATGTGGTTATTTGTGCATTGATTTAATTACTGCTATTGATATTGTTATCTACACATTGCTTAATATTGATTTGGAAAGAAAAGTAAAAAGTGGTCTTATACTATTCACCCCCATCTCAGTATAATCTTATGTTATTATATTGGTATCAGAGCGGGTTCCTTTAGAAGATTTTAACAGCTTGAATGAAAGGCTAACAAGAACATAATGGATCCTAAGGAAGTGTCCTCAAATAATTCAACACCAATATTTTATGGAAGTGACTATATGTATTGGAGTACTACCTGATGGCACTTGGCAATGAAATTTGGAAATCAATGGAATTTGAATACGATCCCTTAATCAATCCTCGTATAGATAAGGAATGTAAGCTTATACAACACTTTAATTCAAAATAAATGAATGCACTTGTGATAGGTTTGCGTAGAACAGAGTCTATGAAAGCTATGCATAGTCAAACTGCAAAGGAGATGTGGAATAAATTGTAAAATATATATGAAGGAGATAAAAGTGTCAAGAAAGCAAAGAGTTGAAATCACAAAAGATGACTTGAATAATTAAGAATGAACGAAGAGAAAAATATTAGTGCTTACCTAATTTGAATTTATGAGGTTGTTAATAATATGCGAGGACTTGGTATGTAGATTGATGAATCTGATGTTTGTGATAAAGTCTTAAGATATCTTCCAAATAGACTCAGTGAACAGGTTTTTTCTATAGAAGTATCAATAGATGGTGATATTTTAACATGAGATAAGTTGCTTGGTATGCTCACAACATTTGAGATAAGAACAAAATATCCTATGTCCCAGAAGGAAGTAGCATTCAAAGCAACCAATAAGACAAAGGGTAAGAAGTCATAATCAAGCAATGAGTCATCTAGTGATGAAGAAGCTAACTATGGTAGAAGAGATAATGACTATAGAATATCTAGAGATCTAAGATCTTTTAAGTGTTGCAATTGTGGAAAGTGTGGACATTTTGCAATAGATTTTCAAGAACCTATGAACAACAATGGTGAAGAAAAATAGGATCATAGGTACAAAAAAGATATAAGTAGGATAAACATAAGAAGAAAAGCAAGGATAGACAAATAAAACAAGGAAATAAGTTCTTTCAAAGGTAAAATAGAAGCTACTAGGTGGATAATGCAAGTAAGTATTCAAGTTATAGTGATGCTAGTTTTTTAGACAATGATAGATATGAAGTCCTATTTTTTATTTAAGAAAAAGAACTAGTTAAGAAAAAGACTCCAGTTATTCTCAAGTGTTTTAGATGTGGTAACTTTAGACATCTTGAATATGATTGTACAAGGGATGGTTATAGTTTTAGTGATGATGAATATGAGAATGCACTTGAAGAACCATATGAAAATATTCTAATGTCTTTAGAATAAGAAGTAAGTGATCCTATATAAGACAAGCCAAAAGAAAACAAAGATGTGGACAAAGGTAAACAGATAGAGGAATATTCAAAAAATGATGGTTATGATCTCAATGGAAAACTTATCTATGCCTTTGACATGGTAAATAAGGTAAGAAAGCAACACTCTAAACTTGAAATTCAGTTTCAAGAATGTGATGAAGAGAGAATATTGCTTATAAAGAATTTATAAAAATCAAAGGCTAAGGCAAAAAGGTTCAAAGATAAGTCAGAAGCAAAGATCTTGGAATGTGAGAAGATAGCATAAGAAATGACACTCCTAAGAGAATATTTAGAAGAATCCAAGGTCAAGATGAAAGAGTTAAAAAATAGCTTAAAGAACTTGGATAAGTTCATTAGGATACATGAAAGACATGAATATGGGAACAAATAGATTTTCCACGGGTATTTCTACTCATGTAATCAGTTTGGTCACAAGGTAATAAATTGTAGGGTTCATGACATAAGAAGATATGGCTTCACTAGGATAAATCCTAAGACATTTGCACCTCCAAGGAATAATAAAATTAAGTGTTATAAGTGCAATAATGATGGTCACACAACAAAGTGGTGTAGATCAAACATCCCAAAAATGGGTATGAACATGAACAGGAACAGGAACAAGAATATGAATATGAACAGGAACATAAACATTGATATGAACAGGAATAGGAACATGAACATGAATATGAACAAGAACAGGAACAAGGATATGAACAGGAACAAGAATAGGGATATGAACATGGATAGGAATTAGAAAAATCATATAATAAAGAAAGAGGATAAAGGCAAATAACAATGCCTTATGGGAGTAGAAATACTCCCACCCTATAATTAACCACCTCAAAAGGAGGTGGGGAAGGGGCTAAGCTAAGAGGCTCATTCTTAGCCCCGATCCCCAAAGGTGACCATTTGACATTGATGTCAAAGGGGGAGAGATTTGAGTAATGGGGAGAGACTTTCTACTTGAAGAGAGCATTGATCCAGGGGGAGCAATGTCCTAGGGAGAGCAACACAGAAGAAGAAGTCAAGTTTTTGGTAAAAAGTTTTTGGGTTGCCATCAATGACAAAGGGGGAGATTGTTGGACATTTTGAGTCCTTAAGTCAAAGTTGTCATTAATGTCACTATATGATTTCATCATTAATATCAAGGACTTCATCAAGAAATAAATTTGTCAAGGTTGTTATTGATATCCAGGAAGAAGGCCAAAGTTCAAGAGAATCAGTGCAAAAGTTAAAATAAAAAGGGCTCCATAATATCTTAATAGTATATGGAAGCATAAGTTAAAAGGGTTTTTATAAAATCTCAAGGAGTCTTGTGCAAAGTTAAAAAAGGAGATTTAATATTCTTTATAAATTATTTAAATTCAATGAGAATTTAAATTTTATAAATAAATATTATTTACACCATGGTATGTAATGAGAAGGAAGCAATAAACTCGAAAGGCTATTTATTTTTATAATATTAAGTGATATGATTAAAAGCCCAAAGTAAAATATTTATAGTATTCATTATAATATTTTACAATACCCAAATATGGGTTTGGAGTTAAAAACTTTCAAAGCACTTTTATTAAGGTCCTAACCTTCGTCGACATTACGTGGTGATGAAATCATTCAAAGTGCTGACGTTTCACAAACATGGAAGAAATTAATGTATATAACTATGCCCAAATGGCATTAAACTTTGTCTTTGCTCGATTGATTATTATTTGGATGTGAAGTGAAATAAGAGCTCATGAGAATTTTATGATTTTTGTGCATGGCGAACAGTTCAAAACAGAAAGCATAGATTTTTCAAAGGCCAACTGGGTAGCTTGGCCTAGTGGTGAGTGAGTAGGTGTGAAAGCATTTTTTTGGCAAGAGAGCCAACATTCGAAATGCAATAGTATGCTTGGCAGTCGTGTTGGTTGAAGGTGCCAAAGGCACACATTTTTGCAAAGGGTAAGAAGGGGGACATGAATTGAAGCACGAGGTGCTTCGTTAGTCTCAAAAGAGCGGGAAGCTCGTGTGGCAGTTGAATTCACGACTAAGGCGTTCATCATGGGCATTGTTGAAGGTTCGAAACCCTTCGAAGGTAAGGTAAATATTTTGCATTAAATTTTTATTATTTGCCTAAGTTGGGAGGTATAAGGGTTGTTAGTGGAATTGTTTAGAAATGTTGCTTATTGGATAGTTGTGGTAGTTGAAAATTATCACTTGGAGCAATAAGGAGGTGTTTGGTTTTGATTTTTAATAGTCTTAAATTACTATATTGGCATATTGGAGGATTAAGAATTTTGAGTATTGTTTTAATTTTAATAAGGGGTTTTTGTGTTAAAGAAGATTATTGTGAAGGTGTTGAATATTAGTTTAAGTTGGAGTGATAAGGTGTAATTATTGATATCATTTTATATTGTGTTTTTGAGGAAATTATTATCTTCTAACCCTTATTGATATTGGCAAAGAAGTGAGTATGAGTGTGACAAATTTGTGAAATCAACTCCTTGTCAAGCAAAAAGGTATGGGAAAATTCTTCCTTGGTTGAATTGATTGATTGGATTTCTAGAAAATAAAGTTTGAAGTGAAAAGGATTTGATTAAGGTTTCCTTTTCAAAAGTGTTTTGATTTAATGCTTCAAGGTTTTTTGGAATTAAGTGTTGTAATTAAAACCTTGTTTTATAAGAATTGTTGTTGAAGCCATTGGTTGTGTGAAGAACTTGAGTTAGGGTTTTGAAAAGAAAATGAGTATAATTGTTATGTGAAGATTGATTTATATGAATTATTGTTGAAGTGAGTTGTCATGCAAAGAACATGAACTAGGGTTTGAAAAGAACATGAGTATAATTGTTATGTGAGATTTGTTGTTGAGCATTGTTGTAAACATTTTGAGTTGGTGTTTACATGCTTGGACTAGGGTTTCTGAGCAAGGGTTGTTTATTGAGTAATTGGTTGAGTAGAGTTGATTGAGCATAGTCAAGTGGATGTATGAAGTGATTTTTCAAGTTCCATAAAACAAACTATTCTACATTCTTATTTGAGTTGAGAAAGTGTTTGAACATTGATTTGAAACTTATTGGGTCTCTAACAATTCACTTTATGTTTCTATGAGATTGGATAAGTTCTATGTGAGCTTATTGAGCATATTTGGAAAATTTATATGTGGACTTGTTGAGCATATTGGACAGGTTTTGAGTGGACCTATTGAGAAAATTTGAATAAGTTATGTGTGGAGTTATTGAGAAGATTGGACAAGTTCTGAGTGGACCTATTGAGCAGATTTGAATAAGTTCTATGTGGACTTATTGAGAATATTGGACAGGTTTTGAGTGGACCTATTGAGCAGATTTGAATAAGTTCTACATGGACTTATTGAGAATATTGAACAGGTTCTTAGTGGACCTATTGAGTTGATTTGAATAAGTTCAGTGTGGACTTATTGAGTAGATTAGACAGGTTCTGAGTGGACCTATTGAGAAGATTTGAGTAAGTTCTATGTGGACTTATTGAGCATATTTGAGAAAGTTCTGTGTGGACTTGTTGAGCATATTTGAGAAATTTCTGAGTGGACTTGTTGAGAAGATTTGAGCAAGTTCTTAGTGGACCTATTGAGCATATATGATCAAGTTCTGAATGGACTTGTTGAGTAAATTTGTGCTAGACCGAATGGATTGTGTTTAATGTAGATTTGAGACAAAGCTTTGGAGGTGATAGAGTAGGGAGGATAGTAGTCTCCAGTGGATAGAGATCCATAAGCTAGGGTAGTGAGGAAATGTCTTATGAGTGGAGACAAGAGTATTCAATGGAGAGATATCCACAAGCCAGTGCATTTGAGGCATTAGTATTCTAGAGTATCACCATCCAGAGCAGAGGAGAAGGATTTCACTAGTGGATAGAGATCCACGAACTTGATTTAGGGGATTGTTGTCTCCTTTGGACAAAGGTCCATAAACATTGTAATTGGGAAGAATTCCCAAGAGATTGATTGAGAAAATTTTAGTGAAATATTTTCTTCGTGGAGTAGGCCACATTGGGTGAACCACGTAAATTGTGGTGTCTCTATTGTGTGTGGTGATTTGTGAATTTATTTGATTACTGCTATTGATATTGCTATCTATAGATTGCTTAATATTGATTTGGAAAGAAAAGTAAAAAGTGATCTTATACTGTTCACCCCCTCTTAGTATAAGCTTGTGTTCTTCACTCACTACTTTTTGTAGTTTAAAAATGACCATCCGAACTCAGATAGTAATTTTACGACCTAACTAAACAAACACAAAACAAAAAATATATTTGAGGATATGATATATATCACTCTACTACAAATATTATAAAGCAAGCTAAATATACTATGTTGGAAATATTGAGTACATTGTTTGTCATTGACGTCAAAGATGAAATGGTTGAGAATTACCTTCAAGGATGAAATATTAAAGTGCAAGACAAATATATTCAAAGGATACATGAGGTAGAAAAACTGATTTCAAAGGTGCATAATAAGACAAAATTATTATCCAAGGATAATGGGGTAAGGCAATATATTGAGGTAATAATATTTAAATGCCAAATTTAAATATTATAAGAAAAAAGGCTTAAAATATTTTATTTATAAAACCACCATGGGCCTAAGGTTTAAGGCTTACAATATTTAAATATTTTTAGATTTAAATATTCCAAAAGAAAAAAGGGGTTGAGCGCCAAAATTGTGGAAGCTATTTGAAAATAATTAAAATAAATTTCAAAAGTTGCACACAGATGCCATGATAAGAGGAGGTCAAACATTTCATAAATGTTAAGGTTAAAAACTTTGCAAAGTTGTGTTGTGTAAAAAATTTGAGATATCCATTCGTGCTTTCGAATGATGAATCACAGAAGAGAAAGGAGCATATTTTTTAGTAAAACTCACAAGGATAATAAGGACTAAAGGTATACGTAGAGGTTTCAGCTGATATACTAGTGCAGCTGGTTGTAGGAGTAGCACTAAGATATTGTGTTAGAGGTGGCCACAATTTTGAGTCACATAGAGATTTTTTTTTTAAGAAGCACAAATTTTGATGAAAGAACAAGGACAAATTGCTACATGCTTTGGTCACAGTTGGTAGACTAGTGCAACTAGTTGTAGGGGCAGTGCTAAGGTGCTATGACAGAGGTGGTCACTTGTTCGATTCCCTTGAAGGGAACTTTTGCAAGGTGATAAAGGAGGAAATTCGTGTGCTCGAAAAGGTACAAAATTTTTTATTTAAAAATTGAATGACTAAGGTTTAGCTTGTTGTGCATGATTGAATAAAAGGGGGAAAAATAGTTTAAATTTGAAATTCAAAGTTGGAGGAGTTATAAGGTGTAACAAAATTCATTTAATTTTGTAATTTGTAATTTTATTTAGGAGTAATAAGGTGTAACAAGGTCTTGATATTGTAATGTTTTGCTTGAAATAAATTATTGCATTTTTAAGTAGGAGTTATAAGGTGTTATAGTGGTTCAATTTTTTATTGTAATTTTTACTTTGAGAAAAGGAAAAATTTGAAGGGTTTGATTCATTGTTAAAGTTTCATCTTGTGAGACCAAAAGGAGAAATAGAGCATTATTTTCAGATTTTTTGTGTACATCTTATTTGGAAGAAATTTAATGTGGATGATTTGAAAGAGAGCTACTAACCAGTTTTTTGAACTGGCACTTTAAAAGGGAAATTCTTTTGAGATAGGTTTTGAGGGCACAACTTCATCAAAGAAAATTAATAAGTATGGTGACATTATTCCTTCCTTAAGGTGTTTGGTTGGGCAAATATTTTGATTTTATAAAGAGGAGATAAGGATTAGGTTCATGTGAATTTTTCGATATATAAGTGATAGGGTTTGTGAACAAAGTGTGCATCATTGATTAGTGAAATTGGAACCACATGTGCGAGGTTTTGAGAATAAATTATATAGAATTGTTGAATTAATTTGTGAAGCATTTGGGCATTGATTTGTGTGACATTGAATGTGAATTGGCAAGTGTTAGAGACCAGTTTAGTGAAGCAAATTTGTGTATTATTGTGGTTGATATTTGAGAGCAAATTTACAAGGAACATAAACCAATTTTGTGAAGCAAGGTTATACACTAGCGTGATTTTTTTTGAAAGGAATTTGCAAGAGGTAGAGATATGATTTGATGAATTTGAGACATGCAAAAGAAATAGACTTAATGAATGTGAAGAAAAAACATTGAGCATTTGCATTGCATATTATTCTTTATATGTTCGTAAAATAATTCTAGGAAGAGTATATCTAAATTACCTAGTTGAAGAAAGCATTTCTAGAAGATATACAAGCATTTTTTTGAACATCATTTGTGTGTAAAATTTGGGATTGGTTGAGCATGTGTTAGAGAAAATTTTTGAGCAAGTTTTAGCAAGCCTGGTGAGAAGGCTTGGTGCAGTTTTGGGCATATTTAAGAACATGTTTGTTGTTGATTTGAGAAAGCCTTGTATGAAGGCTTGGAGAAGATTTGAGCAAGTCTTGTAAGAATACTTGAAGTAGGTTTGAGGTAGATTTGAGCAAGTCTTTTTAGAAGACTTAAAATAGGTTTGAGGCAGATTTGTTCAGGGTCTATAAGTAGGTTTGAAATAGTTCTGTGGATAGGTTTGAGACTATGTAGGTTTTTGTGTAGACTTGAGTAAGCCTTATGAGAAGGACTTGGAGTAGATTTGAGAAAATATGAGAGGCATCTCCTATGGATAGAGATACATAAAATTGAGCATAGGGGATTGGTGTCACCTTTGGATAGAGGTTCATAAACATTGTAATAGAGAATTTGTTCCCAATATATTTTTCGAGAGAATTTAGAAGAAAATTTTTCTCTATGGATGTAGCCCACATTGGGTGAACCACATTAAATATGTGTCTCTCATGTGTGTGATGATTTGTGTATTTATTTATTACTTCCATTGCTGATATTGGCTAATACTACTTTGGAAAGTTATTACAACTAATAATATTGGATGCTCTTGAGTTTGAAAAAGTAAAATTTTTATCTTATACTATTCACCCCCTCTCAGTATAAGCTTGTGTTCTTCATACTACTCAGCATTACTAAGGCCTTCATGGAAATCACTGTTCTACTTGGTCGTCTATAACCAAAACCCCACCAGAATATCTTCCATTGGGTGCACAAGATAGATTCACAATAAAGACTATAATTTCTAACAAGCAAAGTTGGTAATACAATCTAGTTTAATTTCTTCTATAACTATATTATCCATTTCATGTTCTCTATCTTTGGCTAGATCCTAGCTATGTTAAAATTAAAATCATGATTTCCTATAATAAAATAGAGACCTCAGTAACATACTTGGTAGCACCATGAAGCATAAAATGTTCATTTCCTACAACTCCTTTCTCCTATCCTCTCCTTGGTATTCCAAATTTCATCCTTATTTTTCATCACTTTTATTTTCCTTCCTATCTATTTTTATTCTAAAGGCCACCCATTTTTCCCATCACCTGATTACCTGGAGTGTCCATTAAGGCATAGTCATTAACACTGAAGTTGAGCTCACACATCTTCCTCCACCCAGGGTACGTGGTGAGCATCAATCCTATAAATAAGATGTCTAGCACCCTCTATGATTTAATAAACCAAAAATTTTCATCCACTACAATTATGGCTTGGTGACAACTCCGTATAAGTCACTAATATCATAAATACACAATTAAAATCCACTAAAATTCTTATTTTAATTCATAAACAAGCACCTTCAGAAGGCAACATTTCATATATTTTTGGGATTTATTTCATTAAATAAGAGGACAAGAAAATTTAAGGAAAACCTCCTATGATTTTTATTGTTTTGAAAATAAATAAAATGTTAGTAAACCTTGTTAACATAACATTATACAGCCACATAAAACTGCTTTATTTTTTAACAACAAGAAACAAGACAAACGTTAGTTGCTTCAATATATATATATTAATATATAAGTATATATATATTGTTATTATGCTATTTAAAGAAATGAAACTCCTTTAAACCAATGGAAACTTCTTCTAAAGTTATAATAAAGGAATTATATCAAGGACAATATTGTCCACAAGGAATAAATTTTTATCCAAAATTTTAATACACTTTTCCATATCAAGTTGAATAGAAAAATAAACATGGCAAAATAATTCATTACCACAAAAGACAGCATACCAAATCATAAATTAAACTAACAAGAAGTTTCACCAAAGGAGGGTCTTGACATCATCCCCCTCTTAGGTTTCACACAATACTCTATGTTTTTTAAAAGATCCAACATAGACATCAAATAAAATATTCACATATTATTCTCAAATAGGTATGGGAAATGTTGTATTTCTGCTACTTTCTCCCAGGTAGAATTTCTCTCAAAGTAATACTCGCACTAGACCTTGCATTGCTCCAGTGTCCCTTTTCTCATCGATTTGGAATGTAAATCAAGGATATTTAATGGTCAAACCTCTATAACCTCTGGATCCACCATCTGCAATTTATAAAAATCCCACACATGATTAGGATTAGCAATGTATTTTCTTAGCAATTATATGTGAAAGGTGTCATAAATATTCAATATATTGAGTGGTAAGGCAAGTCCGTATGCCACAAGATTGAAATTCTTTGTAATTTATAAGGGCCCCACAAATTAAGGATCTATTTTTGTGGATTTAATAGCACTATTCTTTGGTATTACCCCTAAAATACTATGTCACTTACCACAAAATTTCATGACGACCTCTTAAGGTCAACATAACTCTTCTATTGATCCGTGATTTCGTTAAGTATTTCTATGATCACCCTTAATTTTTGCTCCATTTTTTTGATCATATCTAGTACATGCACAATTGTATATTTTGGATTATCCCATGACAAGGGTGTCCTACATCTCCTTCCATATAATGCTTCAAAATTTGCCATGCCTAAGGTCAAATGGTGACCATTTTTGTTGGTAAATTCTACAAAATGTAGGTAATATTCCCATTGGAACTTATGATCTATATAGTACATGCAAAGCATCTTCTATAATACCCAATTCACCATTTTAGTCTATCCATCGATTTCTAGGTGATATGTAGAACTAATGTTTAGTTGAGTGTTGATGGCTCGATGTAGAGCTTACAAAAACGTAGATGTGAATCTCAGATCTCTATCTGAAATGATCACTTTCAAAAAACCATGAAGCCTGAATATTTCATTGGAAAATATGTTAGTGACAACCATGATATCATCCTTGGTTTTTTTGGGTATAAAATGTGCAACCTTGGTAAATCTGTCAACCACAACTAGGATTACGTCATCCTGGAATCTCGTATTTGGAAAACCTACAATAAAATCCATTGAAATCACTTGCCATTTCTATGCTGGTACATCATGAGGATATACTTGACCTATAGTATGTTTATGTTCTAACTTAAATTTCTAGAATTCTAGACATTGAGTTAGAAATTTAGTTATATCCTTCTTCATTCTTGACCAGTAGAAATTTTTCTTCATATTCTCTCTTATTTTGCCCCTCCTGGGTGATCAAAATATGGAGATCTATGTGCCTCATTCATGATATTTTTTCTTAAATCACCAACCTCTAGAATTATTACCCTATCCTTAAAGCACAATAAACCATCCTTGGTGCTAAAATACTTACTTCCATTAGATTCCCTTTCCATCCTTTCTCGGTTTTGATTATAAAACACATCCTGTTGCTACATTTCCTTAACCTATTCCATCAAGTCCACATGGATGTGAGACAAGACAACTATGTGTCTTCTCCTATTGAGTGCATCAATAACATTATATTCTTTCTCTTTGATGTATTCAATGCCAAAATAATATTCTACGATGAATTCCATCCATATTCTCTGTATGGAATTTAGCAACGGTTGAGTAAATATATAATTATAACTTTAATGGTATATTCTCAAATCAAAGGGTCTTCCTACCAAATAGTATCACCAAAATTTGAGAGCAAAAAATACTACTACCAACTCCAAATCATGATTTGCATAGTTGAACTCATGCTGTTTAAGTTTTCTAGATCTGTAAGCTATTAATACCTCATCTTGTGAGCACACTCCTACCAAACCTTCTAGTGATGCATCCATACACACAAAAAATCTATCTTGAGGGTCTAGTATCTTTAGTATGGAGGATGTAGTGATTTTCTGTTTGAGCAAATCAAAATCTACCTCACATTCATCCGTCCATTTAAACCCTTTTCCTTTCCTCTAAAGATTATTTATTGGAGTGGTTATCTTTATGTAGTCCTTCACATAATACCTATAGCATCCATTAAAACCCATGAAAATTTGGAATTCTATCACATTTTTTTGTGGTGGCTAATTTAATATGAATTATATTTTATTAGGATCCATCACGGTCCCTTTTGTTGATATAATATGCCCTAAATTTTACACTTCTTGAAAGCACGAGATTTCGGGCAAAGGAAACACTAATTGCAATATAACCAAAACCAAATGCGCTTAAGTCCTAGAAATATAAAGTGCATGAAATGGAAAAGAAATGCATTAGAAGAGACACAAGCAAATAGAGAAAACACAGCCCTTTCATTAATATCCCTTGATATCTGTTACAATGACGTCTCCTCCCTTTTTGGGGGCTAGGAGCGTTAAAAGAATTCGATTACAATCACTCAATGTTTCTCTTTTCGTGTGCCCACGATTGCAATGGGCAGGCCAAGATGATGCCACCGCTGATGTCGATGAGTTCTTAACCTCTGCTGCTTCTCCTGTGAAAAAAGAAACAACCAAGATGTCAGTAGCACCTGCTGCAAATGAAAGGTGTTTGTTCTTTAAAATTAACGAAATATGCATGCAAACATCTATCTAAAACAAGAAACAAAATGATTCTAAACAGACTTGAAAACTTGCCGGAAGACGAGAAAATGTTACCAACGAGCCATTGCCACCGAGACAGTCGGCCAATCTACTTTCAACTGGAAATCATCCCTGGGTAGGACGATTTTTGACTGTAAATCGTCCCTGGGTGGGACGATTTCTTCTGTGTTGGGGAAGCCGAACTGACACGCTCCAATGTCGACTCCCGAGGTCTCCAAAAAACCTATAGACAGGGGGGTTATGTAATTGGGGCCATTTTGGGACGACCCAGATGGTCGGATTCTCCCAGTTTGGCCTCTACCCTCGAGAATTTGATATCGCTCCTGCAAGTTAGTGAAACTACAAAACGACACAAAACATACTAGAATCTGATCAAAGGTTACGAAATTGCAGCTATGAATTCACCAAACAAGAAACACAATATGCAGCATGAGAAAATAAACTAGAATGCTTCTAAAATAAAACTTAAGAAAAGTGCGGGGATGCCCAAGTAGGCCTCCCACCATTGGCACTTGATTTCGGTGCCAATCCACTAGGGATGGGCCCAAAACCTCTTAGGATTGGGGGGTCGGCGAATTGGTTGGTTCAGGTGTCCATGTGTTGGATTTGGGTCAGGTTCAAGCTTCCAAAAGCCACCCAAAAACCTCCCTTGCAAAAGAGATTGGTGGATGCGAGAAGGTGAACCAAAAGGGATGCAAGTGGGTCTTCAACTCGGAAGCACTTCGTTGCTTGAAATCTCCTTCAACCTGTATATTTTGGGTGAGAAAAGTCCCACCTTTTATAGACCCATGGGGTCTCTTTTGGGAGGGAAGCACAAATGCCATGTGTTGGTCATAGGTGCCATGTGGCAGTCTTGTCTTCCCAAGAGGGAGGGGAGTCCTCCATTGACTTGGGCTTTCATAACTACCCTTGTGACAGTCCTCAAACGGCCTATTTTTCCACTCACACACGCGTGTGAGGCAGGAGTCATCAACTGACTATTCTGGGCTGCCACTTGGCCTCATTTGTCTTTTTGCCCGTTAAACTTGGAAATCGTCCTTATTGGAGACGATTTCAGAAATCGTCCCCGGGTGAGACGATTTCAAGTTAGCAATCGTCCCCGGGTGAGACGATTACTAGGCAAAGTGTCTAAGTGTGCCAAATTGCTTCTTGACCTCACAAAATTGCTATGAAAGTGGTTAAGACCACTGTTTGACCTCTGAGGGCTGCCCTGGGGGCTGTGTTTGTCAAAGCGATCAGTGTTTGTAGTCACATAATCAGATTGGTGCTGTTTTGGTGTCTACGAGATGCCCCTTTTTGGGAAGCGCTGCGGGTGACGCAGGTGCTTGAGCAAAAATAGATAACCAAAGCACTAATGATTAGGGTTTCTTGGTAACCTAACCAACTTTTGATGCCCCAAGTATGGAAAGGGCATGCATTCTTGAATCCTTGCTTCTAACGAGCTAAGGAATTTGATTTCAAGTATTAACTCGTTTTGGTGAGGTGTGACTTGAACTTAGACATTGATTAGTCATGAACAAGCAAAGGGCGTTTTTATCCTCAGGGGGAACCTTGTGTTCATGATTCACGAAATGCCAAGTGTTTGATTGATTTGATTGTTGCTTGTTTACTGCCCCAAGAAGGAGCGTGATTGTCTTTGTCAATGATTCTTTGAATGCATGTCGTTTTCCTTAATTGGGTGTGTGATTGTTGGTTGGTGACTAAGTGTGACTACCCCCTCAAGCGACGAATCGATGAGGGAATGACCTTCGTGAGAGAAGCGACGAGTCACTTGACCCAAGATGACTTGTGCAAGGGTGCCTTTAGAGGGTTTATCGTTAAGCGTGTGCAATTTTTCCAACATTTGGACCTATTTTTGGTGGGTGTTAACCCTTTTGGTGATGCCATAATGAGGTGAAATCATCAAAAATCTAACTTCCCATGGAGTGGTCCGGCTATTGTAGCCTTCTTGGGGAAGTAGGAGAGCGATAATTTGGACCTCGAAATCGATTTTATTTGCTATTGCAAGAGGTTAAGTGCAAGAGCACTTGTGTCTGGCAATGTTTATTATTGTTTTTGTTGTTTTGATTTTCTTGTGACGTCGTTTGGGGATGAAATTGTCGAAAATCCGTCTTCCCGTGGAGCGGTCCGGCTATTGTAGCCTTCTTGGGGAAGTAGGAGAGCGATAATTTATGACCCCAACATCTATTTTGATTGCCTTGGATTGCGAGTGTAATAGCATTCTATTAGGCAACTTTATTTGTTGTTTTTAGTGCATTTTTGTTGATTTTTTTGATGTTTTGACTTTTCTGGCTGGAAATCGTCCCTGGGTGGGACGATTTCCAATTGCAAAAATCGTCCCTAGGTGGGACGAGTGCTAACCAGAGCGGTCATCCCAGCCAAGGACGATTTCCAGTTGGTAGGCTTATTTAAGGCCCAAAACTTGGATTTGGGTTCATTTGTGCCATTTTTTTTCTTGCGATTTTGGAGCTTTGGGAGGAGGAGGTAATTCTGCGAAGCGAAGCGCTGCCGGAATTCTCTCCGTCATCATGAGTGCACAAACTAGTTCGAGCGGCAGAGCGAAGGCGAAACCCGTAAGTGCATTTTTTTTTTTTTTGTAATTATCTTTTAAGGTTAGGAACCCTAAATCTGAAAAATTAGTTTTGAATTTTTGTGTGTTATTGTTTTGCAGGTTAGGAGCCGGTACCGTGTACCTGCCACATTCGCTGAGGCACGGTCGGCATTGACTGATGTTGACTGGCAGTGGCTTGATGCCCTTGGGCTCAAGCAGGTGGCTCGACTGGAGCCTGTGGTCCCGAATCAGGCCTATCTGACGACCCTGATCAAAGTTTGGGATCCGCGGACCAACACTTTCCATATTTCGATAGGGGAGATGACTGTGACACTGGAGGAAATTTATCAGTTGCTTCAAATTCCGATAGATGTCCTGCCCATTAGGACATCGCCGCGTGATCAGCGAACTGCTGTACTGACGAGATGTTTTGGGCATGCGGAGTGGCTGGGTGTAACGAACCCAGTGGAGACAGTCGAGGTGGACTGTCAGGCTAGCGAGATTTTTGTTAGCTGGTGGCAGGAGAGGGGGGTGTTAGGAGTGAGGCACAAATTCTTGATGGGCCTCATTTCTAACATGCTTCTACCTGATTCATCAGGAGGGAGGTTCCCGTGGAACCTATTGGAGTTGGTATGGCAGTTGGTAGAGTGCCCGATAGAGGCACCACTGATTTATGGATGGGGACAAACATTGTTGGCACAGCTCTACGGGGAGCTGTACGGCGTCCGCTGTCGGCAGTGGAAGGGGGTGAGTTGCAGTTATCTTCTTCAGTGCTGGGGTTGGCAGCACATAGCAGTGGAGAGGCCGACCGGGTTACCGTGGACGACTCGGGTGGTGATGGATGACGAGGAGATTGGCTATGTAGCTTTGTGGCGGCGATCTACGGAGCAGGGGTAGAGTCGGTGATGGGCCGGTGTTGTACAACACTATACTAATGCCTTCTCTCTGCTCACTCCAGGGGAGGTTGTTTGGCATCTTTATCGGGACTGTCCAGTCTGGCCGAAGGCTGGAGAGTGGCTCCGACGGGTATGCAGGGAGCGGTGGTTGACTGGGTGGCACACGACGGAGCATGAGTTCTTTTCATACCGCCGGGTTACACGACAGTTTGGGGTGCACCAGGGGTTTCCTGGTGAGCCCGTGGTCTATCGACGATGGGGAGATGAGAGAGGATTAGAGCCACCGGTCATTGCTCCATTGGGCGAGGATTTCGATGCAGTGATTGAGGTCCCGGATGTGGATGACATCGGGACTACCATTGAGTATGACTCATGGTGGGTACTGCGGCGCTGGAGAGGAGAGGGGCCACTGGGAGGCACGAAGGCGGTAGTGGAGGATGCTAAGGTAGCAGGGGGTGATTGGGGGGGTCCGTTGGATGATGCGAACATGGTGGATGTGGGAGATGAGGATGTGGACTTGGGTGTTCCGGAGCAGCCGGACATGCAGGATGTGGAGGAGCAGTGGGATCCTGAGCAGCTATCGTCCCCGCGAGTCCTATGTGTCTGATAGATACAGAGGAGGTGGGGTCAGATGTAGGAATTGAGATTGCACGACTGACAGAGCTACTGTGGATGCAGGATCTAGAGTTGGGGGATGTGATGCAGGAGAGGGATCTTTTGCAGGCTCAGTTGGCAGATCGGGATAAAGTTTTGGTGCAATGCAATGATGCATTACCTATCTATCATTGGCGAGAGGCAGAGTGGTGTCTGTACCGGATAGACTTGGAGAGGGAGGTCATCCACCTTGGTGGGAAGCTACCTGAGCCTTCGATCGGTGGATCTTCAC
Source organism: Wollemia nobilis (assembly GCA_028583015.1). NCBI lineage: Eukaryota > Viridiplantae > Streptophyta > Pinopsida > Araucariales > Araucariaceae > Wollemia > Wollemia nobilis. The sequence continues at coordinate 1,491,811 of JAQPPZ010001108.1, forward strand.
GGCAGACAAGGGATAGTCTGACTGAGCAGTCAAGCATCATCTCGTCGCAGGCGGTTAGATGAGGGGGGTGGTAGCAGGCATGATGCGGGGGCTAGTAGTAGCCGCCCTGCAGGGTCCCGTAGGACCCACACCATGGGGGGTAGTTCCCGTCGCACCGATCCTGCGTGATCATGGTGGTCGATGCCTTAGGTTGGGTTTTTGGATATGATTGTGGGGTCTGAGGACCGGTTTTGTAGCCTGCGGGCATCTTTTTGACGATATATATATATATATATATATATATATATATATATATATATATATATCGATTTTATTGTGGTTTTGTACATGTGATGATGTGATTTTTGTTATGCATGTTTATTCATTTTGATGAATGCAGATGTTATGATGAATTCAAATGTTTTAGATGTCTATGTGATATGCGAAGTGAAATGGATGAATGATATTTGTGGTGATTGCACTGTAGGCTGTTTAAGAAGCTCTTTATTTACATGGTTTTTCTATTTTTGTATTTTTCGATGGTATCATAAGGATGATAAGTAGCGCATATGGTTTTGGAATGAATGTAATGTTTTCTGAGATTCAGTCAGTTTTAACTCACCATCCATGACTGTACTTTGTCTTACAAGACTTTTTGACCAAGGTATGAATCGGACTTTTTTTTGACCCGAGTTATTTTTCACATCCTTGTGTGTGCAATTGAGTTCATTTAGTGGTATTTGTTAGGATACCGCCAGTGCCAGATGGGATTTCAATCGAACCTGTACTGAGGATCACCTAATTAGCTCCACGAATTCCTTTTTTGTATGTACTAAGATTAATCTACGATGTAATCCAGGATGCCATAAGCTAGCTCATCCACATGCAAACATTGATCTGTACGCAAGTTAATGTGATAGATATATCATCATGCGGGAGGTTTACTTCTATTACCGATAGGCTATCAACCAAATTGGTACTAAAGCTTGCCTTATGACCTATAGAATGCTGAGAGTTCCAAGGATTCAAGGTCAACTCCCTTCTTTTCTTCAATTGTATTGGGATACTTGCTCATTGTAGTGATGAGATCACTGTTTATTTTGATTTGTTTTTCTTTCGAGCAAGGGATTGGGGTCATGGAGTGACGAAAATCACTGTTTTTTGTGCCTTTTGATGTGTGCACACTATTTTGTCAAATTTGGAGTTTTGACATTTTGCAACTTTTTTGTTTTTTGCAACTATTGAGAACTTTAGGGATTCTTAGGGAATTGGGTAGGGAGGATGCTTGTCCTTTTGCCAACTCTCAGCATTCTAGGGGTCATTCGCACAAGGGGATGAGCAAGATAACCGTTTCGCTTGTGGTGACCTAGATTATTTTGCAGGTTTCGTCTCGTTCACACAATTTGGGAATTTTTAGTGTTTTGATTTGTGTTGGGATGTTACGTAACATGGTGTATTTCAAGTATGACTCTACCTTCGTAAAATCTGTTCGACTTGATACGCTACATGGCTAAAGAGGAAAATGATGACTGAATCACTAAAACTCTTGGTACATTCCTAGACCATTGACTGTAGTGTGGTAAAAGTTATGCATGGTGTTTTTGTTGTTTTTGTAACATGAGACAATGCGAAACAAGATGGACTATCAGAGCTATTGCAGCCTACGGTATTTGACCCGTATGACTACAAATATGCAATGTATGGATGCAATTCTTAATGCAGCTATGTATTTTTGTAATTTTGATGGATTGTTTTTGGTGAAGTTGAAGATGAGGTGCGAGAATATGAATTTTATGATGAATTTGAGTATGCCTAGAATTGAGATGCAAATCTTTGTTGTTTTTGATGATTTTTGTTGTTTTGTTTTGTTTTTTTTTTTTTTTGATTTTTGACCAAGCGATTGCGATAATCGTTGGAGCTTTTTGGGTTTGACCAAGTGATTGCGATAATCCTTGGAGCTTTTGGGGTGACCAAGTGATTGCGATAATCCTTGGAGCTTTTTTGGGTGACCAAGAGATTGCGATAATCCTTGGAGCTTTTTGGATTGACCAAGAGATTGTGATAATCCTTGGAGCTTTTTGGATTGACCAAGAGATTGCGATAATCCTTGGAGATTTTTGGATTGACCAAGAGATTGCGATAATCCTTGGAGCTTTTTGGGTGACCAAGAGATTGCGATAATCCTTGGAGCTTTTTGGGTGACCAAGAGATTGCGATAATCTTGGAGCTTTTTGGATTGACCAAGAGATTGCGATAATCCTTGGAGCTTTTTGGGTGACCAAGAGATTGCGATAATCCTTGGAGTTTTTTGGTGACCAAGAGATTGCGATAATCCTTGGAGCTTTTTGGTGACCAAGAGATTGCGATAATCCTTGGAGATTTTTGGGTGACCAAGAGATTGCGATAATCCTTGGAGCTTTTTGGGTGACCAAGAGATTGCGATAATCCTTGGAGCTTTTTTTGGGTGACCAAGAGATTACGGGAATCCTTGGAGCATTTTTTTTTTTTTTGGATATGGCTTTCTTAGATATGAAATGGTCGCAAATGACTGATATTCAAGGGTTCTGTTTCCTTGATACCATCAAGAGAAGCTAGCCTGTACGTCCCGAGTCCTATTTTGCTATCAATGACATAAGGACCTAACCAATTTTCCGTGAATTTGTCCCTCATATGGGACGACAAATTAGAGTTTTGTTGGTTTTCCTTCAGAACCAAATCACCAACCCGAAAGTCTCTTAGGTGAACTTTCATGTTGTAAGCTTTCTTAAGCCGCTCTTGATAGATACGTAAGTGCTCGAGAGCATTAATGCGTCGTTCGTCAAGCAACGTAAGTTGGTCCAATCGGGCTTGCCGTGCAGTGTTATCATCGATGAACTCCTGCATTGATATGCGCAGGGAAAGAATTTCCAACTCGAGAGGCATTACTGCCTCTGAGCCATACACTAGTGAAAACAGAGTTGCCCTAGTGGGCATCCGAATGCTAGTGCGATAAGCCCAAAGGGCAAGTGGGATTTGTATGTGCCAATCCTTATGACTGTCTGTGACGGTATTTTTAAGGATGGCGACTAGCATTTTGTTTGATGCCTCTGCTTGCCCATTTGCTTGCGGATAATAGGGTGTTGAAAAGCTGTGCTGAATTTTGTACTTTGTGGTTAAAGCACGTACGTCTTTGTTCTTGAATGATGGTCCATTATCCGAGATTATTTTGGATGGAATACCAAAATGACATATGATGTGATGCAAGATGAACTTCGCATTATAGGGTCCTTTCGTTGAGGTTAACGGAATTGCTTCCACCCATTTGGTAAAATATTCTGTGGTCGTTATGATAAATGTGTGACGGCCTGATGATGCAGGGGAGATCTTTCCGATTAGATCGAGGCCCCACTGTGAAAATGGCCAAGCAGACTGGACTGTCTGTAGGGCCTGGGAAGGTGCGTGCATTAAATTGGCATGATATTGACATTTCACACACCTCTTGGCATACGCGTAGCAATATCGCTCTAAAGATGGCCAATAATAGCCCATGCGAAGAATGCGCTTTGCAATGGCCATACCACTGAAGTGGCCGCCACATGTACCGTCATGCGCTTGGGCGACTGCCCAAGTGGACTCTTGCTGGTCCAAGCAACGAAGAAGAATTCCGTCATAGCTATGATGATACAAAATGTCTCCTATCAAGACATATTTTTCCGCTTTCTGTTTGAATGTTTGTTTTGCGGTGTGTGTCAATCCAAAGGGTAGATTACCTAACTTGAGGTAGTCTCTTATGGGTAAATACCAGTCCTGTTGATCGGATACCTCGATAGTTTGAATAGCCAATACCTTTTGGAGTTCTTCCATAACAAATGCTGATTGGGATAGAACTTGTAAGAATAGCATTGTGTTGCTATTAATGGGAGTGGGGGAAAACAAAGACCCCTAGTTGGCCCGTTTCAAACAGTCTCAGATTCGAAAGAACTTATCGGAAGATGGTTCGATCTGGATCATGTGGACTCCTAGCGTGAAGTCTGAGATTGCACGCTCCATCACGGGTTGTGATAAGGTTTTGACCTCAATGGTTGTTATATCACCGAAAAGGTCTTGCGGGATTAGTGACCCCAAGGAGGCCATTGTATCCGCAAAACGGTTTGATGATCGAGGGAGTGCCTCGATGTCATACCACTCAAGTTTTGCCAGGAATTTGTCCACAAGGGCTTTATAGGCCTTCGGGATCGGGCATTTGCATTGATATACCCCTTTGACTTGATTGATGATTAACAGCAAATCGCCAAAGATGTTCAATCTTTTGATGTTCATGGCGATTGCTATCTGAAGACCTAGGAGCAAGGCTTCATATTCTGCATTGTTGTTGGTGCACTGGAAGTTTAATTTAAATGACAAGGGCATTGGAGCGCCCTGCGGTGTGAAGAATACAATTCCTGCACCACCCCCTTGCTTGCATTTAGAACCATCAAAAAATAAGGTTATGTCGGCCTGAGACTCGGGCTCATCAAAATCGGCGATTCTCGAGACATGGAAGACCCCATCATCGGGTAGTTCTATGACCGAGAGGCTGATCGTCTTCAAGAGGAGCATCTGCTAGTTGATCGGCTATGACTTGTCCTTTTATAGATTTTTGCCCAATAAACTCAATGTCAAATTCCATCAACAACATGATCCATTTCGTCGTGCGACTACTATGATAAGTATGACTCATCATGTATCGCAATGGATTCTCCTTAGACACAACATACGTAGTGTTGCTCAGCATGTAGTGGCGTAGCCTCTTGGTAGCAAACACCACTGAAGCAGAGTTTCTCAACGTATGCATAGTTAAGTTCATAACTGACCAAGGTGCGGCTAAGATAGTAAGTAGCCTGTTCTTTGTGAAGTTCATTCTTCTGGGCTAGCATGGCTCCCAGTGCCACCTCAGTAGCTAAGATGTATAAGTAGAACGACACTCCTGGTCTAGGTGGTGCCAATACTGGCGGCGAAGCCAAGTATTGTTTGATTTCATCAAAGGCTGACTGGCACTCGTCATCCCAATGAAATGTGACCCCCTTGTGCAATAATTTGTTCATTGGTCGGCATTTGTCAGATAATTATGCTATGAAGCATTTAATCGACGTGACCTTTCCTTGTAGACTTTTGAGCTGCTTGATAGTGGTTGGGGGAGCCATTTCAAGGATTGCCTTGACTTTTTTTGGGTCCACTTCGATGCCTCGTTTTGAGACTAAAAAACCCAAGAGTTTTCCAGATGTGACGCCGAACATGCACTTCTTGGGATTCAGTCTGAACTTATGCTCTATGAGGCGATCGAGAATCTTGTTTAAGTCACCAATATGATCTGAGCGAAAGAGAGACTTGGCTAACAAATCATCCATGTAATCTTCCAAAGTTTTGTGCATGTAATCGTGGAAGATATAAGTCATAGCACGTTGGTATGTAGCGCCAGTGTTTTTAAGGCCAAAAGGCATGACCTTATAGCAAAATGTCCCCCAAGGCGTTGTGAATGCCGTTTTGAGTTGGTCTTCAGGATTGATATGAATTTGATTGTATCCTAAGAAACCGTCCATTAGGGAGAGCATTTCGTGACCTGATGTAGCGTCTACCAATGCATCGATGCTCGACAAGGGAAAATCATCCTTAGGACTCACTTTGTTTAGGTCTCGAAAGTCGGTGCATATGCAAATCCTCCCGTCGGGCTTCTTGATGGGAACCATGTTGGACAACCATGGCGGATAATCCATGCAGATGACAAATTGTGCATCCAACAACTTTTGTAATTTGTCTTTGACCATCAAGGCCACTGTTGGGTGCATCTTTATTAGTTTTTGCTTTACAAGCTTGATTGTCGGATCAAGCGTTAAATTGTGCATGACTAGCTGTGGGTCTAGTCCTGGCATATCCTTGTACGACCATGCAAAAACCTCCTTATTTTATTTAAGAAGGGAAATGTAATCAGCTTGCTCTTCGGGGGAAAGGCTTACCCCCAGCTTGAGAATCTGTGGATTCATTGGATCTGTGCCGATGTCTACGTCAGTCGTCTCCTCAACTGACATGTGGGATCCGTCCTCCAACTGATGTGGATTTGGGATTAAATGGATATCATCAGCTGAGTTAAGATCTACGTTTGGAACCTTGAGTTCCTCTTCAGCTTGAAAAATATCCTGAGTTGTCCTTGGGGTAAAATGAAGCATTTCACCGAAATGCCAGTACTCTGATGGTGACAATGGTGAATTGATGCGATCCCAGTCGATGGCATCCATGTCTAGATGCAATGACCATGATGGATCGGTCGGATTGCGGATGGGTGCGGTCAAATCAATGGAGATCATGTGGATGGAATGAATTTGGTCTCCAAAACCGCGGGTGTGATAACTTTTTTCTTCTAGATGCTCCTTATACTCTGGATCTGGCTCTACGGGAACATGCACGAATGGATCCTCCCTAGGTGCAAATTTTGTGAAAAGGAGGGCGGGGTCTTCCCTCGGCACTATTTTCATGATGGGATCTCGAGGTGGATGATGCTCATCTTGAATTTGGAGCCATGGATCCAACACTTGGTCCCACCTCACTGGGTCTACATGCCATTCATGCCCCAGCAGTATGCCCATCTATCCCATTAGATCTTCATGAGTTAGAGCGCGGTGATGTCGTCGTGCATGTCTGAGATAGTCCATTTCAGTTTCATCTTCTGAATCGCTTTCATAGATCCAAAATTGTTCATCCTCTTCAGCATCTGTTGCTTGCAACGTTGAGGACTCTTCTTGTTCCAGTGAATTAATCTGGTCCCATTGCGGTTGTTCCACTCTTGGTGGAGGGACCTGATTCTCTTGATACTGTGTTGTTTCGTCCAAAACCTCTAAGGGGAACAGCTTCAGAAAGATGTCCGACAGTCGTTGATGTTCTCTTTGAGGATTACTATCCGAACTTTCACCTCTCTCTAGCAAAGGAGAGTGATTATTGCTATTTTTGGGGGTGTTTGTTGACCATGGGAGGTAATCTCCCAATGTGTATTCTGTATTTGGATTGGCATACGGGTCTTGTGCCAATCCCCCCTTGTTGCCTATTTCTAGGCCTTGCATATTTTCAACCAAGATGTCTAATGGCATGGGATGGTTGAACCCTACCCCTGACTTGTCATATGGCATCTGATATCTTGGTTGGAAAAGGATCCGCATCCCTTGCTCATATCTACCTAGCCCGTATCCATGCCAATTGCATTGGCCGATATATTTTAGGGGAAAATCTGGGTTTGATAGATAGTTGATGTTTTCAACAAAAGGCTCTTCGTCTGCTTCCTTTTGTTGGCATGGTTCAAGACCATGATCAAGGCCCCCATACATGAAATTTTTTTGGTTTGGAGGGTAGCCTAGAGGAACAATTGTCCCTATGGGAAGGCGAGGTCTTCCCATGTATTGTACTGACTCCAATGCTGGCGTTGCCACAACATTTTGTACCAAATATTCCCCCAAGCCCGTACTGGCCATTTCAACAGTGATTGTTGATGATTGGGTGGGAGGAAACGATAGTCCTTCCTGAGTCCATTCCATGTTTGGTTGTTCAGGAGTCTTAGTTTTTGTTGTGTTGGGTGTTTCCTCTATTGATATCGTTGAGATTGTGGGCAACCTTTCTTCTAGAGGCTTAACCTCTTCCATGATTTGTTTTCCCTTATCCTTTTGTTGGGCCATGATAGGTGGCTTTGATGATGAAGGAGCAGGTGATGAAGTCTCACCTGGCTGGGATTTTGTCTTGTTGGCCACCAGTGGTGCCTGCGGTATTGGACCCTTTTTAGATGGATTTAATTGGAAATCCAAATGCGTTGAAGGGAGGGTCAATTGAGGTATGAATTGTACCACATTGCAATACTTGAAGGGCTCTAAGTCCATTGGGACTACATGTATTTCCCCTTCATAAGCATACTTTAAGCACTGGTGGGCGATCAAAGGGACACACTTCATGTCCCTGATCCAAGGCCGCCCTAGCAGTATATTATAAGCCATTTCACCTTCCAGCACATGGCACAGTGTAGGTATTGAATTTTGTCCTACCTGGACTAGCAGAACGACTGTGCCAATTGTCGAGCATATTGCATCATTAAAATCTTGTAGTGTGTACATGGAGGCTGTGATGTGAGAGGCTGGCAGCTTCAAATGCTTTAAGGCTGCAGTGGTTATGATGTTACTGGACGAGCCAGTATCTATCAGCACTCTCTTGTATGGAATCTCGTTGACCCGCGCGATAATGTGCAGGGGTGGATCTGCCATGTCATTTGATATCGTTTTGACCTCATCTTCTCTGAATGTGATGACCGGCTCCGTACATTGTTTCACATGTCCCACGAAGGCATTGAAATAATTTGCCTCGTGGGGTTGTAATTCAATGGCTTTTAAAATGTCCATAAGAGCTTCTCTATGGGGAGCTGATTGTTGAATAAGCTCGTAGATGGATAGCCTAGCCGACATGGTCCGCAAATTTTGCGTGAGTTTGGTTCGTATCGTGACCTCAGGTCTAGGCGGAGGTAACTACGTTGGGCATTTTTGAGGATGCGATGTTGCCGGAACTTCCCTCGTAGCTACCTCAGGGGCAACTGCTAGGTACCTTCTGTTCCTTGTTACTATGCTAATCATTCCCACAAATCCCTGTGTGGGAAGATCTTATCGCACCTCATTAATCTAGAGTGGTTTTGTCTGTGCCTCGTGGGCTGGTAAGGGGTCCTTGAATACCCCCATTTGTTGGTTGTTTGGTGCGATGGGGTTGTCCACAACCAATGTTCTGTTGTCGATCAAATCCTAGACTAGGTCTTTGAATTTCTAGCACCCATTCAAGTCATGTCCTCTGCGCCTATGGAATCTACAATACAATTCCTCTCTGTACCCCCTAGGCTTGGGAATGTTAGGGTCTATAATTTGGATTTTTGGCAGAGTGACTAAATTTGCCGCTGACAAGCGGTCAAATAAGGAGTCCCTAGACTCCGCATATGGGGTGAAATTTTGCCTAGGGCGACACGGGTAATTCTGCTCCTGTCTTCTATTATCTCTTTCATAAGCAGGAGGCACTGCCTGGTAGTTAGTCTTTTGAGGCTGCGTTTCTTGCACAGGTGCGGGAACATTTATCGCAACTTGGTTGACTGCAGCATGTTGTGGTTGCGTTGTCCTAGTTTTAGTGGTTTTATTCCACTCTTTCTTCTTAGGCTTGGCAATTACGCCTTCGCCTATCTTAATCTCTTCTATGACTCTGGCTTGCGCCAAAGCTTCTTCTAAGCTGTCGTATTGTCGCAGCAACAATAGACCAGAGATTGATTTTAAGCAACTTTTTGCGAACATCTGCGTGAGATCATACATAGGAGGACGGTAGGGTAACCTAGAAATCAAAGCTCTCCATCGATTCCCGTACGCTGCCATTGTTTCCTCTTCAAATTGCTTGAGGCTCGCTAAATCACTTAGTGATGCCTTCTTCCTTGTGTTGAAGGCAAAGCGTTCAAGAAACGCGTCTACTAATTGATCTAAATTGCTTATGCTATGTTTGGGCAGTTGTGTGAACCAATCCGAGGCAGGGCCTACGAATGTGGTTATGAATGTTCTAAGCAACAATGCTTCATTATCTTGGATGCCGAAGCATTGGCTTAGAAATCATGTAACGTGTTCCTGTGCGTCCTCTTCACCTTTAAAAATTGCCAATTGAGGCAACTTGAAGTGTTTGGGGTAAAGAGGTGTAGGCACTGAGGGATGCACCGAATTACTGTGGAGTAGACGTAATGTGGGTTTTTGATGCCCAACAACTTTTGTCTCCACAGACTCCAAACGCTCCAATAGCGCTTGGTATGCATCGGAAGATTTTATTTCTTCCTCTCTTATTCGCTCTTGTTGCAAGTTACGGTAAACTGGAGGCCTATGGAGGGGTGGCCGAATGGCATCCCTTCTTGCCTTGATGGGGAGTTTCAACATATTCCTCTTCTGGTTCATACTCCTCATAAAATTCTTGACGAGTCTCTGGGCGAAACCTATGACCCTGATCAAGCTCTTGTTGAAGGTACCCATCATTGTTTCGGGGAGTTGCCTCCCTCTCGAATCTATGAGGTCTTGGAGGCAGAGCTTGACGAGGTCATGGAGACCTGTCCTGCACCAACGGGTTATGCCTCTCATACTGTTTAGCTCTTTGGATGCGAGGGGTTGGCCCCCTCTCAGGTATTTCATAGCGTAACTCATCCACTTCGCGTTGCATGCATTCTCTATCCAAGCGGTGTCGGTACTCTATTTCCTGATAACTTGGTTTAAGCCGCATGGTTTGGGCTTGACGGGTGGTATATCTAGCGACAGCTGGGTCAATTTGGTCTACCCTATTTTTCTCAGGAGGTTCGAATGTTTCTCCTATGTGTTTACCTCGAGTTTGATGATCTAAGGTTTCAATGGGTCGCTTCCCTCTGTCGAGGTAAGCGGTATGTGCTCGAGGTTCTGGCCTCAAGGGGTGATCATGATATCTTGCTGGTGCGGAAATGCAAGGTTCCCGCATTGTTTGTTGCCTTTGAGGAATGCAATGGCTTTCCTCGTACTCCCTTTCACGGGTGTAAAGGGGGTGGGCGGAGTTAGGTCGCCCTATGTAAGGAGCCCTGTGCTCTGGATTTGGTCTCTCTGTTCTGATGATAGGTAAAGAAGGGATGCCATATCCACGTTGCCCCTCCAAATGGACGATGTGCCTGTCTAGCGCTTCATCGCGTGGTGGCCACTCATGCCTAACTTCAAGAGGTGATTCTCTATTTATGTCAAGGTCTACATGTAAGGCATATTCCCGAAAGGGGCTGCTTTGAATAGGCATACCCCATCAAGGATTCTGAATTGGATTCTTTTGTAGGTTAGACCTATAAGGCGGTATGACCAAATCCTCGGGACTGAAGCAAAGGCGACTTGTGCTCGCTTCTTGTGTACCTTCTGGAGCTTTTGCCCTTGATTGGGCTTGACTGCGGGTGTACACCATTGTGGTGCTTCTATGCTATCTAAATAAGTTTTTATCTCGTTTATGATTTTTTTTGTCTACACTAAGCATAATTAAGCACACACATTCACAAAATCGTGATTATCTCTTTTAAGGATTATTGGTGTGCCCTAAACTGGTTTAGTGCATTTTGGTGTTTTGTTTTGTTTTTTTAGGTTTTGAAGATCGTTTAAATGCATTATGACGGCTCATATAACTCCCAAAATTATAGCCCCTTCAATATACCAACCAGGTCAATATACCAACCTCTCTATATACCCGCCCTTATGAGAGGGAGACTATAGGTACGTGAGAGCAGAAGGTACATGGTACGTAGGTGGTACGGAAGGGGGATTGTCCTGTTAATGGCACCTACCATAGAAAAATTATCCTCGCGCGCATGGGAATCACCCCAGCGACACTCGGTCTGTCTTCGTCAGGATTTACGCCTAACAACAGTTGACAATCGGGAAATGGATGCAAATCAAGCCAAGGTGGTGATGAAATCCACCAATGGTCTTGATAAAGGGTTGGGGTATTACGACCAGCTCCTTGGTTTAAAATTGTTACGTGGAGTGTGTGAGGTTCATTTTATTTAGCGAAAATGAAACAAGCATGAATGATTTTCCCTAAGTATGCAGGATAAAATGAAAAAAGTCAAAGAAACAGAAAATAGAAACAAAAAATTTAACAGAGATGATAAAATCCCTACCTCTTCTCTACCCTGCTCCAGTTGCCTCTGATTTTCTACTCTGAAAATCTGCAGACATAAAATCGTCCCCTAGTGAGACGATTTACAGAACATAAATCGTCCCTGGCAGAGATGATTTTAAAATCGTCTCAGGGTGGGACGATTTCCAGTAAAGTAATCATAACAGTCAGAGACGATTAACAGTCTACAAAAAAAATGTACCTGTAAAACACAAAACACAAAAACCTGATTAGTTTTCTGTGATCTTAAAAACAGGGAATAGGTCCCACCGTGATCGCCACTGAAAGCATGAGATTTCGGGCAAAGGAAACACTAATTGCAATATAACCAAAACCAAATGCGCTTAAGTCCTAGAAACGTAAAGTGCATGAAATGGAAAAGAAATGCATTAGAAGAGACACAAGCAAATGGAGAAAACACAGCCCTTTCATTAATATCCCTTGATCTCTATTACAATGACGTCTCCTCCCTTTTTGGGGGCTAGGAGCGTTAAAAGAATTCGATTACAATCACTCAATGTTCCTCTTTCCACGTGCCCATGATTGCAATGGGCGGGCCAAGATGATGCCGCCGCTGATGTCGATGAGTTCTTAACCTCTACTACTTCTCCTACGAACAAAGAAACAACCAAGATGTCAGTAGCACCTACTGCAAATGAAAGGTGTTTGTTCTTTAAAATTAACGAAATATGCATGCAAACATCTATCTAAAACAGTAAACAAAATGATTCTAAACAGCCTGAAAACTTGCCAGAAGATAGAAAATGTTACCAACAGGCCATTGCCACTGAGACAGTCGGCCAATCTACTTTCAACTGGAAATCGTCCCTGGGTAGGACGATTTCTGACTATAAATCGTCCCTGGGTGGGACGATTTCTTCTATGTTGGGGAAGCCGAACTGACACGCTCCAATGTCGACTCTCGAGGTCTCCAAAACACCTGCAGAAAGGGGGGTTATGTAATTGGGGCCATTTTGGGATGACCCAGATTGTCGGATTCTCCCAATTTTGCCTCTACCCTTGAGAATTTTATATCGCCTCCTGCAAGTTAGTGAAACTACAAAACGACACAAAACATACTAGAATCTGATCAAAGGTTACGAAATTGCAGCTATGAATTCACCAAACAGAAACACAATATGCAACATGAGAAAATAAACTAGAATGCTTCTGAAATAAAACTTAAGAAAAGTGCGGGGATGCCCAAGTGGGCTTCCCACCGTTGGCACTTGATTCCGGCGCCAATCCACTAGGGATGGGCCCAAAACCTCTTAGGATTGGGGGGTCGGCGAATTGGTTGGTTCAGGTGTCCATGTGTTGGATTTGGGTCAGGTTCAAGCTTCCAAAAGCCACCCAACAACCTCCCTTGCAAAAGAGATTGGTGGATGCGAGAAGGTGAACCAAAAGGGATGCAAGTGGGTCTTCAACTCGGCAGCACTTCGTTGCTTGAAATCTCCTTCAACCTGTATATTTTGGGTGAGAAAAGTCCGACCTTTTATAGACCCATGGGGTCTCTTTTGGGAGGGAAGCACAAATGCCATGTGTTGGTCATAGGCGCCATGTGGCAGTCATGTCTTCCCAAGAGGGAGGGGAGTCCTCCATTGACTTGGGCTTTCATAACTGCCCTTGTGACAGTCCTTAAACGGCCTATTTTTCCACTCACACACGCGTGCGAGGCAGGAGTCATCAACTGACTGTTCTGGGCTGCCACTTGGCCTCATTTGTCTTTTTGCCCGTTAAACTTGGAAATCGTCCTTATCGGAGATGATTTCAGAAATCGTCCCTGGGTGAGACGATTTCAAGTTAGCAATCGTCCCTGGGTGAGACGATTACTAGGCAAAGTGTCTAAGTGTGCCAAATTGCTTCTTAACCTCACAAAATTGCTATGAAAGTGGTTAAGACCACTGTTTGACCTCTGAGGGCTGCCCTGGGGGCTGTGTTTGTCAAAGCGATCAGTGTTTGCAGTCACATAATCGGATTGGTGCTGTTTTGGTGTCTACACTTCTATCACATAAAATTCACATTTTGAAAAATTCTTGTACAAATGATTCTTTCTTAGCAACTCCAACATGATCTTTAGGTGTCTATCATGCTTAGTATTATTCTAGAAATATATCAAAATAGCATCCAAGAATACAAAAACAAATCGGTCAAAAAGCTTCCTGAAGATACTGTTCATCAAATTCATAAATTTTGTGGGACCATTCAATAGATCAAAAGGCAAGACAGTAAAATCATAATATCCATAATGATTTTTGAAGGTTATCTTATGGATATTCTCTTCTCAAATTCTCAACTGGTGGTATCCTGACTTTAGATCAATATTTGAAAAGATGATGGCATATTTAAGATGGTAAAAGAGGTCTTCTATTTTGGGTAGAGGATATCTATTTTTAAAGGTCACCTTGTTTAACATCCTATAGTCTATACATATTCATAAGGAACCATTATTTTTTTGGATAAACTTCACTAGTGTACCCCACGGTGACACACTTGGTCTAATCAATCCCTTCTCTAGTATTCCTTGTAACTACACTTTTAGCTCCTACATCTCAATCAAATTCATTCTATAAGGATCTCTATGAATAGGTTCTATTCCAATTTGGAGGTCAATTGTGAAAACAAATTTATGTTTAGGAGGTAATCCAGATAAATCTTCTAGAAATACATCTATGAACTCCTAAAGTACTCGGTGTCTCTCAAAAAATTTTCCTTATCATATTCTATATCATTTAACTTCACTACATAAATTGTTCCTCCTATATTCATTATCTTCTTAAGTTGCATTACAGAGAGGATCTAGGGTCGAAAAGTCCCCTACAAGTTGTACACCCTCTATACTTTCTTTCCCTCTTCTGATTAATCAATCTATTTCTAGCACCACATTCTTATGTGCTTGCAATCAATCCATCCCTATCACCACATAAAAAGCATGTAGCGATTCTACATAAAAGCACCCTACAATAGTACCACTAGGTAAAATAATTTTAGTTATAGGGTAACACTAATCTATAGAGTAGATCTATCCTGATACATACTTGACCTTCCACCCATGTGCCAAGATTCCTGGACTTTCTAGTATATCTTTAATTAAGCTAGTGGAAACAAATCTATCTATGGCACCACTATCAATAAATTTTTTAAACATTTCTACTAAATATATTACCTTTTATCAGTAGTGGAGTGGCTTTCACTTCTAGATTATGACTCCCTTTTACTACATAAATCTTGTGTGTAGGTTCTTTATAGGTTGGTTCCTTTTCTTTCGAACTTGATCCTACTTTAAGTGGGCATTTGTTGGCATAATGCAAATTGTTACATTCATAACATCCTACTTTGGGTCCTGGATGTATTCTACTTTTGTCTATATTTTATTTTCACTACCTATGAGTGATTGACCTGACCCTATGTTGATGGTCAATCATCGTTGTTGTGATTATTAGAATTTTGGTTCTTCCCTTTGAACCTTTTTCTAAACTTCCCTTATTTTCAATCATTTCTTAGGTCCTAATTAGGGGAGTTATTATTTTCCTGTTCACTTTCCCATTTCATGAATCCTGCACTATTTCTTTTTCTCAATGTCTCTTTATCTTGCTTTGATGCCCTTTCATAATCGAAGTAAGGCTTGAGATAAGTTTTAGCTTTCCCAGCTAGATCATAATCCTTTTGAAGAGTACTAGGTTCCTGCGTGTTCACTTCATGGCCTATTCTAGGATTTTTTTCGAGTATAAAATTATGTATATTTATTTTATCATTATATGCAGGCACATACTTCAATAGCTTGATTAATTTCTAATAGCACACCTCCATAGTCCTAGTCCCTTGTCTAAGTTTGGTGAAATATTAAAATTTCTTGGTGTAGAAGTGTTCAGTGAGGAATATTTCATTGAATGATACCACAAAGTTCTCCCATTTAAAATAAAGTACAACCTCAATCCCTAGTTATCCATTATATATTTCCCACCAATCCAAATCAACCTCCTGCAAATGCAAAGTGGCATAGCACGTTTAGGTACTAGTGGAATAGTTCTTTATATTACAATATGTTTCTATCTCTTTTAGACAAGATTCAACTTTGTCACCATATTCCTCTCCATTGAACTTGGAAGATTTTATATGTTTCATATATCTACCTAAATCGACCTCTAATCGAACCCTAGCCTATTGTGCCTCTAAAAAAGGTTAATTCTCTCATCCCATCCTAGAATTTTCATCTTGTGAGTCTCAATTCACTATAGATTCTAATAGTTGTTTTTGTGCTTCCATTTGTTCTCTCAGTAAGGCAACTATTACCATAAGATCCTCCCTATCATTATTAGGAGTATCCATTCCTATCTTTGCGATCCCCACCTCTATAGAATTTTATCGTGTTTGCCCCATTTATGGTAAAACACTCCCTCTCCTTCTCTTCAGTGACATTATCCCTAGCTACACACATGAGAGATAGTAGGAGTTAGTTCACAATTACATCCTTTAATTGATTCTCCTACTAGCAACTATATTCTTAGTTATTCTACCTAGATAGTCGAGATCTATTGTTACTAGGTACACTATTTTTTTATAGGTATATTCTACATACTATACTTCCTATTGTACTTTATCAAATCTTGCACAAAGAAATTTGTATCCCATCGAACCAAGCACTCTGATACCAAATGTCATGACTGAAATTTTTCCATCCATATATATATATTTTAAAATGGTTGATATATCACCCAAGCTCTAGGGTTAACAATAAGATTCCACTTGGAATTCCTTTCAGGTACATCCATCCCTACGTCTTGCATATATCTAGCTATACAAGAGTACTAGGTGTATTCTTTAACCCAAGCTATCCATCCCATAACTTATAATGAGATAGCCTTGGTTTCTCCTTTCACTCTATCGAAAGGAGCATGCCCAACTCACACTGTATATATATCATTTTATGACAGTGGTAAATACATGGGAATAATTCAACTATACACACTCTACATAGGTCCTTTTATGAGAGTGGTAAATGCGTGGGAAGGACTCAATTATCTCTCTCATATCTATAATGAGCTAGCCTTTCCCATAATTTATTTCTTTTCAAATTCACCCATGGAATCATTATGTGATATTTTATTTCCTTAGTTGAATGGACATCCACAAAAGAATCCCAAACTATTTATTTTTATTTAGATTTAACATCATACCAATGGATGACTACTAGAGAACCCATGCAAAAATCCAAATATTATCCAGTCTAAAGGGTGATTCCAAAGTCAATATCCAATTTACTTAGTCAACATGACACATGTAGCATCCTTAATATATCCATTCTTCCCTTAATAAAAACTAATCAAACATACAAACACATCTACAATTGATTAAATATCCTACACTTCAATCGCAAAAACATAAAAAATATAAATATATTTCACAATAACAAAAGGGAATTCAACATAATAATGAAAACCATTTGTTACCATTCATCATTTCCCAAGTTACAAGTACAATACATTTGATGGAATGTTTAAAATACAGTATACATTTTAAATTTATTTTTCCCACACCAAGATAACATAAGGAAGGTTCATCAATTACAAGGACTCAATTTAGATTCTATCTCCTATAGAAACCAACACCTCAAATGCCACAAACAACCACAATTTAATTTAGAATCCGTGAGGCCTAAAACCAAGATAATTCCTCCAACAACGTCAAACGACCATCGTTGTTTCCTCCACAATGATATCAATTTGTTGTAAGTCTATCTGCAGATCTATGGTTTACACAAGAATTCCTTTATCAAAAATGTACTATAATTTTCTAATCCATGAGTCGGTTATAAATCTTACATCATTTAGAGATTATCAATACCAACATAATAGAAAATGGTAAACCTCATTTAATAAATGATTTAAGTTTAATAGGAGAGAAGATACCCGTACTTATCTGCACATACTAAGAACTCTACTAATTTATCATTAATTCACATCAACTCATAACCATACAAGTATATACAAAAAACTTGTACACTCATCCATACCAATCCACATATCTTGAGTTATTCACAATACAAATAAAATAATAATTGATATTGGAGATAAAATAGATTCTACATATACACATATTTACAATAGAAGAGTATGTTCATTCATACAAAACCAACATATCCTGAATGATTCATAATATGAAGCAGATAGTCATTAAAATTGGGTATAATTTAGGATCCAACTTTTGACCAAAGAAACATCTAAAATAGAATAGTACATTCAAACAAACTAAGTCCACATATCTTGAGCTATTCATAAGGAAACGATAGTCATCATTCATGGAAAAATAAAATTATTTTCCTATGTGCATGCTATTATTTCAACAAAACTTACCAATCATAAAATTCTTAACACAACTTGTATTGCAACACCCTTAAAGCACACTAAATTTTTGAACATGGTTAACAAAGTCTAGAATTATGTGCCACTACCAGTTTATGAAATAGGTCATAAAGTTTCATTTGATTTCATCGTGCCTATACAACTCATATGCTCCTTCCAACCAAAAATCAATATTTGGAAAAGTAAAATTTTTTTAAAAAGAACTCAAGGTTCTACCTATACATATTATGCTTAGTCTCAGCATCATCTCACTACCTTATGTAGTTTCAAAACGGTCATCCAAACTCAGATAGATGCTTTACAACCCAACTAAACAAATATAACACTAAAAATACATTTAGGGGTATGCTAGAGATCACTCTACTGCAAACATTATAAATCAAGTGAAATATACTACTTAACATTACTAAAGTATTCAAGGAAATCGATGTCCTACTTGGTCATCGATAACCCAACATCCACTAGAATATCTTCCATTGGGTGCACAAGCTAGATTCACAATCAAGACTACAATTTCTACCTAACAGAGTTGGTAATAAAATCTAGTTTCATTTCTTCTATGACTATGTCACCCATTTCAATTTCTCTATATTTGGCTAGATCCCAGCTATGATAAACTTAACATCATGATTTTGAGACCTCAGTAACATACATGGTAGCACCATGAAGCACCAAACGTTCATTTATTGCAACTCCTTTCTCCTACCCTCTCCTTGATATTTCGAATTTTGTCCTTCTTTCCTTCACTTTCATTTTCCTTCCTCTCTATTTTTCTTTGAAGGGCCAACCATTGTTCCCATCACCCCATCATACAGAGTGTCCATTAAGGCACACTCGTTAACATCGAAAATGAACTCACACATCTTCCTCCACTCGAGGTACGTGGTGAGCATAAATCTACCGAATATGATGTCCAACACCCTCTATGATTTAATAAACCAAAGTGTTTTCATCCGCTATGGTTATGGCTTGGTGACAACTCCATGTAAGTCACTAATCTCATAAATACACAATTAAAAACCACTAAACTTCTTATTTCCTTTTATAAACAAGCACCTTTGGAAGGCAACATTTGATTTATTTTTGGGATTTATTTCATGAAATAAGAGGCCAAGCAACTTTAAGGAAAACCTCCTATGATGTTGTCTTTCTTTGAAAAGAAACAAAGCGTTAGTAAACCTTGTTCACATAACATTAGACAACCACATAAAATTGTTTTCTTTTTTAAAAACAAGAAAGAAGATAAACTATATTTGCTTCTAAATATATATATTTTTACTATGATATTTTAAAAAATGAAACTCATTTTTATCAATGAGAACTTATTCTAAAGTTATAATAAAGGAATTATATCAAGGAAAAGATTATCCATAAGGAAAAAAAATTTACTGAACACTTTAATATACTTTTTCATAGCAAGCTGAATAGAAAACTAAACATGGCAAAATCATTCACTACCAGAAAAGACAACATACCAAATCATGAATTAAACTAACAAGAAGTTTTGTCAAAGGAGGGTCATGACAGGTAACATCTATTAGGGTATTGAAAATCCCTCTTATGCAGGCTATCTATTGTTAAAATCTTATTTTGGACCACCAACCAAAGAAAAATTGTTAACTTTGGTATTGTTTTCCTTCCCCATAATCAATCCTATTAAAATCCCCTTAGGAGATGCAAGTTAAATATCATAGAATGATTTAACAATAGATGACCCTTCCTGAATAGCTCCCCATACTATTATATCCTTAGCCAAATTGAGGCTTACATAATAAGATTTCAATTTAGCTATTAGCTATTGTAAGTTCTCCTTATACTGATATGGATCCTCAATTCCTTCCATATTGTCTCTACTCCTTCTATAGTCAAATAGTCACATACTGTATTCCTATAATTATGTTTTAGATCTACTCTAATTCTTGCTCACTACTCATCCTTTACTAAAGGGCACTTCTCCAACCATACATCTTCCCATAAGTGGGCAGACCTAACATTCTTTACCTTCCATCATATGCCCTTCTATGGCATCTCTCTAGCCTTTACTACGTGGCTCCACAATGAAGATCCCCAATAGGGCTCTAATGTTATCAAAAATCTAATATCCTCTTGGTTCTCAAGGTATTTATCTCTTAGATTTCTTTCCAATAAGACATGACCTTTCTTCACTAACCTCCATCCTATCTTTGCTCCCAAAGCCTTGTTCATATCCTTTATTCTTCTAAGCACAAGTCCTTCACTTAATTTATCATTACAAACTATAATTTTGTTCTTCTCCTCTTATCCTAATCATAAAAAATAAACTTTTCAATATTGTTTAAATATATTATTCATTCTTACTTTGCATTTGCTTTCTACTAATATCAATATTTCAATTATATTTTTTAAATATATTTTTAAATAAAACTGATTTTTAAGATCTTAATCAGGTTACATTTAATTTCACTTACGAGTTCTTTTTGTTAAGATAACAAACCACACCCTCCATTTCCATAGAATTATAATTTTACACGTTTGATATGTTCATCCACCGGCATAAATAAAATTACCTGTGCAATTTAATTATATAAAAAACAATAAAAGCACAAATAATCATGGGACCATTTTTCATTTATATTTTAATTAGTACAAAAGTAACTCTTGAATATTCCAAGTACATCAGTGAGACCCATCTATGCTTTTAAAAAAACACCGGTAATTAACAATAAAATGAAGGGAATTAGAGATTTCTTATATAAGAAGGATAAAGTATTAAGTTTTTGAAAAGTTTTAGGTTTTCTTTTACTAAAATTTGAACTCATAAACATATTACTATAACATTTCTCATAAAACTTAATTACTTCAAATTATATTTTTAATAATATAAGCTGAATGACATTTTTTAATACATTTAAACATTAAATTGTAAAATTTATTGCCTTTATCCTTTTGATACTTTTATGTTTTAAAAGTATTAGATTTTTCTTTAGAGAGCTTATGTTAGAAGCATCTCCAAAAATGAAAATTAAATTGGAGAACTTCACGATGTTTGCTTATAAAAAATTAACGACTTCAAATTTAATAAAATTAAAAGATCATTTTGATATGAATTTTGGAGGTCACAATTTTTTTGGTTTGACTTGCGTTCCTGTTTTTAATATAGTAATGTTTATATATTGATTTTTCCTTACCAACCTTTAATACAATCATCACCAAATACATTGAATCAAATTTCCTTTTCTATTTCTAGACAGATTGGATAACATTGCTTTAAGATGTGATGTACGCTTATGATATAGTGATTTAGAATTAAGATTAGATTCGCTGTGGCTTAGTAGATGGGCCTTCATTCACGCAACCGCTATAGAATATATATTTATTTTCGCATCATACATTCTATTTTTCTTACGTCTTCTAATAAGAACCACCAAACTTGTATTTCTTATTCCAACCATATATTCCTCCACGCATGGCCTCCAAACCAAAAAAACAAAATAGAGTTTATTAAAAATAACATGTTGCCAAAATCATTAGCATTACCAAAGACTAACGTTAGAAGTCAAACACTAGGGACGATATTGATCACGCATTATATTCTCCCAACTGCTAATCATTTAAGAGATGACTTATCAAAACTTTTACATTATCAAAAGGCAAATTTCATACAGAATAATTTATTAAAACAATTTTATTCGTATTTTGTCATAATTTGAATTTAAATATTTTAAAAAAACTATTAATAAAATTAACCACTATATTATCAATTTAGAAAGATGTAAATAGTCATTTGTTGTATGAACACTATATTATCAATTTAGAAAGATGTAAATAGTCATTTGTTGTATGGGGCAAGAATTGGTAAATTGTCATTTTTTCTAAGACGACATTTTTAAAGATAAAAATAGAAAAAAATCGCTAAGGAGAAGATGGACACCGGTACAATATCCAATAGTAGAACAATGTTTGGAGCAATCATAGGAAGCCCTCTCATGAAAATCATAATAGTCTAAGCTATGTTACGGCTATTAGGTACACAACCATAAACTAAACAAGCAAGTTTCTTGGGGAAAAAGAAGAAGTTTAAGCGGAAAAATATGGTGGCATAATTGTTCAATGAACCCTTTTGCAAGGTGTTGAGGATAAATACAAAAATAAATCAACCCTATAAAGGAGTTAATAAGGTTGTTTGCAATGGGACCGAAGACGGACTCATGTATCTAAATCACAATTGGACATATGAATTTGTGGTGACTTGGTTATCCTAGGTATAGTATTGCCTTTAGATTATAGAATGTTGTATGGAAAAATATGACAAAGATAGGCACACTATCTACAACTAGGACTGTGATGAAATAAATATTTTTGTAACTAATAATGAGATCTATAAGACAATGCAAAAAGAGATGATCTAGTCTATTGGGAACCACACAACCCTAATCTCAAATGGAATATTATTATAAACTTAAATATAATAGATGGAGATGTTTCTTGACCACCCAATTGAAGAAGTCTTAAAATACATAAGAATTTGGACTACATTAAGAAATAGGTATAACTGATCCAATAATATTTATAGCTATCCTCAAAGAGAAATTATGGATGAACTACTTAGAAAAGAGGATGTGTCCATTTACATGTAGTTGAACATTAGCCAAGCCGTTTTGAGATGTTGGATTGCAAAAAATACATTTCTAACCACATAGGTTGATAACAATATTCAAAGATACATTATAATTCAAATAAATATCTTATCTCATCTAGTTGGTTCCAAACCCAAAGAAACATTGGTTCTTGAAGCTACAACTATACTAGTTTGGAATTAATGGTAAGTTGTTAATGATTTGTAAAATTGTATAAATGTGTCTTGTAAGGTAGATGATAGGATAAGATATGATTTTTTATAATATGATTAACCATCCAATCATAAAAGGACTAAAAGAAAAAGGTTCCCAAGCTATTCAATGAGTGTGGTAGCCTTGTCAAATCAAAATATTTGTTGAATGTGGATTTCAATCTAGACAAATATAGATCCTTCAAGGTTTAGATAATTTTTAAAATGCCCTATCAATTGCCTATGTTTGTACAAATTATTTTCTCAACTTGGAATAAGGAAGGTGGACTACATAAACCAAAATTACTTGAGAGGTAAGAAAAAAAAAAAAAAATCAACGCAAGAATTCAATCATACAATTGTCCCAATGATTAGAAGATGCAATGTAGTCATTAGTGAAATGTTAGAAATATTGGGGTAAATGAATTTTGGTCTTATGAAATTGAGGTATTGTTTATAAGTAAGATGATGGAACAAAACACTAATTCATTCTACATTCATGAAAAGAGACATAGGGTTAAAATATAGGCCAACTTAGATAAATATAGTGTAGAAATATCATTAAGATGGTCCATGATAGTATTTTTGCTATTTTCATCAAAAGTGAACAAGGACTTTATGGTAATAGTTGGACTTGAAAAATAGACTATTAGGTTTAAAGGTCATTGGCATGTCTAATTAGGTAATTAGTTTTTATGTATTACTTACATTGGTGCTTGCTAATAATGAGTCTCTTATCCATACTATATTTATTGTGCATGACATTGTTCATTGTATGTTGTTATCTAAGTGTTTTATTGTGACTAAAATATATTCTTTTGGATTATGGATAACATAAGTAATAAACCATAGGATGTTCATCTCTAGATTTGCATTGACCATACCGTTTTGCATATTTCTAACCACTTAATTCTTATAATTGGTGAAGGAACATGGTATATTGTGAGATGATATACTAAATTAATCTAATGTATATTAAAAAAGTAAATCTGAGAAGGCAAGGTGTAAGAAATGTAAAGTAAATGCAATAAAAGAAAATATAGTTGCAACCATAGTAAAATTAGTACATAATCAAAGTGCATCTCAAGAGAATCAAATAATATCATTGTGCCTCAATAATGTGAGTAATTTATATTAATATAAGAAAGGTCTAACAAAAATTGAAAGAGCAAAGTCACAATCACTATACAATCACAAATAAAAAGGGCAGTGCCATAATTAATAAGTAGATTTATTACATAGTCTTTCCATTATTAGCATAGTGAGATTAAAAGAACACTTTAGAGTCCACAAAGTGTAGCTCTAACTTTCTCAAATGTCTAAAGGATAATACAATGGAACCCATAGCTCCTACTTATAGCAAATTATTAACCTAAGAAGCAACCTAAGGTAAAATTGTATACCTATTGTGTAATATCTAATTTAGAGGTATTTTTAGCAAAATAATGCACCTTTAAATTTTACAAGCTTGTAAATAATTTCTATATATGTTTATCACCTTCTAACTTCTTTGTGGTTCCATGTAGATAAAAAATATTGCTTTTTGGATGTTTTCTCAAATTATGTGGTGTCCTTGTCCTGCTCGAGCTAAAAAAGGTGATTCACCAATTTGAAAATTATGATCCACACATTAAAAATATGGTGATTTTTATCTCTAAGAAAAATTGCATTTTTTTGACAAATTACACTTTCCAAACTTAGCCAACTTTCATTAAAATTTTATTGCTTGAAAATATCACTACTAGGGATACAAAATTATTTTTTCTTATTCTTTATGCATTATTCCTTTTGGGAATGCAAAGGTCATGGTTGAGATACTATAGATATTAATATAAGTAATTAAAATTAACTACTTTAGAAGCAAATTAAAATTCTAATTTATATATCCTATAGTAAATACATTGATATTTACCTTTCTAACCTATATACTAGTCTAAACATACATTGTTCATTTTTATTTCCTACTATAATTATTTCTTTAATCTAAATTTCTACCATTCCCCCTCCAAATTTTCCTAATTTACCACCATCCTTACAATATTCCTTCTAATATGTTAATCATATTGTACTGGAGTGACACTACGTAGCATTATCTTTGAAATATATTAAATCTCAATTTGCCACATTAGCACCAATATAACACTATAAATATTAGTGCTAGGTTTTTTACCTATGAAAAACTAATATAGTGACACTAGGATGATGGTATAACAATAAACATTAGTAATGATAATCCAAAAGAGTTAATAAAGGATACAAGTAGCAATATGAGAAGCCAAAGGACAAAAATAGGAAAGGTTACAACTCCTAGATATGTGAAAAGTGTAATAGTCAATTATTGAAGAGTCACCTTTCTATGTCTATATTATGGAGATAAATATTCATACAATGTAAATGGGAAAATGGTTTGTAGCAATCACCGTGGCACTCATTCATAATAAATCTTGTATACATATTATTGAGAAATATTATTGTAAGTATATTTCATGCTTGTACATGAATGATTTTAGCCATTTACATTCATATTTGATATTATTGTGAATGTTATTATATTTTATATTGGCTATTATATATATTTGATTGCTCATATATTTAATTCTACTCTTGATTATTGATATAAGACCTGAAATGTTATATTGCGACTTGATATAGTTTAGCTTAAAATATTATAGTGATATCGAAGTTACTGATAAAAATATATCCATTATTGATAAAGTCATATTTGGAGCTGCTTCGAGTAGTCTCTATTATAACCATCAAATGAATACATAAGTGTGATTACTGTAAATTTTGAATTTACAAATTATTTGATATTCGATAAATATTTATAAGAGTAGATATTGAGGGGATAATTAAAATTCACCTTGATTTGGATGCTAGGGTCTATCCACTTGGTTCAAAGAAAACCAGTGAATATAAGGACTCAAAATTAATAGATTAAGAGCTAACTCAAAATAATATTTTACATGATGGGACATTCAAAGTCATCCTAATAATAACTGGGTTCTCTAGAAAAGAGGATAATCATAGTAGTGGTTAAATCCACCTAAGAATATTTGTGTTCTTAGGTTCAACCTAAGACATCAATATTAGAAGAAAGTATAGAGAATCATCTAAGATTCTAGAGTATAGAGAAGCAATATAAGATTCTAGAGAATAGAGAAGCAATACAAGATTCTAGCTATAAGAAGAATATTAGAAAGGCATAATGCATTATAGAAGAATAGAACTCGAATAAAATTTAAAGTGTAGTAGAAATAATAGAATTGAAAATATTCTACTAATATCCATATTGAAATATTTTAAAGGAGCTATACTACATTGAAATTTTATTGAGAAACTAATATGTATTGAAATTTTATTGAGCAATTATACTATTCAAGGCATGAAACATTCAAAGCAAAGCAAAAGAAGAATAAAGAGTGAATAGTCCAAAGTGCTCAAGTGAACCAGCTACAACACATTCAATTCTAAAGATAAACTAGCATATTGAGGAAGATAAAGCATATTTAAGCCAACTAAAGGGGCTAATTGAAGTGGAAGGCAAAGACTATAGTCTAGCTAAAGTGAAATCCCATAAGCCAGTTTAAGCAAACATGGAAGGCAAAGCCCATGGTCTAGCTAAAGTGAAGTTCCACAGTCTAGCTAAAGCCAAAGCACATGGTCCAACTAAAGTTAAAGTGTATGGCCTAGCAAAGATAGAGGTAAAGGATAAAGACCAATTCCATCTAATGTCAACCAATTGAAGGTGAGCGAATCAACCAATGAAATTCAAGCCAACATCAACCAATAGAAGCCAAGCTAATGTCAACCAATGGAAGTCAAACCAATGCAAAAGTAAAACAATGTCTACCATTGAAGTGAAACGATGTCTATAGAGTCTTTTAAAAGAAAAATTAAGCCAAATTTTAAGCTAAGCTAAGAGAAGGAGTCTAGAGGAATGATAATACAAATCACTTCTCAAAGAGGTGTTTTAATCTTTAAATAACATGAATCAGGAGAATTTTTTTTCCCATAGATAGTTCCACCTTATTTTCTAATTTGCCATTACAGTAGCAAGTGATGCTCCTTAGCCATAACACTAAATACCTACAACATTTGTTATTTTGGAAGTATGATTTTTATGTTAGAAATATTCTACCAGGTGGTGTACTCACACAAAATTGACCCACCCAAGTGTATATTTTTTCCTAGAACCTTAGATAAACCCTCCAACTTGACCAAATACAATTTTGGGCCTCTCTTCTCCCATATCTCCCTATTTTTCCTAGCTTTTCCAAAATCATGGTCAACCCTTACGGGATGTAATTTCGACAAGTTAGGGTTTTCTTTTAGAAAACCTAACTTTCAAGCCAAATTACTTTAGTTTGGTCCTCCATTAGGGTTTTACCACCCACTTTTGTGTTTCAAATCCCTTATAAATAGATGGTGTTTTATCTCCTTTTTCATAGAAGAGGCAAGAATCTAATATCTGCAAGCAATAACTAGTATTCTCCATGGCAAGTTAAGAGGATTATCACAAGATCTTTGGCAAGCTTCTTCTGGTGTTATTCTGCTTCATTGTTGATTTTTTACCCTTATTGGAAAAGTGTTGGAACCTTGAGAAAACTTAAACCATATTGTATAGGTATTCATCCTTTTGTCAGTGTATTTCACTACCACTAGGTTGTTTTATGCATTTTATCATTCCTAGATTATTAATTACATTCTTATTTTAACTTATTCTACATTGATCTATTTTTCTCTTTGATTTGTTGTAAAATATCACATTGTATTTACAAGGTATGATTTAAATAGAGCTAGGATTGTGGACACCCCATACAGGGCACAATTTTGGTTGTATCAAATTTAGGGGTAATATTCACTTCCAGACCCTAGATCTATGTTTACATGTTGCATTTAGGACATAATACTACTGTTTTCATTCTATTTTTTGCACTATTCTATTTCATTGCATTATGTTTTTCCATTTTCAAAAAAGGTCAACATTCACTCTTGATTTCTAAAGATCAACTAAAAGGACCTAGGGGGTTTGACTACACTCCCAAGCTCTACTACACAATGAACTAAGAAAACCCCCTAACACTGATCGTATTTTAAAGGGTTTTGTAAAGCTATTTTTGTAATTATGGGATATTTTTGGACACAAGATAAAGTTAGGATCAAACACTGGTTTAAGTAAGTGCCCTAGTAAATCTATAGGTTGTTTGTTGATTGCTCTTGTTCATTTCTATTCAAACTTAGGACATAAATAAAAGGAAAAGTATTTGGTCATATTTTAGGCATTAAAAATAATAAGAGCATATAGTGCGCATTTAGGGTTTAGTCTTGTATATGTATTTCACTTGTGCCCTTGCTCAAAGAAAGAGAATTTCATTTCTCATAACTTAGGGTTAGAAATCATCAAATCAAAGAATCATATTAGAGTCAGATATTATTTTATTGCATCTTGTGTGTTTTGCATCACTCTTTTATTTGTATAGTTTAGTTTATAGAGGTCAAATGTAGGTGATTGTTTAATTGAACAAACTAAATATATTCACCTCCAACTTGAAGTGAGTCCTAAAACCATTCTTGGTGAACCCTTTCTCTTGTCCAACACGTGTAGATATTATAACACACCCTAACAGTCACCTTAGTTCCATATGAATCTAGTTGAGAATCATACGTGATAGGATAGTTTTCTACCTGTACATATATGGTTAATCCGACATGAAAACACGTATTAGTGGCCAAGATAGGAAGCATTTTACTTTTTTTTTATTAAAAATATTAAATAGAACACTAATTATTTTACTTAGAAATTAGAAAACTTAAAAAAAATCTAAATATCTTTTGTGTGCTTTCGCTAGTTTAAGTTTTCCTCTTTTTTTACTCTATCCTTTCTCTTTATCCTAATGGCTCCCAAAATTAGGGGTAAGCGAAGGATTTTAGAGTCTGATGGTATTTTCAAGAAGATGATTAGATTGATAGAGAAAATCATAATCTAGAAGATGAAGAAAATGAAGAAGCTAGTAATGACCTTGATCCTACTAAGGGGTCTAATGGGAACCTTATCTCTAAATCATTTAATCATGTCTAGAATTTTTACGAGTATCACAAATATGCTTTGAATAAGGCCATTAATGAGGAAACCTAACTAAATAAAGCTAGGACTTCTCATAATCAAAACATTTTTCCTCAGAATATCCATACCAATTCATTACCTAGATATTTTTATCATGTCGATCCTTGTCCTAAACCAACATATGTCACTACTTTAACCACCAACATTGGAAGAACTCTGCAAGTTCCTTCAATTGGTAGTGTCGATCAAGATCATGTTCAATTTCCTCCTCATTATGCTCATCTCAACATTCATGTTTCTATTCCACCAATTATTAGTTATCCTCTCTAGAAAGATACCACATATCACAACCCATACTATAACAGTATCAATACCTCCAAAATAGAACAAGTTCCCTTTCAATAGACTACCTATACACTTCCCTTAGGGAATATAGGGGTATTGCACAATAACAATCTTGAAATATGAATTTTAAATGATGTTATGAAACAATTGGTTTTGAAAGTGGATATGATTCAACTACCTAATTTCATCTACAACTATAGAGAAATGTGCAATCATCCCTTAGAACCTATCATTACCTCTAGGCCCTACCCTAAGAATTTTCAATGTTGATTTTGCCTATCTATAGGGGAATGAAACATCCAATTGAACACTTGAGAATGTTCAAGACATCATGCCATGATATATATATGATGATATGTTATTACTTAAAATATTTCCTAAGAGACTTGGTGGTATGGTATTAGAGTGGTACTATCAACTACCTAATCATTCTTTGATAAAATTTGAAGAGAAAATGGAAATGTTTGTTCAACAATTCGGGGCTTATGTTGAAAAGAATGTGACTATGAAATATGTCTATATGTTAATATAAGGTAAATATGAAAGTTTTTTAGGATTTATGTCTTTTTGGAGGAGTCTAGTTGAATGTTTGAGATATACTTTACCTCCTCAACACTTGCTTGAGATATTTATTAGGAATTTACAAGAACAAATATCTTATGAATTGGAAATAAAAACTATCACATTCTTTGACCAAGCTATAGATCTAACAAGAAGGGTAGAGAAAGCCATTATGAGAAGAGGTTAGCTTAAAATAAAAGAATATAAGACCACTAAAATAGCATAAGAACAAGCATGTGGTTAGTGTTGGGGTAATGGATAGTAGGCATGTTAACAATGTTGTTAGTACCCTACAAAATATGGTGATTAGAAAACCTCAAAAACCTCCACACAAGAATTTTACAAGACCCAACATACCTATGACAATTATCCTAAAGTATCTTCTAGGATCTAACATGATTGAGTTACAACCTATAAGATAATATGATACCATAACTAATTGGTATAAATTCGATCAACATTGTGAGTATAATAGAGTGGAGGGGCATTTGATAAACTCTTGTAAGAGGTTGAGACATGTGGTTTATGACCTAATTGATGAATGTCACCTTGTTATAGAAGTTTCTCGAACCAATACTCCAAAAAAAAATCAACCTCCTACTCAATAAGTACCCACAACAAATCAATACATGGGTATCTTCCAATATCCCCTACCTAAGCATAGGTAATAGGAAGCTAATCAATTATCATATCAAAATATACCTCCTCCCTATGATAATAGGGTTGGTATGATAGCAACAACCACAAGGTAATACGATTAGATTCAATTGTCTCAATTATCTCTACAAGAGATGAGTTCTTCATCTAACCCAATTTCAAAACCCACCTTAATTTTGAAGAATACCCATAAAAATAGCATGAGATTACAAGCCCCACCTTTAGTGTTGAAGCCACAACCTAAATCCTCCTTTGACATCCAACAATAATTAGCTAGTATCCTAGCCAAAATATCCCTCTTATAACTTTTACAAACTTCTATTCATAGGGAAGCCTTGTTGAAGCTTCTAAGACAATGATATATTCCATAAGAAATTTCCCCTAGTGGTATAGCTAATGTTGTAAGATCTCTTGGGGTACATCATATCACATTCTTGAATGATGATATTCCTTCCTAAAACATGTGAGGGGATTATTCCATTTACATCATTACATTTATTGGAAAATTGTTTATCAAACAAATTTTTATTGATAATGGCTCTTCCCTCAATTTATGCACTTATAAAATTTGATAAAAGTTTAGATTAAAAGAGGAAGATTTAACAAAATCTAATATCATTATCAAAGCTTTAAAAAATTATTCCCAAGAGGCTTGTGGCATTATATATCTTTCGCTTAGGGTTGGACTGAAGATCTTAGATACCATGTTCTATGTGGTGTCTTGTCATGCATATTTTAATATGCTTCTTGGATGCCCTTGGATTCATGTGATGAGGGCTATCCCTTCTAATTTTCACCAATGTTCGAAGTTAAAATTTAAGAATCAATTTATCTCAATCCCCAGTGATCCTCACCCATTTGAATATTTTTTTATGGTGGAGCAAGTTGAATATAATCTTAATTTATGACCATTAGTTTCTTCATATCAAATAACTAAGAAATTTGAAAATCTAATAGTGAGTGAGGAACAATTAATCACTGTTTCATCACAAGATCAAGTTAATCCTTTTCTTCAATATTATATTCCAAAAATATCTCATAAAGGCTTAGAGTGGAGTGATGAGGATGAGGAGTTGCCCTCTCTCTCCCTCTCTATTTTGTAGTGTTGCAACTGTGGTGCATATTGAGTTAGTCATGACCCCAAGGGAGTATGCTGAAGATGAAACTATTTGTGATATGGTTCATGGGGTTGTCCTTCAGAATGACATATTTTTTTATGGTTAAATCCCTTGCACCACATAGGTTGGGTCTTCTAATTCTCAAGAGGACTTTGGTTCTTTGTCTCCTGAGGACATTGAGCAACTAGGAGTTATTATTGTCCTACCTGCTCTTGAATACGAGTCTTCCATTCTCATTTAGGAGACCATAAATGTTAACATAGGTTTTGAAGAGTACCCTAGAATATTTAAGCTAGGTAAATCCTTTTCCATGGATGAGTAGGAGCAGTTGACCAATTTGTTGAAAGAGTTCCATGATATTTTTGCTTGGTCATATATCGATATATCAGTACTTGATCCATCTTTTGTTATGCATCATTTGGTAGTAAAGCCTAGTGTTAAGTCTATTAAGAAAAAACTTAGGAATATGCATCCTAAGTTCACTCTTTTAGTCAAGGAGGAGTTCCAACAACTTCTTGACATTGGTTTTATCAAAGATATCAAATATTATGATTGGATCTCCAACATCATTATAGTGGTTAAGAAGATAGGAATAATCATAATATATACCAACTTTTGGGACATTAACTTAGCATGTCCTAAGGACAATTTTCCCCTACCCAACATAGATCAATTCAAATATTTCAGTGCCAAATGTGGTATGCTTTCGCTCATGGATGGTTTCTCAGGATATAATCAGATTATGGTTACCACTAAGGACCAGACTAATATAGCTTTCATCACACCATGGGGTACATCTACTATAAAGTCATACCTTTCAACTTGAAAAATTATGGTGCCGCATATTATAGGGCTATGACTTATATTTTTCATGACATGATGCATGATATTTTACAAGACTATATGGATTATCTTCTTTTCACATCCCACCTTGGAGGACTATTTTTAAGATGCTATTTGTGTAATGATAGCTGGTTTTAATGCTTAATATATTTGCATTGTATTTGTTTCTGTTAAAATAAAATGATGTTGCGTTGCTTGATTGCAGGAATATTTATTCTCGTAGGTGGAATACTGACCACCAAGAGATGAGAAGGGAAATGATGACTATGACAACTCAATAGGTAAAGCTCATATTCCTATCATCACTAGTTACCTCCCTGATGGTGGTGTTACTTGAGTATTACTCTAAAAGTCCTGCCCAATCAAAGGAAAAATGGTGATGGGGGATACTAAGCACATGCATCGAGTGCTTGTATGCCATTTGTGTGTGATTTATATTTGATTTCATGATTAATTTGCATGAGATTGGTTTAATTGAATTTTACTTTGAAAATGCACATTAATAATGTTTTGCATTTTACAAATTATTCTAGAAAATATTGAAAAGAATATCATGCAATTTATTATGATTTTGTGAAATATTTAAATTGAGCAATTTTTAAAGTAAAGGATTTATTTTGGTTGAGCATGCTTATTTGATCTAGTTGATCCTATTTTAGAAGGAAATTAGGTAGTTTGTTTTTTTATGAACTTGTTCAATTTTGATTGGACCAAAACATGAAAAAAAAACTACCTTGTAGATTTTTAAAAAATAAATCAATATTTCCTACACATGGCTACTTTGGGAAGGTTGAAATGGTGGATAAGATTCTTCTCTTATCTCTATGGATTCCCTTTCCATTAAAATAATATATATTAAAGGAAGCCTTCACATGAGGTGAGAAAAAGAAGATAAAAAAAAAAATATATTTAGAAGCATCTTTTTTGAAAGAAAGAAAGCTATAAATTGCCATTGTGGTTGAGAAAAAAAACATGTTATATTATACTATGTTATGCTGAACTGAAGAAGGTAGGAGAAGGGATTTACAAGCTTTGGGAAGCATTCAACTGCTGGAGAATTCCAGGTTGGATCTATCCACTGTATTTTATTTTAATGCTTGCCAGAATGAATTGAAATCTAGTTATATGTGTTGAATGTTTTACTTTATCCGATTGCTTCTCTTATATAGAATGTTTTAATATATAATCTTCCTTCGAAGTTTAAGTAGAAGCCTTCATAGATTAGCCTTTTCCCATTGATTGGCTAGAATACGGTCATGCTTAAACACGTAGAAGAGAAGCCTCTGATGACTTTAGGTCCAACTCGGATATCCTTTGTGCATACTCTGCGAAAGGGGAGTCATGTAAATTTTATAGAGCTGATATTTAATTAGCCTTATGTGCTTTCAGTAGCTTATATACAATCCTATTGGGCATCTATGATATAGAATGGCTTTTGGAAACTCCATAATGATGTGCTGGTAATGCGCTGTGTAATATAGCTTTGGCTAGGCTGTGCAATGTTAAAATATTTCCCATACAGCTATGGTTAAAAGCCTCCCATGTATATTTTAATTTCCATTAATATAGATCTACCGGATTCAGTCCTCTATTCATTTCTAAAATAGAACCATTATTATTGTCTACCAATGGCTGAATCCTTGATTTTATTTCCCAACAATGGACTACCGAACTGTTACTGGATTATCTGTTACAAAGCCCAACAACCATTGAATTTGTTTAATAGTACATTGGTACTTTTGGGAACGATCTCTTGTCACTTAGACAAACAATCATTACGACTGTGCAAGTTGTTATGTATTGTTCAGGCCTTGTTCTCTTTATGTCTATGTGCATTGAATCATCAGTTATAAATAATAATTAACCTCAAAAGTTTTTTATAAAATATTTGGAATGCTTTCAGATTTTATCATTTGAATTAAAGCATGATATATTAAAATGTATGAGTGATTTTATCAAATGAAACTATGCTATGGACAATAAAATCATATAATATATCGATATTTTAAATAGGTTGTATTACTTATCTTTATGAAATCCTGATTAAAATAAATCTCCTTTAAGTTTAGAATATACATGTTTAGTTATATGGAGAATATTTGTAAATCTTAGTCTATCATAATATATGACAAAACTGAATTGGAGAATTATGATTATATTATATTTTCATAAGGAGACTAGTGTTAATTGGTTTATTTTAATTTAAATTAAAGATGATGACTTTAAAAATTAAAGCAATTTCCTTTATTTTTGGAATGACTGGAAAATCAAATTGGAATCAATTAGATTTGTAAATATTGGTTTTGTTTTATTAAAATTTGTATGGATTATAAAATAAGAAAAACAACTATGATTTGAGGTCTAGTAGAATGAACAAGTGAAATCATAGTCTTTGTATAATTCTAGAAAACAAATAGTAAACTATTATGTGTTTGATAAATTTTGTAAATAAATATATCTCAACTAGAAGGATGGAATATTTTCTAGTTTTGGGAAGGAATGGATTGGTGTCCATTCTTTGGAAAGAGGTATGGGACTCTTCCTTATGTTTGGTGGTAATCCAAATGAATGATGAATGGGATTAAGAATTAATCCTTGTTATAAAATTTTAAAGATGGATGAATTTGAAATTCATGCTTGATGATTTCTCTATATGTGATATACATTTGGCAAATGTGTGATGCATGATTGCATTCAAAATTGATAAGCATGGCTTGCTTGTAATGCATTTGGCATACTTTGCATCCGAGTTGTCCTGATCCCTTCACTATCATCTCTTCCAACCATGAAGAACTCGAGATATTTCAGAGAAGAGCCGAACAACACTTTTTGAAGACTATTGCAATGTTCATCATGTACAAGCTTGTATTGATATAGATCCAATGTAATTATGTAGGGCTGATATAATTTATGTAAAATCAGCTATGACTTGTAATGTTTTATGTATTTTATTACAAGCTTTGTAAATTAGAGATAAAGACTTCATATTGTAGTATTCACCTCTAATAAATGTTAGGTGATATATGTTTTGGAATATGAGCAAGTATTGGAACTACTTTGGATATTGCACATTGTCAAGTGTATGGCATTGAGATTTATGTTGCTCTAGTAGATTAGATGGATGTATTTAAATTATCTCTCAAGGACTATAATAGTGTAGAAGGAAATTCATGATAATCTCCACAATAATATGAGATAAAACAATATCTACACCATCCACCTAAGATAGCTAGAAGCAAACCATTCACTCCATGCAAACAGATAAGATAGATAATCACCAACACCATCACACCTAGTAAATGAGTAAATTCTATAATGGTGCTTAAGACAATATTCCAAGTCACTTGTAAGTTTTCATGAGAAATAACAAGATTAATGGCTCTCTCCTTAATACTAGTCTTCATGGATAGTATGGAGAGGAGGGGATGAATTCCATTGGGTAAAACTCCCAATTAATGGTATAACCATTGAGATGTCCTCATGAAGGACATAGCCATTGTATTATCCTCATAACCACTTGGTGATGGTATGATGGAATTGTAGGAGTTGGTGCTCCTATTTGTGAATGGCTTTGAATGAATTGTAGAAGATGGTACTTCTACTTAAATGTGACTTTGGATTAATATTTTGTGACTCGGATTACTTACTTTTCATTTGGGATATCCTTGTCTTAGATCATTATTATACTCTTGACTCATTGAAAGGTGGACAAATATTATTATAGGTAAAAAAAATAAATTAGTGGATGAGTAGTAACAATTGGGGTTGTTATAGTTGGTATCAGAGCCTAGGCTAACTAGTGGATTCTAGCTAGATCTAGGTTAGCAAAATATTTGGGCATGAAACAAAACAACTCAAACATAAGTTCCATAACTCTAAATGATGCACACTTGGTAAGGACAAGGTCAGTACTTGAGATTATCGATGTCTGAGTTCCTATCCCCCACGAATAGATCCATAATCATTCGAAAGTGGAAGAGCTAAGTGAACCCTCCTTCTATGGGTTTTAAGTGGTGTACCTTAGAATCTTTTGGGAAAATTACTCGACATCTATGTCTTTTGACTTACTTACTCCTTATTCTCAAGTGTGTATGAACAACAACAGAGTTAGTGGACTAAACTAGGGAAGGAACCTAGTAGTAATAGATTACTTAAGAAATTATGATGAAATCTAGTTGTCTAGAATTTCAACTATGAAAATCAGTGAGAATTAATACAAATTTTTACTCCAAGTAAACATGGCGACAAGCTTGAGAAGTAAGAAGAAAGGAACCTTGCAACAAGCTAGTCCCGATAGTCTTGAAGCTAGACAGATAGGAGAAAGTTTTAGGAATTTAGATAAAGATATGGAGAACCTTACTACCATGGTTTCCATAATGCAAGATCAAATTCAATAGATTTTGCAAGCTATAAATTCACAACATCACCACAACAACAATCATGAGATGGAAAATCTAGAGGTTGATATTAGAGAGGATGAAGATCCCGAAGAGCGTGAAAACAAGGCCCGCATGAAGAAAGAAATGGGCAATGACATAAAGCATATTAAAGTGACTAAGTTCATGGGAAAAGGAGGAGAAGATGCAGCTGAGTCATGGTTAGATGAACTGGAACTTCATTTCTCCATAAGAAACTACTCCTCTGAAACTAAAATGACATTTGCTCTTTCTCATCTGGGAGGAATAGGAATTGATTGGTGGAATGCTTATAAATATGAACATAAGATCTCACCTAACAAGTTGAAGTGGGAAGTTTTTGTGGAAGCTTTTAAGGATAGATTCCTTACAAAGCAATTTTATTTGAATAAATTTAAGGAATTCTTTGTATTTCAACAAGGATCAAGATCTATGGAGGAATACTATGAACAATTTGTGAGACTCCTTAAATATGTGCCATCCTATAATCAGAATAATGAGATGAAAATACACAAATTTGTCCTAGGAATGAAGCCTTGGTAAATTTCCAAGAGAGATGGATTGAGTTTACCAACGAAGACAAAGAAAGGCAAAGGATGTATAGTGAACCAAGAGAATTTCAACCAATGCTAATTTTAGCAATGAAATTGAAGAAAACTATTAGAAAAGGAGGATTGGTTTATGTAGTTAAACTCAAGGAAAAAGAGGAAATTCCAAAGGAAGAAATTATTGGAAAATTTCCACTGTTGTAGGAATTTTAGGATGTTTTTGTTGATGAGATACCTGGATTTCCGCCTAAACGTGAATTTGATTTCACCATAGAATTGATGCTAGGTACTGAGCCTATCCATAGAGCTCCTTATAGAATGAACCCCATCGAGATGCAAGAATTGAAAGTGCAACTTCAAGAGTTGCTAGAAAAAGGGTTGATAAAACCAAGTGTATCACCTTGGGGAGCACCTATTTTATTTGTGAAGAAGAAAGATGGTTCATTAAGGCTATGCATAGATTATAGAATGCTAAACAAGGCAACTATCAAGAATAGATATCCATTGCCAAGGATAGAAGATTTATTTGATCAACTAAAATATGCCACCATTTTCACAAAGATTGATCTAAAATCTGGATATCATCAACTGAGAATCCGAGAAGAAGACACACATAAAACCACATTCAAGACTAGATATGGTCACTATGAATTTACAGTCCTACCATTTGGATTGACTAATGCACCAACAAATTTCATGAATTTGATGAATAGTGTGTTCAAAAATCAGTTGGATCGATTTGTGTTGATATTCTTGGATGACATTTTGATTTATTCTCGTAATAGAGAGGAACATGATAAGCACTTGAGGATAGTGCTAGAAATTTTAAGGAAGAACCAACTCTATGGGAATTTGTCTAAATGTGAATTCTATGTTCCACAAGTGCATTACTTGGGGCATATTATATCAGCGGATGGGATCACTATTGATCCAAAGAAAATAGAAGCCATTTTGAATTGGCCACCTCCAACAAATGTGATAGAAGTAAGAAGCTTCATGGGTTTGTCAGGATATTATAGGAGGTTTTTTAAAGACTACTCTAAGATTGCTTATCCAATAACCAACATTCAGAAGAAAGGGAAGGAGTTTAAATGGATAGAAAAGTGTGAAGAAGCATTTAATTTGCTTAAACAAAAACTAACCTCAGCTCCTATTCTGAATATTTTGGATCCCAAAGGAAATTTTTTAGTTTGCACCGATGCCTCTTTGGAAGGGTTAGGAGGAGTCCTATCCCAAGATGGTTTTGTAGTAGCATATGAGTCTAGGAAACTCAAAAAGCATGAATTTAACTATGCTACTCATGATTTAGAACTTGTTGCAGTTGTGCATGCCTTGAAAATTTGGTGACATTATCTAGTTGGTAGACCATTTGAGTTAAGAACTGATCACCAGAGTTTGAAGTATATCTTCACTCAACCATTACTAAATGCTAGACAAAGAAGGTGGATAGAGTTCTTAGTAGAATATGATTTTGGTATTGAGTATATCAAAGGAAAAGAAAATAAAGTCGTTGATGCCTTAAGTAGGAGGAAGCACATAGCTGCATTGACTCGAAGTCATGTAGATTTAATGGGGCAAGTCAGGAAGATGCAGTGTTAGGATCTTGAATGTAGTGAAATTTGGGTTAAGATAGAGCAAAAATTGAATGAAAACCAAGATTATAGCATGAAATATGGACTTTTATGCTTTAGAGATCGAGTAGTCATACCTAAAATGGGTGATTTGAGGAGATTGATCATGCATGAAGCTCATAATTCTCCTTATTTCGCTCATCCTAGAGGAGCCAAGATGAGGAAAAATATGAAAAAGACCTTTTACTAGTCGGGCATGAAGAAAGATATCACTGATTTTGTGGCACGATGTTTACAGTGTCAGAAGGTGAAAGTTGAACATCAACATCTAGCAGGAAAATTATTTTCACATGCTATACCCACTCACAAATGGCAAGTAATATCAATGGATTTTATTGTCGGTTTGCCAAAGATAAAATATCATCATGATGCAATATTTTTTATAGTAGATAAACTCACTAAGGTTGCACATTTTATACCAGGATGTACTACAGATGATGTTGTAATTATTGCCAATAAATTTGCAAAAGAAATTTTTAGGTTGTATGGATTTCTGGAGATGATTATCTCTGACAGGGATTCTAGGTTTACTTCTAAGTTCTGGTAGGCTCTCCATCATGCAATTGGTACAACTTTGAATATCATTTTTGCATATCATCCTAAAATGGATGGATAGATAGAAAGGGTTAACCAAGTTCTGGAAGATATGTTACGCATGTATTGCATGGACCAGAAGTCTCATTGGGAAGATTATTTGTATCTAGTTGAGTTTACTTATAATAATAGCTATCATTCTTCCTTGAAGATGGCCCCTTTCAAATCTTTGTATGGAAGATGGTGCAAAACTCCATTATCATGGGATAATCCCAAGGATCGAGTTGTCATTGGACCAAAAATGGTCAAAATAATGGAAGAGCAGCTAGGACTAATCCATCAAAGGCTCAAGGAAGCCATGGATAGACAGAAGAGTTATGCAGATTTGAAAAGAACACCTAGAGAATTCTTTATAGGTGAAAGAGTGTTTCTAAGGGTAAAACCTAAGAAGAGTTTTAAATAAAATTTCCATTTGTTTCTTCCCCCCCTCCCATTAAATCATTCCTTCCTCCCCCCTTATTCCATCAGATATATTGTTGATCCTGATCATGTGTTAGATGTTTCTAATTTACAGATGGTAGATCCAACAACCTTTGAAGTGAGACCTATGAAGATCTTGGAATTTCATTCCAAGACTATGAGGAAGTGTAATATTGATCAGTGTAAGGTCTAGTGGGACTAGTATTCCAAAAATAATTCCACTTGGAAAAAGTGGAAGATATGAAAAGACACTTTCCTTATTTATTTAATGATGTTATGTAATAATACAGGTTGAACTATGGACCACTTATGCAAAGTGGAAACTATGCCAAAAACTATGTTTTATTGATTGTTATGTAATATTGTAGGAAAACACAGAGGACTATGTTTAATATAAGGGGGGAGTATGTCACATCCCACCTTGGAGGACTATTTTTAAGATGCTATTTGTGTAATGATAGCTGGTTTTAATGCTTAATATATTTGCATTGTATTTGTTTATGTTAAAATAAAATGATGTTGTGTTGCTTGATTGCAGGAACATTTATTCTCGTAGGTGGAAGACTGACCACCAAGAGATGAGAAGGGAAATGATGACTATGACAACTCAATAGGTAAAGCTCATATTCCTATCATCACTAGTTACCTCCCTGATGGTGGTGTTACTTGAGTATTACTCTAAAAGTCCCACCCAATCAAAGGAAAAATGGTGATGGGGGATACTGAGCACATGCATCGAGTGCTTGTATGCCATTTGTGTGTGATTTATATTTGATTTCATGATTAATTTGCATGAGATTGGTTTAATTGAATTTTACTTTGAAAATGCACATTAATAATGTTTTGCATTTTACAAATTATTCTAGAAAATATTGAAAAGAATATCATGCAATTTATTATGATTTTGTGAAATCTTTAAATTGAGCAATTTTTAAAGTAAAGGATTTATTTTGTTGAGCATGCTTATTTGATCTAGTTGATCCTATTTTAGAAGGAAATTAGGTAGTTTGTTTTTTTATGAACTTGTTCAATTTTGATTGGACCAAAACATGAAAAAAAAACTACCTTGTAGATTTAAAAAAAATCAATCTTTCCTACACATGGCTACTTTGGGAAGGTTGAAATGGTGGATAAGATTCTTCTCTTATCTCTATGGATTCCCTTTCCATTAAAATAATATATATTAAAGGAAGCCTTCACATGAGGTGAGAAAAAGAAGATAAAATAAAAATAAATATATATTTAGAAGCATATTTTATGAAAGAAAGAAAGCTATAAATTGCCATTGTGGTTGAGAAAAAAAACATGTTATATTATACTATGTTATGTTGAACTGAAGAAGGTAGGAGAAGGGATTTACAAGCTTTGGGAAGCATTCAACTACTGGAGAATTCCAGGTTGGATCTATCCATTGTATTTTATTTTAATGCTTTCTAGAATGAATTGAAATCTAGTTATATGTGTTGAATGTTTTACTTTATCCGATTGCTTCTCTTATATAGAATATTTTAATATATAATATTCCTTTGAAGTTTAAGTAGAAGCCTTCATAGATTAGCCTTTTCCCATTGATTGGCTAGAATACGGTCATGCTTAAACACATAGAAGAGAAGCCTCTGATGACTTTAGGTCCAACTCGGATATCCTTTGTGCATACTCTATGAAAGGGGAGTCATGTAAATTTTATAGAGTTGATATTTAATTAACCTTATGTGCTTTCAATAGCTTATATACAATCCTATTGGGCATCTATGATATAGAATGGCTTTTGGAAACTCCATAATGATGTGTTGGTAATGTGTTGTGTAATATAGCTTTGGCTAGGCTGTGCAATGTTAAAATATTTCCCATACAACTATGGTTAAAAGCCTCCCATGTATATTTTGATTTCCATTAATATAGATCTATCGGATTCAGTCCTTTGTTCATTTCTAAAATAGAACCATTATTATTGTCTACCAATGGCTGAATCCTTGATTTTATTTCCCAACAATGGACTATCAAACTATTACTAGATTATCTATTACAAAGCCCAACAACCATCGAATTTGTTTAATAGTACATTGGTACTTCTGGGAATGATCTCTTGTCACTTAGACAAACAATCATTACGACTGTGCAAGTTGTTATGTATTATTTAGGCCTTGTTCTCTTTATGTCTGTGTGCATTGAATCATCAGTTATAAACAATAATTAACCTCGAAAGTTTTTTTTAAATATTTGGAATGCTTTCAGATTTTATCATTTGAATTAAAGCATGATATATTAAAATGTATGAGTGATTTTATCAAATGAAACTATGCTATGGATAATAAAATCATATAATATATCGATATTTTAAATAGGTTGTATTACTTATCTTTATGAAATCCTGATTAAAATAAATCTCCTTTAAGTTTAGAATATACATGTTTAGTTATATGGAGAATATTTGTAAATCTTAGTCTGTCATAATATATGACAAAACTGAATTGGAGAATTATGATTATATTATATTTTCATAAGGAGACTAGTGTTAATTGGTTTATTTTAATTTAAATTAAAGATGATGACTTTAAAAATTAAAGCAATTTCCTTTATTTTTGGAATGACTGGAAAATCAAATTGGAATCAATTAGATTTGTAAATATTGGTTTTGTTTTATTAAAATTTGTATGGATTATAAAATAAGAAAAACAACTATGATTTGAGGTCTAGTAGAATGAACAAGTGAAATCATAGTCTTTGTATAATTCTAGAAAACAAACAATAAACTATTATGTGTTTGATAAATTTTGTAAATAAATATATCTCAACTAGAAGGATGGAATATTTTCTAGTTTTGGGAAGGAATGGATTGGTGTCCATTCTTTGGAAAGAGGTATGGGACTCTTCCTTATGTTTGGTGGTAATCCAAACGAATGATGAATGGGATTAAGAATTAATCCTTGTTATGAAAATATTAAATATGGATGAATTTGAAATTCATGCTTGATGATTTCTCTATATGTGATATACATTTGGCAAATGTGTGATGCATGATTGCATTCAAAATTGATAAGCATGGCTTGCTTGTAATGCATTTGGCATACTTTGCATCCGAGTTGTCCTGATCCCTTCACTATCATCTCTTCCAACCATGAAGAACTCGAGATATTTCAGAGAAGAGCCGAACAACACTTTTTGAAGACTATTGCAATGTTCATCATGTACAAGCTTGTATTGATATAGATCCAATGTAATTATGTAGGGCTGATATAATTTATGTAAAATCAGCTATGACTTGTAATATTTTATGTATTTGATTACAAGCTTTGTAAATTAGAGATAAAGACTTCATATTGTAGTATTCACCTCTAATAAATGTTAGGTGATATATGTTTTGGAATATGAGCAAGTATTGGAACTACTTTGGATATTGCACATTGTCAAGTGTATGGCATTGAGATTTATGTTGCTCTAGTAGATTAGATGGATGTATTTAAATTCTCTCTCAAGGACTATAATAGTGTAGAAGGAAATTCATGATAATCTCCACAATAATATGAGACAAAACAATATCTACACCATCCACCTAAGATAGCTAGAAGCAAACCATTCACTCCATGCAAATGGATAAGACAAATAATCACCAACACCATCACACCTAGTAAATGAGTAAATTCTATAATGGTGCTTAAGACAATATTCCAAGTCACTTGTAAGTTTTCACGAGAAATAACAAGATTAATGGCTCTCTCCTTAATACTAGTCTTCATGGATAGTATGGAGAGGAGGGGATGAATTCCATTGGGTAAAACTCCCAATTAATGGTATAACCATTGAGATGTCCTCATGAAGGACATAGCCATTGTATTATCCTCATAACCACTTGGTGATGGTATGATGGAATTGTAGGAGTTGGTGCTCCTATTTGTGAATGGCTTTGAATGAATTGTAGAAGATGGTACTTCTACTTAAATGTGACTTTGGATTAATATTTTGTGACTCGGATTACTTACTTTTCATTTGGGATATCCTTGTCTTAGATCATTATTATACTCTTGACTCATTGAAAGGTGGAAAAATATTATTATAGGTAAAAAAAAAAATTAGTGGATGAGTAGTAACAATTGGGGTTGTTACAGTTGGTATCAAGAGCCCAGGATAACTAGTGTATTCTAGCTAGATATGGGTTAGCAAAGGATTTGGGCATGAAATAAAACAACTCAAATATAAGTTCCATAACTGTAAATTATGCACACTTGGTAAGGACAAGGCCAGTACTTGAGATTACCGATGTCTGAGTTCCTATCCCTCACAAATAGATCCATAGTCGTTTGAAAGTGGAAGAGCTAAATGAACCCTCCTTCTATGGGTTTTAAGCAGTGTACCTTATAATATTTTGAGAAAATTACTCGACATATATGTATTTTGAATTAATTACTCCCTATTATCAGGTGTGTATAAAGAACAATAGAGTTAGTGGACTAAACTAGGGAAGGAACCTAGTAGTAATAGATTACTTAAGAAATTATGATGAAATATAGTTGTCTAGAATTTAAAATACAAAAATCAGTGAGAATTAATATAAATGTTTACTCTAGTTAAACATGGTGACAAGCTTGAGAAGTAATAATAAAGGAACCTTGCAACAAGATAGTCCCGATAGTCCTGAATCCAGACAGATAGGAGAAAGTTCTAGGGATTTAAATAAATATATGGAGAAACTTACTACCATGGTTTCCATAATGTAAGATAAGATTCAATAGATTTTGCAAGCTATAAGTTCACAACATCACCACAACAACAATCATGAGATAAAAAATCTAGAGGTTGATATTAGAGGGGATAAAGATCCGAAAGAGCATGAAAACAAGGCCCGCATG
This sequence comes from Wollemia nobilis, assembly GCA_028583015.1. Classification (NCBI taxonomy): domain Eukaryota; kingdom Viridiplantae; phylum Streptophyta; class Pinopsida; order Araucariales; family Araucariaceae; genus Wollemia; species Wollemia nobilis. The sequence goes on from JAQPPZ010001108.1 coordinate 1,536,672, forward strand.
AAGAAAGAAATGGGCAATGACATAAAGCATATTAAAGTGACTAAGTTCATAGAAAAATGAGGAGAAGATGCAGCTGAGTCATGGTTAGATGAATTGGAACTTAATTTATCTTTAATAAACTACTCCTATGAAACTAAAATGATATTTGCTCTTTCTTATCTAGGAGGAATAGGAATTGACTGGTGGAATGCTTATAAATATGAACATAATATATCACCTAACAAGTTGAAGTGGGAAGTTATTGTGGAAGCTTGTAAGAATAGATTCCTTATAAATCAATTTTATCTGAATAAATTTAAGGAATTATTTGCATTTCAACTAGGATCAAGATTTGTGTACGAATACTATGAACAATTTGTGAGACTCGTTAAATATGTGTCATCCTATAATTAGAATAATGAGATGAAAATACACAAATTTTTATTAGGAATGAAGCCTTGGATCATGAAGCGTTGGTAAATTTCTAGGAGATATGGATTGAGTTTACCAACGAAGAAAAATAAAGGTAAAGGATGTATAGTGAACCAAGAGAATTTCAACCAATGCTAATTTCAGCAACGCAACTGAAGAAAACTATTATAAAAGGAGTATTGGTTTATGTAGTTAAAATCAAGGAAAAAGAGAAAATTTCAAAGGAAGAAATTATTAGAAAATTTCCACTGATGCAGGAATTTCAAGATATTTTTGTTGATGATATACCTGGATTTTCGTTTAAACGTGAATTTTATTTCACCATAGAATTAATGCCAGGTACTGATTCTATCCATAGATCTCCTTATAGAATGAACCCCATAGAGATGCAGGAATTAAAAGTGCAACTTCAAGAGTTTCTAGAAAAAGGGTTGATAAAACCAAGTGTATTGCCTTGGGGAGCACCTGTTTTATTTATGAAGTATAAATATGGTTCATTAAGGTTATGCATAGATTATAGAATTCTAAACAAGGCAACTATAAATAATAGATATCCATTTCCAAGGATATAAGATTTATTTGATCAACTAAAAGATGCTACCATTTTCACAAATATTGATCTAAAATCCAGATATCATCAACTGAGAATACGATAAGAAGACAGATGTAAAACCGCATTTAAAACTATATATGGTCACTATGAATTTACAGTCCTACCATTTGGATTGAATAATGCACCAAAAACTTTCATGAATTTGATGAATAGTGTGTTCAAAAATCATTTGGATCAAATTGTGTTGATATTCTTGGATGATATTTTGATTTATTCTCATAATAGAGAGGAACATGATAAGCACTTGAGGATAGTGCTAGAAATTTTAAAGAAGAACCAACTCTATGGGAATTTATCTAAATGTGAATTCTATGTTCCACAAGTGCATTACTTGGGGAATATTATATCAATGAATGGAATCATTGTTGATCCAAAGAAAATAGAAGCCATTTTGAATTAGCCACCTCCAATAAATGTTATAGAAGTAAGAAGCTTCATGGGTTTGTCAAGATATTATAGGAGGTTTGTTAAATACTACTCTAAGATTACCTATCCAATAACCAACCTTTAGAAGAAAGGGAAGGCTTTTAAATGGATAGAAAAGTGTGCAAAAATATTTAATTTACTTAAACCTAAACTAACCTTAGCTTCTATTCTAAAGATTCTAGATCCCATAGGAAATTTTTAGTTTGTACCGATGCATATTTGGAAGGTTTAAGAGGTGTCCTATTCCAATATGATTCTATAGTAGCATATGAGTCTAGGAAACTCAAAAAACATGAAGTTAACTATGCTACTCATGATTTAGAACTTTCTACAGTTGTGCATGCCTTGAAAATCTGGCGATATTATTTGGTTGGTTGACCATTTGGGTTAAGAACCAATCACTAGAGTTTGAAGTATATCTTCACTCAACCATTACTAAATGCTATACAAAGAAGGTGGATAGATTTCTTAACAGAATATGATTTTTGGTATTGATTATATCAAAGGAAAAGAAAATAAAGTTGTTGATGCCTTCAATAGGAGGAAGCTCATAGGTGCATTGACTTGTAGTCATGTGGATTTAATGGGCCAAGTCAAAAATATGCAGTGTTAGGTTCTTGAATGTAGTGAAATTTGGGTTAATATAGAGAAAAAATTGAATGAAAACCAATATTTTAGCATGAAATATGGGATTTTATGCTTTAGAGACTGAGTAGTCATATCTAAAATGGGTGATTTAAGGAGATTGATCATGCATGAATCTCATAATTATCCTTATTCCGCTCATATTGGAGGAACCAATATGAGGGAAAATATGAAAAAGAACTTTTACTAGTCTGGCATGAAGAAAGATATCACTAATTTTGTGGCACGATGTTTATAGTGTCAGAAGGTGAAAGATAAACATTAGCATCCAGTAGGAAAATTATTTTCACATGCTATACCAAATCACAAATGACAAGTAATATAAATGGATTTTATTGTCGATTTTCCAAAGAAAAAATATCATCATGATGCAATATTTGTTATAGTAGATAAACTCACTCAGGTTGCACATTTTATACCAGGATGTACTATAGATGATGCTGTAATTGTTGCGAATCAATTTGCAAAAGAAATTTTCAAGTTGTATGGATTTTTGGAGATTATTATATTTGATAGGGATTCTAGTTTTACTTATGAGTTCTAGCAGACTCTTCATCATGCAATTGGCATAAATATGAATATCAATTCTACATATCATCTTGAAACAAATGGACAGACCAAAAGGGTTAACCAAGTTCTGGAAGATATGTTACGCATGTATTGCATGGACCAGAAGTCTTATTGGGAAGACTATTTATATCTGGTTGAGTTTGCTTATAATAATAGCTATCATTCTTCCTTTAAAATGGCCCCTTTTGAAGCTTTGTATGGTAGGTGGTGCAAAACTCCATTATCATTGGGACAATCCTTAGGATCGGGTTGTCATTGGACCAAAAATGGTCAAAATAATGGAAGAGTATCTAGGACTAATCTTTCAAAGGCTCAAGGAATCCACATATAGAAAGAAGAATTATGTAGATTTGAAAAGAACACCTAGAGAATTCTTCATAGGTGATAGAGTGTTTCTAATGGTAAAACCTAAGATGAGTGTCATTGAATCAACAAAATTGGATCCTATATTTGTTGGTCCATTTGAGATTGTGGAGAAGATAATTCTTGTAGCCTATCAACTTGACATACCACCTAACCTATCAAATATCCATAATACTTTTCTTGTATCCCTACTTAGGAGATATATTGCTGATCTTGATCATGTGTTAGATGTTTCTAATTTACAAATGGTAGATCCAATAACCTTTGAAGTGAGACCTGTGAAGATGTTAGATCCAATAAGCCTTCACATGAGGTGAGAAAAAGAAGACAAATATATATATATATATATATATATATATATATATATATATATATATATATATATATATATATATATATATATATATATATATATATATATCTATATATATATAGAAGCATCTTTTTTGAAAGAAAGAAAGCTATAAATTATCATTGTGGTTGAGAAAAAAAAACATGTTATATTATATTGTGTTATTGTAAACTAAAGATGGTAAGAGAAGGGATTTACAAGCTTTGGGAAGCATTCAACTACTGGAGAATTCCAGGTTGGATCTATCCGTTGTATTTTATTTTAATGCTTGCCAGAATGAATTGAAATCTAGTTATATGTGTTGAATGTTTTACTTTATCCAATTTCTTCTCTTATATAGAATTTTTTAATATATAATATTCCTTCAAATTTTAAGTAGAAGCCTTCATATATTAGCCTTTTCAAATTGATTGGCTAAATTACGATCATGCTTAAACACGTAGAAGAGAAGTCTTTGATGACTTTAGGTACAACTCATATATCCTTTGTGCATACTCTACGAAAGGGGAGTCGTGTAAATTTTATAGAGCTGATATTTAATTAGCCTTATGTGCTTTTAGTAGCTTATATACAATTATATTAGACATTTATGATATAAAATATATTTTGGAAACTCCATAATGATGTTTTGGTAATGTGTTATGTAATATAGCTTTGGCTAGGCTGTGCAATGTTAAAATATTTCCCGTACAGCTATGGTTAAAAGCCTCCCATGCATATTTTAATTTCCTTTAATATAGATCTACTAGATTTAGCCCTCATTTCATTTCTAAAATAGAACAATAATCATTGTCTACCAATGGTCGAATCCTTGATTTTATTTCCCAACAATGGACTGTCGAATTGTTACTAGATTTTCTATTACAAAGCCCAACAACTGTCGGATTTGTTTAATAGTACATTGGTACTTCTGGGAACGATCTCTTGTCACTTAGACAAATATTCATTACGACTGTGCAAGATGTTATGTATTGTTCAAGCCTTGTTCTCTTTATGTCTTGTGCATTGAATCATCAATTATAGACAATAATTAACCTTGAAAGTTTTTTTGAAATATTTGGAATGCTTTAGATTTTATCATTTGAATTAAAGCATGATATATTAAAATGTATGAGTGATTTTATCAAATGAAACCATGCTATGGAAAATAAAATAATATAATATAACGATATTTTAAATAGGTTTTGTTACTTATTTTTATGAAATCCTGATAAAAATAAATCTCCTTTAAGTTTAGAATATACATGTTTAGTTGTATGGTAAATATTTGTAAATCTTAGTCTATCATAATATATGATAAAACTGAATTGAAGAATTATTATTATATTATATTTTCATAAGGAGACTAGTGTTAATTGATTTATTTTAATTTAAATTAAATATGAATTTAAAATTAAAACAATTTCCTTTATTTTTGGAATGATTGGAAAATCAAATTGAAATCAATTAGATTTGTAAATATTGGTTTTGTTCTATTAAAATTTGTATGTATTATAGAATAAGAAAAACAACTATGATATGAGGTCTATTAGATAGACAAGTAGAATGAACAAGTGAAATTAAAGTTTTTTTATAATTATAGAAAACAAATAGTAAACTATTATGTGCTTGTTGAATTTTGTAAATAAACATATCTCAACTAGAAGGATGGAATATTTTCTAGTTTTGGGAAGGAATGGATTGATGTCCATTATTTGGAAAGATGTATGGGACTCTTACTTATGTTTTGTGGTAAACCAAATGAATGATGAAAGATATTAAGAATGAATCCTTGAAAATTTTAAATATGGATGAAATTGAAATTCATGCTTGGTGATTCTCTATATGTGATATACATTTGGCAAGTGTGTGATGCATGATTGCATTCAAAATTTATAAGCATGGCTTGCTTGTAATGCATTTGGCATACTTTGCATCTGAGTTGTCTTGATCCCTTAACTATCATCTCTTCCAACCATGAAGAACTCGAGACATTTCAGAGAAGATCTGGACAACACTTTTTGAATACTATTGCAATGTTCATCATATACAAGCTTGTATTGATACAGATCCAATGTAATTATAAAGGGCTTATAAAATTTATGTAAAATTAGTTATGGCTTGTAATGTTTTATGTATTTGATTACAAGATTTGTAAATTATAGATAAAGACTTCATATTGTAGTGTTCATCTCTAATAAATGTTAGGTGATATATGTTTTGGAATATGAGCAAGTATTGGAAGTACTTTGGATATCACGCATTGTCAAGTGTATGGCATTGGGATTTATGTTACTCTAGTAGATTAGATGGATGTATTTAAATTCTCTCTCAAGGACTATAATAGTGTAGAAGGAAATTCATTATAATTTCCACAAGAATATGAGACAAAACAATATCTACACCATCCACCTAAGATAGCTAGAATAAAACCATTCACTCCATGCAAATGGATAAGACATATAATCACCAACACCATCACACCTAGTAAATGAGTAAATCTATAATGGTGCTTAAGACAATATTCCAAGTCACTTGTAAGTTATCACAAGAAACAACAAGATTAATGCATCTCTCCTTAATACTAGTCTTCATGGATAGTATGGAGATGAGTGAATGAATTCCATTGGGTGAAACTCCCAATTAATGGTATAACCATTGAGATATCCTCATGAAAGACATAGCCATTATATTATCCTCATAACCACTTGGTGATGGTATGATGGAATTGTAGGTGTTGGTGCTCCTATTTGTGAATGGCTTTGAATTAATTGTAGAATATGGTAACTCTACTTAAATGTGACTTTGGATTAATCTTTTGTGACTCATATTACTTACTTTTCATTTGGGATATCCTTGTCTTAGATAATTATTATACTCACTCCATTGGGGTTGTCACACTTCTTGATCATTCCATACATCGACAAGATCATGTTCACAATATAGGACAAATTTTTGATAGGCTTTAGGAGTTCAGAGTTCATCTTAATCCCTCCAAGTGTGTGTTTGGAGTCACATCTAAGTTGTTAGGATTTATAATTTGTGGATGAGGTATTAAAGCAGACATCATTAAAATAATGACTATTATTTCCATACCTTTTTCCCACACCCTAAGTGAGTTGCATGGCTTGTAAGGTAGACTTCAAGCTATCCATCAGTTCATAGCTCAATTAGTCAATAATTGTTAACCCTTTCTTAATATTCTTAAAAAATATTATGTTTCAATGATATTTTGAGTGTTGTTAAGATTTTGATGAACTCAAGAGGTATCTCGCTTCCCTACCTATCTTAGTTTTGCCTCAACCAGATAAGCATATGATATATTACATAGTAGCCACAACTCAAACTTTGGGAGTATTATTGGTTCAACATGATGACCAAAATAAAGAGCGAGCTATCTACTATATGAATAGAACGTTGGTTAGGTATGAAACTCAATATACCCTCTTAGATAATCTTTGTCTTGCTATTGTGTTCACTTCCTAAAATTTAAGACACTACATGCTTAGCCATAAGACATTGGTAGTTGCAATATTTGATCCTTTGCATTACTTAATGTCTAAGCCTCACCTTTCAGGTCAAGTTGCTAAGTGGGTTTTAGCCCTTAGTTATTTTGACCTCACTTTCATAGGTTAGAATGTTATCTAGGATCAAGTAATTATTTATCAGTTAGCCTCTGCTCTCCTAGAAGTTGCCCATCCTTTGGTCATAGAGTTTCTCAATGAGATATTTGGCCTAGAAAGAGCTAGAGTATTGGAATTTATTATTTGATGGAGCTTGATGCATGAAGGGTATTGATGTTGGAGTAATTCTAATTATCCCATTAAAACAACTTATTCCCTTTTCCTTCAATATTTTCTTCTCTTACACAAACAACACTACAGAGTATGCAACTTTCATCCTTGGTCTCAAAATAGCCTTAGCCTTGAATTTTAGTGTTCTTTTGATCTTTGGTGACTCTTAACTTGTGGTGAATCATATTAATGATGTTTATTAAACTCAGGATGATAAGCTAAAACCTTACAAATAGATTATCACTAAGCTTTTATCTATGTTTGATTGGGTGACCATAGATTCTATCCCTAGATTCTCCACTGATAATGTAGATACCATGGCTACTACTACATCCTTGTTTCCTTTGGAGTTGGATGATGATCAAGTGTCAATTATCATTAGATATCTTTGGGAACCTAAATCTCTTGGTTTTTATCTTGTTCTATTAGATGTTTTGACCATCAAAGCTTCCTTATTTGAGCTATGGTATATCGACATCTTTAATTTTCTTAAATATGGATCGATTATTGATGGTTTAGAATGCAATCAACATAATATTTTACATAAAAGAGTGTGCAAATTCATTATAGTGGGTAATACCTTATATCAATGCTATTTTGAAGGTATCCACTTGTGATACCTTAACATTTATGAAGCCCAACTAGCTCTCAGTAAGGTTATTTTAGTGGTAGTGCCATTACCAAAAAGCTTCTTCAGATGGGGTACTATTGTCCTTCCATGGAGAAAGATGTATATGACCATGTTTAATTTTGTGACAAGTGTTCACACCATGAAAACCTTGTTCATTCCCCTTCTCAATGCCTTTAGGTTATTTCTTTCCCTTGGCCATTTTCCATGTGGGGATTGGATATTATAGGAAATATAAACCCAATGTCATCTGATGGTCACACGTTTATGATAATAGTGATAAAGTACTTTACTTAATGGGTCGAAGACACACACTTGGCCATAATGACTGGCACTCAAGCTTCCAAGTTCATCCTTAACCAAATTCTCTACAGGTTAAAGATTCCTTTGATGATTGTTTTTGACAATGGCACTTATTTTAAGAATAAGGATATTCATAAAATTTGTGCTAAGTACAAGATTCAACACAGGTGGTCAACTTCGTATTACCCTTAGGGTAACGGATAATCCAAAGAATCCAACAAGTCTTTGATCAAGATCCTCAAGAAGTTGGTTAGTAATACTAGTCAAGACTAATTTTGTCCATCCTTGTGGGCCTATCGTACTAGTGTGTGAACTCCCATAAGAAATTATCTATACATATTGGTCTATTGGACTGAGTTCATGATTATTATTTTGAGGTTGGGGATCTTATCCTTAAGAAAAAAATAAAATAACACCAATGCTCATTCATATCTTAAAGGTAATTTTCAACCCAATTGGTTAGGCCCATTTATCAAAATAACCAAGTTTGATTCAGGGGCCTATCATTTAGCTTATTTGGATGGTAAATAACTTAAAGAACCAATGAACATAATACATCTAAAGAGACACTATGCATGACTTAGAATTTTGCATTTTTATATTGCATTTTAGGTTAGTCTTCATATTGCATTTGGTTTGCTTGTTCATACTGCATGACTGCCTATCATATTTTGTATATTTTGCCTAACATTCTATTCCACTTTACATATTTCTTAGCATATAATTGCATGTATACTTTCTCATATTTACATTACTGCTTGATTATATATATTCTTGGGGATTTTACAAAAATGGAAATTTATGACACCTAGTTACGTCTTATATCACATGCATTCCACTCACACTAAGGCTCTAATGCCTAGAAAATCCCCAACCTATGATCCATTTCCATGCATTCTCATTTTACCATATCTTCTTATTTATCTTTTTTTCTTATATTCCTTGACCTTGAATGTTTAAAATGATCATCATTTTTTTCTCCAAGTTAAGGAATATACTTGTACATCCTTTATCCTTGAAAGTTTTAATAATTTCTTACCCTCCCCAAGACAAAGGATGTGAGTTACTTCTTATTTTTTCTATTGTTTTTGCCTTTGATTTAATCACACATAATTTTGAACACACCATACCCCTATTGTGTAGTTTTCACTTTGGCACATAATTTACATACAACACACCCCATACGATATAACTTCATGGACACACGAGGGATGGCCTCCATATCAGTCATTTACAATCATACATCCTAGCGGGTATCTCTTCCTTTTTGGACATCTTAGTGAGCACTACACATATAGTGGGTATTTCTACACATTGGTCTATCTTTGCAAGTATAACACACTTGAAGGATAGCTTCAAGGCAACACGTAAGGGGCAACCTCCATCTCAATAATTTGTGAGCATACATCCTTACAAAGGTTTTGATCCTACCTTTTTTCTTTGTTTTCTTTGATCTTTTGGAGATTTCACTTTCTTCTTCCACCCTTCTCTCTTCTTACACTATTTTTTTCTTTCTTCTCCTCTTTTATTTCTTCTATTCCTCTTTCCAGCCACTCATCCATGCATTTTTATTTGCATTCATTTTAGCTTACATGTTAGATTATATTTATTTTAGTCAGATTCACTCATGCATTTAATTTAGTTAGGATTATTTTGCATTACCTTCATTATGTTTGTGATTATTATGCTTTAAAAAAAATCTTTCTTTTGTATTTTTCTCCACTTTCATCTCCTTTCATTTTATTATTTTTTCTCTCTTCTTCTATGTCTTCCATTTTTATCTTCATCAATAATTTTAAATTCCTTTCAAAAATAAAGGGGGGACCTTGGCCTATGAGGCATTAATGTCCCTAATACCTCGATTTTCATGCAAAAATATAAAATTAATTAGAATGACACCATTTTGCACCACCCACTTTATTCTAAACAAGCTACCCCTTTTCTATTTGTTGTTCTTCACCCGTAGGTATCTACATATTTTTTTCATACATTTTACTAAGCCATAAATGCATCAAAGAGGGGATAAAATGTAGACACAAAAAATTGACCCACCTAAGTGAGTTATTTTCCCTAGAACTTAGAAAGACCCTTCAACTTGACCAAATGTATATTTGGGCCTCTCTTCTCCCCTATTCCCCTCTTTTTCCTACTTTTATTCAAATAATCATCGACCCTTATGAGGTATGATTTCAACAAGTTAGGTTTTTCTCTTAGAAAACCCAACTTTCAAGACAACTTCTTTTAGGTCGATCCTCTCTTACAATTTTCTCGCCCATTTTTGTGTTTCAAATCCTTTATAAATAGAAGGTTTTTGATCTCCTTTTCCCTATAAGAATCAATATACTAAGATCTACATGCAATAACTAGTATTCTACCTGGTAAGTTAAGAGGAATATCACAAGCTCTTTGGCAAGTTTCTTCTGGTGTTATTTTATTGCATTGTTGATTTTTTCTTTGGTGGACAAGTGTTGGATCCTTGAGGAGGATTCAACCATCTTTTGGAGGTCTACATCATTTTATTTACCTCTTTTACTACCACCAGGTTGATAGTTTCACAATGACACTGAGAGGGGGGTGAATCAGTGTAGCTATTTAAATTCAAATCTACAACTCTTAATGCCGAAACAATGAAAACTTAAACTCAGATAAAGCAAGTATAACAAGAGAGCATTCCACAACACACGATGTAACGAGGTTCACCAATTTGGCTACTCCTCAAAAATGACTGCTTGGACTCCCGTCCAAATCCAGTCTTTGCAAAATAACAATTTTACAAACAATTTACCAGCACCCACTGGAAGGAGCACCAACCCCTGATTTATCTGCACCAACAGAAAGGAGCACCAACCCCTGATTCCAAGCACCAACTCAGACTGCAATTTTGAAACTATAAGATTGACATAAAAATGCCTTCGCTTATACAAGACCCTGTCTGGTCTATTGCTCTCTCGACTCTCCTTAACGCTCTCTTACGACACACACTCTTCAACTTTTTTCAGCAATTTAATTCTCCACACAGATCTCCTTTTATAACCTTTTCTCTGTAACTCACAACTCTACACTCGTATCGACTTCTTCTTACACCTTAACTGTCGTACCGACTTCATTTAACTGTCACATATCTTCTTTCGGTGTTTCTCTTCTTAGCTCACGAAGCGACACTGTCATGAAATCGTGACACTTTCTGCCTCTTTGTCCTTTTCTTCGGCTTGTACCCAGAAAACAACATGTCACGATATCGTGACACTTTTGCCTCCTTGCTGCTTTTCTTGGCATGTACCCACGAAAATACATGTCGCGATATCATGACACTTTCGCCTCCGTACTCTTTCTCTTTACTTTTGTCACGATATCGTGACACTTTTGCCTTCTTACTTTCTCTCTCCTCCGTTAGTCATGAAAATGCGACATGTCGCGATATCATGACACTTTTTCTCCTTTGCTCTTTCTCTTGCCTTTGGGTCACGAAAACGCGACATGTCGCGATATCGTGACACTTTTTCTTCTCTTCCTTCTCTTTTCAAGTCGTGAAAATGCGACATGTCACGAAATCGTGACACTTTTCCTTCTCTGTCTTCCTACACTTTTCAAGTCACGAAAATGCGACATGTCGCGAAATCGTGACACTTTTTCCTTCTCCTTTCTCTTCGCTTCAAAAATGCAACATGTCGCGAAATCGTGACACTTTTTTTTCTCTCTCTCTTCAGTCTCACTTTTTCTCTGAAAATGCAACATGTCATGAAATCGTGACACCTTTTTCTCTCTCCTTTTTCTCTTCCAACATGTCCAAAACCTTCTCAACATGTCGCAAATCGTGACACCTTTTTCTCTCTACAATCTTCTCTTGCAATATGTCGCGAAATCGTGACACTTTTTCTACTTCTTTTTCTCTTCCAAACATGTCACAAAATCGTGACACTTTTTCTTCCGTACTATCTCTCTTGCAATATGTCACAAAATCGTGACACTTTTTCTACTTGTCTTTTTCTCTTCCAACATGTCACGAAATCGTGACACTTTTTCTTTCATACTATCTCTCTTGCAATATGTCACGAAATCATGACAGTTTTGCTTGCTTGCACTTTCTCTCCGAACATGTCATGAAATCATGATAGTTTTGCTTGCTTGCTTTCTCTTCCAACATGTCACGAAATCATGACAGTTTTTCTTTCTCTCAACATGTCACGATATCACGACAGTTTTTCTTTCTTCTCAACATGTCGCGATATCGCGATAGTTTTCTTTCTTCTCAACATGTCGCGATATCGCGACAGTTTTCTTCCTTGTGATTTTCTTTTGATTTTTAGCATTTTTAGCATATGGGTCACTTCAATTTTCTGGATAATCACTATACATACTCTGAAGAACCTCTTAACTCTTGTATACTTCATCAACTGATCTGTCTAACTGTGTTGACAACAATGACAATACTTTTGTTGCAACTTGCTCAACAATCTCCCCCTTTGGAATTGTTGGCAACACTCATGCAATCTCCTATAATTCCTGTAATTCTTCTCCCCCTTTGACAATAATACCAAAGGGCTACTGCAGACTCCCCCTGAGTCCATGCACAACATTCTCAGGCACAAATTATTACAGTTAGCAAAAATTACAAACATGAGCAAAAAGATAATGAAATATATAATTGCTCCCCCTGAGAATGTGGTCCCGATTGCTAGTCAATGCTTGGGAAGCGTGACCACTCCCAACTTATTGTGAAGGTACTCAAAAATTTCTTTGGGCAGTGGTTTTGTGAAGATATCCGCTACTTGCTCTGTAGTTGGGACAAAATCCAACTTAACCTCACCTTTCGCAACTTTCTCCTTCAGAAAGTGATATCGGATAGCAATATGTTTTGTGCGGGAATGCATAACCGGATTCTTTGAGATGTTAATAGCACTGGTGTTATCACACTTAACTGAAATTGGCTCTCTGAAGTTAATGCCAAGATCTTTCAGGGTTTGTTTCATCCATAAAACCTGCGTACAACACGTTGATGCTGCAATATATTCTGCCTCTGCTGTGGATAAGGAAACTGACTCTTGTTTCTTACTGTGCCATGCGACCAACTTGTCTCCAAGATAGAAAGCACCTCCACTGGTACTCTTTCTGTCATCGACACATCCTGCCCAATCTGCATCTGAATACGCAATAAGGGTGAAATCCTTACCTTTCGGATACCACAATCCATACTCCATAGTACCCTTCAGATACCGAAGAATCCTCTTCATGGCTGTCACATGAGTTTCCTTGGGACTAGCCTAAAATCGTGCGACCATGCAAACTGCCTGCAAGATATCTGGTCTGGTAGCTGTCAAATACAGTAAGCTCCCAATCATAGATCTGTACATGGTTTGATCAACATCTGGAGATTTGTCATCCTTGCTCAACTTGCAACCTGTCGTCATGGGAGTGCTAACAGGCTTACAATCCTCCATTGTGAATTTCTTTAGCATCTCCTTCACATATTTAATTTGAGAAATAAATATGCCCTTCTCATTTTGATTAACTTGCAGTCCGAGGAAATATGCAAGTTCACCAATCATAGACATTTCAAATTCTTTTTGCATCTTATTTGCTAAATCTTTACACGACTCATCATTGCTGCTGCCAAAAATGATATCATCTACATATACAACAAGGACAATGAGATGGCCATTCTCTATTTTGACATACAAATTGTTGTCCACCATACCCTTTTTGAACCCTTGTTCAGTAAGATAGTTGTCTAGCCTTGCATACCATGCTCTGGGTGCCTGTTTCAAACCATACAGTGCTTTTTTCAACTTGCAGACGAAGTTGGGATTATCACCGAGTTGGAAGCCATCTGGCTGCTCAATATAGACCTCTTCTTCAAGTTTTCCATTCAAAAATGCTGATTTCACGTCCATTTGATAAACTTTGAAATTCTTGTGAACTGCTAAAGCCAGAAACATTCTAATTGCCTCAAGTCTAGCCACTGGTGCAAAGGTTTCTTCAAAGTCAATACCTTCAACTTGTGCATAGCCTTTATAGACCAATCTTGCTTTATTCCTGACTATCTATCCATCTTCATTCAATTTGTTTTGAAAAACCCATTTAGTACCGATTATATTTTTATTTGCAGGTCTTGGTACTAACTCCCAGGTTTTGTTTTTCTCAATCTGATCTAATTCTTCATTTATTGTCGTCATCCAACTTTCATCTTTGCTTGCTTCAACAACATTTTTGGGCTCAATGCTGGATAATAGAGAGTAGTTACTTACTACTCTTCTTCTTGTTTGAACACCAACTGTGGGATCTCCAATTATTTGCTCTCTAGGATGATTTTTTTGCCAGCTGCCTATTTTGAATTTCTTGTTTTCTTCCTCTTCTGAAACACTACTTAAATCATCTGAGTCAATTTTCTGTTTCTTTTCCGTTTCCTCTTCCTCATCTGCTTCAATAACCTCTTCATAAATTGGGTAGTTTTCTTCATAACTAATTTCTCGTTCCCTACCTTCATCAACTTTAACATCAGCACTCTCCACAATTTTCTTTAGCCTCTTGTTGTAGCATGTATAGGCTTTGCTTTTTGTCGAATAGCCAAGAAAGATACCTTCATCAGCTCTATCTTCAAACTTACCAAGATTATCTTCAGTTCTTTTGATGTAACACTTGTTGCCAAAAACTTTAAAGTATCTTGTTGTTGCCTTTTTACCGAACCACAGCTCATACGGAGTTTTGCTTTCATGTGTCCTCAACATGCACCTATTTTGGATGTATACCGTAGTATGGACTGCCTCTTTCCAAAATATGTCTGCTATTTTGCTCTCAGTCAACATAGTCCTTGCCATTTCCTGCATTGTCCTATTCTTTCTTTCTACCACACCATTCTGCTGAGGTGTCCTTGCTACTGAAAACTATCTCTTAATCCCATACTTTTCACAGTACTCTGCAAACTCCTCTGAAATGAACTCTCCTCCTCTATCTGATCTTAAACATTTAATCCTTTTTCCTGTTTGATTCTCAACTTGGTTTTTGAAAATCTTGAACATCTCAAAGGCATCTGATTTAAGCTTCAAAAATAGTACCCATGTCATCCTGGAATAGTCATCTATGCACAACATAAAGTATTTGTCACCATTTATGCTTTGCGTTCTCATGGGTCCACATAAATCAGTATGTATTAGTTCTAAAGGTTTGCTTGTGAAGTACTCTTTTGTTTTAAATGTGGCTCTAGTTTGCTTCCCCTTTTGGCATGAAGCACAAATGCTATTTAATGGTTTGCCAATGGTAGGAATATCTCTCACTGCCCCTTTTGAGCTGATTTTTACTAGATTGTCAAAACTGATATGACCGAGCCTCTTGTGCCACAACCAATTTTCTTCTTCATGTCCAATCAAGCACGCTCCTTCTGAAGTCTCTGAGAGAGTATACAGGTTTCCAGATGTTCTTGATCCAGTTGCTATCAACTTTCCATAGTTTGTTGTTCTGACTTCACAACCCTGCTTCTTGAAAATTACTTCATGACCTCTGTCACAAATCTGACTTACGCTTAACAAGTTATGCTTCAGACCAATCACAAACAAGACTTCTTTTGACTTTATTTTTCCGTCACTGATCTTAACTGATCCTTTGCCAACTATCTTCGCTCCATCATTATTTCCAAATTTTACAGAACCACCTTCATACTTCTGTAACTTCTCAAATTTTTGTTTGTCACCTGTCATATGACTGGAGCACCCACTATCAAGTATCCATGGTGTAGATTTGTTCTGTGCTTTAAATGTTGTCTGTACAATCAAGGATTCCTTTTCTTCCTTGAGTCGCTCCTTTTCTTTCCACTCTGGTTTGATTACAGTTTTGGTCACTTGTTTTGACTTTTCTTTGTCAGTAGCCTGTGCATGTTTTTCGAGAAATCTTCTATTTTGTCTCAAACCATTTGATTGAAATTGTCTTCCCTGATGTTTATTTGCTGCAAATGTACTTCGACAATTTCTTGCAATATGTCCAAAATTATGACAGTTATAACATTCTACTGCATAATCCATCAATGGTGAAAAAACATTTCTACTGACAAAATTCCTTTGTCCTACATTATACTTGCAATCTGCAATCTTATGTCCATAACCATTGCATTTAAAACAATAACCAGAAAAGAAATGAGTGAACCTGGGTGATGGTTTTTGCCATTTTGTAGTAGGAGCCACAAATCTTCTTCTCCTTTGATGAGTGACATTGGTGAATTCATCATTGTCAATACTCCTCTCGTGCCTGGCATTATTGCTTTCTTTAGCATGATTCATTTTTTCTTGATCAATCCTGATCTTATCTTCATTCTTTATGGGATCTACAGTTATGGCCTTTGATCCATTTGATGATTCTCCTTCAATGAAGCCCAAACCAAATTTGATGCCTGTAGTCCTTTGGCTATTTATAATCTTGTCCAACTTTACAGAACTTTCTTCAATTTTGTGATAACATCTCACTTTTCGATTCATCTCTTCTAGCTGCATCTTTAATCCAACAATCTCTTCTTCTAACTTGTTGCACTCATCTATTTTCATGGTTAATTGTACTTCGATATCTTCAGATATTTTCTTAGATTCGTCTATCTGTACTTTCAAGCTGGTTATGATTTCATTGGCATCCTCAAATTTTCTTGAAACTTTCTTATTCTTTTTCCTTTCTATACTCAGCTCTTTAAGTGCAGCGATCAGCTCACCTTCCAGATCTACTTCAGCCTCAGCCTCAAGTTTTTCTTCTATTTTTTCTTCTTCGAATGCCATGAAAAGAGCTTCACCGGTTTCTTCTTCAGAATCTTCACCGGAGCTGTCTTCTGAAGGACTGACATTCTTGGATATGAAACTTTTCTTCTTGAAGTTGCCTTTTCTAAAATTTGATTTCTTCTTCCAGTCACTTCTTTCTTGGTGTGAACCTTCATCACTTTTGTTTTTCTCATTGAGTGGACATTTAGCTGCAAAGTGCCCAATGCCTCCACAGTTGAAACACTTAAATGGTAGCTTTCCTCTATATTTTCCTTTTCCCCTTATTAGTTTTTGAACAAAGTTTGCTTCTGTTTCATCTGATGTCTCTTCTTCCTCGGATTCTTGTTTTGCTTTTATATTTTTATGTGCTTTAAAAGTAGCTTCTCTATCTATGGGTTTAGTTTTTCCTATTCTCATCTCATATGCAGTCAGAGAACCATGCATCTCATCCATACTAAAAATATTTAGATCTTTAGCTTCTTCTATTGCTGAAACTTTAGAATCAAATCTTTGGGGAAGAGATCTTAGTACCTTTTTCACTATGACAACATCTTCCATTTCCTCGTCGAGTCCTCTAATCGCATTAACGATTCCATTAACTCTCAGCATGTATGCCTCTATGTTCTCATCGTCATTCATTTTTAATGCTTCGAACTGGGCTCGATGCATTTGTAACTTGGCCTCCTTGATCTTGTCGTCTCCTTCATGAATGCTCCTTAGTTTATCCCACATGTCTTTTGCCATTTTACAACTCATAATCTTTATCAGTTCGCTGTCCACTAAACCGCACATGATAGCATTTTTTGCTTTAGAGTTATTCTCAAACAATTTCTTACCGACAACATCGGTTGGAGGAGTGATGGATATTGAGTATCCACTGTCTACTGACTCCCAAATGTCATATCCCAAAGCGCATAGATATGTCTGCATCCTGAGTCTCCAAAATGCGTAATTAGTTCCATCAAATAATGGTGCTTTGTTTGATGAGAATCCTTCACCACCTGCCATTGTCTCACTTCCAAGATCACCTTAGCCGATTAAGCTTGTTCAGGAACTTGGCTCTGATACCAATTGATAGTTTCACAATGACACTGAGAGGGGGGGTGAATCAGTGTAGCTATTTAAATTCAAATCTACAACTCTTAATGCCGAAACAATGAAAACTTAAACTCAGATAAAGCAAGTATAACAAGAGAGCATTCCACAACACACGATGTAACGAGGTTCACCAATTTGGCTACTCCTCAAAAATGACTGCTTGGACTCCCGTCCAAATCCAGTCTTTGCAAAATAACAATTTTACAAACAATTTACCAGCACCCACTGGAAGGAGCACCAACCCCTGGTTTATCTGCACCAATAGAAAGGAGCACCAACCCCTGATTTATCTGCACCAATAGAAAGGAGCACCAACCCCTGATTCCAAGCACCAACTCAGACTACAATTTTGAAACTATAAGATTGACATAAAAATGCCTTCGCTTATACAAGACCCTGTCTGGTCTATTGCTCTCTCGGCTCTCCTTAACGCTCTCTTACGACACGCACTCTTCAACCTTTTTTTAGCAATGTAATTCTCCACGTAGATCTCCTTTTATAACCTTTTCTCTTAACTGCACCTGTAACTATCGTACCGACTTCTCTTGTAATTGTCGTATCGACTTCTTCTGTAACTGCACCTGTAACTATCGTACCGACTTTAGTTAACTATCACATATCTTCTTTTGGCTGGTTTCTCTTCTTAGCTCATCGAAGCGACCTATCACGAAATCGTGACACTTCTACCTCTTTGTCCTCTTCTCGGCTTGTACCCACAAAAACACATGTCACGATATCATGACACTTTTGCCTCCTTGCTACTTTTCTTGGCATGTACCCACGAAAACACATGTCACGATATCGTGACACTTTCCCTTCGTACTCTTTCTCTTTACTTTTGTCACGATATCGCGACACTTTTGCCTTCTTACTTTCTCTCTCCTCCGTTAGTCACGAAAATGCGACATGTCGCGATATCGCGACACTTTTTCTCCTTTGCTCTTTCTCTTGCCTTCGGGTCACAAAAATGTGACATGTCACGATATCGCGACACTTTTTCTTCTCTGCCTTCCTACTCTTTTCAAGTCACGAAAATGCGACATGTCACGAAATCGTGACACTTTTCCTTTTCTGTCTTCCTGCACTTTTCAAGTCATGAAAATGCGACATGTCACGAAATCGTGACACTTTTTCTTTCCTTCTTTCTCTTCTCTTCGGATCGCAAAATGCGACATGTCACGATATCGTGACACTTTTTCTTTCATCTCTCTCTTGCAAACATGTCGCAAATCGTGACACCTTTTTCTTTCTCATCTCTCTTTGCAAATACATGTCATGAAATCGTGACACCTTTTTCTACTCTTCTCTTTCTCTTTCAAAAAAAACATGTCGTCACGAAATCGTGACACTTTTTCTTCCATACAATCTCTCTTGCAATATGTCACGAAATCGTGACACTTTTTCTACTTGTCTTTTTCTCTTCCAACATGTCACGAAATCGTGACACTTTTTCTTTCATACTATCTCTCTTGCAATATGTCATAAAATCGTGACACTTTTTCTACTTGTCTTTTTCTCTTCCAACATGTCACGAAATCGTGACACTTTTTCTTTCGTACTATCTCTCTTGCAATATGTCACGAAATCATGATAGTTTTGCTTGCTTGCGCTTTCTCTTCGAACATGTCATGAAATCATGACAGTTTTCTTTCTTCCAACATGTCACGAAATCGTGATAGTTTTCTTTCTTCTCAACATGTCGCGATATCGCGACAATTTTTCTTTCTTCTCAACATGTCGCGATATCGCGATAGTTTTCTTCCTTGTGATTTTCTTTTGATTTTTAGCATATGGGTCACTTCGATTTTTTGGATAATCACTGTACATACTCTGAAGAACCTCTTAACTCCTGTATACTTCATCAACTGATCTGTCTGACTGTGTTGACAACAATGACAATACTTTTGCTGCAACTTGCTCAACACAAGTTGTTTCGTGTATTTTTTCATTCCTATATTGTTAATTGTATTCTTATTTTTGTTTATTTTACATTGATTTATTATTCTCTTTGATTCGTTATGAAATCACACCCCATATTTATAAGGAATGATTTCAACAAAGTGAAGATTACATATGTCCTGTAGAGGGTACGATTTTGGTTGCATTAAATGTGGGTGTACTATTTGCTCCTAAACCCTAGATTTATGTTTGCATGTTGCATTTACGACATAAAACTACTGTTTACATTCTATTTTTTGCACTATTTTTTTTCATTGCATTTTTTTTGCACATTTCCAAAAAAGGTCAACATTCACTCTTGATTTCTAAAGGTCAACTAAAAGGACCTAGGGGGCTTGATTTTTGCACTCCTAAGCTCTAATACACAATACCTTAAATAGACCCCCTAATGCTGATCATATTTTATAAGGTTTTGTAAGGTTATTTTTGTAGTGGTGGGATATTTCTAAACACAAGATAAAGTTGAAATCAAACACTAGTTCAAGTAGTGTGCTAGTAAATCTTTAGGTTGTTTGTTTATTGCTCTTGTTCATTTATATTTTAGACGTAGAACATAAATAAAAGGACAAGCATTTTGTTATATCTTATGTATTGGAAATAATAAGAGCATATAATGTGCATCTAGGGTTTAGTCTTGTCTGTGTATTTCACTTATGCTCTTGCTCAAAGGAAGATAATTTCATTTCTTGTAACTTAGGTTAGAAATAATCGAATCAAAGAATAATATTATGGTTAGAATTTTTTTTATTACAACTTGTGTTTTTTGCATCACTCTTTTATTTGTATAGTTTAGCTTATAGAGGTCAGACATAGGTGATTGTCTAATTGAACACATTAAACATTTCCACCCTAGACTTAGAGTGAGTCCTAAAATAGTTCATGGTAATATTTTCCTTGTCCACCAAGTGTAGAGAATATAACACACCCCTGGTCACATCAGCTCCTAGAAGATCCAACTAAGAATCGTACACGATAGGGCATTTTTCCCCCTCTACAGGTGGAAAGGGTAAGTAACATTACCTTTTTATTTAAAGTTCTAGATCAAGTATTGTTTCAAGTATTTGAAATTTAATAATTAAGAGGGAGTTAAAAGGTTGCCAATATATTTGATATTTATTAAAGTTCTAAGGTAATGAAATGCAATACTTAGGAACTTTAATTATTAAGAGGGAGTTATAAGGATTTCAACCTTATTCTAATTTTTTTTTTTATATTTCATTATTTATTGATTTGAAGTTTTTTAATATTTTTAATTTTGGAGTGATAAGGTTTTCTACTTCAAATAGGATTTAAGATTTTGAATTTGAGATTTGGAATTTAGAAGGTTTAAAATTTGAAGAAATTTGGGTTGAAGTTTTTAAAAGTTTTTTTTGAAGATTTAAAATTTAGGGAAATTTTAAAATTTGAAGATTTTTGAAATTTTGCAAATTTAATAGAGTAGGGAGTTAAAAGGATTACTACTTCAAAGGTTTAGATTTTTTTTTAAATTTAAAATTTGCACATTTATTGTTTGAGTGGTTATTTGAAAAATTTGAAACTTCAAGTTTTTTTTAAACTTTGGAGATAAAAGGTTTTCTACTTCAAAGTAATTGAATTGAAAACTTTGATTATTATGGAAGAAATTATTAGAAATGCATTCACTAAATATAGTAAAGAAATAGCAAACAAAATAAAATTATATTACCAAAAATTAATAGATGATGGAAAGAAGAAAATACCAAAATGGTTTAGAAATACACTTGAGGACTCAAAGCTAGAACAAACGTAGGATCTTACTACTACAAGATATAAAAACTCATAGCTTAACAAGAATAAATATGAGATTAATAACTTCTATAACAAAACCTACTACTCAAATTGCTTTAAGACATCCAAAATGGAATGGAACCATGGATATATAAAATATAACTTATTTAAAAATAAAATAAGGGAAGACTGGCTTTAATTTTGCATTGATGGTTGCATTTTTTTCTTAAGAATACATATGATCAGAAAATATTAGCATTTAATCATATATCAAAGAAATGATATTATACTTAGTTGAAGTGTAATTATTGCAATGTAATTGGGTATAAAGAAGATAATTGTTGGATATTTATTTATGTAAATTTTGTGGAAGAAATACTCATTCTCCAATATTTTGTTGGTACAAAATAAAATATTATGAGAGATTTGAAATAAAATATT
This sequence comes from Wollemia nobilis, assembly GCA_028583015.1. NCBI lineage: Eukaryota > Viridiplantae > Streptophyta > Pinopsida > Araucariales > Araucariaceae > Wollemia > Wollemia nobilis. The sequence continues at coordinate 1,558,729 of JAQPPZ010001108.1, forward strand.
ATTCAAATTAGACAATTTTCTTCAAAAAATTATTTCTAAAGCAACTCCTAACATCATGAAAAATAGAGCAAAATATTCTATTTCAAAGATGAAGGACAAAATTGAAAAAGAAAAAATCAAGGAAAAATATTTGATCTTATTTTATCTAAGGATCAAATTAATGATGAAGTGTTTGATTTTTTAGAAAAACAAGAAATAGGAAAATAGATCAATTATGGTCTAAATTTATCTTGCAAATAAAAAAAAAAATGTTACAAGACAATATCAAGATTACAGGTATGTAAAAATGAAAGAAGCACATGAACCAAAGGGAAAAGACATTCATGAACATCTATCAGAAGTACATAGGAAAGAAGCAAAACCAAATGAACCAAAGATCAAGGACAAAGAAGAAGCTCAAGTAGATCATTAATCGTAGATGGAAGAACCTAAAAGAGAAGTCAAATATGGATCTCAAGTAGAAGATCATGCATGTTGCAAAGGTACTTGATCAAAGATTGAACACTAAAGTCTTCAATAACCAAATAATGTAATACAAGGGGATGTTGGAGAATATTACATTATTTGGTATATGTAAATATACCCCCATGGTACCTTTATGGTACAAATATAAATATGTAATATATTAGGATTTAAGTCAATAGTTTAGATGAGTGATTTATGTTTATGTAAATTTTTCTATTTAGGATATGCACAAGTGTCATGCATGTTTGTGAGTAAGTGTAATGAGATAAAGTGCATAAGTGTCTTGTGTGCAAATATGTAATATAAGGATGTGCACAAGTGCCTTGTATTAGGAGTGCATGTAGGATAGTAAGAGTCATGTAGAAGTGTGCAAGTATCATAAAGTCAATTTTGCATGTAAGTAGAGAGTGAAGAGTCTTGTATACAAGTGGAAAGATGAGAAGACAAAGGACAAGAATAGGAAAGGTTGAAACTCCCTAATATGTGAGGAGTGCAATAGAAGAGTCACCTTTCTATATCTATATTATGGAGGCAAATATCTATACAATGTAAGTGGGAAATTGGTTTGTAGTGATCACTATAGCAATCATTCATAATAAATCTTGTATACATATTTTTGAGAAATATTATTGTAAGTATATTTCATGCTTGTACATGAATTATTTTGGCCATTTACATTTATATTTGATATTATAGTAAATGTTATTATAATTTATACTGGCCAATATATATGATTTCTCATATATTTAATTCTACTCTTGATTATTGATATTAAGACCTAAAATATTTTATTGGGACCTAAGATAGTTTAGCTTAAAATCCACCACTTAAAGAGTTCATCCATTAAAGGAGGAAAGGAATTTTGGAAGTAGACTTGAAGACCCTAAAAAACAATAATACTTATCTCATATGTATTTGAGATATTGTTGAATATAATGTTAAGAAGCTTAACATTTTTCTATCTATATTCAACTTCTTGTTTTTCCTCATCCTCTTCAAATTCCCTCTAATATTTTTGTTATCATCTTACAACTTCTTCAACTACCTAATATGATCATCAATGGTATATATGGAATCCATAGTCAGATTTTTCCTTTAATTTGTTGATTTTTGTGGAATTAATATGATCACATAAACCCCCAAATATATCAAGCAATTACTTGGGATTTGTAATATTGCTAACATGATTTTTATAGATCTTGTGAACATGAAGAGCTATCACACCAAAATAGTCATCCATATTATCTTTAAACAATTGTTTTCTATAGTGAAATTTCACTACATTGGTAAAATCTCATCGAAAGAAGGAATTTTAAGTAGAATTACTACCCAGAGTTAAACAAGATGAGAAGAATTGAAGCTCCATTGAGCTATCACATAATTGATGCTATAAAAATACCAAATATGATGAAAAGGAAGGGCCTTCACCAAAATCTAATAACAAAATGGTTAAAACTAGAAAAAGAAGTCAATATGATAGCTCAAACAAAATAAGTTTGGTAATCCCTATTTGAAAGTAATCTTCAAATCATTAGAAAGAAACAATGAGTAGATAGGAAGCAAAAGACATTCATCATATTGGGAGAAGAACTGATAACATGAAAACTACAACTCCAACTAATATTAAAGCTTTAAGGACTTGTTCAGATACATAATTCTTTTGAGTATTTGGTCTTAGAAGCTCAAGCAAATTTCAAGCTTAAAATTGCTTAAGGTTTTCTTACTCTTTCAAACTAGAAGCTCTTGTTTTGATTAGCTTGGTTCTAAACCTACAAAGGAGGCAAGCTAGAAATTTTTTATGCTTACATAAGCAAAGTAATTCAAAATATTCACTAAGGTGAGGAGCTTTCAAGACAAAGAACTATTTTAGACATAAAATGCAGCCCAAACATTTTTTACAATAATGTTAGCTCATCTTACATAAGGTTTCAATAGGGTGAAAATGCTTGTATTAAACATAAAAGGTAATATAGAAGGTAATAAAAAGGGCTTGTATCCTAGACCATAGTTATTGGTAATAAGGATGACATCAACATCAACAATGTATAGCATGCTTACAAAGAAACATGGCTTAAAGAAAGGAATACTTTTGGATAAAAACAATTAAGCTTGTGTGGTAATTATCAGATCCTAAAAGCAACAACCACTCTATAAAAACATAATGGATGACCTTACAAATCCCAACTACTTGACAAAAGACATGTTGAATATGTCAAGTGGTTCTAGCTCATCCCTAATCATTCTTGAACTATTTTTTTCATAATTGTACATAGTAATTTGGTTTATCTTAGCTTAGAAAAAACTGTAAATAACGGAATTTAACTCATTGTAAATGATCAAATGTTTTTGTGTTTTCCTATAATATATTGTATATTTATTTTATTCTAATAAAATCAAGAGCTATTTGGTTTCTTTCTGTTGAAGAGTATGGGATATTTTTTACAAAAATTACATTTTCAATATTCTTGTTTATGTTTCAATTTGAGTAATATTTTTTAGGTTTAAAGTTGTCTGGTATTCCTTAGAAAATAAGTTTCTATCTGTTAGGTTTTGAATTTTTTGGCTTATTTCAATTGGAATGCTTTAAATATTTAATGTCATAATTCTTATGCTCATTATGCTTTTTTGGTAATCTTTAATTGAGGTAAAATTTGTTATGATTTGCTTGTAGAATATGGAATTTGATCATGCAACTAAAAGCAATTTTTTTTAAAATAAAGGGGTAAAAATTTATTGATAAGAAGACAATATTACAAAGTACAACGAAGCCCCCAAAAAAGACTCAAATAAAAAACAAAATAAGCTAAAACCACTATACAAGATCAAAACCCAAATAAAACAATAAGAACCAACCACATTAAGTTTGGAAATCCTTGTGGATCAACTCCCAGAGGTGTTGAGAGTCCCTAGCGAGGAGACTCTCCTAGTTATCCATAATCAAAGGACCCAAAAGCTCAAAATCCATTTTGGCCAAATAATCAGTAACCCCATTCAATTACCTTGGTATGTGCACAAAGGAGATAAATTTGAACTCTTCACTAATTATGAGAATCTAAATAGCCATAGAGACCAACTGCCAATTAACATTCTCTAATATTTTTCTATTTAAAATAATAACCAAAATTTAATATTTAGACTCGTAGATGATCCTATGCTATCCAAGAGAAAACCCTCTCTACAAGGCCTCAAGAATTGCAAGAGCTTCAATAAAATTATTGGAGTGAACACCTTTATAATTCCAGTAGAGTCTCTCCCAACACCACCAATTCTAGAATGTCTAGGATTACCCATGGATGACCCATTAGTATTAATTTTTAAAACTCCTTCAGGGGATGGCCTCCACCTACCATATTTCTAAACTTTCTTACTGATTTGGGAAACCCTGCTAAGGTGAGAAGATTTTGCACCAACATAAAAGAGACCAAGGTCCTGCAATACCTTTTCCCTAGAGTCCAAAAGAGGATCCACATCACATTTGATATGGATAGTTTTATTAACCATACACAAGATATTTTTCCATATCTGTTGAACAACCAACTATCTACCTTAAAATATGTGATGGTTTTTTTCAAGAGCCAAATATGCCAAATGATTAAAGAAAGACCCAAATTCCAAGCCACCTAGAGGAAGGGGGTATTGTCCAGAGGTCTACCCAGACTGCTCTAAAACTCCACTAGGGGGAGCACATGAAAACAAGGATGGTTCCAAGAACTCCACCAATGGTACCAAATGTCTCTAGCAAGGGATCATTGAAAAATAAATGAGAAGAGTCATCCTCATTATTACCACAAATGACACAAAAAGAGGGACCCTAAAATCCCCTCTTCCTCACATTATATGAAGTGAGGCATTTATTATAAGTGACCTTCCAGAGAAAGAAGTTACATTTAGGTCAAGCAAATATGTTCCATGCCTTTTTCCACCATGTGATATGGAGGCTTCCAAACTTTTGCATATCAAGAACTTGATAATCATAGGCTATAGAGTAGATTCCCTTAGGATTAGGGTTCCAATCCAAAATGTCTTTACCCCTCAATGAAGAGCAGGTTATCCTTGCAATAATAAGAGTAAGCACATATATGTCCTTGGCCAATCCCCCCTAGGTCCATTCCTGTAGATATTTCCACTTGTACATCTCCATATTACCAAAATGTTATATTATTTTAAATTCCTCCACATGAGACCAGCCCATTTCTAAGAAAAAAATGCTTAGGGAACATAACCTAGGATATTGAGTCAAGATAGGAGGGTGGCCATCCCAAGAATCCTCCCAAAAAAGAGCATCTGATAAACAAATCTAGAACAAACCCCACTTAATTAAATTAGTCCCTCTTTTCATATTGTCCCAGATAACCAAACCTTTTTCAACCAAGTTGACTCTAGGGATTTCAGCCTTAAAAATACCTCTCAAGTACTTACAAGATAATATTTTAACCCAAATATGATCTTGAGAAGTACACCATATCCAGTAGAGTTTTGCAACCAAATCCTACCTAAAAAGAGCTACTTGTCACAACCCAATGCCTCCCTCTTGAACCAACCTACAAATAGAATCTCACCTAACCAAACTTTATTTATATTGAGCAATTTTTCCAGACCACAAAAACTATCTTTACAAAGAATCCATATCCTTAATAAAATGAAAGGAAGCTATTTGCAAAAAATACCTATAAATGGGTAAAGCTTGAACAACAAATTTTAAAAGCAACACTCTACCCACAAAGGAGATCCATCTAAAGATCCAATGATTCACCTTCCCTCTAAACTTATCAAGTATAGACTTCCAAGAAGATTTGGGTAGAGGATGAGACGAAATCAGAATACCAAGATAAATGAAGGGGGGAGTCCCAACCTAGGATTTTAGAATTCTATAAATCTTGGCTTGAATAAGATGAGGCGTATTGAAGAAGAAAATAGAAGATGTATCCTCATTAATCAACTACCCAGAAGCACCAAGATATATGTTAGGATATCACCTAATATTGCCAACTTCCTTGGTAGTGGAAACTCCCATAAAAGCTATATTATTAACAAATTGTAGGTGGGAAAGAGGTGGAAAATTGTTATCCCACTTCCAACCCTGAATGAAACCATCCCTAACCTAAGACTTGAGCAGTATTTCCAACCCTTCTGCCATAATGATAAACAAATAACGAGATAGAGTATCTCCTTACCTCAATCCCCTCTAGACCTCAAACAAATCTGATGGCTCATTATTAACAAGAATATAGAATGAGGAATAAGAAACACAACTCATCACCATCTAATCCATTCCTCCACAAAGCCAAAAGTAGAAAGAACTTTCAGAAGAAAGGACCATTTGACACGATCATAGGATTTTTCCATGTCCAACTTAATGAACATATATTTCTCCTTAGAAGTTTCTATTGAGTGAATAGCTTCCGTAGCAATAAAAACCCCATCTAATATTTTTTTGCCAATAACAAAACCACCTTGCTCCTTAGAAATAATTTTTCTCAACCATATATTTAGCCTCTCAACAATATTTTTTGTAATGATCTTATATACAACAATGCATAGAGAAATAGGCTTGAACATATCCAAAGAATTTGCTCCATATTTTTTGGAATAAGCACCGTAAAGGTAGCATTTAGGGTCATTAGCATCTATTTTTTCTTTTGGGACTCATGGGCCACCTCTAGAAGATCAAATTTGATTAACTTCCAAAACTCTTGATAAAACTCAATCAAGAATCCATCCGGCCTTGGGGTTTTCTATTTTTTCATCTTGAATACAATATTTTACAACTCCTCAAAGGAAATTGGGCCCATCAAATGCTCATTCAACTCTCTAGAAACAATAAAGGGAATACAATTTAGAATAGTATTTTCATCCTCATCATCTAAGAGGGATTCCTCCTTGAAGAGAGAGGAAAAATACCTCCTAGTCTCTTCTAAAATATCCCTGAAATAAGAGAGAAGGGCACCCTGAGAATTTGCAAGGGAGGAAATTAGGTTACCATTATGGTGAGCCTTAAATGAGTTAAAAAAATAAGACCATGTTCCTATCCCCTTCCTAAAGCCAATCCACTCGAGATTTTTATTTCCACAATTTTTTTTCCCTTAGCTCTCATTCAACAAGTTCTTTTATAGCATTAGATTCCTCAAATAGAAGCTCCTCCCTGAGTCCATGCTCTCTAATCTTCTTTTAATCTTATTCCATATTCTTAAGAGATGCCAACTTAGCCAAGGAAAGGTTCCCAAAATTTAGATTATTCCACCTCTTCAATCTATGCTTAACAAATTGTAGCCACTTCATAAAGGAATACATAGCGATGCCATGAGAAGGTTTTCCATTAGTCCACTAGACTCGCATGAAATCATGAATCTTAGTATCCCGAAGCCACATAAGTTGAAACTTAAACGAAGGATTCTTCTTTAGCCCAAACTCAAGAGCAGAGAGTTTGATAGGCCAATGATCAACTAAAAGCAATGTTGTTATCCAATTTTTGGCCACATTTAAATAAATATCTTTAATCCTTATCTCTCTTTTCACTTTATATTTTCTTTCTTTAGTCCTTTACCAAAAATAATTTTATAAGGATTCAAACTTCTTTGGAGGTTGACTCAGAAGCAATTCTAAGTCAGCCAATCTTGATTTCGATCTAGGGTGCACATTCTATACCTATGTGGATCAAAGCATAAAGAGGTTTGGAATACTTGGTGGGGCCAAACCAATCTAATTCGCCTCACAAAGAATCATTGATATAATAGAAGCACAATCATATCCTAATTCAAGAAAAGCCACCATGTACACAAGAGCATTTGGCATGCCCACATCTCTAGGAAATCAAGATTATGGTGAAGATATTTTTATCATAAGAATCTAGAGTATTAATTCACCTAGAAACTCCAATAGTCAAAATAACCAAATACTAACAACTCCATTGAAGTACACAACCCCATGATTACATTATTACAATATTATAATCCAAGAAGCCAAGATAACCCCTACAATTTGGTGAGCTATCAACCTTAAAAAATAATAGAAAAGATAATTTTTTGTCACCTATCTATACTTCTTCAATTCAAATCCCACCTCCATTGTAGTCCATATCCCTATAACCTATAACTATATCCTCATATAGAGATACAATTGGATGCATATACCTTATATGGAATAATGCCAAATCCCTCAATCTCCCAAATCTCCATGATATTCCTCTAGAAACTCTAAAATATTTTCCCTTCTATTATGGTAGTGAAAAAAGGCCTATGAACATTGCCAAGATATAAAAAAATTAGCTACCATGCATAATATCATCCATGAATATGTGATGGTAAGGTTGTTAGAACTATCTTTATTAGGCATGGTGCTGGTCTAATATCGCTTTTTAGAGAAAATCAACAATAAAACTTGGGGTAACCTAGCTGAGCCATTTATATTAGAGTTTAATTATTTGGGGACTAATGTTCACTTAGTTTACCTTCATACAAAGGTATCCTTAGGATAATATCATGGATTTCAAAATCTAGATTAGCAAGACCTAGAAAAACATTCTTGGAGTCTCTCTAGTTCTTCCTCTCATTGGTTTCATAGCATTGCCCTTCCTCTGTCCTGATTTTTTAAATTAAGCTTTTCACCTAATTTGTATCATGCTAGGCATAAGAGCCTCTTTAAAATAAATTTTTTCTAGCTTTCACCTCTTAATATTATAGATAGAAATATCTCCTCTCCCCACCATTTAAAAGGGTGTAAATAAAAGGTAGAAAATCATTATAGAGATTTTTTTCAAGAGAGATCTCACCAAGATATATTTTTTAAGATCTCTCCTATCCTCTCTAAAAATATGAGGGAATATTTAAAGGGTAGCTATATAGCTATATAGCTAACTCCTCAAAGCTTTGGTTTATTGATAAATTTACTTATTATATCTCTTTCCATACATACATAGAAGGGTTTACAAGCTTCATCCATATAGAAGAAGTACTTGATCTAGATAATGTGTGAGCGGGTGATCTAGACCATAATTAATTTTTAGTATGAGGTAAGTCCATTCATAGGGTTTCATTTGTTGGCTTGTGTGGTATCCAAGTTGTTTTGGTTAGCCACCCTCTCTATTTTAATGTAGAGAATAAGTTGTCATAGATATAAAGTCATCTCATGCCCAATCCTACATCTACTACCTCGAATATATTGATCTAGGTATAAGCCTACAAATTTGGTAGTCCAATGAGATGAGATTTCCATAAACCTTCCAAGTTGTTGTGGCAATAGAGAACAAACTCATTTTAGTCGAAAAGCTACTCCCAAAGGTTGTGATGTCATACTTTATAGATATTCCCTAATACAACCAATAATATTTGATTCTAGTCCCTTCCAATATTTCATTAGTAGATTTACCTAGACTTAAGGCATCTCCTCAATATATTATCTCAACAATCACAATGTAGTCTTTGCCTTATTTAGAACCAGATGAATCTACATAGTGTTATAGTTAGATTCTATAACATCATTTGGGTCATATAAATGTACCTCTCTAGATATATACTTAGGACATTAGATAACTTTAGGGGAAAGTTATCTAGTTACTTTATGCAATGTAATAAATGCACAAGTTTCAATGTACAAGTTATAAATGTACAAGGTGTCCCTTGTACAACTAGGTATATTATTGGCCAAGGAATTTATCTTCCATTATAAAATGGCCTCATTGTAAGAGATTGACAAGACAGTAGGTAGGAGTGGTATTACTTTGTAACTCCATTAGTGATGGAGTACAATGTAGTCTTGTAGCTTCTCACATGGAGTGTTCATTTCTTCGATAGCAATATTATATTCATTTCCATAATTTCTATTTATAACATATTTTTGCAATCTTGTAAATTTACTTTCTCTCATATTTTTGCATCTTATGATTTCCATATTCCATTATGATCTACCTCAAAATCTAATAGTGGTATCAGAGCTAGGTAGATCTAGTCATAGTAGAACTAGCTACTATATATTGAGAGGAGAACCACCATTATTAATGAGCCTAAATTTGTGTGATCCTAAAAAGGACACAAAAGCATTGATCTAAAAAAGGCCACAAAAGCCTTGATCCTAAAAAAGGCCACAAAAGCCTTGATCTAAAAAAAAAGGTACAAAAGCCTTGATTTGAAAAAAGGCCACAAAAGCCTTAATCTAAAAAAAGGGCCACAAAATCCTTGATTTGAAAAAAATGTCATAAAAGACTTGATCTAAAAAATGCCATAGTAGCCTTGATCCTGAAGAAGACTCCAGAAGAGAGTACCTAATTTAGAAGCAGATTCAAATTTTAGTACTAATAATTTGTTGCAAGGAAAGGAGATTTAGTGAGTTGGAAAACTTTCTACAAGAAAGTTAGGAATAGTATATTCTTCAAAATCAATCCAACACCTAAAGAAAACTTGAAGGTGAAGAGACCGGGTGAAGATATCATTAGATAGACTTCCATTCTTGGAATAACGAGAAGGACTAGGAGATTCCTATTCAAATCCAGAAGTAGCAGAATCAAGAGATCCAGGAAGATCTCAATTCCATAATCTAAATAAGAAGGTCTCAAGGAATACCAAATAAGCTACAAAATTGAACACCTATGAGAAGTCTCAAGGAAAAATGCTTGGAGAGCCTTGTTGCTAAAGCAATATCATCAAAATAGTTTTTAGAAGAACTCGTTGGAGAAATTATCCATCAAGGAGAAAGTTTCTAATAAGGGAAAGAATTTGTACAATTGTTGCCATCCAAAAATAAACCCAGTAAGGAGAAGAATAATTGGTAACGAGTGCCAAAGAATATATAGAAAACCTCAATACATTCAGAGTCCTGAGAAGAATATCCTACTTGAAGTCATAATTTAATAAGAATACTTGAAGATGGAATAAGCTTACCAAATATGATAGATTTGAAGATTACCTTTCACAACAAGAAGGCTTAAATATTTCTCCAAATCTACAGTATAAAGGAGAATATTACTAGAGAAGAACAAACCATCATATCCAATCTTGTGAAAGAAAGTTCAAGATCTCTTTTTGGTGAAGGAGGAACTTTTTGGAAAAGCTAACAAAAGGTGTAGAAATCTAAAGCAACAAGTTTTATCTACATCCTCTACAAAAATATTTCAAAAAGGTAATAAACTATTTGTGCAAGTAGATTCATTAATTGGATTACTTATCAGATTTTTTAAAGCACCTTACATTGGATCAAATGTTGAAAAGAGAAAAATTGAATTATAGTCTTCAAAAGTGCAAAAGATAAAAAATCCTTTTAAGGTTCATTTGCACATTAGTATTTTATTAGATTTTAGAGTTACAATAAACTACCTATCTTATTATTTTAAAGAGAAAAAGAAGACTATATTCTATAACTATATTTGTAGTGAAATTTTTAAGAGTTCATTTCATATTATGCTTGAAAGGTTGCAATGGAATTATTAAGTGCATTTTTGATAAATTAGTGGAGCAATAAGGTGATATTATTGTTAACTTTAAAAGTGCATCTATTAAGAACCATACTAGTTGATGTTTAACTAGTTATTATCAATTAATTTATGTTGTTAAAAGTACAAAACTATAAAACAATTTGCAACACTTTCATCACCAAACGAAGACACCATTACAAGGAAAAAATGTGGAATAGAAATCCACCATTGAAGTCTTTGAAGGAAGCTTCAAATCGAGACCTTGGAAGTCTCAATATTCAAGGAGAATATAAGGATTCATTTTTTAGTATAGGGTGTAGTAATCCTTATTCAAAACAATATTTCATTAGCTTGGGTTGACTATTTTCCAAATAAGAAGAAATAAGGATTATTAAAAATTATTCATTTTGGTGCAAGATTTATCTATTACAAAAAACACCTCTTTTGTTCCTTTGGATGAAAAAAGTATTACTATATACAAGGGGACAGTAAGCATGTTTTATTCATTATATTTATAGCAAGAAGAAGGAGCCATAAAAAGGCTCACACAATAATTATTCTAGCAAAAGGAAGGAGCCACAAAATAGCTCGCCCGATCAATAGATAAATCAATAACAAAACTAGGATATTTACAAGACAGTAGGTAGGAGAGGTATTATTGTGTAACTCTATTAAGGATGGAGTACAATGTAGTCCTATAGCTTCTTGCATGGAGTGTCCATTTCCTCTATAGCAATATTGTATTCATTTCCATCATTTCTATTTATAACATATTTTTGCAATCTCATAAATTTACTTTCTATCATATTTTTGCATATTATGATTGCCATATCCCATTGTGATCTACCTCAAAAGCTAACAGTGGTATCAGAGCCATGGTAGATCTAGTCACAATAGAACTAGCTACTATAGATTGAGAGGAGAACCACCATTATTATTGAGCCTAAATTTGTGTGATCCATAAAATGCCACAAAAACATTGATCTAAAAAATGCCACAATAGCCTTGATCTAAAAAATCCACAAAAGCCTTGATCCTAAAAAATTCCACAAAAGCCTTGATCTAAAAAAAAGGCCACAAAATCCTTGATTTGAAAAAGGACACAAAAGCCTTAATATAAAAAAAAGGCCACAAAAGCCTTGATATGAAAAAAGGTTACAAAAGACTTGAATTGAAAAAAGGCCATAGAAGCCTTGATCCTGAAAAAGACTCCAGAAGAGAGTACCTGATTCAGAAGTAGATTTATATTTCCGTACTAATAATTTTTTGCAAGGAAAGAAAATTCAGTGAGTTGGGAAAATTCCTACAAGAAAGTTAGGGATAGTATATTCTTCAGAATCAATCCAACACCTACAACAAACTTGAAGGTTAATATATCAGGTGAATATATCATTAAATAAAATTCTATTCTTGGAAGAATGAGAAGGACTAGGAGAATCCTATTCAAATCCATAAGTAGCAGAATCAAGAGATCTAGGGAGGAGATCTCAATTCCAGAAGCTAAAGAATAAGGTCTCAAGGAAGACCAAAGAAGCTGTAAAATGGAACACCTAAGATAGGTATTAAGAAAAAAGGCTTAAAGAGCCTTGTTGCTAAAGAAAGATCATCAAAAGAGTTCTTAGAAGAACTCATTGGAGAAATTATCCATCAAGGAGAAAGTTTCTGGTAAGTAAAATAATTGGGACAATTGTTACCATCCAAAAATAAGCCTAATAAGGAGAAGAATAATTTGCAAGGAGTTCCAAAGAAGATACATAAGACGTCAAGATATTTAGAGTCCTAATAAGAAGATCCTACTTGAACTCATAATTTGATAAGAAGACTTGAAGATAGAAAAAGCTTGCCAAATATGAGAGATTTGAAGATTACCTTTCATGACAAGAAGGCATAAAGATTTCTCCAAATCTACAGTAGAAAGGAGAATATTACTATAGAAGAACAAACCACCAAAGCTAGGCTCATGAAAGAAAGTTCAATATCTCTTTTTGGTGAAGGAGGAAGTTTTTGGAAAAGCTAAAAAAAGGTGTAGAAATCTAAATTAACAAGCTTGATCTACATCCTCTACAAAAAGTTTTAAAAAAGGTAAGCAAGTACTAGTGCAAGTAGATTTATTAATTGGATTACTTTGCATATTTATTAAAGTACCTTACATTGGATAAAACATTATAAAGAGGAAAATTGAATTATAGTTTTCCAAAGTGCAAAAGAGAAAAATTTCTTTTAAGGTTCATTTGCACATTAAGAGTTGATTAGATTTTAGAGTTATAGTCAACTACCTATCTTATAGTTTAAAGAGAAAAAGAAGACTGGATTCTACAACTATATTTGTAGTGAAATTTCCAAGAGTTCATTATATATTATGCTTGAAAGGTTGTAGTGGAATTATTAAGTATATTTTTGAGAAATTAGTGGAGCAATAAGTTTAGATTATTATTAACATTAAAAGTGCATCTATTAAGAATCATACTAGTTGATTTTTTAACTAGTTATTCTCAATTATTTTGTGTCAAAAGCAAAAAACTATAAAAAAATATGCAACACTTTCATTGCCAAAAGAAGCCACCATTACAAGCAAAAATGTGGAGTAGAATGCCACCTTTGAATTCCTTGAAGGAAGCCTCAAATCGAGACCTTGGAAGTCTCGGGATTCAAGGAGAATATAAGGATTTATTTTTTAGTATAGGGTGCAGGAATATTTTTTTTAAAACAACATTTCATTAGCTTGGATTGACTATCACCAAAAGAAGAAGAAGCGAGAAGGATTACGTAAAAAATTTTCATTTTGATGCAATATTTATCTATTACAAAAAGTACCTCTTTTGTTACTTTGGAAGGACAAAAGTATTACTATTTACAATAGGGTAGTAGGCATGTTTTATCAAGTATATTTCTAGAAAGAAGAAGGAGCCATCAAAGATCTCACAAAATCATTATTCCAACAAAAGGAAGGATCCACCAAAGAGTTCACACGATCAACAAATTTCTGGCCAAAGGAAGGAGCCACCGAAGATCTCATAGATCCAAGAATAAAGGTGTTTAAAACACTATTTTACTCCATAAAATATAGCCTTATAAACAACGCATCACTTGCAATAGTGGAGCCATGGAAAGAAGGAATTATCACTTGTTATTATGTAGAAAAAAATGTAGCATTCAATGACAGGTTATCTGCATAAAATATAAAGCAAAAGGGCTATCTATTGGCTGTTACAAAAAACACTATTTTTTAAGCACTGAAGAAGGGCACATATTAAAATTAGAACAAGCTATGAAGCTTACAAATAGGTGAAAAGAAAAGAGTTATACCTAATGCATCTATTGAAGCAAATGTGCTCCAAAAGTAATCTCAAAAGTGTGCCATATAACTATGAAGCAATCCAGTTGTAGCCATCCATCATCCTCACCAAGATAGCATGCAAAAGGAAGCTTGCATCTCAAGAAAAATATCAATATTACATAGGATGCATAGATAAAAGAAGAATTAGGGTTGCAACCTCACCTTTGAAGTGTTAGAAAGAAAGTGTGCATGCACAATAATTGAGTTCCAATTGGCACAAATTCTTTAAGCTTCCCAACATTCATGAAGATCCAAGTGCCCACCTAAAAGGGAGTTACATATGTTTGGAGGGATTTAAGAATATTTGGAGGCTACCACCAACCTCATCATTGCCAAATATATGTTGAAGACACCTATATTGTAATTCTTTGAGTGAAACTTGTCTGAAATTCCATCCTACTTAAGATGCCAATTTTGGAGAATTAAGGAGAATGAAGCATAACGTAGTAGAACAAAGCTAGAACAAAGTCAAACTAAGACAAGCATTGAAGCTCGCTTGAATAAAAATTCTAATTCAAGCCATAGACCATTCAAATGTGTAACAAAAGTATTTAAAATGCTATCATAAAACCAATGAACCAGTGGTTGCATTCGGAGGAGCTCTATCACAAGCAGAGCTTATATCAAGGATCTTTCAATGCCAGCTATGAAATAGAAGAAGCACTAGCCTAATAGAAAACCAACATCGATCAAAGAGGGCTTTGATTGCCTATGAGTTCTATGCTCCACAAAGCTTCTAATTGAGCACCGTGCAACATTGATTGATTATTAAGGTAAAGGTTGATTTTATTATTTGCTTTCTTAAACCTAGGGTTTTGGAGTTATAAGGGTACATTACATCTACTATTGCAATATTCAACATTAGTGATTTATTAAGCAAGCATATTTCAGAATTGTTAATATTTGCAAAAGGTTACCAAGGAGAAATAAGGGTTATTATTGAAATTTAAATTATTTTCAAATATTATTTTATAATCTTTCCAAATTTGGGAGTTATAAGGAATACAACATCAAATTTAGAAATTGTAAATTATAAAACATTAAAAATCAACCAAAAGGGGTATTTAAAGAGGTTTAATAAAAAAAAAAAAAGTTTTGGAAATTTTTTAATAGTGTTGTCTCAATACACTTAAAATAGGAAAATAAATCCAACATCAAAACCTCTTCAAAATTTGAAATAGTGCTTAGTTCAATAGGAGTTATAAGGAGATATAAAATTTGATTTTGATGTTTATAAAATTTCATAAAATCAACTCAAAATTGAATTAAAATTTACAAAAGCACTATATTGATCATATATCCTATCCAAACCATCATAGGAAGTCATAAGGTATTCTATAAAACTTGGTATATTATCATCCATAAAATATTATCAAGTTCTAAATTCATTGGATAGATGTAAGCTTTCTACAAAATCTAAAAACTTATTAAGTTTGTGAATTCTCATCATTAGGGAGATATAAGGAAGTCCACAAAACCTAAGAGTTAACAAAGGTTTTATCAAATCAAAGCTTATTTTGGAAGTCATAAGATAAAAATATTTATATATATTAAAATAAGGGATTCATAAGGGTGTCTACTTCAAATAACTCATCAAGCATTAACAAAAATAATCTCTTTAGAATAGAAAATTCCAGTGTTGGAAATTTTGAGCTCATTTAGTTGTCATTGATGTCAAGGTGAGAAGTTGTCATTGATGTCAAATGAACACATGAAGCTGTTATTAACACCATGGATTACACCATCATTGAAGCTGGGAGAAATGCAAAGGGTTGAAGAAAAGTTGTCCACATATTGGTTTATAAGGGTTTTTTTTAAAACCATGGTGGAAAATTAATTTTTTTTAATTAAAACCATTATGATGATATAAAGGCTTCATTAGACATCATAATGGCAAAATTAAGGGTTTTATTAAAAACCATGGTGGCAGAATAATTTTCATAAAATCAGTGAAGAGCAAATGAAGGTTTAAATTTTACCTAAAGGATGATTTAATTTTTATTAAAGTCAAAGGTTTATAAATATAATTTATAAAATTTAAATTCTTTTAGAATTTAAATAATTTATAAATTATAAAGGTTGTAAGAAGCACCGATGTCATCAAATATTATGAAGCGTTGACGTCTAAGCCATATGGTGAATTCATGTAGAAATAATATGCCAAAGGGGCGACATGTTGCATCGTCATGGCCAAAGGAGAAAAAATGTCGCGATATCGCGACATGTTGCATCGTCGCAGCCAAAGGAGAAAAAGTTTCACGATATCGTGACATGTTGCATCATCACGAAAAAAAGAGAAAAAGTGTCGCGATATCGCGACATGTTGCATCGTCGCAGCCAAAGGAGGAAAAGGTGTCATGATATCGTGACATGTTGCATCATCATGGCCAGATGAGGAAAAAGTGTCGCGATATCACGACATGTTGCATTTTCGTGGCCAAAAAGAGAAAAGTGTTGCGATATCGCAACATGTTGTATTTTCATGGCCAAAAGAGAAGAAATAAAAAGTGTCACGATATTGTGACATGTATTTTCGAGATTCAAAATGGGAAGGCAAGCAGAGAAACAAGAAGTGTTGCGATTTCATGACATGTTCGATTTTCGAGTACAGGAGTTGATGTTGACTCTTATTTCGAACAAACCCTCCCTGAGAATGTCATGGAAAGACTCCGTGGTCGAAAGGCAATGTGCAGACCAACTGATCGAGTTCCAACTGTCCTCAATCTGGAGATTATTGAGATGCTTGTGGATACATTTGTGGATGGGATTTTCCAGCATGGCATAGGTGATTAGAGCATCAACAGACCATACCAATCCCCCTGGAAACAACTCACATTGTGCAAACATTGAAACTTGTAGGATCATTCCTTAGGCCAATGGGGAAGGAGTCTCTCCACACTTGAATGTTAGATTTGTCGACTCCCTTGTTAGCTAGCCAGTCCACAACTTTGTTTCCTTCCTAGTACTGATGCTTGATGACTAATTCTGGGGAATTTTCAGCTAAAGCCTTGCATTCTTGGAAATCAAAGCTAGGGACCAGGGAGGCTTAGCTGTACCTTTGAGGCAGTTGATACATTGCAATGAGTCTCCTTCGATGATAAGTTTATTTATGATACATTGCAACGAGTCTTAGGACACTTTTTTATTTCAACCATGATGATGCAACATGTCATGATATCGTGACACTTTTTTCTTTCATCCATGACAATGCAACATGTTGCGATATCGTGACACTTTTTCTCTTTTGGCCGCGACGATGCAACATGTCACAATATCGTGACACTTTTTCTCTTTTGGCCATGACGATGCAACATGTCATGATATCACAACACTTTTTCCTCCTTTGGCCGCAACGATGCAACATGTCACGATATCGCGACATTTTTTCTCCTTTGGCTGTGATGATGCAACATGTCGTGATATCATGACATATTTTTTCCTTTGGCTGTGACGATGCAACATGTCACGATATCGTGACACTTTTTCTCTTTTGGCAGCGATGATGCAACATGTCACGATATCGTAACATTTTTTATCTTTTGGCCTCGATGATGCAACATGTCACGATATCACAAAAAATTTTCTCCTTTGGCCGTGACTATGCAACATGTCATGATATCATGACACTCTTTCTCTTTTGGCCGCGACGATGCAACATGTCACGATATCATGACACTTTTTCTCCTTTAGCCATGACGATGCAACATGTCATGATATCGTGACACATTTTCTCTTTTATCTATGATGATGCAACATGTTGCGATATCGTGACACCTTTTCTCCTTTGGCCGTGACGATGCAACATGTCGCGATATCGTGACACCTTTTCCTCCTTTGGCCACGACGATGCAACATGTCACGATTTCATGACACTTCTTCCTCCTTGCTTTCTCCCTTTGCTTTGGACTGCAAAAATGCAACATGTCGTGATATCACGACATTTTCCTCCTTGTGGTGTTTTGCTTTTTCTTTGATATTTAGCAAATGGGCCTCTTCGGACTTCTTGGAAAACATGCAAAAAAGGTAGATCCCCAATTTTGGGGTTCGTTGTGGAGCAGCAACAAAAATTCCAAATGGTGAATTTCTCTATTTAAGTTTTGCTTTCCCTTTCTTATTAGCCTCTAGTCATATTTCCCTTTAGTTAGTTCTTCTAGTTGGTTCCTCTGGGTGCCTTTACCTTAGGTGGCCCTTGCTATTTTTAGGTTGTCTCATTCTGTTGCCGCAATTCTTCCCCTTTGCCTCCCTCTTCGGAGGCCGACGGCTGTATTGTACAAGATTCAGGGACCTTTCAACACCCTTTCAACCAATAAAAAAAAAAAATATGCCAAATGGGCATTCAAACTTACCCCTCTTTGATTTTGATTTCATGCGATCGAGCTAAATGTAATTTGTGCAATCATTGATCATTAAGTAAGAAGACAAAGAGTTTGTTGGTCTTTTAGCACCATGAAGAAGATGAAAAGGGAGAGCATAAGGTCTGAACTACATTGTACATAGTGGTCCATTGGTAGTGCACATTTTGTGAGAGTGTTGGGAGTGGAAGAGTCCATGATCGATTTCTGTGGAGTTGGAGTGTTTGTCTTGAGCGCCAAGGGGAAAGATTTTTTGGCATGCACTCATTTTGAGTGCCAGAATGAGAAGAAAGAGCACGAAGTGGTCAAAAGATTTCAAATGTGCCTCTAGCACACACAATGGGTAAGCTCACAGCTAGGACGCATGAGGAGGTAGTGTTTGGGAGTTCGAATCACATAAGTGGCAAAGTTTTTGTGGTTGTGACGGATTTATGAGATCCTTTCATCATCAACAAAAATGTATGAGCACATTCTTCCATAGTTGAGTTGATTGATTGGTTTTCTGGAAAATAAGTTTGAAGTGAAAAGGACTTGTTTAGGGTTTCCTATTAAGTGTGTTGAGTGAATGCTTCAAGGTTTTCTAGAATAAATAATTTTTGTTAAAACCTTGTTTTATAAGCATTGTTGTTGAAGTGATTTGTTGAGCAAAGAACTTGAACTAGGTTTTGAAGAGAACATGAATATCATTGTTATGTGAGATTTTTTGTTGAGCAATTTCTGAAATATTTTTATTTTATATGCTTGGACTAGGAGTTGAGAGAGGATTATTTCATTGAGTGATTGGTTGAGTAGAGTTGATTGAACCTATTCAAGTGGGAGCGTGAAGTAATTTTTCAAGTTCCATAAAATAAACTATTCTATATTTTGAATTAAGTTGAGAAAGTGATTGAGCATTGAGTTAAATTTGAAGAATATTGAGTCTCTAACAATTCTCCTTATGTTTCTAAGAGAGGCATTGAAATTAATTGAGAATTGTGATTATTATAGAACATATTGAGTCTCTAAAAATTATCTTTGTGTTTCTATGATATTGGACAAGTTCTGTGTGGACTTGTTGAGCAGATTTGAGGTAAGTCTTTGAGGAGACTTGTGGATAGATTTTGTGTGAGATTTTTTGGAATATTACAATATAGATTTGAGCAAGTTCTAGATAGGACTTATTGAGAATATTTGGATAAGTTCTTGAGAGGAATTATTGAGTATATTTGTATGGGTTATAGAGAGGACTTGTAGAGCAGATTTGAGAGTAGAGGTTGATGCAAATTTGAGGATAGGTTTATGTCAAACCAGAGACAGAGATTGAGTAGGGTTGTACTAGACCAAAGTATTATGTTTAGTATAAATTTGAGATAAAGCTTTGGAGGTGACAGATCAGAGAGGACAATAGTCTCTAGTGGATAGAGATCCATTAGCCAGGGTAGTGAGGACATGTCTTCTGAGTGGGGACAAGATTCTTCGATGGAGAGAGATCCACAAGCCAGTGTAGTGGAGGAAGTACTCTTCTAGAGGATCATCATCCAGAGAAGAGAAGGAGTTCTCCTATGGATAGAGATCCACGAACTTGATTTAGAGGATTGGTGTCTCCTTTGGATAGAGGTCCATAAACATTATAGGGAAAGGATTCCCAAGAGAATTTATTTGAGAAAAATTTATAAGAAATATTTTCTCCGTGGAGTAGCCCACATTGGGTGAACCACGTAAAATCATGTCTCTCATGTGTGTGATGCTTTATGTGATGTTTACTACTTTAATATTGTTGATGCTAATATTTGTGATAAGAAAAGTAAAAAGTGGTCTTATACTGTTCACCCCCCCCCTCTAGTATAAGCTTGTGTTCTTCAATTTGTATTAGAGCGGGTCCCTCTATGAAAATACTAACATATTGGAGGAGGATCCATCAGTAGCACACATGACTTCAAAAAATGAAGAAGAGACTATGTTTGATATAAAAGAGGAATTATTTGATGCTCTCAAAAATTTGGAAAGAATTAGATAAAAGAATTCAATCTTGAAGGAACAAGTTCAAGAAGATGAAGAAGCAATGATGGAACTTATTCAAAATCTCACATAACTCAATATTAGGGTGGAAGAAGGAAATAAAATTGAGCAAGACATAATATATCTATTGAGAGTCAGGAAAACATAATGTGAAAGATTAGAAGCAGAAATTTCCCACTTAAGAAAGGACCAAGGTACTACAAGATGCAGAATATGAGAAAAAAAAAGAGGAATCAAGTCTTCAAAAAATAGAAACCTCAAAAAGGAAGAAAGCAAAGGAGAACCCTAGATAAGAGTTAATCACAAGAGGAATATTACTTCACCACAAACTCCAAGACATCCAAACATGTTACATAATTTCTTCCATGGTCATTGCTTTTCTTGTAATAAATATGGTCATAGAGTTGTACATTGTATTCATCATGCAAGAAACAATGTCAATAGAAATTTCAATTCCTTTGCACCTCTCATGGATGATGATATTATATGTTACAAATGCAATAATTTTGGGCACAATTCTAGATGGTGTAAAATGATGCTTCCTAAGTCTAGAAAAGAAATTTCAACAACTAGGAAAGATGGAAGGAAAAATGTTAAGGCTAGATCAATGTCAGCTCAAATAGCCCTTCATGCTCAGGATAAAGAAGAACAATGGTATCTTGATAGTGGTTTCTCTAGTCACATGATAGGAGACAAAGACAAATTCATTGTACTAAAAGAAACAAATAGAGGATCAATAAGTTTTGGTGATAATGGATCAACAAATATTGGTGGAAGAGGAACTCTAAGTTTAGATAATGGGAAAACAAAAATAGAAAATGTATTGTATGTTAAAGGGTTAAAACACAACCTGCTGAGCATAAGTTAACTTTGTGATCAGGGGTACATGGTTACTTTCCATCTAGATATATGTGAGATAAGAAAATTAGAAACTAGAAAAATCATTGCCAATGCAAGAATAACCCCCCCTAACAAATTATACACGCCCAATGAGATCAAAGGGGAAAAGTTTATTTCTATCACAAGAAGATGAGATTTGGTTGTGGCATAGAATATTGGGTCACTTTAATTTTGACAACATAGTCAACATAAGCAATAAACAAGTGGTCAGATATTTACCCAAAATAAGAAGACCTCAAAACACAATCTGTGCACCCTATCAACATGGAAAGCAAACTAGGACAACCTTTAAGTCAAAATGATATATGTCATCTGATCCATTGAGCCTAATACATACTAATCTATGTGGTCCTACTAGAACACAAAGCATTCAGGGTGAGAGCTACTTTATACTATTTATAGATTATTATTCTAGAATGGTTTGGGTAGCCTTCCTAAAAGAGAAGTCAGAGGCCTTTGAAAAATTCAAAGCATTTAAGGAATTGATTGAAAATGAAATTAAGTGTGTGAGATCTAATAGAGGAGGAGAATTTACTTCAAATGAATTTGTAGATTTTTGTGAACAACATGGGATCAAAAGAGAGTACTCAACAACAAGAACTCCTCAAAAAAATGGGGTAGTTGAAAGGAAAAATAGGACTATTGAAAATATGGCTAGGGCTATGTTAAATGAATCTAAGCTATCAGATGGTTTTTGGAGAGAAACTGTAAAAATAGTAGTTTACATAATAACTAGGGCTCAAATGAGGGTAAATCATCACAAGACTCCATATGAGCTTTGGAAAGGAAGACCTACCACTGTAAAACACTTCAAAATTTTTGGAAGCAAATGTTACATAAGATGGGAAGATCAAAACTTAGGCAAGTTTGATCCAAGATGTGATGAGGGAATTTTTCTTGGATATTCCACAAGTAGTAAATCCTACAGATGCTTCAACAAAAGAACATGCACTATGGTGGAAAGTATGAATGTAAAAATTGATGAGAAGATAGATTCAAGAGAACCAGTTCAACAAATTGTGTATCAAGAAGATGGATGTTGTCAAGAAGAATTTTGTGAGGAATCAGATAAAGAAGAAGAAGAAACACAAAGAATTCTTCCCAAAAATCCATCCAGGTATGTACAAAAGCATCATCCAAAAGAGCAGATCATCGGGAATCTAGATGAAAGACAAACAAGGAGAAGAATAATAAAACCATCTCAACAAGTAAATTTTTCTTTGCTATCTAAGATTGAGCCAAAAGACTTCACTCAGGCAAGTGAGGATAAATTTTGGATTAAGGCAATGGATGAAGAATTAGATCAGATAGAGAAAAGAAAAACTTGGGAACTTGTTCCATGACCAAAGGACAAAAATGTGATTGGCACAAAATGGGTATTTAGAAACAAGTTAAATGAATATGGACAAGTGGTCATAAATAAAGCAAGGTTAGTATATGCATAGGTGGAAGGAATTGAATTTGATGAGACATTTGCTCTAGTTGGATGACTTGAAGCTATAAGGATATTTTTAGATTTCTCAAGTTTCAATAACTTCAAGGTATATCAGATGGATGTCAAGTCAACATTTCTAAATGGTGTTCTAGAAGAAGAAGTTTATATTGAACAACCAGAGGGATTCATACTAGTAGATAAACCAGATCATGTATGCAGATTGAAAAAGGCACTGTATGGTTTAAAGTAGGATCCGAGAGCATGGTACTCAAGATTGGATAAGTATCTTCAAGAATAGGGATTCAGAAAAGGAATAGCAAACAGTAATTTTTATATCAAAAATGAAGGGAGTGATCTACTAATAGTGGTTGTTTATGTTGATGACATCATTTTTGGGGAAAACAATGATAAGATGTGTAAAGAATTTTCTAAGAACATGCAAAATGAATTTGAGATGTCTATGCTTGGTGAATTGTCGTTCTTTCTTGGACTTCAAATTTCACAATCAGAAAGGGGAGTGTTTCTCTCACAAGCCAAGTATATAAAAGAAATGTTAAATAAATTCTAGGTTAGAAGATTGTAAACCGGTAAGGACCCCCATGGTCATAGGGTGCAATTTGAGTAAGGATGATGAATCTCTAGAGGTAGATCAGAGATTATACAGATCTATGATTGGAAATTTATTGTATGTTATAGCTACAAGACCATACATTGTATAGTCAGTGGGATTAGTGGCAAGGTTTCAGGCAACACCTAAGGAAACACATGTGGTAGCAGTAAAAATAATTTTTAGGTATCTAAAAGGGACTATGGATTTTGGGCTTTGGTATCCCAAAAGTGATATTTTTACACTGATAGCTTATACTGATGCAGATTGGGTCGACAACATTGATGACAGAAAAAGCACAAGTGGAGGAGCATTATTTCTTGGAGATTGCTTAGTCTCTTGGCTAAGTAAGAAGCAGGTTTTAGTATCCTTATCTATAGTAGAAGTAGAATATATTGCAGCAATAGTCAGTTGTACACATGTGTTATGGATGAAGAGAACTCTAGAAGACTTCAAGATAAAGCATGACCATCCTATACCCATACTATGTGATAATACAAGTGCTATAAGTATCTCAAAAAATCCAGTGATGCACTCTAGGACAAAGCATATTTCGATTAAGTACCACTTTCTGAGAGAACAGGTGACATATAAACAAGTCAGGTTGGAATATATTACTACAAAGGAACATATAGTAGATATTTTCACCAAGCCACTTTCAAAGGAAATCTTTGAGTATCTTCGAGAAAAACTTGGAGTAAGACTCCCATCCTAAAATTAACCACCTCAAAAGGAGGTGGGGGAGGGGCTAAGCTAAGAGGCTCATTCTTAGCCCCGAGCCCCAAAGGTGACCCTTTGCCATCGATGTCAAAGGGGGAGAGATTTGATTAAGGGGGAGAGATTTGGTATTTGAGAGAGAATTGAGTCAGGGGGAGCAATATCCCATAAAGGAAAGGTCAATTTTTTGGTAAAAAGAAGTTGGGTTGCCATTAATGACAAAGGGGGATATTATTGGACATTTTGAGCTCATTTAGTTGTCATTGATGTCAAGGTGAGAAGTTGTCATTGATTTCAAGTGAACACATGAAGCTATTATTAACACCATGGAGTACACCATCATTGAACCCAGGAGAAATGCAAAGAGTTGAAGAAAAGTTGTTAAAATATTGATTTATAAGGTTTTTTGTTAAAACCATGGTGGCAAATTAAAAGGTTTATATTAAAACCATTATGAGGGTATAAAGGCTTCATTAAAAATAATAATGGTATAATTAAGGTTTTTATTAAAAACCATGGTGGTAGAATAATTTTCATCAAATCAGTAAAGATCAAATGAAGGTTTAAATTTTACCTAAAGGAGGATTCAATTTTTATTAAATTCAAAGGTTTATAAATATAATTTATAAAATTTAAATTCTTTTAGAATTTAAATAATTTATAAATTATAAAGGTTGTAAGAAGCGTCAACGTCATCGAATATTATGGAGCGTCGATGTCTAAGCCATATGGTGAATTCGTGTATAAATAATATGTCAAAGGGGCATTCAAACTTACCCCTTTTCGATTTGATTTTCATGCAATCAAGCTAAAAGTATATTGTGCAATTGTTGATCATTTAGGAAGAATACAAAGAGTTTGTTTGTCTTTTAGCGCCAGGAAGAAGACAAAAATGGAGAGTGTAAGGTTTGAACCACATTGTATGAAGTGGTCCATTGGTTGTGCATGTTTTACGAGAGCATTGGGAGTGGAAGATTCCACGATCGATTTGTGTGGAGTTGAAATGTTTGTATTAAGCACCAAGGGGAAAGGTTTTTTGGCACATGCTTGTTTTGAGTGCTATACTGAGGAGAAAGAGCATGAAGTGCTCTTAAGGTTTCAAATGTACTAGCGCATGTGGTGGGAAAGCTCACAACTAGGGTGCATGTGGAGATATTTTTTGGAAGTTTGAATTACATAAGTGGTAAAGTGTTTGTGGTTATTATAGATTTATTAGATCCTTTCATCATAAATAAAAAGGTATGAGCACATTCTTTCATAGTTGAGTTGATTGATTTGTTTTCTAGAAAATAAGTTTTGAGTGAAAAGGACTTGTTTAGGGTTTCCTATTGAGTGTGTTGAGTGAATGATTCAAGTTTTTTTGTAATAAAGAATTGTTGTTAAAACCTTTTTTGATAAGCATTGTTGTTGAAGTGAGTTGTTGAGCAGAGAACTTGAAATAGGGTTTGAAGAGAACAAGAATATCATTGTTATGTGTTATTTGTTGTTGAGCATTATTGGAAACATTTTGAGTTTATATGCTTAGACTAAGGTTTGAGATAGAGGATTATTTTATTGAGTGATTGGTTGAGTATATTTGGTTGAACCTATTCAAGTGGAAGTGTGAAGTGATTGTTCAAGTTCCATAAAACAAACTATTCTATATTCTAAATTGAGTTGAGAAAGTGATTGAGAATTGAGTTGAATTTGAAGCATATTGAGTCTCTAACAATTCTCCTTATGTTTCTAAGAGAGTGATTGAAAGTAATTGAGCATTGTGATTAGTATAGAACATATTGAGTCTCTAAAAATTCTCTTTATGTTTTTATGAGATTGGACAATTTTTGTGTGGACTTGATGAGCAGATTTGAGGTAAGTCTTTGAGGAGACTTGTGGACTGATTTTATGTGAGCTTTTATGGAAGCTTACAATACAAATTTGAGCAAGTTCTAGAGAGGACTTATTGATAAGATTTGGATAGTTTCTTGAGGGGAATTATTGAGTAGATTTGGACAAATTATAGAGAGGACTTTTAGAGCAAATTTGAGAGTAGGGGTTGGTGTAGATTTAAGAATAGGTTTATGCCAGACCAAAAACAAATATTGAGTAGAGTTGTACTAGACCTAAACACTATGTTTAGTATATATTTGAGACAAAGCTTTGGAGGTGACAGAGCAGAGAGGACAATAGTCTCTAGTGGATAGATATCCATCAGCCAGGGCAGTGAAGATAGGTCTTTTGAGTGGGGATAAGAGTCTTCAGTGGAGAGAGATCCACAAGCCAGTGTAGTGGAGGCAATAGTCTTCTAGAGGATCATCAGCCAGAGTAGAGGATAAGGAGTTCTCCTATGGATAGAGATCCATGAACTTGATTTATGGGATTGGTGTCCCCTTTGGACAGAGGTCCATAAATATTGTAGGGGATTCTTAAGAGAATTTATTTGAGAAAAAATTTTAAGAAATATTTTCTCCATGGAGTAGCCCACATTGGGTGAACCACATAAAATCATGTCTCTCATTTGTGTGATTATTTATGTGATGTTTACTACTATAATATTGTTGATGCTAATATTTGTGATAAGAAAAGTAAAATGTGGTCTTATATTGTTCACCCCTCCTCTTAGTATAAGCTTGTGTTCTGCATCCAGTTCTATAAAAATTGGGATCATGAATTTACTCATGAAATCTAAAGGAATATTAGACCTAGCTTCAAAAATATTTCATAGTGAAGCAGTAGACGATAATTTTTACTCTATGGAATGCTATCTTCAGGCATGTCTTAATGAAGCAATTGACAATGAGAAATATAATATTTCACTTCCTCTAGATTTTGTGAGCATATTATACATGGCATTGCTCACACATAAACATTACGAATATGAGAATGTAGAATAAAAGATATTGATAGAACTACTCAAAAATAAGATAAAATTAAGTGAATCATATCTTGAAGATATTTTTCAATCTTCATGCAACATTAATACATCAAGTTCTACTAATGCAAAATATTATCATGATGCTCTAAGTGGTTGTTCAGAAGTTTCTATAAAGAGTAAAAATAGAGAAGGAGAAACATCTTAGTAGGAACCAAGTTGTAGTACAACCACCTATGAAAACATAGTGACTATATTCAAAGGAAAAGCTCAAGAAGAAGAAGAATATGAATCCAATGGAGGAATAAAGTGAAAGGCCAATTGAAAGAGGAACCTACAACATCATCTTACTTTGCATAAACTAGAGAAAAAAATTACTGGTTGAATCTAATTACAGTAAGCAATTAAGGAGAATACAAGTTCCATTATCCAATGCATGAAGATCCATATCGAAGACTACAGTCTTCAATATCCAAATAATATAATATAGGGGATGTTAGAGTTATATTCTATTATATTAATTGGGTCATGTAAATATACCTTTCTATTTACATAGTTAGGACATTATTGCTTTAGTTGGAAGTTATCTAGTTACTTTATGCAATCTAATAAATGCACAAGTGTCAATGTGCAATGTGTCCCTTGTACAAATACGTAGAGTTTTGTCCAAGGAATCTATCTTCCAATATAAAAGGGTTTCATTGTAAGAGATTGACAATATAGTAGGTAGGTGTAGTATTATTATGTAACTCCATTAGTGATGGAGTACAATGTAGTCCTGTAGCTTCTTGCATGGAGTGTCCATTTCCTTCATAGCAATATTGTATTCATTTTCATCATTTCTATTTATAGCATCTTTCTGCAATCTCATAAATTTACTTTCACTCATATTTTTACATCTTGTGATTTCCATATCTCATTGTGATCTACCTCAAAAGTTAACACATAGATGCAATAGCTAAAGGTAATTATCAAGAATCTAACAAGTAATATCACTATTATGGAGCAACAAAATTCTTAGAGAAGTCTTAAAGGCTGTCAACAAAGAAGACACACCTAAATATCAAAGTATGAAGGGGCTTCAACTAGAAACGCTACCATAAAACAAATTGCTATTGCTAGAAGTCAAGAGGAGGATACATCCACTATCTAGAAAAATTATTGGTATCTATCCTGCAATGATAATGTGTGAGTGGGTGAGCCAAACCATAATCAATTTTGAGTATGAGGTGATTCAATTTTTAGGGTGTTTTTTGCTAGCTCATGCCATATCCAAGTTATTTTGGTTAGTTTCCTTCTAAAAGGGTGAGAGTGAGGTAGATATGAGTTGTCACAGATATTAGGGTATCTCATGCTCAAGCATGCATCTACTGCCTCTAATATTTTACTCTAGATATAAGCCTACAAATAGAGTAGTCCAATGAGATGAGATTTCCACAAATATTCCAAGTTTTTGTGGCAACAAAGAAAATACTCATATCAATCAGTAAGATACCCCCAAAGTTTGTGATGCCATAAATTTTAGATATTCCCCAAAACAACTAGTAAGCATTCATTTTAGCTCCTTTGACTCTTTCATAAATAATTTTGCCTACACTAAGGCATCTCCTCAATCCATTGTCTCTACAATCATGATGTAGTCTCTGCCTTCTTCGAAAGCAAAGGAATATATAGAGATGTAGGAGCTAAAATAAATTATCAAGAACCTAAATAATAATATCTCTATGATGGAACAATAAAATGCTAAGAGAAGGCTTGAAATCTATCAACAAAGAAGATACACCTATGTCTCAAAAGTTCAAGTGGTTTCAACTACCAACACTATCATAAATAAAATTACTATTGCTAGAAGTCAAGGGGAGGATTCATTTACTATCCAATAATATTATTGGTTCCTATCCAAAAATGATCCCCATAATTTTGACACGTATGATCTATCAACACCAATGCCAACTAGTTATAGCTCAAAAGACTAAAAGGAAATCAAAAGGGCTTATGGGTACGCTTATAGATCCAGATTAGAACCTCATTGTTCAAGATCCTTAAACATATAATATGGCTGATATACTAACCTAATATAGAAATAGACCTCTCTTGGAAGACCCCAAAAAGTTTGATGGTCTAGAAGCTTCTTCTTAGCTTCAAAAGGAGCAAAAAATGGAGTATTCTAAGGAGCAACAAAAAGATCCACCAAGGGTAGAAGTACCAAAACTTGAGCAAGAGGAGCCTAGATAATATGTTCTAATAAATTCATGGTACCCTTATGTTACTAGAAAACAAAGTCTAGAGACAAATCAATAATAACAAAGGATATTTGAGGAACCTTCCTGAAAGGAAGAAAGGCTAGCCCAGTTAAGCTCATCCAGCCATTGCTAAAGATAAACCCTTAAAATGTAAGCCTTTATGATGCTCTGCTAATTATTGGACATATAAAATTGCTTAGAGATACCCTAAAGAATGCATTTCCAAGTAGATATGGCTATCCAGATTTGAATTTGGTGCAATATCAATAAAATCCTAGTATGGGTAAAGCATAAGTCTTTGTCCTTTTTATATGACCTTTTGCATGGAATGGTGGATCATGCATAAGTATATGGTTGATTTTTGAGTTACCACAATAGTAATACCTAATGTTATTTCTGACATAATGGGCATGGAATACACCTAGACTAGTTTATATGTACTACAACTAGATGAGATCCTGGTCCAACTAGTGGAAGATATGAAGGATATTCTGATGGTGTTGCATAAGAATCTATATGTCATAGTAATCTAGGAAGTAATAGTGGTGGATATCCCATCCTTATTTGGGTTGTGCTTATTAAGGGAGTTCACAATAAAGCTTGGAGGTATTTATCTTTGGACTACAAACACATGGTTATTCCTTACAAGGGAAGGAATATCAAAATCTATGTGGAAAATACTAGGCTGTACCACATAGAAATACATGATGAGAAAAGCATCCATTTGATGAAATAGCATCCAAAATATCTAAAGGAGTTGATGAAAGAGGTACAATCAAAATATGAGTTATCTTTGCTTGATTTCAATGTGGTAAAATACATAGACTTGGGGGATCGTTGCATATCAAATACAACAAGCCATAAGTTTTTACATATAACAAATAAGGTGCTATGGAGAACAAATATTCAAGAGTGATCAAATTTTTGGTCACTCTGGTAAGGATATTATCAATTCTGATAAATAAATAATATTTGAAAAAATTGACATGGGAAAGCATGCCAAACTTTTATTGTAAATAAGTGATATTTAAATAAAATCTAGGTTGTCAAAAATTTATTGGCTAAATTAGGTGATGTCATAAAAAAGGTAAGTGAATCAATATGCTCACACGAAACAATTTTTTTGGAAAGCACACTAGGTGGTTCACATGCATGTTTGAAGGAGGTTCACATGAATTATGAGGTCTAAGAACTAATAAAATAGCTAAGGAAGATCATTCTCTAGATTATCATCAACCACTCATGAGTCATCAGATTGATGAAGAGACAACTAACACCTTTCATGGCTAAACGCAAGGTAAATTAGCAAATAATCATACCTTTGTTGATTAAATTATGTAAAAAAAAAAATTTCCCATTGGCTTGTCAAAGAAGAATTAATGGAAGTAAGGATTGATTAGATGAGTGACTTCAATGAATTTTGTAGTTAGAAAGGTCTATAAAAGGATATATTTCCTCTCATTATCTCATAATATCCTAAACAAAGCTACTCTTCAAGTAAGAAATTTGCCTCCTATCCCCTTAAACCCCAAAATTCCGAAGATTTGCTTCCATAGAATCCATGCCCAATAAACAAGACTATTGCTTTTGGGTCCTTTTCCTCCTACAAGTAGAAACCCCATGTGAGTCACCAAATTGTAATGAATTTTATTACATTAGGCAAATCCTACCAAAAGGAGGAATTTTGACTAGAATTTCCACCTAGAGCTAAACAATATGAGAGGACCTAGAACTCCATTGAGCTATCAAGTAGTTTATGATGTAAAATTTCTAGAGATGTTGACAAGGGAGAGCCTTCACTAAAAGCTAATAGCAAATTGGTTGAAACGAAAAAAAGAGACAAAGATGATAGCTTAGACAAAATAAGAAGTCTATAATCCTTATTTGAAAGCAATATTTGAAGTATCATAAATATGTAAGCAACATATTGGCAACAAAAGGTATATATTATATCGAGAGAAGAATTGATAAGATGACAAGTTTTTGTATAATATTCAAGCTTTAAGGACTTGTTTAGATACATAATTCTTCCAAGTACTTGGTTTTAGAAGCTCAATAAAATAATTTTGGGCTTGAATTTTCTTAAGATTTGCTTACTTTTTCAAACTAGAAGATCTTCTCCAAACTAGCTTGGTGCCAGACTTGGAAAGGAATAAATTTGAAACTTTTCTATGCTGACATAAGCAAAGCTTGCAAGGAAAAAAATATTTTAGTCATAAAAGGCATCCTACAATATTTTTACAATGATGTCAGCTAACCTTCTAAAAGTAAAAATTCTTGTAATAAACATAAAAATACAATCTAGAATTCAAGTAAAATGGGAAGCATCCTAGATTTAAATTATTGACAAGAAGGATGATGTCAACATAAACAATGTCTAACATGCCAAAAAAGCAACGTGGATTAAATAAAAGGCACACCCATGATGAAAATAATCCTACATGGCAGTTATCAAATCTTGAAAGCAATAGCCACTCCATTTAAGCATAATGGATGATCTTGCAAATCCTGACTTCCTAATAGAAGATGTGTTGAAGATGCCAAGTGGTTCCAACTCATACCTAATCATGCTTGAGCTATTTTTGTTCATAATTATACATAGTAATTAGCTTTATCTTAGCTTAGTGAAAATTATAAATAGGGGAATTCCCCTCATTGTAAAGGGTTATATATTTAAGTTTTTGCATGTCACATGTTGTATTTTTAAGCTACTCTAATACAATAAATAACTATTTGGTTTCTCTCTATTCAATTGTATGGGATATTTGTTACAGAAATTGCACTTTTCGTATTTGTACTTATGTTTCAATTGGAGTAATTTTTGTTGGGTTTAAAATATTTTGGTATTTCTCAAAAACTGAGGTTCTACATGTTAGGTTTTAAACTATTTGGCTTATTTCATTTAGAACACTTGAAGTATTTAATGTTTTGATTATTGTACTTGTTATGCTTCTTGTGTAATCTTTAATTGAGGGAAAATATATTAGGATTTGATTGTAGAGGATGGCCTATGTTCATGCAACTAAAAACAATATTTTAGTTGAGTTATGATAATATTCAAATCAATCTCTCTAACCCTTCTCTCTCTCTTTCATTTCTATTTTCTTTGTTTAGTATTTTACCAAGAACAATTTTACAAGGAGTCAACCTTCTCCAAAGGTTGACATAGAATTCTAAGTCACCCATTATTGAATTTGGTCTAGGGTGAACATTCCATACCTAGGTAGACTAAAGCATCAAGAATTATTTATTTGCAATTAGTTTCTAGAAGCTTCTCATTGGCTTATTTGAGAAACCGCTTGATTTAGATCAAAGCTTCATTCTTGATTTTCTAAGTGGCATAGTTTGGACCATTCATCAAGAGCACATGCTAATCCAAATATTTTCCTACCCAAACATAAAATTTTGCATACTATTTTAACTAGAAATAATAATTTCAATGTAAAGTTCTCAAAAATATGTGAAAACTACCCAAAAGGTTTTTGTATGCAAAATTTATGGTCCCTAGAAATTTGACCCTAAAATCACACAAAATAACTTCAAAAAACTAGAAAATTTTAAAATGAGGTGATGTCATCGTTGGGCATCATATAATTCCACACCATTAGGATGTTCCACACCATATCACAATTCCAACTTAGCATTGATGATGTCACTAGTTAGAGAGATGACATCATGCTATTCAATATAACAAATGGGTAAATGGGGTTTGAACCATGGACCTATAGGGACCCAGGACTTAAGGGAGGCTCCCATAGCCCCCTAGCTAGGCCACTCTTTCAAAAAAAAAAATTCCACCACATAAATACAAAGGATAAGATTCCCCTTTCATCACATCCTTACCTTCTTGTATGGACCTATACACCTTAAATTTGTAGACATACATAATTATTGTGCCATGAGCCCAAAACATACATGCCATTTTATGCCCTTATGAATATTTTTTAAAGTTAAATTTAAAATTTTCAACAAGTGGAAAAAAGAGTAAACTTTTGATTCTAAAAAATAGGTACCTATAGGAAAAAATGAGAAAATTCCTGAATTAGGACCCACCTAAAGTTTCATAAAGAATCCAAAATTTTTGATGATTCATTCATATGTATCATGATTTTCCTTACAAAATATTTTTATCAAACATAACCAATCATGAAATCATCTCATGCCAATGCAACAAAAGCATTGTTGGATCATATTAGCAACTTTGTCAAGCATCGTGGAGGTATTTTCCATGCTTGAAAGTCCACCCATGACATCACTAGCATCCTACATCTATAAAAAAATATTCATCCTCTTCTTTTATTCTTCCTTGGTGGTTATGCAAATTGTCCTCTCATCTATGCTAATGTTAGACACAAAATGTTGGAGGAGAAAAGAAAATTAGTTTTTTGAAAAAAAAATACAAATGAGGTTTTCAAGAAACCTCAAAAAACTCAAGTTTGAAACTAGGGCATCCATATAATAAAAAAATTAAACAATACTAGGGTTTTTTCACCAAAAAATCCTCTTTCAAACTATCAACAACTAACATAAATTCTTCTAGTTCCTCCAAGCAATATTTCCCATAGGAGATATTGTAGAAACTAATTTTCCAAAGAGAATCAATTGTATAATAGAGATTCACACTCACTCCAATACCATATTTGTATTTTACAAAAAATTTAAGAAATAAATAAAACCAACCTATTACCCAAAAATATAAAAAATAATTCACAAAAAACAAACACATGATATAAGAGGGTGCCTATACACCAAAATATCTCAATAAAGGAAATAGTATACACTTCAACTAATTACCAAAAGGGGGTATGAGGGGGGATTTATACCCAATTAGAATATTATTATGAAGAAATGGTTTAGAAAAAATTCCATGAGTGTTGAGAAGCCATTTTTGTTCTTGTTAGTACATATTCCACTCTTCATACATTATGGAAAATATTCTTAAATTTACAAATTATCCCTTGTTTATTAAGGATTGAAACATCATTATCTAACATCTCGTCCTTTATTATCACTTCTAGTGTACCATCCTTTGTCACAATAAGAGTTATTATTGATTTATTCAATTTAAGCCAAATTTTAGATATGGACTTTGTTCCTATCAAGACATCATAGAGAAACATCTCATTTTATTATTATTCTTTTCCATATATGATTCCTCTTTGACATATTACTTACATCTAATCCTCACTCTTGCTTGCATTTGCTACTCACTCATGCTTGCATTGACATGCTAGTTATTTTTGTATTGATAATGCATGAAAATATTATGCATAAAACAATAAAAGGATTTTATATTCTACATAGTTATTTTAGGTGTTTTGAATTGGCATACTAGTATTTTTCAAATAAAGGTGATTTTTTTTAATATTTTATTCAAGTTACATTTATTTTGACATATATTATTTAAAATAAGGAACCATTATCTTTTTTCTAAATTCTTATATATTTAACTACTCACATAAACATCATGGATAAATCTAATGATCTATCTCCTTCTCTATAGGATTCAAATATTTTTTACAACAAATATATGCAATTAGAAATATTTTATTCATGAAATTCTTTGTCTAAAATTTTTTGGGGGCTAACTGAGGCCAAGTGACAACAAGTAGAAACTTTGGGATCTTTATTTCCTAGGTTTACAAGAATAAAAGTTGCAGGTTTTTTTTGGCTAAGCCTTACTTATTTTGACTTTGGGGAGCAAAACCCTATTTCAAGCTTCCTTTGCACCATTTCTTTGTGGTACACATGGTATTTCATGCATGTTGGTCCTAACAAGATAATCAAGTGACTTGATAGGGTTATGCTCTTAGAGAAACCTATTTTTAATATATTGTATAGAATTTTCATAATGCCCTTCCATAGCACTTGCTTTGTTTTAGAACCTTATTATTCTTTTATGATAAAAAATCTAATTATATTCCATCTCATCCTTTATTCTCACTTTAAATGGATCAAATTATTATTGATTTTCTTACAATATATAAAAATTATCATATTTTTATTATGATTATTTTCCATACATGAATCCCTTAAGTAAAAAAATACAAATTTTAAATGTTGTTCAAATTTTTGACCCATGTGGTGTAGGTGAGTTGGAAATCCTCCAAGGGAGGTCCCATGTTCAAATATCCACCCTACCAAAAAGTTGAATTGGGTATCCAAAATCCAATTGATAATGTTGGTGCGGACAGGGTCGAGTGCGACTCCCGGGTGACTTTGATAGTGTAGAACCCCCTGTTCATGGTATCTCAGACCAAGGTGGCCCCACAAGGGGTTTTTCACTTTTAAAAAAACATATATTTTTTTTGTTCTAAATTAAATTTTTCTTTACTAGTACTTATAATACTGATATTTCAGTTATATTTTTTAAATATATTTTTGAATAGAATTGATTTTTAGTATTTTAATCAGGTTACATTTAATTTGGATTATGAGTTCTCTTTGGTAAGATAACAAACTATTATACCTATTATTAAAGTGTAAAATCTGACCTTCTAAGGATAATACTACAAGTTCCTTACACAACTATATATATTTCAATTCCTTAGAAGTTTAGAGATCCCCTTGACATCATATTTATCCAATAGACTAAATATTATATAGGTTCCTTACAAAATTATATATATATATATATATATATATATATATATATATAAATTAATATATAATATATATATATATATATATATATATATTTCAATTACACCGAGAGGACAATTAACCCATAAAAATAAATAGGTCAGTTGGTAGAGGTCGAGTGCTTGTCCATAAATTGCCTTAATTCAATTCCTTATAAGGTCAAAGGTCCTCTTAACTTCATATTTACTCAACAAATTAAATATAATACAAGTTCTTTACGTAAATAAATATAATATATATATATATATATATAATATATATATATATATATATATATATATATATATATATATATATATATATATATATTACATCAAGATGACCATTATCGATAGGACAACTAGCCCATAAGGAAATAGGTCAGTTGGTAGGGGTCCAGTGCTTGCCCATAGATTGCCCTAATTCAATTCCTTAGAAGATCAAAGGTTCTCTTAACTTCATATTTTCTCAACAAATTAAATACAATACAAGTTCCTTAAGCAACTCTATATATATATATATATATATCAATTACATCAAG
Organism: Wollemia nobilis; assembly: GCA_028583015.1. Classification (NCBI taxonomy): domain Eukaryota; kingdom Viridiplantae; phylum Streptophyta; class Pinopsida; order Araucariales; family Araucariaceae; genus Wollemia; species Wollemia nobilis. The sequence continues at coordinate 1,595,198 of JAQPPZ010001108.1, forward strand.
AGGACCATTAGCTCAATAAATAATAGGTCTGCTTGCCCGTTATTTGCCCTAGTTCAATTTCTTAGAAATTAAGAGGTCTCCTTAACTTCATCTTTACCCAACAAACTAAAGATTATAGGCAGCTATATATATTCCAATTACATGGAGAGGACCATTAACCCAAAAAAAATATATATGTTAGTTGGTAGTGGAAGCAATTCAATTTTTTAAAAGGTCAGAGGTCCCCTTGACTTCATCTTTACCCAATAAACTAAACATAATGTAAGTTCCTTTTATATATATATATATATATATATATATATATATCTAGAGAAGTATTAGGAAAAAAAAAAAAATCCCGTAATAGCCACCAAATACTTGTCAATGAATTGTTGCAGTTTAATTCTTTAGAAGATCAAAAAATTCCTTTTAACTTTATCTTTACCTAACAAATAACAAACTAAAGATTATAAAAATTAAATATAAATATAAATATATTTCAATTACATGGGAACGAGCATATGATATGGCTCTATCAAAATTCTCTACACTTGCAATCAAAGTATTCACCTTTCTTTATTAGCATAAGAAAAAACTCAACAATAGCTAATGCGATTAACAACGTCGTTCACCAAGTTAAAAAGATGTACTTTACAGAGTGATTAAGGGAACTGGAACTGGTAATTAAATACGCAGTTGTTGACATCATTTTTCAACATGCAAAGATATATAGAAACTCAATGGTCAACGAAATGTCTGAGAGCATCAAGAACCTCATACTTAACCATATTTTAATAAATCAAAAAGACCATAAGGAATTAAACTCTATTATTAAAATATAATTAAATAGCTATCAGTTTATACCATTTTAAGTTTCAAGTTACCTGTAAATTCATCATATGTTAAATTATTTGAAAATGTGTAAGAGAATTTTAATTTATTAATTTTTTAAAATTAAAATGAATTAAATTATATTATAATAATTTTTAAAATTATATAGATGTTTAGTATAACGCATTTGATAAGTAATCCCAAAATTAAAAGAATGTGTATAATGTGAAAGTATATTTAATACACAAACTGTATGGCAAATTTATCTATGCATTGATGTGTATGTATACACTTGATAGAGATATATGTGTCATTCGTGTAAATTTAAAATCATAAATATATATACTTTGGAACAAATTATGTATATAATTTTAATTATTTTAAATTATAGTTTTTAATAATATTATTTATAATATTTTTAAATATTTAATTTTAAAATTTATTAAAATTTATTATTGTAAATTTTTTGTGTTTATAAATAATTTTTTTTTAACTAAAAAAATTATTTACAATTTGGATTTTTATAATATACTAAAAACATATTAGTTCAGTGTCTAAAACACATGTAAACCTTGCTACTATTTAAATAGTTTATATTAAAACATTTAAAAAAATTTAATTAAGACGATTTCAAATTTAAGAAAGTTTTTTTCAAAGTATTTACATAAGTTTTTACAAGGGATTAATCCCCTCATATTGAGTAGGGTTTGAACCTTAAACCTTCCAAAGAGAATAACAAATTTAATAAAGTTGAAATATTTTTTAATGTGAATTTTGGAGGTTATATTTTTTTAATTTGGATTAAAATTTTAAATTATATATATATATATATATATATATATATATATATATATATATATATATATATATATATATAATTTGGTTAGTGTGAAGAGGTATTAAAGTGGAAGGAAATTCCAACATAAGAATATGTCATTGAAAATAAACAGCTTGTATTGGAACAAACTTGTGTGAGAAATTCTTATAACTAACCTTCATAAAGAAAGAGTTAAACTTATCAATATAAAAGGTATTAAAGTAGAAAGAAAATCCAACATAAAGATATGTCACTGGAAATAAAGAACTTGTAAAACACCACATATATAAGACACAACCACATATACAACAGTTTAAACTTTAAACCTTTTAAAAAAACAAAAAAATGGCTTCTGTGGACTTGCGTCAATGTTTTCGAATATATTATGTTTATATATCGATTTTTTCACTGACGAACCGACAATTAATACAATAAGCACCAAATACATAGAATCAAATCTAATCTTCTATTTTTAGGCAGATTACATAAACTTGCTAATGAAATGATGTTAAGGAAGACTCAAAGCTTATAATATGGTGATTAATTAAGACTATATTCATTATGCCTTAGTAGACGGGCCTCCATTTACGCAATCGCTATAGAAAATGCATTTATTTTGGCATGATACATTCTATTTTCTCGCGTCTTCTACTATGAACCACCAAACATGTATTTCTTATTTTAGTCAAATACATTTATTTTGGCATGATACATTCTATTTTCTCGCGTCTTCTACTATGAACCACCAAACATGTAGTTCTTAATTTAGTTAAATATTCTCCACGCATGGCCTCCAAACCACAAACACTAAATAGAGTCTATAAAAAAAACACATGCTGCTAAAATCTTTAGCATTACCAAAGACTATCGCTAGAAGCCAAACACTAGTGACAATATTGATCACGCGTTATATTCTCCCAAGTGCTCATCATTTAAGACATACGACATACCAAAAACATTATCAAAAAGGCAATTGCCTGCCTTACAAAATAATTTAATTTAAAAAAAACATTAACTTATATTCTTTAATGTTTCCTTTTAGAAGCTTATCTTTTAAGCCATCCTGCGTTCGTCCACTTCAAAGCTTGAAAGCTTGTTCATCTCCACTAAAAATTATATAAATGAATGGAATATAAATGCTTGCTAAAACACCTACATTGTTTGTTTTTTATCTATTATTGAGTTGGAGAAGGTAGGACAATTTTTTGAGGGATGTTTTTGAATCTTCATCCTACAAAAAAAAAAAAAACTTGAATACTCAAATTCCAGTTGATAATGTTGATACGACCAAAACCTAACACCACTTCAAGATAATTTTTACTATGTAAAACTTCCTAGTTCTTTTACTAATTCAAAAACATATATACGCACAATTGTTTTTTTGGGGGCAAGTGTTTCATGATATACATTGATTGAATGGCATGTTAAGTAATAAATTTTTTTTTGGGCAAGTATTTCATGCGTTTTAGATATTCAATATGACTTACAGGCGTGTCATTCCAATTAAATAATTTCACCTTCGTCATTGTTCACTTTGCTGAAAGATGTCATGGTGACAGGTGACACCCAACGAGGCTATGGAGTACTTATTGTCGGTGGGAAAAGAGGTTATGCTTGAGATGTTAATGGAATTATTTTTTAAACGGAAAGATAACATACTTATTTTCATCCATTAAAAATATGTTAATTCAATGTCCAATAATGAAATTATTACTGTTCATAGGAATATTGAACGACTATGGGTTTTTTTTAATTGAGAAGTTTCTCCATTTACTGTTCATAGGAATATCGAACGACTATGGTTTTTTTTAAATTGAGAATTTTCTCCATAGGCATTGGTTAGCCTAGCGTTGTCATGTCTCCACTTCATTGTCTTTCTCTCACATGACGTTTTCGTATGAAATAGTTACGTAGGATGATGGCCAACAAATACCTTAAAAAGATTGACGTGAGTGGAGTTGATAACAACTGCTTACGATCTTCTTTTCCCTGTGAGACGAGACACATGGACGGACGCGATCCGATCCAGTTCTATTGGAGCATATCCTGTGTGTCCGTAGGACAATCAAATTAGCAAGGTCATAGGCAATAAAGGAATTGCGCTCTAGCTGTCATGCTTAACAGAGCAAAAGTTGAAAAACCCATCGGTAAACAAAGGTGGGCACTGTACGATTGATGAAGAGTTTTTTTAGGTTATAATATTTTTAGAGTTGGTGACAACCCTATTATTTTTAGTATATGGGTTGTTTTTATCAAGTTTATTCAGCTTCGATAGTGTTAACTCGAAGTGAAAGGCACCACCGATTACTCTCGAAATTCGTACCTTGATGACAGACTAAGCTATAAAGGCAGATGAAAGGCACCACCGATTACTCTCGAAATTCGCACATTGATGGCAGACTAAGCTATAAAGGCAGAAAACTCTGTGGGTGGCATTGATTTCAGGGGCATTGGAGCATCTGTTGGGAGACAATCTGAGAGAAGAAGACCCAAAGGATCTCCAGGCTCTAAGTAGAAGGGGAAAATGTCTAAGGTAAGCCAAAATATTTCGTTTCTGGTATTACTTTGTATTGTATGTTCCTGCCAGATTATGACTGAATTCTGGCTTACAGAAAGTTGTGTTGAAAGTGGAGCTCAACTGCGAGAAATGCCAGCGAAAGGCCATGAAGACAGCTGCAAGCGTGGAAGGTAAAGAAAAGAAATAAGAGGGTTTCTAAAAGGTGCAATTGTTTTCTTTCTTTATTTCAATACTAAAGTTTATAGGGTTGTTTTTGTGTGTGTTACAGGCGTTGAATCTGTTCAAATTGATCTCAAAGAGAGTAAAATCACAGTCATAGGAGACCCAGATCCTGTTTGCCTTACTAATAAACTCAGAAGGTTTGGATGCACGCAACTGCTGAGCGTTGGGCCTGCCAAAGACCCCCCTAAGCCAGCTGAGAAGAAGGAGGAGAAGAAAGAAGAGAAGAAAGATGAGAAAAAGGATGACAAGAAAGATGAGAAGAAAGACGATAAAAAGAAGGATGAGAAGAAGGACGAGAAGAAGGAGGAGAAGAAAGATGAGAAGAAGGACGAGAAGAAGGAACCAAAGAAGGATAACCCAGGGCCAACTGTTGTGTATCTGCCACAAGGCTGTCAACCTCCTCCTCATTGTTGTCCTCCGCCGGGAGGCTGTCAACCTCCTCGGCATTATTGTCCTCCGCCATGTCCTCCGCCATGTCTTCCCCCTTGTCCTCCTCCTTATGGACCCTGTCGACCTTGTGGCAGATATGAATATTACTGGAGCGAGGAGAATCCCAATGCCTGCTGCATCTCCTGATCCAAATAGAATTTCATTAGATATAAGTTTGACCTGAGGCCTGGTAGGCTCTCTTACAAAGAAAGAAAAATGGTCATTTCAATAATATGTAGAGTTTGAGGATATGAGTTTAGGATCTGTTAATACAATATAAATTTCATTAATGATGAAAATATAAATTTCATTAATGATGAAAGTATACATTTATTTTGGGCTTCTTTCAGGGCTTCTCTTAATGCTTGCTAAGGAGAGGGGCTGAATGATTTTTTCTATTGTTATATGGTGGATAAATCTTTCTAGAAAATTTTTGTGTTGCGCCACATGATGAGTTGGCTATAGGTGTTTAGGGTGTGGATGAGACATTTTCAGGTTGGGTGCAAATTTTCCAGTCTGCCTCTTACCAAAAATTGCACATGGACAGAGGTGTGATTCTAATCAATTTGTGTTTCTTGTGAGAGAGACTGTATCTGGTTTTAGTGAAAGAAGTTTGGTAACTTAACAGTCATAGTTTTAGTTAAAAAGGTTTTTTAACTTAGAATCATGGAAAGAAGTTCGATAACTTAAAATTATTAAAGGTTTAAATCTTTTACTTTTATAATAAGTTAAACTATTCATTCTTTTACTAAAACTTTACCAAAAGCTTTATGATCAAATTTTTTTAACGTTCAAATCAATTTGGTTGCAAATATTGTCAGTTTGGTTGTGGACATTTCTTTACTAAAACTTTACCGAAGCTTTATGATGAATCTTTTTTAACCTTCAAATCAATTTGGTTGCAAATATTGTCAATTTGGTTGGCAAGGTCCACATCCATCGTTATCGTGATTTTTAGGATCAATCTTTTTTAACCTTCAAATCAATTTGGTTGCAAATATTGTCAATTTGGTTGGCAAGGTCCACATCCATCGTTATCATGATTCTGTGACCTTATTGCGATGTGCCGCATGATTATCACGTATAATTTACGATGGTGCTTGTTCTTGTATGTGATTCAAATAGATGGTAAATTCAAAAGATAAATTTTACACTACACTACGTTGGTTTTTTTTAATTGGATAAATGAAATGTTTAAAATAAAAATTTAAATTTTTTAATTATAATATTTTTTTAAGGTTTTGGTTTTGTTTATAACATTTATTTTGTTAGATATATTTTAATTTATAAAAGAATAAAGTAAGTTGTAAAATATATGTACGCATAAGAGTTGCAAGTTTATTGTAGTAGTAAGGGCTTTGGCAAAGAGAGGTCCAAGGTTCAAACCCTACTTAGTATGAAGGGATCGGATCCCCTCATAAAATAACCTATGTAAAATCAAGAAAAAGCTACAAGCTTACTGTAGTGGTAAGGTTTTTGGTCTCTCTTTGAGAGGTTCAAGGTTCAAACCCCCCTCAGTATGAGGGGACCATGATCCTTGACAAAAACTTGTGTAAACTCATTGAAAAAATCAAATGGCATTAATTTAACCAGTTAAATTCCTCAACATTCAAGGAAGAGACCCAAGTTCCAATATTGCCAAGCAATACATGGATAATATCCCAACCTTATTAATATCACTATGTGATAATGATGTAATACGGGTGGGGCTCAATTCAATTCCATATAACTAATTGAAAAAATTATGTATGTATGCATATAATTTATTTTCATATTTTTATTTTGTTCTTATTTATGTTATGACACTAACAATGATAATATTTAAAGTGAGAAAGGTTATGTTGGACTCTTGGATACATAATATCCTAAGGGATGATCTAAGGATAAGATAATTATATATATAAGAAAGTGATATTTTTCAAAGAGGGTAATGCATGTGATATATAGCTAGTGTAATTCTGTGATATCAAAACTATATATGTAGTACAAAATAATCTTTAATGCAAAGTTGAAAAAAAAGAGTAAAGAAAGTAAAACATGACAAAGTATGAAATAAATACTTATCCTAACCTCGAAGGTGGATGTCATTTGATGAAGTGCTTGCATTGGATGATTGTGCTTTGATATGTGGATGATGTCCTTAGTGTTCCTTTGATTTATCCTTGGAGGAGGCTCCCTTATAAGGCTTAATTAAAGATACCTTTCTTGATTGGTAACTCCTCACCTTGACCTTAAGGTAAATTTATCTTTATAGAAAGATAAAATTAGTATAAGGGTGAAAGAAAAGTGATTTCTTCTCCGAAAGATATTTTTATGAAAGATTTGAAGATGAATCCTAGGAGGTATATGTTGAAGGAATATGGATGTTAGTACTAGAACATGGGTTCCAAGGAACTTCCATAAAAAATTCTTTGTTTTATCCATCTATTTCATCTAAATCTATAAGCTACTTGATTTTTTATAATATGATAGATGACCTTGGAATATGCTCTATTTATACTAATTAATTGTTTGATCCTAATTCATTTGGAGCACTAAATTACTATAATCACTCATTTAGACTTATGTAGAAGATAATCTAAAAAAAATAAAAAATGATTAAAAGCTGCTAAACAAGGTCAAATTTAGAATTAATTTGATTTTAAAGTCAATTTAGGTGAGAGCAACCGTGTTGACATTGTCATTAAAAAATAGATGCTAGAGAGTAGTGTCATCATCATGATATAATAGTACTATTTCTAAAAATATGTTTTCTAACTAGCAAAGTGATAAATAAAGGAATTGGTTCAAAAATCAACATGGGGGTATTTCTAGTAAGCCTTGTCAAAATTTACATTTATTCAAGAATAACTATAATCAACATATTACTCAAAAAAGAAAAGTAAATTACATATAAGCACTATGCATATATGAAAAGTGTACTTAGACACCAAATAAGTCTTAACAACAAATAAAGAATTGTCTTCAACCAATAAGAAAATGGTTGGACAAGATGGGGTATAAAAACCTAAATTACAAATTATTGAACATCAACATCAAAGAACTAACTTATAGTTAATAATATAAAGATGCAATAGAATCATGTATAGAAGGTGTTCATGGGCCCATAGGGAAATATACTAGTGATTTTTAGGCCAACTTTGGTTAGGATATCTATAGTGTGCTCTACTAAAGGTACATAGACTGGCTAAAGCATCCCATAAATATGAAACCAAAAAATATAGTGCATCCACACCTAAATATACTTTATCTACTAATGGAATAAGAAATTGAAAATAAGTTTGATGGAGCTTTGATTATCATAATAGATAGTAATAGAAAATTATTGAGGAAGAATCAACTACGTAGTAACCATTAGCATCCATTAAAAATGATTGGTGGACTCATTAGCAACATAGTATTTAGACTCCATGGAAGACTAGTATGTAGTGAATTATCAATAATAATACCAAGAGATTAGCTTAGAATGAATATAGAGGACAATCTAGTGGTAGATCACAACTTATGAACACCACCTTTCAAACCTCCATTAAAGTACAACATTAAAATAGGAGGGTCTCAATAAAGGAACGAATGTCCATCTAGTAGGTACTCGTAATATATCATGATATATGGGTAATCACTATTTAGTGACTTGTTTGAAATATGTACATATACTGGGAGTAATAGTTTATAGTAAAACCAATGTATGGTCTAGTATGTGTGATGTAGATAAGACCCTTGATAAAAGAATGATAAAATGTGGAATCCACCAAAGGAGTAGAACAACTAGCCCAAAGTTATAAGCCTAAATAAAATGAAGTTTGAGTAAGTGTACATTCTTCCATGTTAAGTTGTTATATAAGGTCCAAGGAATAGTTAGAATATGAGATAGTGTTCCTTGAGGGTGAATAATCAAATGGAATCCATTAAAACAATGAATAAAACTAAAATGTATCATATCAAAGGTTTCATAAACTCACAACTTGATCTCCTACTTCAAGGATACTTTTATTCTTATGATGAGAATTTCATCAATAGAAAACATAATAATAGGAATAATATCCATTATGATGCTTGGTGTAAACATGATGTCCTTGCAAGATAAAAATCCACAACATATAAAGAAATAATTAATTCTCTAATACTAAGCATAAGGCACATACTTAATCCCATAAAGGACTCTTTATCAAAAAAATAGAGTAGGCTCATCTAGGACAAATCTAGGTGGTTTTTGGATATAAATATCATCCTAAATTTCCCCATGAATAAAACTACTCCACATCCATTGAATAAAATTTCCACCTATATAAAGTAGTAATAGAGAAAATTATTCTATATAGAATCCATACAAGACACAGGAGCAAAGTTATCTCTGTAGTTAAAACCCTTCTTCTAAGATAAACCCTTAGAAATAAGGCATTCCTTGCGCTTATCAATATAACCAGATATAATGTATGTGGTTTTATAGAACCACTCACAAACAAGTATGTTATTGACATCAAGCAAAGGAACAAGATTCCAACTCTAATTCTTCATCAAAGACTCATATTTTACCAACATACATCTTCCCACTTAAAACACCTCTTGGCTTTGGATTAAATGAGGGTATCTTCAGAATCATCAACCTCCAGAATTAGGGATGAAGAAGGAAGAGGATTATGATGTTATTTATATACAATAATGGTTTGTACATCCTAAATAATTTTTCAAGCCCAATTGGAAATTTGCCATTCTAAATAAGGCTAGGGAATGTCTATATAAAATCATAAACATAAGAAGGAACTACAAAATACATCACAAGATAACAATCAACCACATCATCTAGTACAATGGCATAATTGATAATGGGATTAAGATCATGTCAAGTACAAACTAAAAGAGGAATATATGTCAATGGAGAATCTACTATATCAATAACTATATTACTAAAGTCCATTAGATGAGTCAAAATAATAATCTATGAATCTGATATCCTTGGAGAATGAGCATTTAGAAGAGAAATATCTAGAAAGTGAGGATATGTAAGAGGATGGGTATGAGAATATTTTGAAGGGATCAAAACTAGACCAAAAGGATCTAAAGGAAGAACCTCATCAAACACCACATGATGATATATAAGAATATTCTGAGTGGTAGGATGATAGAGGTAATAAGCCTTAGAATTTTTATTATAACTATGACAAATGTGTTGATGAATATTAGCCTAAAATAATTTCCACTTATCTTTGGAGATAGAAGCCCATGAAATAGACCCAAATATATGAAACTAGAAAATTCGAGGCTTAATTTCTATTAATCTCTCAAAAGTTATTATATCTTGGACTACTCAGATGAATGTTTTATTTATGATATGTAGAACATATTCATAGTCTTACTCTTAAACATGGTATCCATATATGTGGAATGAATAATACATCAATAAACCTCTACAATAACCTAGTTTTCTACTTAGCTACCACATTCTTCTCAAGAGTGTAATGAATGATTTCTAGAGAAATATTTCATGGAGTGCAAAGAAATAACCAAAAACATGACTAACAAACTCACCATCACTATTGGTCTAAAGGAAATTGATTTCTCTTACTCTAATTGTCCACCAAAGGCTTGAAATTTTTGAAATACCCAAAATATTCACTATCATTCTTATTTGTGTAAATCCATAAAATCTAGAGAATTGATCAATAAATATGAAAATATACTTGTTCCTTAAGAGATAATGATTAATAACACTATGAATGATCTCCAAGAGTTGGTAGGTATGGTTGGATTTCTTCTTTAGGAAGGGATATCGATGTTGTTTTCCTAAGATGCATTCATTACAAATACCATTGGATCGAGATATATAAAGAAGACCATATATTGTTTGAAAATGATTCATGTGCCTCAAATAGCCATAAATGAGTTCTCAATCCTATTATACTAGCATTAATTAATGTCATTTGCCTTATCAACCACAACAAAAAAACCTTTCTTCTTATAGGATGAGAAGAAGAATAATAAGAAGAAATATATTCACTAACCTTATATATAATGATATTCATCAAAATAACTTAAATCTATTATCTTGAGGCCATCATCAATATCCTTGATGACCCATCTACTAGCCAAAAATTTATTATTTTATAGAGTGAATAATGTGATAAACATAAATAAGGTTAGGAACAACACTTAGAACATGAAGAACATCCCAAAATCTAGGCTTTAAGAGTCATGTAACCACATGTAGACACCAATTACCACATGCTCACCATAATGTTGTTTGATGAATTAACTCAATAGATGCTAGTGTTTTTTCATGTGACATGTTTCATTAGAATATACAATATATTTTTTTGAATATGTACCACTCCAATAGCCTAAATTAACTAGCATATCTACTTGTGAGGTTTCATCTTCATGATCATCATCACCTTATAAAAACAATAGAAGAATCCTCTCTACCCTTATTGGATTTCTTATAGAGATTATTTATTAGAAAATAATAAAATTCAAACTTATGGCTCTATTTATTACAGAATCTACCCTATTTTATTTAGTGACGTTTTGAAGAATTTTTACCTACATTGTTCTAGCTTACCTTCCTCTATTTTTTAACTTATATGTTTGGAGATTATTTTAGATGAACTTGAATAGAGGAAGCATGTCCCTTTCAATACCTTAATTATGAATTATGATGTATAATCTGAGAAAAAATAATATCTATATGTAAAACATATTGCATAGAAAAGAGCATGTGAATCATTCCAAATAATGTGGCTGCCTAATCATCATCTTTGAAATATTATTTAGTGAAAATTTGAGGTAATAAATGGTATCCATTTTTTTATCACTTTTGTTGGTATTACCTACATCCTTTTACAATTAATTGATCTAACTTATGTACTTCTAAAATATCCTAAAACTATCCATTCTCAAGGTAGGAAGCTCAACTTCTAGATGACTAACTTGTGTAGAAATCACATTGTCAAATAGTTACTTAAATATACCCAAAAGTGCCTTAGGATTAGAATTGCTAGAAATATTATTGTATGCTTTCTTGCTCACATAAAGGACAAACATGCAATTTGTTTCCTCTTTCTTGGATTAATATCGAATTTTCTTCTTATAATTAATATATATTGTCTATTCATTGGAATACCTCCATAATCCCTTCTTATGTAAGGGAGTTTCTATCTTGATATTCCTTGCAATGTAATTCTACCATTAAGATATGGCACCTACAATGAATGATCCATTTAGTTGCTATAAAATATGCTCTTCTACATTCAAAATTGGGAAAAACATCACCATCACTATAAAGATATCCAATTTATCCCTATGGTCCTATTGTCATGTTCCATGTTGCTTTAGAATATGTAATTTATTTCTTTGAGTATTTTAAGGTCCAATAGCCTGAATGAGCTACCAAATAATATGAGGTTTCATCTTCACACTCATCATCACCCTATGCAAATAAAATAGAGGCTTCCTCATCATCCTTCTTAGATTCTTCATAGAGCTTCTTAATTTGAAGACAAGAAAATTCATTCCTATGGCCTTCTTTCTTACAAAATCCAAACTAGTTTCTTGAGTGGCATCTTGAAATATTTTTCCCTCCCCTCATTTTGGCTTATCCTCTTTTTTTTAACATTCTATCTTTATATATTATTTAAGATGAGTCTAAATAGAGGAGGAACCTCCCCTTCAATTTCTTAATCATGCTTTATGATTTATAACATGATTAAAATTAGTATATAAATTTATAACATCTTAGTTAGAAAATAACATGCCAATCATCTCAAAAAATGTGGCTACTTGATCATAGTCTTTTGGAACATTATTTGGTAAAATATTTAGGTAATAAATGGTTTTTTTTTGTATGCACCCTTCTTGGTAGCACATATATCCTCTTGCAAGTTATTGAAAAGATTTATTTACTTCTCATCTATCTAAAAACTATCCATCCTCAAAGTAGCAAACTCAACTTCTATATGATTAACTTATGTGGAATTTACTTTGTTAAATATTAACTTGAAGAATATCCAAAAGTACCTTAGGATTATAATTGCTAGTAATATGTTTTTCTAGTTTCTTTCCTATTCATTAACATGCATCCACAATCCCTTATTGTGTAAAATTTTTTCTATGTTGACATTCCATGAGAGGTAATTTTTGCATCAAAAGTGACCAATTGCAATGAATGGTCCATTTGGTTCCTAATTACATTTATTCTTTTGTATTAAAAAATAGATAAAAATATCACCACCACTATACAAATCTATAAAAATCATATGATTTAAAAATTAGGCACAAAATTATTTCAAATGGGAAATATATGGCCTCCAAATATTTAAACCTAAATTCATTAAAAAATACCTCCAAAACCCTAAAAAATCAATAATAAAAAAAAATCTAAACAATGATGCATTATCGTGTTTTACGAATAAAACAAAAGGGAGTTCTCCACTTGTGTATTATGTGTACTACTAATTTGAGTATACATTCATGGCTTATTAACCCTTGGAAGTTGACAACATGAACCTTAGATATTCCTAGAATGTATGAGGAGGGTGTTGGTGGAGGAAGATTGTATACTCCTTTGTAACCTTGGTCATAATGTGATATGAAGTAGAATACCACTATTCAGCCAAAGGGAGCCATTTTTCCAACTGTGCAAGATGTTTGGATGCAAAGCAATAGGGGTAGGTTTCCAATTATTTATTAAAAATTTATATTTGGCCATCAGTCTAAGGATGATAGGCCAAACTCATTTTGAGCTAGGTGCCCTATAACTTAGTTCCTACATAAAAATGACTAGTAAAAGTAGGGTCTTTTTCTAACATAATAGATTTGGGTATTCCATGAAGGTGAAATATGGAGTCTAATAATATTTGTGTAACTATGGAGGTGGTGTAAGGATGGGATAAGAAACAAAAATGATCATACTTTGTGAGATGATTCATTTCCACCAAAATAACTATTTTTCCTCCCAATTTGGATAACCCTTCAATAAAGTCCATAGAAATATCTTCCCATATTTTTTTTAAAATTTGTAAGGGCTAAAGGGTTCTAGGAGAACACACAACTTCTCCTTTTATTCTTTGATACTTGTCACATTATACCATAAAATTTTGAATATCCTTCTTCATTTCCTTCCAAAACAAAGTATGCTTGATCCTTTCATAAATTTTTAGAAACCTAAAATATCCCACTATTGGTAAGGCATTCATTTACTACAGGTTAAATTCTTACATTTGTGAGATTTGGGGAATAGCAAGTTGGTCATGATATCTCAATTCTTGACCATATCAAGTGTATTTATGAAATTAGTTAGGCTCTACTTGAGGTTTTATTTATCAAATTTTGCAAGCCAAAGTACTTGGTCATTTCTTCTTTAAGAATATTAATCCATTGAGGACTTGGTGGAGAGATAACATTTAACATACTTTGATCTTCAAACTTTTAGGATAGTGCATTGACCATGATATTCTCCTTTTATTTTTTACATGTGATTTCATTATCATATTCCATCAATTTATATTTCTTTACTTGTTTTTTCAAGTGTGTCTACTTGTTGTTCCAAAAAGTACTTGAGACCTTGATGGTTAGTTTTGATTGAAAAATGATGCCCAATAAGATGTGGCCTCCAATGATTAAAAACATGTAAAATTGATAAGATCTTCTTTGAATAAGAAAATTTACCCAAATTTTGGATTGAAAGTACTATACTAGTGAAGTCCAATGGTCTTCCTTGTTGCGTCAAAATAACCCTAATTCCATTGCTCAAAGCATCACTTGTAAATATAAATGGTTTAGAAAAATTAGGCATTGATAATACTAGGATGGTTGTCATGGATTGCTTTAATTCCCTAAAATCCTTCTCTGCTAGTTCTGGCAAAATAAAATAATTATTATTCAACATGGCTAATAAAAGAGCCACTATATTTTCATAGTTCTATATAAATTTACGTAATACCTTATGAGTCCCAAAAATCCTCAAAATAACTTAAGAGTGATGCTTTGACAACTCTTAAACAACCTAAATCTTCTTAATATTGAATCTAAATCCATATTTGATGATATTTTTACCCAAATACTCCACTTCTTGCAACCCAAAAGAACACTAGTCCAAGACTTCATGATGCCATAACTTCACAATGCCATCTATGGAGCAGGTTACAATCCTAACTAGATCAAGGAAGAATCCCCTTAAATTTTATCCCAATGAACTTAATCCTCTGAAAGTGCCTTAAAGAACAAAAAATCAGGCCAAGAAGGTAAATTCCCATGATATTGCACCTCAAAAATAGGGAATGGGAACAAATAGGAGTGAGGTTGCACAGAAAGAGGTTGAGACTCAAGAACAAGCAAGGGATAAATTGAAATACCCCTCCTTAACCAAGCATTAAATAATAGAAGCAACCTAAGGGTGTAGAAGCATATATGATCCACCTGCAAAAGAAAAGGACAAACAACCTGATACACCAGTTTTCAACATAATGGAAAAATTAAAAATGACACCTTCAAAGGCAAGCATGTATGATGTGTTACTGCTTCTAAGGTAGATTAATTTACTACAAGATTCTTTCAAATCAATCAAAAATAAAGTGAAGCCTCATCCTAAATTGAATATAGATCAAGCCATATCAATACCAACCACATGAAAGAATAGGCCCCCTCCATTATATTTATCCTTGTAAATGGAAGGATGGGTGGTACATAAATGCATGATAAATTTAGGTGCATCAACTACTGTGATGCCTATAATTTTATGTGACACTATGGGAATGGAATATACCATGAGTATCCCAGGAGTACTATAGTTGGATGGCACTCTAGTTAAGACTATAGGAGTGATCAAATATATTCTTATATTGTTGCATAGGATGTCCCAAATTATAGTTGTACAAGAAGTTGTTGTGGTAGACCTATATCCTTACTTTGGGATGTGTCTTTCAAGGGAATTCATAGCCAAGATATAAGGATAATTATCCCTTAATTACTCATACATGGATATTCCATACAAGGGTAGAAGGATTAAAATGTTCAATGAAAAACCTTCTTCCTTTCATATTGAGAATATCGAAGAAGATAGAAAACATGCTAATAATGTGAATATGATTTCCAAGGAGATTGAAGGGCTAGATATGATGGAAGAATTTCTAGAGGAGCTCCAAACTAAAGACCAAATTTCTCTAAAGGATTTTAATACCATGATAAAAATAGGGATTGGAACCTATTCAATCACAAAATCTAAAAATTTTGAACTCCCTACATTGTTGACACTCCCCACAAGTCAAATATGGAAACTCTTCTTTGATGGTACCAGATGTAAAAGTGGGGCTGGAGAAGGTATAGTATTGATCTCACCAATTGGAGTTGAGAAATTTTTTTCATATAGGTTGACATGGAGCTGGAAAAAAAATGTAGAATAATATGAAGCACTTTTTTTGGGCTTAAGAAATGTTGAGAAGTTAAGGATAAAATAGTTGCAAATATATAAAGACTCAAAGTTGATAGTGAATCAGGTCACAAAAAAGTGTTTAAAAAAATAAAATTATCTCAAGGCTTACTGGAACAAAGTGTGGGATTTATTTGAATCCTTTGAAGCTTTGAATATCAAGGCTATTCCTAGGGAGTGTAATACTCATGTTGATTTATTAGCATCTATGGGATCCAATTATTTCCCAATAGCCAATGTCATACAAAAATCAAAGATAATTAGGCTAATATATAGACCTTCAATCCTAGATAAAGATACTTTTTGGTAGGTCTTTTAGAATGATGAATAGGTTTTATATTTGTTAATACATGAGATGAACTATTTATCTAAGCATGCCTTAGAAGATGAAGAGGATAAAATATTTATCAAACTTAAGAGTAATCATATACCAATAAATCTAATAACTCTTGAGAGCTTTTCTGATAGTTGTGATTGACCTTTGGGCCATAAGATGAAAATTGAAAAGTGGAAGTACAAGGAAATACAAATAGAGCCTAGAAATATGATCAAGATCAGGATCCAATGTTCAAAATATGTGGTAGACCAAGTTCAGGGATTATACAAGGATTTCAATGATATCATAGCCTAGACATACAATGACCTCAAGGTGTATAGTAAGGAAACAATACAATACACCATTGAATTTGAACCTGACTCAAAGCCCTTTTAATAGAAATAGAGATCTATCAACCTAAATATAGAATCTCTAATGAAGCAAGAGTTGCCAAATCTTCTCAATACCAAAATCATTTATCCTATAAAGCATTCTACATGGTTGCTAAACTAGTGCCTATCAGAAAAATGAATGGGGATATCAGGTTGTGTGTAGAATTTAAGAATTTAAACATGGCATAATTGAAATATCATTACCCCCTACCTCAAATAGATCAAATACTACATGTCTTAGCATGCACAAAAATATTCTCATTGTTGTATGGATTCTCTAGTTACAATCAGGTTTGGGTCAGAGATGAAGATCAACACAAGACTACATTCACTACTAAATAGGAACTTTTGCATACCAATGAATACCTTTCGGCCTATCCAATGTAGTGGCTAATTTCCAAAGACCAAGGGACCTAGCTTTTGGAGAGATTGTGAATAAAGTGATAGTCATTTATATAGATGATATGATAGTATTATCTCACAAAAGGGAGAAACATATCGAGCATCTTAGGATGATATTTGAAAAGTGCAGAGAGTTTGGTATTTTCTTGAATCCAAACAAACCTATATTTTTTATCTAGGAAGGAATATTGTTGGGACATGTTATCTCCAATTTAGGTCTAGCCATTGATCTAGATAGGTTGAAATCCCTCTTAGATATGCCTTTGTCATTGAATAAAAAGGAGTTGTAGTCTTTCTTTGGATAAATAATTTTTTTGCATAAGTTTGTTGTAGACTGCACAAATAGTGAAGCCTATGTCCGAATTACTAAATAAAGATATAGAATGTAGGTGGAAATACCTATAGAAATAAGAATTCAAGAAGATCAAAGAGAAAATTTCTCAGGAATTTATGCTCATTAATAAAAAATAATTAAGATATTTCATCCTATATGAAGTTGGTGAATAGGAAAGTTATGCCATAGTTCTTACTCAAAAGGGAGGAGAAAACGAGGAGAGAAATATTGCCTTCCTAATTTAGACTATGCAAGATCATGAGGAAAGGTATAACTTCATTGATAAATAGGTGTACGGAGTCATGAAATCTTTAAATAAATTCAAACATTTTCTATCCCAAAGCAAGACTCTAGTATATGTGGCCCATCTTGATGTCAAGAAATTTATAGTACATGGAGATTTTAGTGAAAAAAGAGCAGGATGGGTGTCAAATATCCAATAATATGATGTAGATATCCACCCAACAAAGTTGGTAAGAGGTAGGACCTATAGGTCAAAATGACTACACTAAGAGAAGAGAGGAGACTTCTTCTTGAAATTTTGCTAAGTATGAAAAATAGTCGAAATTTCACGATTGGTCAGGTTTTCACTGGCCGAGGACCTGAAAAGAGAATAAGGTAGAAAATAGTCATGATTTCACGATTGGTCAGGTTTTTGTTGGTCGAGGACCCAAAAAGAGTGTAAGTTAGAAAATAGCCACAATTTCATGATCGATCAAGTTTTCACTGGTCGAGGTCCTAAAAAGAGATCAAGGCAAAACATATTCATGATTTCATGATTTATTAGGTTTTCATTGGTCAAGGTCCCAAAAAGAGTGCAATGCAAAAAAATAGTTGTGATTTCATGATAAGTCAGGTTTTCTTGGCTGAGGGTCCGAAAAGAGCGTAAGGCAAAAAATAATCACAATTTCATGATCGGTTAGGTTTTCACTGGCCAAGGACTCAAAAATAGCACAATATAGAAAATAGTCATGATTTTGTAATTGGTTAGGTTTTCACTAGTTAAGGGTCTAAAAAGAGCGCAAGGTGAACAATAGTCATGATTTCATGATTGTTCAGGTTTTCGTTGTCCGAGAGCCAAGATGAAGTTAAATATGGAATGGAAGATAGTTGGGCCACAATGTCTCCAAAAGGGATCGATGCAGATGTGTTGTAGTAAGAAAATTCCAACCGTTTACTATTGAAGGCTCCATACTCTTTTAACTACCTCTTTACCAGAATGAGCCTATGGGCATATTGTTGTAACAAGTTTTAGTTCTTCTATTATTGAAAATGTATATATAGGATGAGTGAATCTAACTAAGGGTTGGCTCTTGGATATTTACAAGGTAATGTATACAGACTTCTGAAATCAATAAAAGACTACTCATTCTAGTTTCTGGCTCAATGGTGTTTGATCAAGTATGTATGGATTGTTAAATTCTATATAAACTACACTGAATATAAATCACTTTAATTCTCTTTCTGGATTTTTACGCTTTAAAGTTTCACTAGTTCTAAAATTAAAAATTCTAGGAGATTTATAGTTGTTTAAATTTGCACCAGATAACTATTTTTTCTTATTATGATGGTATAAATAATGCTTATCTATAAAAATTATATGCATTTCCTTAGTGTTGTCTAATCTATACCATTTAACGTTCCTAGAAATAGCTATATTTCCCTTTGTTTATACACTTTACTCTATCTCCTTTTCCTATAACAAAGCAAGGAACCAACCTTATGTAGAGATTGAACCAGATAATATCTATTTTAAACCTGATCATTCAATGTTAGAAAATTCTTGGGTGCAAACGTAACCAAAGGTAGATTTTGCACCAACTATTTTTGGCACACCTGATGGAACCAATCCCACTATATATACAAACAAAACTTCTAGTGATTATCTTTATCCTGTGTATTTTTTATGAATCATCTAGCAACTCCATTCGAGAAATAAAATCCTAGAAAAAACTTGTCTATTTTCTTGTATAATATAAAGATATATGAAAATCAGATCTAAAGAAAAAAAATTTGAAGAACCCATCGAGTTTTTTGAATTACACCTTGGTAGCCTCAAATCCAATCCTATACTCATTGCTCATTCAATATCTTCTTCTATCGTCACTACAAGATTTTCAAATCCTTCTCCTACAATCCTCTCTAGTATTGCTACTAGTGGATTATTAAACACAATTTCTCCTACTATTGTGATATTAGCCAACACTGTAATGGCTGTAAATCAACCAAATATACCCTACCCTACACGGAACCATTCAGTTCCCCTGAATTTGGTAGCTCAGCATCAAATCCCAGTAGTGTCTTTAAAAGTGTTGTCCCAATATGATGGCACAGGAAATACAACTTATGAACACTTCCAAGATATATCAGCATTGGCACCGATACAGAACATCACATAAAAAGATGTGGTGATAAGGCTGTTAATCATCTCCTTAAAGGGGAAAATTCTCTATTGGTATAGATCTATTCCTAATCATACCATAGCCACTTGGGATCAACTTACTGGTAAATTGGTAGAAGAATTCAATGAATATGTTGACCCCTTTTCTATGTTTAATTAGTTCACCATTATTCAGAAGCATCCTCAAGAATAAATAGTTGATTTCAATATCCAATTTAGTCTTTCTTGGAAGAGAGTGCCTAATGGATTAATATCGACACATGAAAAAGCAATGTATTACTACCTAAGATATTTTATTTTAGATATAAGCATGGTTATTAGATAGTATCACGTGTTCACCTTCCCATAAATCTTACAAGAAGCTCATAATACTGAGAAAAATATCATTGTTATTATGAGGTTTCCTCAAAATATGATAATGCCTATATTCCTAGATCTATCACAAGAATTTAATACTACTTTTCTAAGTCCTACTTCTACTTCTAATACATATCTCCCCAAATAGATCGAGAAGCCTACTATCCCAGTGACACATGTAGCCCTTGCTCTTCCAATATTAATTTTCATTCCTTCACTTCCTGTATCAGCAGTTTCACCAACTCCTGATCCTCAACTTAAAAATTTACAAGATCTAAAATCAACCATGAAAATTTTGACTAATAATATGACCTCAATGAAAATAAGAGAAGTAGAAAGGAGTCTCCAGCCAAGGAGACTTCCACAAGTAACAAGAGACCAAGATTCCACAAGTGGCAAAAATTAGGAGAGATCAAATGTGGTTTACACTAATGGATATTTTGAACCTACCAAATCCTTGATAGAATATGATTTTTGATGTTCTACATGTAATGATCCACACGGTGAAAACTCATGTATGATCCATCAACACTATACTAGGAATATAGCTATTGAAAGAGTAGAAAAGACTCTTAAAGGGTAGATAAACATGATCAAGGAAAAAATCACAATCTCATGATGCCTTCTATGGAAAAAGTAGCTATTATGACCATATTTAGGAAGAAACCTTTGCAGGTAGACCCCTAGGAGCTTAATCCCTTGAAAGTGCCTTCACCTGTGAGAAACCAAGTTGAGAGAAGAGCCTCCTATGAGAAAGTTCCCCAAATATTAGGTCAGAAAGAAGTAGAGATACACAAAGAAGCCCCCTATAGAAGGAAGTTGAGACATAGGAATAGGCAAGAGATAAGTTGAGATATCCCTCATTGACCAAGTGTCAAAGGATAGATGCCACTTAGGGGTATAGGAACAAGTACGACACTGTTACAAAAAAAAAAAGTTACGATCCTCTTCCCTTCAACATAGTAGAAGAAATAAAAAATACTCCTTCTTAAGAAACTATGTATGATGCCTTACAATTTTTAGGATAAATCAACTTATTACAAGAATACCTAAGGTATATGAAAACATGAGTAGAACTCCCACTTAGTTGAATTCTACACAAGCTAGTTTTATTTTTTCTATAGAAAAAAATAGACCTCCTCATTTCTATTTGTCTCTTTAGATGGACGGATGGGTGGTACATAACTATATGATAGACTCAGGGGTTGCAACTATTGTAATACCCAAAGTTGTGTGTGACATAATGGGGATAGAATACACCAAAAGCATCCTAGGTGTTTTGTAGTTAGACGAGACTCCAACAAAAACCATGGGGGTGATAAAATATATTCCCATAGTTCTACATAGAATACCTCAACTTATAGTTATACAAGAGGTAGTTGTAGTAGATTTAGAACCTTATTTTGGTATGTGTCTATCCAGAGAATTCATAGCCAATATAGGAGGATACTTGTCTATGGATTACTTGCACTTGGAAATCCCATTCAAGAGTAAAAGAGTAAAAAAATTCAATGAAAAACCATCTACCTTCCATATCAAAAAAATTGAAGAGGAAGAGAAGCAGGATACTACAGTGAGCATAATAACTGAGGAGTTGGAAGATTTAAACTTAATGAAAGAAGCTCTGAATGTACTACAATAATAATTTCAGTTCTCCCTCCAAGACTTCGATGCTATGATTGAAACAGACCTTGGAAGCTATTCAATCATGAAACTTGAGAAAATTAATCCCATCCCTTCGTACAAAGCAGTTTGATGGTTCTAGATGCAAGAATGAAGATGGAGCAGGTATAGTCTTAATCTTCCCAACATGTGAGGAAAATATTTTCTCCTATTGGCTAACTTGGAGCTACACTAACTATAGGGAGGAGAAACCACCATCAACAAGTGAAATTTAAGACAAAGAGAGGATATATATAATGGATTCTATTACAAATATGATGATTTTATAATACAAAACAAAGCTCTTTGTATTTTACAAGTACAAAGAAGCCTCTAATGGCTTTTACAATGAAGATGGTGTTTGTGCTTCACTCCCACAACCAAATGTGATCAGGAGATATCGAGGTGTGTGCATGTGAGAGTGTGGAATCTTCCAAGGACTATTATTGAAGAGTAGTATACCTGTAATCCTACACACATGCAAACAAGAGAAGTTGTTAGTAGCACCTGTTTACATATGCAAATGCATTAGGAATCAAAATGATAACTCAAATAAAACATTAAAAAGATGATATTCCTATAGAATGATGATATTTTCTCCTAGCTTCCTATTTTAATTATCTTCATTATTTCCTCCATTCATTTGTTTCTTCATTCATTACCAATGAAGGGAATGAGGGGGCTCCTTATAGAATTTTAGAAGAGAAGGGGGGTGAGGATGATGTGGCATATGAGTTGACATAGTGGGAGACAAGATTAGGTAGGTGAAGAATATTAAATGTTGAATGTGTTGGCATGCAAAATTTTTGAGTGGGTGAGAGAATGTAAAATTATTAAGTGGATTGACCAGGGAAGACTTAGGGTGACTGAAAGAATATAAAATTGTTAAGTGGGTTGACATGAAAGAAATAATCCTTGGCTTGCGTATGCATGAGTGGTGGTTTGTGTAGAAAATGTGGAATAGGACTATTCTAGAGCCCTTTACTTCAGCACAAGCATGTGAGGAGGTAGGTGTAGAAAATGTGGAATAGGACTAATCTAGAACCCTTGACTTGAGAATAAGCATGTGAGGAGGTGGGTATAGAAAATGTATAATAGGACTAATATAGAACCCTTGAATTTATAACAAACATGTGAGGAGGTGGATGTAGAAAATGTGGAATAGGACTAATCTAGAACCCTTGACTTGAGCACAAGCATGTGAGGAGGTAGGTGTAGAAAATGTGGAATAGGACTAATCTAGAACCCTTGACTTGAGCACAAGCATGTGAGGAGGTGGGTGTAGAAAATGTTGAGTGGGTGGTTCTAGAATATAGAATCATTGACTTGAGCTTATGTGGATTAGGTATTAAAAATGGATTTAGAAAATATTAAATTCGTGAATAGTGAATAATGAATAGTGAACAATTAGAAAGGAATTAGAGAGAATTTAGATGAATTTAAAGATATTGAAGAGATATTAGAAGAATTTGGAGAAATTGGATGGGAATTGGGAGACATCAAAACTTGGATATAAAATGACATCTTTTCGGTGTCTACAGATGCCCCTTTTTGCAATGTGTTGTTTGTAAAAACAACATAGTGCAAAAACTTGTGCTAAAATTTTGTTGTTTGTTGCCCTAGTGAAACTGATTAAAAATAATATAGTGCAAAAATTTGTGCTAATTTTTTTTTTTGTTGCTCCATTTAAATGATTATCCTTGTGGGAGTATATTTGGTAACCCCCTCAAGTGGTGAGTGCGTAGGTGAAGGCACGAGGCCAAGGATGAGCCACTTGACAAAATGTGTCAATGGGAAGGATAGATAAGGGTGAGGGATGGGCAAGGTGTGAGATAAGGGTGGGAGGAGGGGGAAGGTGAGGTTAAGGGGGAGATTAAAAAAAAGGTGAGGGGATGAAGATAAGGGGATATAGGTAACAATTATTTTTGAAGTGTGAAAAATGTGATGCCCAAGGAGGCAATGTGAAGGTAGTGGATAAGGGAGGTGTTCAAGGGGATGCAAGGAAGTAGAAGGTAACCATGGAAAAAGAGTAGACCGAGATAGGAAGGGACCACATGTGCACTACAAATGTGTAAAAATAATTGTAGCCTAAGGAGGCTAGTGGAAAGTGTGTAGCCCAAAGGGGGTAAGTATAAAAATAGATGCCCAAGGGGACAATGTGTAAAATAAGTTCCCAAGGAGGAAAGTGTAAAAGGGTGCCCAAGGAGGCAAGTGAAAAAAAGGATAATTCCCAAGGAGGCAAGTAAAGATAAAAATAGTGCAATGTGGGGGTACCACCAGGTCTGTAAAAGTATCATGGTGCAATGAGTGTGGTTAGGGTAGTGGACCAAAAGGAGAGCAATAGGATAGAGTTGGGGTCGATGTAGCAAAAAATAGTAAGAGGTGCACTGGCTAGAGTGGGAGGCTATAAGATTGAGGGTGGCAAGATAGCTAGAGTCTTTGGACTACCCTAAAGTTTCAAGTGGCTGAGATAGGCTCTATCATTTTGAGAGGAATTTAGTGTTTGGCCTTCCCGATGGACTACAAGAGAGAATATTTGCACTGAATGCCATTACCTCTTGAAAAGTAAATTTCATCCAATCCCTTAAGTCATGGATATCTGATAGGGTTAAGGGGATGTCATCAAAATTTTGGATTTCATCTAGACTTGGCTTAGTGGAGCCTTTGTATTGTCCTATCACTATGTCTTATTTTGCAAGGGGTTTGATTTTGGTTCATCTCATGAATTAGGATCTGTATGATTGGAGGAAACCATAAGTGATATCTCTGTGTAAGAAGTTGATTTGGTATAATTCCATTGGGCTTGTAGGAGCACTAATCCCAGACTAGAATCTTTACCATTATGATTTAAACTCCCCAGATCTTAAGGTGAATCTAATAGCCTGTAGATTCATCCTACAATTTGATAAGGGATTCCTTCGAGTACTCCAATGGACTCGAAAGGTGAATTATGCTAAACAAGTTACTGATATATTGGATTGGGGATTCATGCCTAACTTTTTATTTTGTAGGCTCGTTATTGATAAACAAGTGACATGGTTGGCAAGTGGCCCTCGACATGTGGTAGATGTGTGGATTTTAAACCATTATCATTGTGATATACAAGAAGCCATTGATTTATCTTATTTTAATGAGTTTGAATGGCCAAATCATATTGTTTAACCAACATTGGGGTTTTAAACAACAAGTACATGGGAAGATGCAGCAACTTCAAATTATTTCAACTCAGATAGTGAGTAGATGTTTTGATGGTGAAGGCTGGGGGTCCATAACCCATGCGTGTGTGTGATGTGTATTGTTGAAAAGTGATGCACATCGTAATGTTAATGTTGTGGGCAGGTTTTTGTAAAGGAATCTACTTTATGTAGTTGGTGACAATTGTCCACTTTACATGGGGCATTTGTTTTGAACCATTGACACATGCCCTTGTCTTAAATGTTAACTTTGGATCAAGTTGGAGAGCACTAAATATGCATCTTTGTACATATACACATAGGGGAAACAACATCTCTCAGATGTATGTAGCATTTGTTTCACATATTAATATAAGAATATTGATCTATTGACTGGAGATGTCGATTTTTCATGATATATGTGTGGCATTGCTTGTTCTTTTGAGCATATATTCAGTAGTCCCGATGGTGTTCATAGTGATTATTTTATTGGTTTTTGTAGAAATTTTGCTTCATATGCTTTAAGAGAAAAACATGATTTGAAATATCATGGATTCACTCTAGGGTGTCGAAGGGTTTTCATGGGGTATTAAACTGCACATGTGAGATGTCACGCGGGATAATAGAAAGGGGTGGAGGCCAAAAGTGGACATGAAGTATTGTTGAGGTTTACCACAGGTCTGATGAAGGAAGTGTGTCACACAATAGAGAAGGAGAAGAGCTAGTGAGTGTAGTTTTATTTTATTTATTTATTTTCTTATTTATTTATTGTATTGGAAAGATGAAATCGTAAATGGAGTAGGAAGATAAAAACTATTTTGGGGGTTTGTGACTATGCGGGTGGGTAAAGGGTTTTTATTGGTGTACTTATTTGTTATTTTTTGTTATTATTTTTGAATGAGATGGGGTAATATAATGTGGTTATATTGAAGGTATTATGACATTGATATCGACATAGACCACTTGTTGAAAATTTAAGGAGATTGATGACAAATGAAGATTGGAGATGGTTGGAGATGATAGGGTTTGCAGGTGTTGCCCAGGTTAAGATGGTGTATGCTGATACGATGTACCTATCAATATTATGTGAGATATGGGATCCATATAGGGGTACATTTCATTTACCTATGGGGAAAATGACAATTACCCTAGAGGATGTTTATCAGATTTTATGATTACCGATAGAGGGTGCTATCATTACCGTGGCAAGTCGAAGGTTAAAAGGGTATGGATGGAGGAGATATTTGGGAGTAGTTGGTATCATGTTGATATCAATAGTGGGGGGTGTTGTATGAGGAATATTTTGAGGTAGGAGTATTATTAGTAAAACAGACCTTGGCAATGGTATTGATATCAAATTGGATTTTACCCGATTCATCAGGGGTATGTTTTCCATGGAATATGCTAGGGGTTGTAACAGACTTGGTGAAGAGGTCAGTAGTCTTTGCAT
Organism: Wollemia nobilis; assembly: GCA_028583015.1. Lineage (NCBI taxonomy): Eukaryota > Viridiplantae > Streptophyta > Pinopsida > Araucariales > Araucariaceae > Wollemia > Wollemia nobilis. The sequence goes on from JAQPPZ010001108.1 coordinate 1,621,903, forward strand.
GGGCACCAACCTTATTAGCACAAACTTATAGGGAGATTTATGAAATTAAGAGGACAACTCGAAATGGATTGAGTTGTAGTCTACTGGTGTAGGTGTGGGGGTGGGAGCATATAGCAGTAGAGAGACCACAAGGTCTACCCTATGATGCTCATATATTTATGGGATCAGAGGTACCATATGTATTGAGATGGAAAATAGCTAGGGAGACAAGGGGGAGTAGACCATATGCAAAGGATGGAGGTCACTATCATGATGCCTTTGGGAGTCTGAGGCCATAAGATGTTTATTGGTGACCATGGAGAGGGGGGCCAAGATGGAGTGATGAGGCAAGGCAATTGGCTCATGTGTGATGAGGGAGATGGCTAATTGGGTGAAGGAGTGAGCAAGTTGAGTATTTTTAGTATACTCGAGTGTTGCACCAATTTGGGTTGAGACAAGGGGTACCAGATCCACCTATAGTGTATTAAAGATGGTATAATTATACTATAATTTCCCCAATGATAGTTGTATTAGACAGGGAGCCAGATGAGCCCTTGGTAGTGTTTGATGTTGATGATGTAGGCACAACACCAAATTTTGAGAATTGGTGGGCTACACAGTGGTATTAGATAGGGAGAGTAGTAGAGGAGAATGTTGGTGAGGTTGGAGAGGTAGTTGGAGAGATGGTGGAGGCTACTAGTGGAGGAGAAGATATGGTACATGAAGGAGGGGGAGTAGTGGGGGATGAAGGAGTGGATGGATATGTTTATCATCAAGTGGATGAGATAGTTGGGACCTCAAGTGTGGTGGTTGAGGAATAATTAATGACCAGTTTTGGGAGTGGAGTGGGACCTGATGGTATGGGGATTGGTAGATGGAGGGGTGTAGTATTAGGGGATGGTGTGCCATGGGTTGGAAGAGAGGCTATGAATGTTGGGGAAGATACGATTATTATGCAAGTAGATATTTTGTAGCTACAATGTGCAAGAGAATATTACAAGGTAGCTTTTTTAGTGTCTTATTTTGATGCATTGGTGAGTCATGGGTTGCTTGTGCCCTCGACTTCTTCATCCCAATACCACCAAGGGGGGACATCAATGATGGGTGTAGGAATACCATAAATCATATATCCAGTGGCTACATAATTTTCAGGAATCACTTCACCACCGATAAATGGGAGTCAGGAGGGAAATGAGAGGAATCATCAGAGTGTTCAAGAGAGGGTTGAAGAATCACAACCAGAAGAGGGGAAGAGGAGTGGTGAGATAGGTGGGAAGTAACAGTAGGGAGGATCAATATTTGTGTATGGCTTAAGGAGCCATCATTTTGCATGTATTTATGAAGTTCTATGCCTATGGGCCATTGTTATGTAGCCTACGGGCATGATTTATGATGGATAATGTGAATTGAAATGTGATTCATGATTGATGGTGTGGATGTGTTATGCTTATGGGATTTTTTTTATGTGCACACAACCTGTCTGAAAGTAGATGTTAAATGGTGTGAATAATATGATAGATAGAATAGATAAGGAATGTAGGGACAATAGGTGTGTATGTTTAGTACCATGCATGATTGAACTCATTAACCAAGGGCATACACATGATTAGAAACATAGAATAATGAGGGAGGAAGATAGAAGAAATGATAGAGGAAGAGGAGACCTCCAATGTCATAGGCTATTGAGTATCTAGAGGTGTTTTCAAGAGACTCAAACACCCTAGTGCTCCTCTCAAGTGGTGAGGTTACCATGCAAAGGTCATTAATATTTAGAGGTCCCTTGAGACATATCAAAATATCCTAGAACCACTGTGTGTGTAGTGAGTTCATTAACCAAATTTTGAATAGGTTTGGACTTAACCAATCATAGTCCTAATGAGAAAAATAGAGCTCAATCATGAAGGCATACTCCATTGCTAGTCAGGCATCTATAGCCCTGGTGGAGATAGCACATGGTCCATCGATGTTGCTCCACTGCCGACCAAGCATCTATAGCCCTGGTGGAGTCATATAATACGCCCAAGGATTTAGGATATTTATTTATTTATTATTATTTTTTTTTAATAATTTTTTTTTGTCATCATTTCAATTTCTTCATTTTTTTTCTTTTTTTAGCATGAACCCTTGGTTTTTGGACTGTTGAAGGATGCACGATGAGCTAATATAGGCATTAGGACTAATCATGATGTCATTCTTACCTAATAAAAATAATATTAGTTATGTGTGTACTGTGTGGGTTCTAGGATATCTCAATAGGTCACAAAGGGAAGCTCCAAATTGTCATGGCTTTGAATGGGATAAATGTGCACTTGAGGAGGATACTAGGTATGGCTGAGTGACTAAAAAGAATTTCTAGAGACTCATCAATCAAGGACCAAGAGGTAGAAGAATGGACAAAAGAGGAGGGAAGAAAGTAGAATAGAAAGACCATACTAGTGATTTTGTATATGCCCTTAATTAAGGGAAGTCAATCAATTGTGGTCCAAAACCAGAGACCAATTGTTCAAAGGGTGATTGGAATTAGCAAGGGATGCACGATGTCAAAAAGGAGATGAAAGGAATATGGAATGAATCAAATCTAAAGGAGTTAGCATCACAAGGGGAGAAAGTGGAGGATGAGGGATGGTGTGAGTTTTTTTTGCTATATACAAGGAAGACAAATGTAAAGGAACTAAGCATAAAAGGCTCTCAAATGAAGAACATTGATGGGATCGAGCTCCTCAACTCCCTCAAGAGTGGTAAGCTTATAAGTTTTAGGTCCAAAATTGTATTTAATGATGAATGGGCCAAGCCAATTAGCAATAAAATTTGTCATGCAAGTGAGGTGAGATGTGAGACTATTTTTTATTAGCTTTAAGGATGAGGTCACCTACTTGGAATTCATGAGGATGGACCTTACGATCATAGGCTCGCTTGATGCGATCATGATAAACTTGGAGATGCTCAAGGGCATTAATCCAATGTTCATCAAGAAGGGTTAATTGATCAAGTCGTGCTTGACAGGCTATGTCATCATCTATGAATTCCTGTAAGGAGATACAAAGTGATGGAATTTCAAGCTCTAAAGGTATAACTACCTCAACACCATAGACTAATGAAAAAGGAGTTGCCCTAGTTGGGGTACGAATACTAGTACAATAGGCCCATAGTGCAAGGGGTAATTGTAAGTGCCAATCCTTATGATTATCCTTAATAGTATTTTTCAAAATAGAACAAATGGTTTTATTGGTGGCTTCGACTTACCCATTGGCTTGTGGGTAATAAGGGATGGAGAAACTATGATGGATGTGGTATTTTTGACATAGGTTATGAACATCCTTATTTTTAAATGGGGGACCATTATCTAAAATAATCTTGGATGGTATCCCAAAATGACATATAATATGATGAAGAATAAATTCTACAATTTTAGCCCTAGTAGTAGAGGTAAGGGGAATGGCTTCCACCCACTTGGTAAAATATTCGGTAGTCATTATGATAAAGGTGTGTTGTCCGGAAGAAGGTGGAGAAATTTTACCAATCAAGTCTAACCCCCATTGTGAAAAGGGCCAACAAGCTTGTATGGGCTGAAGAGCTTGCGAAGGCACATGTGTTAAGGGAGCATGAGTTTGGCATTTAACACATCATTTAACATATTCGGAGCAATCATGATCCATGGTGGGCCAATAATATCCCATTTATAAAATATTTTTGGCAATAGCTAAGCCACTAAAATGGCCTCCACATGTACTATCATGTGCTTGAGTGATTTCCCATTGGGTTTCCAGGGGTTCCAAACAATGAAGTAGGATACCATCATAACTTCTTTTATATAATATGTACCCCAGTAGCACATATCATGCTACTTTTTTTTTAAATGCTCACTTGGTGGTAGAAGTAAGGTCAGGAGGAAAAGACCCAATTCATAAATAATCATGTAATTGGAAAAAGAACATGGAATAGTGGTCAGTGGAAGTGGTAGTGGTGTGGTAGTCTCCCACAACAATAAAGGTGGAGGTTGTGGGTTGGTCTATTATTTGGGTGAAGATTTTAATGAGGGGATGTAAATGGAGGGATACAGATTGGTTGTAGGCTCAATAGAAGGGAAAGGGTGTCTATGGATGAGGGCCTAAAGGAGGGTTTGGATTTGGAAGATTTGAGGAGATTCGATAGTAATAAGATTTACATCTTGTTTGATGTTGGATGTGGATGAGTGAAGGGTGGATTGGGCCAAGGTTTTGACATGGAGAGTAGTGACATCGTAGAATGGGTTCTTAGGTATGAGGGACCCTAAGGAAGCCATAGTGTCTACAAACTAATTAGATGAGCAAGGGATGACATAAATTTCATACCAATCAAGTTGGACCAATAGTTTATCAGTGATGTCTTTATATGACTTCAGAGTTGGATCTTTACATTGATAAACTCCCTTAATTTGGTTGACTATTAAAAGGGAGTCACCAAAGATATGTAGGCACCTGATGCACATTGCTAAAATAGTCTGGAGCCCAAGAATGAGAGCCTCATATTTCGCATTATTGTTGGTGCAAGGAAAGTCTAGTTTAAAATAAAAAGGGATAGGAATCCCTTGCGGGGTGACTAGAACTACTCCTACACCACCCCCTTGTTCACATTTAGAACCATAAAATAATAGATTCAGGTCATCATCAACATCATTAGGCGACATTTATTTATCTATTTTATCAATAGAAAATATGAAATCATCGAGAAGCTCAATTTTAAGAGGTTCATCATTGGGTAGAGGAGCTTTTGCAAGTTGATCAGCAATGACTTGACCCTTTATGGATTTTTGGCTAATAAATTCTATATCAAACTCAATAAGGAGCATGATCCATTTGGCAGTTCTACTATTGGTATATGTGCAACTCATCATATATCGTAAGGGATTTTATTTATCCGCCACATATGTAATATGATTTAGCATATAGTGTCGTAATTTCTTAGTGGTAAATACTATAGCAAGGCATAATTTTTCAACATAAGGATAGTGGCTCTCATAACCAACAAGTGTGCAACTCAAGTAATAAATGGATTTCTCACGGTTTAGATCATTATTTTGTGCGAGCATTGTCCCTAGGGTAAAATCGATGGTAGATACATACAAAAGAAAGGGAATATCGGGTTTGGGAGGAGTGAGAACCATAGGGGATGCAAGGTATCACTTGATATTATCAAAAGCATCTTGGCATTTAGGCGTCCATTCAAAATTAACTCCCTTTTGTAAAAGGTGATTAAAGGGCTTGCATTTATCAGATAATTGAGCTATAAATCATTGAATGGCTTGGATATTGCCTTGCAAGCTCCTTAATTCTTTAATATTTCTAGGAGGAGGCATATCCATTATTGCTTTAACTTTATTGGGATCCACTCAAATACCTTCTTTGGAAATGATAAAACCTATGATCTTTCCTTAGGTAACACCAAAGACACATTTCTTAGGATTGAGTCTAACATTGTGTTCTAGAAGTTGATTAAAGACTTTTCATAGAACATCAATGTGGTCATATCGATGCTTAGATTTAGCAAGGAGGTCATAGACATAATCATCCATAATATGAAATCGTGAAAAATATAAGGCATGGCTCTTTGGTATATGGCTCCACCATTTTTTTTTTAGTAATACTTCTTATACACATCCACCATGGGGATTGAACCCAGGTCACATCATCGATAATGCGATCAGTAGGATTAACTCAGATTTGGTTATAACTCGAGAAACCATCCATGAGGGACAACATTTCATGTCCGGTTGTAGCATCTACTAGTGTGTCTATATTAGGTAGTGGAAAATCATCTTTGGGACATGCTTTATTAAGATCTCAAAAGTGAGTGCATACGCATATCCCCCCATTGGATTTAGAAATGGGTACCATATTAGAAACCCACTTGAGCTAGTGTATAAATCCCATGTCAAGTAGTTTTTGTAGTTCATATTTTACCATGAGGGCAATGGTAGGATGTAGTTTTCATAATTTTTGTTTAATAGGTGAGAATATAAAATTGTTAAGTGGATTGGTCTGGGAAGACTTAGGGTGAGTGAAAGAATATAAAATTGTTAAGTGGGTTGGCATGAAAGAAAGAATCCTTGACTTGGGTATGCATGAGTGGTGGTGGATGTAGAAAATATGGAATAGGACTATTCTAGAACCCTTGACTTGAGCACAAGCATGTGAGAAAGTAGGTGTATAAAATGTGGAATATTACTAATCTAGAACCCTTGACTTGAGCATAAGCATGTGAGGAGGTAGGTGTAGAAAATATGGAATAGTACTAATCTAAAGCTCTTTACTTGAGCACAAGAATGTGAGGAGGTGGGTGTAGAAAATGTGGAATATGACTAATCTAGAACCCTTGACTTGAGCATAAGCATGTGAGGAGGTAGGTGTAGAAAATGTGGAATATGACTAATATAGAACCCTTGACTTGAGCACAAGCATGTGAGAAGGTAGGTGTAGAAAATGTTGACTGGGTGGTTCTAGAATATAGAATCATTGACGTGAGATTATGTGGATTAGATATTAAAAATGTATTTAGAAAATATTAAATTCATGAACAGTAAATAGTGAACAGTGAACAATGAATAGTGAACAGTGAATCGTGAATAGTGAATAGTGAACAGTGAATAGTGAACAGTGAAATTAAAAAGGAATTAGGGATATTTTAGATGAATTTAAAGATATTGAAGAGACATTAAAAGAATTTGGATAAATTGGATGAGAATTTGGAGACATCAAAACTTGGATATAAAATGTCATATTTTTGGTGTCTACACTAACAATGAATTTGAATATGAGGCTCTTTGCCTAGGCCTTAATAAATCTGAGAGACTTGGAATCAGGAAACTACAAATTTATGGATATTCAAAACTGATTTTCAACCAATTCATAGAAAAATGTGTTAGTAAGCAACACTATCTCAAATATTATCGAAAATAATGTATGGGATCTACTCAAAGCTTTTGAATCTCTAAACATAAAAGCAATTTATAGAGAAAATAATACGTATGCTGAACTATTAGCATTGGTAGGTGTAAATTTCTCTCCCATAAGCAATGCCATTCAAAAATCTAAGACGATAATACTTATATATAGATCCTTTGTGCTAGACAAAGACACTGTTTGGTAGGTATTCAAGATCGATCAATGGATAGTAGATTTTTTGATCCACAAAATGAATTTTTCAAGTGATAGAATGCAAAAAGATGAATATATGATCCAATTGAAAAAATATCACATATTAAAAGGACTAATCACTCTGGAAAGCCTGTTCAACAATAATGATAGTTCAATCGGTCACAAGATGAAGGTTGATAAAAACAGGTATAAAGAAGTTTAGTTGGAATCAAAAAAGTTAATCAAAGTAGAAGTAAACCACACAAATGAAGAGTTGAATCAAATTTAAATACTGTGTAAATAATTCCATGTTATCATAGCGTGGACTTATGGTGACCTTAAGGTCTACTCCAAAGAGACCATACAACATACCATTGAACTCAAAGAAGGTGTAAAACCCTTTAGGCAGAAACAAAGGTTGGTCAATCCAAAAATTGAATCTCTAATGAAGCAAGAATTGTTTAAGGTAATTGAAGCCAAGATTATCTACCACATCAAATATTCTAAATGGGTAGCTAAACTAGTTTCGATCAGGAAAAAGAATGGAGATGTTAGGCTATGCGTAGAATTTCAAAATCTTAATAAATATTTATTGAAGGATCATTACCCTCTTTCAAAAATTAATAGACTCTACATACTATGACAGGAGTGGAGATATTCTCATTATTGGATGGGTTTTTTGGGTACAAACAAGTGTGGGTCAAAGATGAAGACCAATAGAAAACTGCATTCACTACCATGTGGGGAACATTCAATTACCAGAGGATACCTTTTGGCTTATCCAATGCTGGAGCAACCTTTCAAAGGGCAATGGATGTGGCTTTTAAGGAACTCGAAAATACGATCATAGTAATATACTTAGATGATATTACAGTGTTCTCTCATCACAAAGAAGATCGCGTTGAACATCTCAAAAAAAAATTTGAGAAATGTAGAGAGTTTGGTATCTCTTTAAATTTGAAGAAATTTATATTTACTGATGAAGAGGGCATTTTACTTGGACATATAATTTCTAAATCTAGACTGGCTATAGACTCTAACAGAGTGAAAGCATTTTTGGAATTCCCTTTACCTTCAAATAAGAAAGACCTTTAGTTTTTCTTTGGGTATATCAACTTTGTACATAAGTTCATAGCCAATTTTGCACAAATCATTAAACCCATGACATAGCTATTAAATAAATATGGTGAGTTCAAAGGGATGGACTTGCAAAAGAAAGCTTTTGCCAATATAAAGGAAGATATAGCCCAAACACCTATCTTATTAAATCCAGATTACTCGTGAGGTTTCATCTTGTATGTTGTAGGATAACAAGAGAGTTGCGTCACAGTCCTTACTTAGAAGGGGATAGATAATAAAGAGAGGGCCATAGCATTTCTAAGTCAGAATATGCAAGAACATGAGGAAAAATATAACTTCATAGAAAAGCAAGTATATGCAATAATGAAATCGTTAATTTTTTTTAGGTATTTCCTTTCATAGAGCGGGACTACTATATACGTATTTCACCCAAATGCCAAAAAATTCATCATATAGAGAGATATGGATGAGAAAATATTTGGTTGGGTATCAAAGATACAAGAATACGATGTTGAGATTAACCTGATAAAGCTAGTAAGAGGCAAAGAATTATGTCAAGAACTCGCCAAACAAACCTCAATAGAGTATGTAGCTTACCAAGTGTAATAACCAATTCTAGAAGATGATAAATCTTAAAACAAAGACTAAGCCGATGACTTGATCAAATATTTTCAGACTCAAAAATACCCAGTAAGTTTAAATGCTTCATAGTGAAGAAAATATAGGATCTAAACTTTGAAGTATACCTTACTACCTGAAGGACTGTATAAAAAAATTTGGATGATGTATTACTTTGATGCAAAAAATATGATCAGAAGTATAAGACTTTAGAGGAGTTTCATGGAGACCCATCAGGTGGACATTACTCAAGAAGGACTACATCTTTGAAAATAATAATAACCAATTGCTATTGGCCATCTATTTTTTTAGATGTATTCAAAATAACCAAAAATTATGAAGAATGCCAGGTATTTTGGGAGAAATAAAAATGCTTCAATGCCTTTTAAACCTATTTAGGTTGAAGAACCTTTTCAATAATGGGGTTTGGACTAATTGGGGTAATAGATCCTAACTCATATTATGGGCACAAATTAATTTTTACTACCACTAATTACTTCACTAAGTGGGTTGAAGTAGTGCCTGCTAGTAAAATTGATTAGGAAGTTGTGATAGAACTTGTTGAAAGCTTAATAACAAGGTTTAGTATCCCTGAAGAATTGGTCACAAACAATGACACACCCTTCATAGGTGCTAAAATGATTGATTTTTCTAGCAAATATGGGATCTATTTGAAGACTTCTTCAAATTATTATCCCCAAGTAAATGATTTAGCTAAATAAACAAATAAAAATCTACTCCAAATTTTAAAGTGAACTCTGAAAGACAATAAGAGAAGCTAACATTCTTTGATAAACCAAGCATTATGGAATGATAGGATCACAATAAAGAAATCCATCAACACCTCTCATTACTCATTAGTCTATGGTAAGGAAGCTATTCTTTCAATACACATAGAAATACCAGCTTTAAAATTACTCAATAAAACTAGCATGGAAGAAGCAAAATCAATGGAGAATAGGTTGATACAACTTCTACAACTAGAAGAAAAAAAAGAATAATCTTATAATCATTATAAAAAATACATAGGAGACATGAAGAAATGGTTTGATAAAATGGCTACTTTAAAAAATTTTAAAGTAGGAGACTTGTTTTTGAGGTGGAACGAGAACAAGTAAAACTTGGGAACCATAAAAAAATTTATGCTTTCTCGAAAGGACCTTTTGAGATAATTAAAGAAAAAAAATAGAATTCCTTCCAACTAAAAAATGAACAGGGTCAAGCACAACCTATCCCTATAAACAACTTCCACCTGAAGTTGTACTTCAAGTAAGATAAAATTCCTCTCCCACCTATATTATATGTAAATATGCTATTTTTACTAAGTCCCATTTCAAGGAAAATGGCCACGATTTTACAACAATTTGGCATTCGAAGGCCACTTCATGGGAAAATGGTCATTCAGAGGCCACTTCATGAAAAATGGTCATGATTTCACAACATTTTGGCATTCAGAGGTCACTTCATGGAAAATGGTAATAATTTTATGATATTTTGGCATTCAAAGGCTACTTCATGGAAAACAGTCATGATTTCACAATATTTTGGCATTAAAATACCACTTCATGGAAAATGGTCATGATTTTGTGACATTTTGGCATTTAGAGGCCACTTCATAAAAAATGGTCATGATTTCATGATATTTTGGCATTCATAGGTCACTTCATGGAAAATGATCATGATTTTGCAATATTTTGGCATTCAGAGGTCACTTCATAAAAAATGGTTGTGATTTCATGAATTTTTGGTATTCAAAGGCTACTTAATCGAAAATGGTCATGATTTCATGAAATTTTGGTATTTAGCGATCAAAATTAAATAATGACACTTCACTTTTGGTAGGAAAAGCAATTTTTTAAAATTTTAGACACACTATGTTCAAAGTACCATCGTGCAAAGTTATTAGTTCAATAAAAGGGTGGCACAAAGTTATTTTTATGAAGGAGAGGTGACATGAAGTTATTGGCCCAAAGAAGATGTCGATGCATAGTTGGATTTAAGAGGGTGGCACATGAAACAAGACACCTGACAATGTTCAAAATTATTCATAGAATGTGCACCACCAACCGTAATTACTGCATGGTGTCTTAACGCATGCATGCTCATTTATTTACATCATGGAAGCCCTTTTCCTCACACCTTTATTTTCTAAATTTTCCTTGCAAATAATTCCCCTAATTCTCTCAAAAATTTTGATTTTTCTCAAAGCGCTTTGAGTATTGTTGCATTATGAAACCACGATAAGCAACCATGATATGATCTTCTTTAGCTGCTATAGAAATGTGTAAGGTGGGAGGACAAAAAGGTAGTTTATAGATCCTGATACCTTCATAACTAATACAATCATCACCTAGAAAAATCTAGAGAAGATTTGGAAAACTATGGAGGCCAGAGTAGCGAAAGGCATCACCCCATCGACTCCAAGTACTTCTCTTTCCACTATTTACTTTTATGGTATATATGAACTCTTGTCCACCCCTACATTGGTCTAATCAGATCCATGGCAATGTTTTATGGTATTGTTGGTCACGAATCCGCCACGAGGAAAGGATTTTTACAATTGCGCCCTAGACCCGGCCAACATTGAAAGGCTGGAAGCAAGAAATGGCTCCCAGACCAATCTCCAGAGTGGGTTGGTTCCCTTTACTACTCTAAAAATGGGTTTAAGATAGGGTTCTTTGGAAAGAGATTTAAAAGGTTGCGAGAAAGAAATGGGAAATATGGCCACGAGGCCGAAGTGATGGGATCGAGAAAAACAACGGCGAGGAAACTACAAACGCAACAACGACAAGTAACATAAGAAATCAGCTTCATCCTCGCACAATCACATGCCGCAAATCCCTCCAAACCCACATTCCGGGAATTGTACCACGACCGCAGTATTTAAATCCGGTATGCAGAATTTAAATGTAATAGCAATGCGGGAGTACGAATGCTATTAGAAATGCGAGAAAACGAGAAAGCAAATTCATCCATGCGACGCTTGAAAAATTAGAAGTCGATCCTTGTATTCCCGCAGATACAATTCCAGTTTCTAGCAGCAAGTTTTTCCAACCTTTGCAAATGAAAATTACATTGGTTTTTATAGAGGTCCGTCCTCTTTGCAGCATTAAATAATTAAAACCAACTTCCTCGTGATCTACAATCATGCGAAGGAAACGAGGAAGATGATCCCCTTAATCGCAGTCTCGAAGAAATAAAAATTAAATTCCATGAAACGCTTGCGGCCCTTCATTAAATTCGATTCTTTGAATATGTGCATGAAAAACCGTTGAATTAATCCACGAACCGCAGATTTGAACCAATAAATCCTTTAATTTTGGTGACCTGGGCGCTTCTTCGACTTTAACCGCCTCGGAAATCCGCAAAATATTTAATTCGGGTTAGTATTAAATCATCGAAAATCGAAAAAACCCTTTCGGCCGTTCATATTGCACTTGGCGGGAAAATAGCTGTTACAGGTCGCGAAAATGCGACGGGTCGCGAAATCGCGACGGGTCGCGAAATCGCGACGTCTTATAATGCCGTATGCTTTGACCACCGTTGACCCGCGAAAATGGCACATGTAGCGATTTCGCTACGTCTCCGGCTTCCTCTTCGCCATCGCAAGCTTGCTCCGCGAAATCGGAACATGTAGCGATTTCGCTACATGTTTCGTCGTTAGCTCCTCCCTGCGCTCTGCCCCGCGAAAACGGAACATGTAGCGATTTCGCTACATGTTTCCGTCTCTCCGCATCAATCGCCATTTTCGGTCGCGATTCGCTGACATGTCAGCGACGCGCTGCAAGTTTGCACCTTTTTGCCTTCGACGCTCCCCGGGTCGCGATTCGCTGACATGTCAGCGAATCGCTACATGTTTTCAACTTAATGCTTTTTCGGCCCGCCGACCCGCGATTTCGGAACACGTCGCGATATCGCGACGGTTCCACCAACTACTGCGTTGACTGCGTTGACCGCGATTACGCAACATGTCAGCGCGTCGCTGCAATTTTCAGACTTAGTCATTTTTTGCTCATTTTTTCTCCTTTTTTCGCCCAAGCTGCATCAATCAAAGGTCAGATCCCCAACAATACATCAATGCATTCATCAATGAGAATCAATGTGGCAAAAATGCCAACATTCTTGGCGGCTCGCGGGGTATACAGCTCGCTGTATGCAAGAATCCGGGCCTTAGTCCATTGGGCACGAGTCATATTGGAGCGTAAACAAGGCTGCACAAAACATGTCGTCTTGCCAAACTTCTTTCTGGAAAACTAGAAGCGGAAGAACGCATAGAAGCGGTTATAAAGCGAAGACTAATGGAATGTGATGGTGGAGTGAGCTCTTGCGGTTGCGCAAGCGGTGACTGCAATGGAATGATGAAATGAAAATGAACGAAGTTATGGAGTGGGAATGGAACTAGGAAAGCTGTGAAATGAAATGAACTAGGCTGCAAAATAAATGCATAAAAGACTGAACTTAGAGGAAAGGGATAAGAAGGAACGGGGAAAAACGAGAAAAGGGAAAAGAAACAACAGTTGTGGCTTATTTTGTTTTAATGCAGAAGGAAAAGAAGTAAGAAGATGAAGAAAGGAAAGAGAGGAAACGGGGAAGGGAAAAGAAGAAAGTGCTAGAAAGCCACCAAACTGTTGGGAGGAGAAAAACAAAGGAAAAAACAAGCATCTACGGCTCGCAGGCAACAAGAGCCGAGATGAACAAATAAAAACAATACCAGTTTTTTTTTTTTTTTCTTCTTTTTCTATTTTTTTTTGTTTTTTTTCAAAATACTATATACAATAATGCACGACATGATTGGCATGTCGCCACCAGACATCCAATCTCAGAATGTTATCCGGTAAATCTGCAATGTCCCGACCAGATCTGATCATACTTAAGTCGGTCCTTGAAATTGGGCTGGCTCCTTCCCGAAGTTCTCCATGGTGCTGATAGGATGCAATTCAGCAGATTATCCTTCTTACTAGTACCCACATGGAAGACTTCTTCGAGTCTTGGATGTAGTGGTGGAACCAACACCACCACTTTGCAGACTTTCTTGGTTGTGGGTTGAGTACGAGCTCCTCTAACTCCTTGATGTGATCACGGGGCTCTTCAAGTGAGAACTCGGATTACGGGATCTCCTCGGGTTACGGAATTTGAACTTGTTCTTCTACTTGGCCCATCTCTTGATGAAAGCGCAAGCAACCATATTGTTCATTCCTTGGAAAAGTGCTTGCATGTTCCAATCCTTGCCTTTGGACGAGATCTATCCCTTGAACTCCACATGACTGCATCTCAGGGATCTGGCATGAATAAGGGATCTGGCATGAATGTGCAGGGTAAACGGGAGCAGCAACCACCAGAGAAGGTAATGGAGTTTCTCCCCACGGTAACTTTCCTGATAAGAGCAACAACTGTTCTGCTCGCACTGCTTCCTCAAAGATTTGTGGGAAGCGTTGTTCACCTGACTGCAGCAAAAAGAGACCTATGTCAGAGTTCAAAGCTCGAACATAAAAGAGGTGGGCTTGGGTGGGTGATGGACGGATCTTCTCTGGAATTCTCTGCCAGCTTCTCAAGAATCGGACATTGAAGTCCGTGATGCTCTCTTGAGGTGCTCTCTTGATGTACATGAAAAATTGGTAGAGATCCAAAGAAGCGTAGAAAGGATCTTCATCAAATCTTTTGATCGGTGCTCCCGCTAGATCATCCCATGAGCTGATGCTTTGACGTTTGAGCAGTCTGTACCATTGCAATGCTCTTCCTTCCAAAGACTGAACCAGAAGTCGGATCATGACATCTTCGTGTTCTATGACATGGATCATGGACAGAATAGCAATATCTTCAACATGTGTCAGAGCCATGCCTTCGGTACCATCATATTTTGCCAGATTTTTCAGGGCACCTTCGGGAATTTCATGCCGAACTTGCAGATTCAGAGGGCCAGGATCATCCCATCTAGAAAAAACCCTCGCCTTTGTGGCAGTGGTCTGCGGAATCACGGCCATCGCCATTAAGTCAGAGTCGCCAGAAAAAACATTCTTTGAAATTTTTTTTTTTTTTTTTTTTTTAAACAAAAACAGGCGTCCACGAACAGATCTTCAACTCAGCAAAGTCGCCAGATGAACTTAAAAATCTCCGCTGTGAGGCCAAGACAGCTCATCAAATCTTGAGACCTCCGGGTGTTAAAACGTGCCAAAGCTGTTGGCACCGGTGGGGTTATCACTTTGGAAAATTATGCGTATCCCACCGATTATGAATTCTTGGAGACGAAACAGATCTGTCCCACCGGTCGTGCCAAAAACTGTTGGTCACGAATCTGCCACGAGGAAAGGATTTTTACAATTGCGCCCTAGACCCGGCCAACATTGAAAGGCTGGAAGCAAGAAATGGCTCCCAGACCAATCTCCAGAGTGGGCTGGTTCCCTTTACTACTCTAAAAATGGGTTTAAGATAGGGTTCTCTGGAAAGAGATTTAAAAGGTTGCAAAAAGAAATGGGAAATATGGCCACGGGCCGAAGTGATGGGATCGAGAAAAACAACGGCGAGGAAACTACAAACGCAACAACGACAAGTAACATAAGAAATCAGCTTCATCCTCGCACAATCACATGCCGCAAATCCCTCCAAACCCACATTCCGGGAATTGTACCACGACCGCGAGTATTTAAATCCGGTATGCAGAATTTAAATGTAATAGCAATGCGGGAGTACGAATGCTATTAGAAATGCGAGAAAACAGAAAGCAAATTCATCCATGCGACGCTTGAAAAATTAGAAGTCGATCCTTGTATTCCCGCAGATACAATTCCAGTTTCTAGCAGCAAGTTTTTCCAACCTTTGCAAATGAAAATTACATTGGTTTTTATAGAGGTCCGTCCTCTTTGCAGCATTAAATAATTAAAACCAACTTCCTCGTGATCTACAATCATGCGAAGGAAACGAGGAAGATGATCCCCTTAATCGCAGTCTCGAAGAAATAAAAATTAAATTCCATGAAACGCTTGCGGCCCTTCATTAAATTCGATTCTTTGAATATGTGCATGAAAAACCGTTGAATTAATCCACGAACCGCAGCTTTGAACCAATAAATCTTTTAATTTTGGTGGCCTGGGCGCTTTTCGTCCTTAACCGCATCGGAAATCCGCAAAATATTTAATTCGGGTTAGCATTAAATCATCGAAAATCGAAAAAAACCCTTTCGGCCGTTCATATTGCACTTGGCGGGAAAACTGCGCAGGTCGCGAAAATGCGACGGGTCGCGAAATCGCGACGGGTCGCGAAATCGCGACGTCTTATAATGCCGTATGCTTTGACCACCGTTGACCCGCGAAAATGGCACATGTAGCGATTTCGCTACGTCTCCGGCTTCCTCTTCGCCATCGCAAGCTTGCTCCGCGAAATCGGAACATGTAGCGATTTCGCTACATGTTTCCGTCGTTAGCTCCTCCCTGCGCTCTGCCCCGCGAAAACGGAACATGTAGCGATTTCGCTACATGTTCCTTCTCTCCGCATCAATCGCCATTTTCGGTCGCGATTCGCTGACATGTCAGCGACGCGCTGCAAGTTTGCACCTTTTTGCCTTCGACGCTCCCCGGGTCGCGATTCGCTGACATGTCAGCGAATCGCTGCATGTTTTCAGACTTAGTGCTTTTTCTGCCCGCCGACCCGCGATTTCGGAACACGTCGCGATATCGCGACAGTTCCGCCAACCTGCCTGCGTTGACTGCGTTGACCGCGATTCTGCAACATGTCAGCGCGTCGCTGCAGTTTTCAGACTTAGTCATTTTTTGCTCATTTTTTCTCCTTTTTTCGCCCAAGTTGCATCAATCAAAGGTCAGATCCCCAACAATACATCAATGCATTCATCAATGAGAATCAATGTGGCAAAAATGCCAACAGGTATAAAGCATAGGATAATTAGGAATTCTAGGGGTGAAGTCATTTTTACCCTCGATCTTGATACAATCAGGACTGTATTCAGTACAAGAAGAAAGCCCACTATAAATCCCATACCACTTGACCCATTTGTGTAGGCCTAATATTATACCCCCACCCTTAATATTAATTTATTTCTATAATTGCATTTGTTAGAACTCCCTCCTAATGGAGCTCTTCTAGAAATACCCATTCCTTTGTCAAAATTTAAAAGTAAATATTTGTTCTCCATGTTAGCTATGGTGGTGGGATTAGAATCAGATGCACAAGTGTATGGGTGGTAGATTGCAGTAGCACAATGTATTTAAAACCCTAAGTTCTATGACATGGACATCATAAATAAGAACACAATGCCAATTTAATTTGATTTACCAACATATCTATCTCAGTAAATACATGTAGGCTTATCTAGAATATAGAGGGGTTATTAGGAAGCTTTTAGGTTTTCTTCTTATCTGGTATGGATTTTCTTCTTCTTTCAATTGAAAAAACTCCCCTTCATTCCTACAATCTAGAAAGATAAATAAGGAAAACCTTTACTTGTATATGAATGGATAATGGTGCTCTCAAAGGCTGAATCATACTATTTTTTTAATATGGAATTCCTAGGCCTTGCTTTACAAATTATGTATGGTGATATACGTAGACTTCCCCAGAAAGTACAAGATACTTTACAACATCCTCATGTAGAAGAAGGGGATTGGTTCATTTTAACACAAGGAGTAGTCATCATACTATACGGTTTCATGGGAAAACATTTCTTACTCATGTATTATGTTACTAAATGATTATTTGCCTTAGAGTATGTAAGGCAGACCGAATACATCAACAACAAGTGTGGCACAGGGATTGGTAATACTGGTACATGCCTGTATCCCAAAAATTCTTGCACTCCTTTCCTCAATTCTGATGTATCCGTGCCTTAGAGGGGAATGGGAGAATGAGTTGTCTACACCTCAAAAGAGAGGTACTTACTTGCACCTTCTATATATGGTGATTTTTTTACGAATGGGTTATGGATTTGCCAGGAAACATTTTTGGTTGTTTTCGAGCCTAGGTTTCGGGATTTGTTTTAATGGTTTCTTTTTATTCAAATCACACGTACCTAAGTTTGGCCAATATGCAAATTAAACTAAGCTACATGCACTTTTAACTTCAAATGTAAACAAAAGAATACAAAAAATAGAATGTATAAATTGATGCAATGCCTATGAAGATATTTTAAACCTTACCTGTATCCGGATGTCTGATGTAGATTCTAAAATTTGTAAGTAGTCTAGTTTTGTATAATGCAAGGCAATATCGTATTATGATTTCACTAGATCATATTACGATCAGTGATATTGTTTTCCAATCATAGACAAATAAATCTGATTTTGATAGAAGATAATAAATTCATATATAGAAGGTAAAGAACATAAATTTATGATCCTATTTATCTTTGCAAATGTGATTATGATCTATTAATCACTACTGAACAGTGACAATAATAGGAATTGATAAACAAATGCATATAATTATCTAAAACATGCAATTACATGAGATTTTAGGTGAACTCCAAGAATGCAGATGATTTAATCTAATATGTCCTATGATAAAAATGTTAAATGAAATATAAATCAAAAGAAAAAAGGTCATAATACACAAACCAAAACTCAAAGTTACCCCCAAGAAAATTTTATACGATATCATAGCGTTCTAGGTGAGATCGTATCCTGAAATTACACATTCATACTACGATCGCACTATCATATCCTATGATCTGTGATGAAATCCTCCAATCCTGCAAGCAAATGATGAAATAATGAGCGCTAGAATGCAGAATTAAATTAATTTTTCCTAAGTGTAGAGAGCTAGGAGAATTTACGGATGGAGGGGTCTGGTTAAATAGACAAGGAGTGTATAGAATAGGGGGGAGGTTGGATTGTTGCAACTTATTCCAAGATGGGTGAAACTGAACAGATCCGATCTCGCAAAAACCATTTTGAACAACTTTTGTCATTTTACATTTTAAATTTTATGTTTTCAAGCAATATCGTATTATGATCGATGATATCATATAGTGATCGCAATGATCGTAATACTGAGATCATAATACGATTTCAAATAACGTACTATGATTTTGCTAATCGTAGTACGATCTTGTCAAAGCAGCACAAATTTCGAGGTGATAAATGTAAACATAATATTTTTCCAATATTTTTGTGTTTTTATGCAAATGGATCAAATTTAAGGTGCTACATTTTACCCCCTCTTTAGCGTAATTTCAAAAGAAATTATATTAAAGAAAAGTGTGACACGTTTTACGAAAAAACAAAATTTTATTGCAATTTTCATTGATGAATTTAATTTTTAATGCAAGTTGTTTTGAAATATGATGTTTATGGTACCCCCTTCAATTTTTTACATGAAATTTGGATAAAATACTCAAAAATTAGGATTAAAATGAATAAATAAGAAAAATAACATGAAAAGTAATTCATTTCCTTTTTACCTTTTTACCTTTTCAGAGCTCTAGAGAAAAACATGGCAAGAGCATCACATCGCGCTAATTTGGTCCAAACAAGAGATGGAGCACTCCTGCTATGCATTTTCTTTTCCTGTAACTTAGATTTTTGGATGTTTTTGTTAAATTTTTATTAAATTTAGATTTTTATGGCATGTCTGTCATCGCGTAGCCCTAATTGCAAAATCATAATGATTTCGCAATATCGTATGGTATGATATTGGGAAAATCAATACAATTTCATCAATATCGTATCGATATGAGTTATATCGTATGATACAATATCATAGAATCTATACGATATCATAAAATCGGTATGATATCATCTATTTTGATACGATTCTACACTATGTTTATCCAATTTTGTATTTTTTTTTCAATCACTAATTTTTGATTTTATGTTTTTATTATTTTTGAAAAATGGTTGAGTTAAAGAATAGGGAGTGGAGGCATGCTACCTTACAAGCATACTTAGATGCTCTCGTTGATGATGATCAGGCTACTCTAGAGGTGGTAGGTCTCTCACATATGGAAAAAATGCCACATATTGGCACAAAAATGCGACTGCTAATAGCGTTAGCAGAGAGATGGTATCCAAAGTCCTCTTGCTTTTGGGTACCTACAAGGGAGATGGATCCTACCTTAGAGGATTTCTAGAGTATTCTGAGGTTACCACTATGGGGTGCTCAGTTTTTCGCATTTGGAAACCAAGGCTAGGCTATGCATCGATTTATGAGATATTTGAGCTTCCTATTGAGGAAGGAAGGAGTTCCACTAGAGAGACTCATCAGGGCAGAGGGAGTCTCTCAAGTGATAGTGTTGTTGAGTGTTGTTGTGAGTGAATTGATTTTGTGCCATCCTAGTGGGATGCAGTTACCCTAGATATTAGCAGAGGTCATCTACGATATGAGAGACCAGAGGCTCCACTTTTCTTGGGGTTCCTTCCTCCCATGTAGATTGTATAGATTTCTACATAAAGTAGTATACAATGGGAGAAAGAGCCTCATTTTGACATTATTTCTATAGGTGTGGTGCTGGGAGCACATAGCTATCCAGTGACCTACAAGGCTTCTTCTGGTTAGGGTGATAGATGACCAGCATGGAGTGGCTAATGAAAGACCTAGGGTATTTTATTGGCCTCTACAGGGACAACGCGAGAGATGATATAGCCTCAAAATTATGGATACATTACATGGAGGCCATGGAGAGGGCTTCCAATATGGTAGGAGGATGCTTTTGATCTAGCTCACATTAGGTGGACAATTTGGCTATGGATGCATGAGGGGAAGGTAGAGTTACACCATTTTGATTAGGTGCAATGATAGTTTGGGCTCTGATAGTATATTGCTAAATATAGTAATTTCACTTTTGCCAGGTCTACTTGGGATCCTACCACTCTTAGTGGGGCTCCCAACTTGGCAAATTTTTTGGATCCAGAACCTAATGATGCTCCAGTAGAGACAGTGGCTAGGTATGATTCTGGGTTTACTGATTGATAACGATAGTGGTATGCCAGTCTCCATCCTACTCATTTGACACCATGGATGAATGCAGTGTTGCAAGTGGCTGATCAAGTTTTTAGATAGCATTGCACAACTAGTCAACAGGAGCAGTCGATTACCTAGACATATTTGAGGAGACCAGGTCCTCGTACTCGGGGTGAACACATATCTCAAAGACAAAGATCCACCAGGGGATATAGGATAAGATAGAATTACCCCAGGAGGAGAGGAGAGCATCCACTCACCAGAAGGAGAGACCATACTTGCATTGGAAGGGCAAGAGGATTTTAGAGGAGGGGCAAAGCAGTGATATGGCTACTCAACAGGCAGAGGTATCAAGGCTACAGGGGGATAATGTGACCCATAAGACTACGATAGAGTCTCTAGATGGAGAGCTAGCATAGGCTAGAGCTGAATATGTGGGTATGTGCAACAGGATTTAGACTCTAGAGGGAGAGCTGGTAGAGACTCAGGCTTAGGTGGGTCAGGGAGCTAGGGCTATGACATCGACTCAAATAGGTCTATCTGAGTGGAGTCGAGTAGGGTATGAACTAATACGAGAAGTGCAACATATGACTTTCTATCAGACTCTATATTTCATATTATTACCTACAGATCAGAGAGATCCTCTCCCTGTAGATATTGCAGAGTTGATTCAAGTTGGGTCATCCCGCTCATCATCCAAGATGACTTCCTCTAGGACTTCTATGAAGACACAGGATATGCCACCACCACCTCCACCCACTAGTATATATGATGAGTCACAAAGTTCTAGGGCTTCTAGGGAGTGAGCCTATATATTTGTATAGTTGTATGATATATCTGACTGAGTATGTCGATTTTGAGGATTATAGAATATCGGTCTAACTTTATTTTTGTATATGGATTTTTGAGATATATATATATATATATATATATATATTGTCTCTTATGTGACTTCATGTGTTTTGTTTGATTAATGTTGCATTTTAATTTTTGGATGATGAGATGTTATTAATCATGCTTTGAAAATGATAAATGGATTTATTAAAAATGATTTAATTTTGAAAATGTGTTTTTGAAAAAGGTGTTTTGGAATAATGATAAATTTTGATATATTTTAGCAATAAACCTCAAAGGATGTTGTGTTGTTATGTGATTGTTGGTGGAGTTCAAAGCTTGCTAAGTCACGAAGCTTATCCTGTTTTATGAGGAATGTTTTTGATATTGCTAAAATGGTTGTATGCTTAAGAATAATCTTAAGGATTTTGTAATGAAAAGAATATGTGTGATGTTTGTTTGAGAACAATGTATTTGATAAATTTTTGTGAAATATATTGATAGAAGCATGAAAAATTTGGTGGATGATTTTCGCTAGGCATAAAATTCCTAAGTGTGAAATTTGAAGAAAATAGTTACTTAGGAATTATACCATCATTGCGAAAATCAAAATGAAATGCAATATGACATAAATTTTGTGTGTTTTGTTTAAAATGCAAAATTAGTGTTGGATAGATCATTATGTCACATATTCAAAATATTTTTATAATAGTTTTATGAAATCATTGTTGGGCATGAAAAATTAGAAAGATGACTTGAGCTAGAAATAAAATTTCTAAGTGTGAAATTTAAAGAGAAATAATTACTTAGGAACTATACCATCATCGTGAAAATCAAAATGAAATGCAGGATGATATAAATTTTGATTTTGTAATAGATATAGTTGAAATAAATTAAAATAATTTGTAGAAATTAGTGCAAAGAATTGAAATTGATTATCTAACAAAATCCCAAAGAAATATTTTGACTTATTTCTAAGACAAATTCAAATTTATCTAGAACCAGTGTGTGAAAAGTGAGTTTGTTATTTGTTTTTATTGTCATAATGATACAAGATATCTCAAGTAACAAATGTGTGTGCTTTGTAAGGTTAATTTACCAATTTTGAGTACGTTAATGATAAAGAAAAATTTCAATGAACCAATATGTGTGCGAGTGAAATGTTCATTTGACCATGATTTTGTGCATGCTTTAGTACTGAACTACTATGTAAATTAAACTACCAAAAGCTAGCTAATCCAAATGTGGACATTGGTCTGTAAAAAATAAAAATTACTAATGTGATAGACATATCGCCATGTGAGAAAGAATTACCCAATTTCAAGCAAATTGGGCACAAATCACCTGTTATGGGGTTTACCTCATGGTTTTTGAATAACTGAGAAAATCCAGGGATTCAAGTTCAATACCCCCTTATTTTCTTCACATTTATAGGGTAAGGATTTATTGTCCTTTTCTGAACAAGGGGATTTTATTGCTTTGGAATATTTTTCTTGTTTTTCTCTTTTTCTTTTCTTTCTTTTTCTTTTTATTTCTTTTCGTTTTCTTTCTTTTATTTTTCTTTTCTTATTTTGGGATGCTTTCTCAGATTAAGCGTAGATCAAGGGATTTTATTCAGGTAGGGAGGAGCTTGTCCTTTTTCCAATTTCTCAGTATTCTAGACCATGCACATGATAGGATAACAAGGAAACTTTTTCACTTAAGGTATTAGGATTTACTAAGTAGTATCACTTTATCAAATTTGCAACAAAACATTTTAATATATAAAAATATTTTCTTGGTTCAAGAAGTAAAAAAATCATTCACAATACTCAAAATTATTTAATGAAGTAATAGTGTTCTTTGGTATGAGAGAGATTTATAATCAAAATAACAAAATCCAAAACTTATTAAATATGTGAATTTTAGTGCATGGTTCAAGATAAAATTTGAATTAATATGGAGTAAATGAAAATATAACTTGCAATCTTAGTAGATAATAGATGCAGAGATAATGGTCTAGTAATGCTTTTGAAATATTTTTGTAGATTTTAGATTTTTTTAATTTTTTCGGTTATTTTTTAGGGTATATTGAAATACATAAGAAAAACTATTTACAACTATGTACAATAATAAGACTTTTGGCTTTATGCATAATATCTTTTCAAATGCATAATATTCATGGGTTCCTTGAGATATTTTCCATCCAAGGTAGCCAATATGTATGCACCTGATCCCAATTTGGCAGTGATGATAAATGGTCCAAGCCAATTAGGCTGGAATTTTTATTTAAGGTCTTTTCTTGCGTTAGTATTTTTTTCTATTTTCTTTTAGGACTAAATATCCAATTTCAAAGGATATATTATGAACTTTCTTTGCATATGATATTTTAAGTTTGTCTTGGTAGGCACAAAGATGCTCTGAATCTTGGATGTGCTTTTCGTCTAGAATTTCCAACTAAGTATGCCAGCACGATATTCATCTCCTAATTCGGCATAATGAAGTAGAAGAGCTAAAGAAGGAACTTCTAACTCAAATGGAAAAATTGCTTCAGCACCATAGACCAAGATAAAATGTGAAACGCCTAACGGAGTACGAACACTAGTTCGATAAGACCACAAGGCATGATATAATTGTATATGCCAGTCACGACCCATTTTATTAACTAATATTTTTAGGATTTTGATCAATATTTTATTAGATGCTTCAGCTTGGCTGTTTCCATGTGGATAGTAAGGAGTAGACCATCTATGTTGAATTTTATATTTTTGACATAATTTTTTAACATATTTGTTCTTAAAACATGTACCATTGTCTGAAATGAGATTAGATGGAATTCCAAATCTGCAAATGATTTGATTGAAAATAAATTTAGAAACTTGAACTCCTGTGCAAGAAGCTAAAGGCATAGCTTCAACCCACTTTGTAAAATATTTTTTTGTAGTTATTATAAATTTATGACCATCAGATGAGACAATATTGAATTTACCAATAATGTCTAAACCCCATTTAGATAAGGGCCAAGGAGATGCTATGGTTTGGATTTTTTGAGCAGGAGCATGGATAAGGCCAACATGTCTTTGACACTTTTCACAATGACATACATAATCATTAGCATAATTTTCCATGGAAGGCTAAAAATAGCCCATTCTAAGGATATTTTTAGCAATGGCACTTCCACTAAAATGTACTACATAGGATCCATCATGGGCTTAACTTAAGGCTTTCTTAGATTCTTCTAGGTTTAGACATCTTAATAGGATACCTTCAAAGGATCTTCTATATAGGGTATTACCAAAAATTATGAAGTGAACAACTCACTTACGTAGCAGCCTACATTGGTTTCTATCTAATCCTTCAGGTAAAGTCCCATTCTGCAAAAAGTTAAAGATATATATGTACCAAGGTTCTGGGGTGATCTCATTAATAAAAAATACATCCAATGGCTCTAAGAAGGATTTATATGAAGTGGGTTATTGGATTTTGTGGATAATTATAGTAGCATATGCATAATACAAATCCAAAGGCAACAAGGAAGCAATTGCAGCCATAGCATCGACAACACGATTTCTAGTTCTAGGAATGGCTTCTAAAGTCACCTTTTCAAACAATGAAATAAGCTTAAGCACATACTATCTATAAGGACAAATTTTCTCATCTCATGTTTGATAAAATTCATTTATTTGATTTATCACGAGTTTAGAATCTCCAAAAACTAATAAAATTTTAATCTTTAAAGCTAAAGCAGCTCGTAATCCAAATATTAGAGCCTCATATTCTACAGTGTTATTAGTACAAGCAAACTATAATTTAAAATATAAAGGTATTAGGTGATTTTGAGGATATATTAATATAATACCTACACCTACACCACTCCTACATCGATCTCTATCGAATAACAATGTCCAAGTTTCAGAATGATCTTCTTCTAAATAAAGGCACTCATCTGGAAATTCAATATTCATGGGGTGAGTAGACTCTAAAGGTGCAGCAACTAACTGATCTGCTATAACTTGGCCTTTTATGGATTTTTGGCTGATAAATGCGAGTTCAAACTCACTAAGAGTAAGAACCCACTTAGTTGTACGTCCTGATAAGTATGGTTTACTCATCAAGTACATCAATGGATCAGATTTAGCAATGACCTATGTTTTCTGACTAAGCATATAATGACGCAATTTTTGCATAGAAAATACAACTGATAAAAAATGTTTTTCTAATGTATTACATCTTGTTTCATAACTTATTAAAGTTCTACTTATGTAGTATGTGGCTCGTTCTTTATTTTGATCATCAATTTGAGCCAACATAGCCCCAAGTGCAAGTTTCGAAGCAGAAATATATAAAATGAAAGGACAATCTGGTCTAGGTGGAACAAGCACTGGAGGGTTGAGAAGATAATTTTTAATGCTATCAAAATCTTCTTAAAATTCCTTATCCCATTGAAAATAAATATTTTTCTTGAGTAATTTAAGAAAAGGTTATGTTCTATCTGCCAATTTATCAATGAAGTGACAAATAGCTTATAATTTTCCTTGTAAGCTTCTTAATTTTTATATGTTTTTAGGAGGTTTCATATCACATATTTCCTTAATATTTAAAGGATCTATCTTGATGCCTTGCATAGAAACCATAAATCCTAATAATTTTCCATATTTTACTCCAAATACACATTTTTCTAGGTTTAAACGTATTAGTATTCTCTTAATCTGTCAAACAGTTTTCTTAAATCATTAATGTGATCATCTTCTTTAATTGAGTGAGCTATAATATCATCCACATAATCATGCAAAATATCATACATCATATCATGAAAAATATATGTCATAGCTCTTTGATATGTTGCACCAACATTATTTAAACCGAAGGGCATAACTTTCCAACAAAAAGTCCCCCAAGGTGTAATAAAATTTGTTTTAGCTTGGTCTTCAGGAGCTATTCTAATTTTGTTTTATCCTGAAAACCATCCATAAGGGACAACATCCCACTCTTAGATGTAAAATCTATGATTTGATCCATATTAAGGAGAGGAAAGTCATATTTAGGGCATGCAGTATTAATATCTCTAAAATTTGTACAGACCCTAATTTTAGTAGCTTCTTTCTTAGTTACTAGAACAAAATTTGATATCCACTCAGCATAGTCAATATCTTGTATAAAATTTACATTCAAAAGCTTTTCTAATTCAATTTTAACTAGTAGTGCTACTTTAGGATGCATTTTTCTAAGTTTTTGCTTTACACGTTTAGAATCAGGGCACACTACTAGATGGTGCACAACTACATAATGATATAGGCCTGGCATATCTATGTATGTCCAAGCAAAGACATCATGATATTTGATAAGAAATTCAATATATAGCTTTTTTTTCTTCACTTAACTCAGATCCAATTTTGACCATGCGAGGATTCTCTTTTGTTCCAATATTGATTTTTATGAATTTTTCTACAATAATATTCAGCTCTCTTTCAAATTTGGGAGGTGTGGGTGATACCCCCATTTCTTATAATTATTTGAACGTGCATTTATCTAAATATTATTGCAGAGTAGTAGTTTCTATGTGAGCTACACATGGCATTGATCCATCAAAGAAAACATTATTTCTTACAACTTCATCAAGAGATATATCATGACAAATATCTCCCTCTAAACATTCATCCAAAGAAGCAATCATTTCTAGATAAACCATAGTCAACATATTACAAGTATGTATCATTTTAAAAAGTTCTTTTTGTTCTATATACTCTTGATATGTTATAATATGATCATCATATTTATATGGGAATGGTTCTATTTTTGTAGGAATATAACCAAGACCACATCGGTCAGGCCACTCTTCGACCTCCAAGGGTTCTTTTATTCCATTTCCATGAGGTCCTAAATCTTTACCTCTATAACCCATATTACACGTCATTGATTTTGATTTTACATATCCATTAGAGAAATAACATTTAGCAAATCCTTGTAATCTGCATAACTAAAAAATTTCCCCAATCATATCCTACATACACAAATTCACAAATTCCAATATGACAAATGCTCTCTTTCTTTGGTAAGCCTAATATTCAGGGAGATGGTCATAACTTAGATAGTACCAAAGAATCTTGAGTAGTTGTACGACCATAAAGGCATGCACCCGATATTGTAATTGCGTAAAATGAAATTAAAAAGTGATATTCAAACACAAATTGACAAAGACTAAACAATTAATTAAAATGCATCTTTATTCATCTTCGAATCAATTCATGTTTTACAAATGAATCCCTCTTAGGGATACCCTTTTTGATACGCAATTACAGTGTTACAATCCTCTCAAGGATAAAATGCACTTTTCAAGCCTTTAAGGTGACACAAACTGCTCTAGGGTGGATTTGACCCTCTTCTTCATGTTGAGGAAGGAATTGGATGATTGCATATCCTTCTAACCTGCTTTCCTATGATCAAGAAACAACACAAAAGCATCAAATAAATAGGAAACCTATTATGATGAGGCCCTTTGAGGAAAATATGCATAAAGATGCCATAACAACTATGAAATCAAGAAAATGAGTAAAAAAAATTAAAATTATGCAATATTTATAAATATTGTTATTAATTTGAGAGCAAGAAGTACAATTATCTATCTACTGGATCAATTGCATGAAATTAAGCATGTTAGCATGAAAAGAAACCATTAATGTCCTACTTGATATAGTGAAAACAAGATTTATTAAACCTTGAATATATCGGTAAGATTGTATCTAAACATGAATTAACCCACTAAAATGACTAATATAACCTAATTAAGTATAATGGAAAGAAAACAATAAGGAGATCTATCACCTGTTGCAAACCACATCTTGGATGAGAGGTCTACATTGTAAATCATGACTATCAGCCGTGACGAGCAACAAAGTAACTTTACCCTCCAAATTCTAAGATTGTGGTCTTGATCCTCCTTATCAAATTGATGATCAAGGGTTGCCTTAGTGTCCTATGATAGGTTTGGTGGTTGAATTGCTCAGTTGGGCCTCTATTTGCCTGAATTTACGTTTCTTGGCATTCTAGATCCTTAGGGCATCCATGACACAATTTGACATGATGTGTGATGAATTTGCAAGTGGATAGCAATCAAAATCCCTTTCAATGCACTCAAGTAAATCCATAATTCGACAGGGCTTCGCTGCTCTAATCTCCAATGCTTGCTTCATATATTTTGATAACACTTCCTTATCAAAAAGCCCTATATGCTCTGTATGTTTTACCCTATTTTGGAATGGGTACTTATAGGACTACCCAAGGTTTAGGGGTGGCTTCATGGAGAAGCCAAGATCAAGAAGAGGTGGTTGGGAAAGTTGGATTGGAATCTTATGGAATCTTTTGTCCTTCAACTACCTTCTAGAACAAGTGGTCGTTTGATGGCGGAACGGGAAATCACACGTTCACACTCATGCAATTTTCCAAATTTTTCTTCTATTAAATCTGGAAAATACATACAAATAGCCCGTAGGCTTTACAATGACCAGCGCTCGGCTTGGTCTTCTCACTTCCACACTCTGCGTGCAATCTTCGATCCACCACCCCCGGATCTATTACAAACACCGAGTTTTTATCGAGGTCTCGACCCTCTAGGCCATTAATGACCCACCTGCATGAAAACATTAAACAAAACCTGCAAAATTGGCTTCCCCCGCCGAGTCTTCAATTTTCCTTCCGTAATTGGCCAACTCCCTGATCCACCATGAAAGCACGCATTTAATAGGCCCTTGACCTACAACCGTTGTTTTGTCAGACTGTCCACCTATGACTGTTGCCTCTTTTTTCGTGCACATGCGTGGCCGTCCACGTGTCCATTTTTGATTTGCTTTCTTCTAGGCTGCGATATCGTGACAAAAACTTTGCCTTGTCTTAATCTCCAACTGTTGTCGTGATATCATGACGTCGTTATATCACGACAAAATTGCCGCCTCGCCTTAGTTCTACTTTTATGTCACGACATCGCGACGTCGCGATATCGTGACGTCGCGATATCGTGACGTCACGATATCACGACAAGACCTCTGCCTCACCCTTGTTCCGTTTTTACATCGTGACATCGCGATGTCATGATATCATGACGTCATGATATCATGACAAAACCTCTGCCTCGCCCTTGTTCAACTTTTACGTCACGACATCGTGACATCGTGATATCGCGACATCGCGATATCGCAACAAAACCTCTGCCTCGCCCTTGTTTAGCTTTTATGTCGTGACATCACGACGTCGCAATATCGTGACGTCACAATATCATGACAAAACCTCCGCCTCACCCTTGTTCAGCTTTTACGTCGTAACATCGTGACGTCACGATATCGCAACGTCAGGATATCACGACAAAACCTCCACCTCGCCCTTGTTCAGCTTTTACGTCGCGACATCGTGACGTCGCGATATCATGACGTCATGATATCATGACCCTTTCGACCATTACCCGCTTGCCTTGCCTTTGGTCGCAATATCGTGACATCGCAATATTGCGATGTCACGATTTCGTGACCCCTACGCCTACTACAACTACTGTCCTATTTTCCATATTTACAAAACACTTAGAAAAGTTTCGGTTGATGCGAGGTTGCTCTATTGCCATCGGATGCTCCTGCATCAGACACCTAAGGTAAATGGAGAAGTGACCTTCACTTCTATACTGTTCGGTCCATGTCTTTTGTAACATCTCCAAACGTACACCTGCTTTTGCAACCTGTTTAAACCCCTTCTTCTAGAAACAAAATTTACTGCCTTCTACCAGACAAATTATGGCACTGCTGCACACCTTCTCGTCCACTACCTGTAATGGCTTTAACTTGTGGTGCACTCCATATTTCATCAAGGAGTACGTATTTGCACGACCATCATGCACTGCACTCTGATCAAACTGCCATGGTCTTCCTAACAGCAAATGGCAAGCATCCATGGGAAAAACATCACACAGGACCTCGTCCTGGTAGTTCCCAATATTGAATGTGACTAAGAACTGTTCATGGACCCATGCTCTATGGTCCTTTTGCAACCATGCAATCCGGTATGGATGCGGGTGTCTCCTCCTTTCCAGCTATAACTTAGCAACCATCTCTTCGGAGACTAAGTTATCTGTACTCCCATTTTCTATAATAACATTACAGACTTTGTCTAAACTTTTGCATCATGTGTAGAATAGGCTTCTCCTATGCTCTAGTTTGTCTTCATCAATCAACATGGCTCGCCTTGCGACCAAGACTTCTCATCTCTCTACCTCTTCAGAATGTTCTGATTTAGCATCTTCCTCTGCTATAGCAGCTCTGGTAGGACCCACATGTCTCTTGTTCACCCTCTCGGGGTGCTGGGGACACTCATATGTCTGATGTCCCTCTTCTCCATAGTGGAAACAGGTTCCCCAAAACACTCCTCTTCCATACCCACGTCCAGATCTACCTCTTCCTCTTGGGTAGCCATTGTTCTGAACTTGGGGTTTGTAATCATCACCTGCCTTCTGCTCTTGGCTGCTACTAGCTTCTTCTTTCTTCTCCTCTTTTCCTTCATCTTTTCTTCCACCAGTATTTCCTCCATGCCCTTTTCCTCTTTGCTTGCTCTCAAACCTTCTATTCAGTTTTTCTTCAACCTTCAGAGCAAACTGGTAAGCATCTTCAATGGTGCTCACCCGAACTAAGCTCAACTCTTCCTAGATACTGGGTCTCAACCCATTGATATAACGGGCCACCTTCTCCTTGCTTGCTTCTAAATGGCCAGTTCTGATGGAGATCTTATAAAACTCCTCCGTGTATTCTTGGACAGTTTTGTTCATCTGTCTCAAACTCTGCATTTTCCTTAGCAGATCCAACTTGTAATCTGTCGGAATAAACTATCTTTTTAATTCTTCTACCATCCATTCCCATTTCGTTATTCTCTTTTTTCCTCTTCTGTTCCGCTCCATCTGTACTCCCTTCCACCATATGTTGGCATGAACCTTCAGTTTGGTCTTGGAAAATCTGACCCTCTCAGGATCTTCAACTTATTCATACTTGAAGTAATCTTCCAGATCATTGATCCAGTCGATCAATTCCTCCGGATCCAGGTTCTCGGAATACGTGGAAACTTCCATCTTCGACCTCTTCCCAATCTGGGATATGGCTTTGTACAGTCTGGCTTGTGTCGGATCTACAACCTCTTCTTCTTCTTCAGACTGGTTTTCTTCTTCATCCACTTCGTCCTCACTACCGTCATCTCTTCTTGGTTCCGATCCTCTACGCATCTCTTCTTGCAGGGCTTGTATTTGCCTCTACAAAACCCGGACATCTACTGTTGTTGCCATGCCTCTCCCACCAACGGGGTTTCTTCTCGGAGGCATTCTACTCACTTTCTCATGAGCCTTTCCATAGATCTTGGTGTAACTGCCTCATGTCCGACGATCTGTTACACACTCAGGAACTTCCGGCTCTGATACCACTTGATGGCGGAACGGGAAATCACACATTCACACTCATGCAATTTTCTAAATTTTTCTTCTATTAAATTTGGAAAATACATACAAACAGCCCGCAAGCTTTACAATGACCAGTGCTCGGCTTGGTCTTCTCACTTCCACACTCTGCGTGCAATCTCCGATCCACCACCCGGATCTATTACAAACATTGAGTTTTTATCGAGGTCTCGACCCTCTAGGCCATTAATGACCCACCTACATGAAAACATTAAACAAAACCTACAAAATCAGCTTCCCCGTCGAGTCTTCAATTTTCCTTTCGTAATTGGCCAACTCCCTGATCCGCCATGAAAGCACGCATTTAATAGGCCCTTGACCTGCAACCGCTATTTTTTTAGACTGTCCACCTGTGACTGTTGCCTCTTTTTTAGTGCATGTGCGTGGCCGTCCACGTGTCCATTTTTTATTTACTTTCTTTCGGGCCGCAATATCGTGATAAAAACTTTGCCTTGTCTTAATCTCCAACTGCTGTCATGATATCGCAACATCACGATATCATGGTGTCGTGATATCATGACAAAACTACCGCCTCGCCTTAGTTTCACTTTTACGTCATGACATCGCAACGTCACGATATCGCGACAAGACCTCTTCCTCGCCCTTGTTCTGCTTTTACGTCATGACATCGCGATGTTGCAATATTGTGATGTCACGATATCACGACAAAACCTCCGCCTCGCCCTTGTTCAGCTTTTACGTTGTGACATCGCAACGTCACGATATCACGACAAAACCTCCGCCTCACCCTTGTTCATCTTTTACATCACGACATTGCGATGTCACGATATTGTGACATTGCGATATCGCAACAAAACCTCTGCCTCACCCTTGTTCAGCTTTTACGTTGCGACATCGCGACGTCGTGATATCGCGACGTCATGATATCGTGACCCTTCTGACCATCGCCCTCTTGCCTTGCCTTTGGTCGTGATATCGCGATGTCACAATTTTGCGACATGTCACGAAATCATGACTTGTCATGATTTTGCGACCCCTACGCCTACTACAACTTCTATCCTATTTTCCATATTTGTAAAACACTTAGAAAAGTTCTGGTTGATGCGAGGTTGCTCTGTTGCCGCCGGATGCTCCTACATCATCGTTCCAACCTATTTGGATCGAATGAAGGCCAACTGAACTTTAGTTTAGACCACAGGTGATAGATGTGGCCTAGACTATAGACCATAGGTCTCAGCCATGGCCTAGACTATAGACCATAGGTCTCAGCTACGGTTCAGACTGATTAGGCCAAGGAGCCCAAATTGAGTGGTTAAAACCACTGCTCTATCTTGGAGTCTATCCAAGATCTTCCATATGGTCTTGTAGCATGTCCCATATGAGTAGTCACCCTCGACATGACACATTTTAGGTGTCTATAGATGCCCCTTTTGAGATGCATTGTGAGATCGAACAACGCGTGAGCAAAAATAGACCTCCTAAAATGATGTCGAAGGTTGCATGATGATCATTAGTCTGATCAACATTAGATGCCCCAATGATGAAAAGGGCATACATCATTGAATCATTGCCTTCGATGAGTTGAAGAACTTGATTCTGGAAAGCTTAAGTCAAAATCCTAGCCTTGATGGCAATTAGGAGATAAGCTTAAGTCAAATCCTAGCCTTAGCGGCAATTAGGAGACAAGCTTAAGTCAAATCCTAGCCTTAGCAGCAATTAGGAGACAAGCTTAAGTCAAATCCTAGCCTTGATGGCAATTAGGAGATAAGCTTAAGTCAAATCCTAAATTAGGAGACTAGCTGCCCAGTTTGCTTGAATTTGATCTTGATATTTTGTTTATTTGCCCCAAGCAAGGAGGGTGCATGATTGTCTTTGACAATGATTCTTGAATGAATGCACTTTTGACAAGATCGAGGGATCTACGATCAAGGGATCTTCTGTTGACTTTGATTATGAAAATTGATATTATGACTACCCCCTCAAGCGACGAGTCGATGAGGGTAATGACAATTAAATGAAGCGACGAGGTCGCTTGACCACTATGAATGATCTTGAACAAAGTAAGATTTAGCATTTGAATACTTGGCAAGGCCTAACTCAGCCATGATTTCAACTGTGAATAATAATTGTACATTCTCTATCCCATGGAGCGGTCCAACCATAATGGCCTTCTTAGGGAATCAAGATGATAGCAATTCCAATTATGCTTGTGTTGAATCACTATGTTCGATGATATGTTGAATCATTGTGAATTTTGATTTATTTAATTTTTTTGTTAATTTTACAATTTTTGAAATTTTGGACCTGTAGATATGCTTTAATGTCCATTTTGAAACTCCTTATGATGAGCAAATGTGTGCATTTATGACTTGAATGAAAAGACCAAAGATTTAGACTTCTTTGGAGCTTTTGGGGATCGATACTGATAATGCCCCAGTTGATGCTTGCAAATGTTTTTGTTTTGATTTTATGTTTATGAGATGCACGTGGATGCAATGCCTACATGATGATGTGATTATGCTATATGTATGCAATGTACGGATGACATGCACTAGCTAGATGATAGATGTTCTATTAGATTCCATGATCTATATGTATAGATGGACTATTTTGTA
Source organism: Wollemia nobilis (assembly GCA_028583015.1). Classification (NCBI taxonomy): domain Eukaryota; kingdom Viridiplantae; phylum Streptophyta; class Pinopsida; order Araucariales; family Araucariaceae; genus Wollemia; species Wollemia nobilis. Next base: position 1,656,459 of record JAQPPZ010001108.1, read on the forward strand.
TGCATATGGATGCAATGCTTATTGTTAAATGCATGTTTAGTTTTGATTCAATTTTATGCATCTAATTTATGATGTTATGAATGGTGAATGCCATGTATGTGATGCATAATTTACATGATGATGATCTAATGTAAATGAACCTGTATGCTTTAACCACTTAAAACATAAGGAATGAATGCAATATGAGTTTGACAATCTAATGGATGACACCACAGAATGTATAACAATCATGAATTGTAATTGCTATATCTTATTATGAAAATTGATAAATTGTGCACCCCTATGTGAGATGCAATGATGAATGGTTTCTATTCATAAGCTTTTGTAAATTAAAATAATATGTGCAGCATAGTTAGTGGTCATTTAAATATCATTGTTGATATCCATCCGGTATCTAACCTATGTTATGAACACTTCTAACAAACAAACTCTTATAAAAAGAAGTTGATATTTGATGATTGCTTGAAAATGGTTGTTGCTATTTGGGAATTTTTTGAGGTTTTCCATGAGACTCAAACACCCTAGTTGACTTATCAAAAGTTGTATACTAACCATACTAGACTTCTGAAACATAAGGCTTTCGCTAGGATAGGCCCTAACTATTCATTATCCCTATGTGTGCAAGTGAGTATATTAAGATAAGGCATAAGCATACCCCGATGTCAGGCGGGATTATTTCAGCCCATTGCTAAGATTGGGGGTCCGCAAATGTTTATCCAATCCTAGGTTTAGATTTTAGTTGGACTAGACCACTAGGCGATACAGGACACCTGAAGCTAGCTCTTCCACATTCAAACATTGGTTTGTACATAAGCGAGGTGCTAATGCATCAGACATATCGTCATGCATAAGGTACAATAGTGCTAGCAATTCCAAGGATTCAAGTTCACTCCCTTATTTTCTTCAATTTTTTGGGATACTTGCTCATATATAGTTATGCAAGGGATTTGATTCCACTTTGACTTTGAACTTTCTTTGGATCTTCATTTGATCTTCATTTGAACTTGCTTTCTGATATTCATTTGATCTTCATTTGAACTTTGATTTCTGATCTTCATTTGATCTTCACTTTCTGGAATTTACATTTGATAATTTTCTTCAGAAACTTCCCTTTGGGGATTTTACTTTGGAGAACTATTTCTGGGATATCGATTGAGGATATCGATCTTATGATATCAATATGGGATATCAATCTGGGATGTCGATCTATGATATCGATCTAGGGTATCAATATTGAGGATTGATGTGGGATATCACTCGGGATATTGCTCATTTTAACGTAAGCAAGGGATTCTAGGTAGGGAATGAACTTGTCCTTTTGCCAATTACCAACATTTCCCATACCGTCCACATAGGGGGATAAGCAAGAATAACTCTTTTCACCTCAGGATACCTGGTCCTGCTTCGTGGCTTTCATCTTCCCCTAGTCCTTATTAGGATTGTTTAATTTGTTGATTAGTGATAGGATTCTGATATGCTAAGGGCTATACTAGCTAGACCTCGACTACAAAAGCAAAGCAAGCTTTCTATCAACTCTTGAGAAGACCTCTAGGTATGGTTGAATGATCGAAAAACCCTAGTATATTCTTCATAGCAACAATATGGGTTGTGTTGAAAAACACAATTACTCACAAGGGTGAATGAAGGATTATGATAAATGCAGAGATGCATGATTGAAATACAAACGTGGCGTCATTTGTAAGATTGTAAACACAATCCATTCTAATATGGAATGCAATGGATGAAGAATGCCTACATGCAATGCAATGATGAAATGCATGTGGAACATGAAATGCAATGATGCAAATGAAATGCAAAGTTTTTGAATGAAATGCAATGATGCAAATATTTTTGAATTTTTGATATTTTTCAATTTTTTTAGATTTTATTGCTTTTTAATTTTTATAGATTTTAAAATTTTGATTTGACCAAAGGGCTTACAGATGCCTTTGGAGCTTTTTATGGGATGACCAAAGGGCTTACAGATGCCTTTGGAGCCTTTTATGAGATGACCAAAGGGCTTACAGATGCCTTTGGAGCTTTTTTTGCATTTTTATGGATTTTGATGTTTTCCATATTTTTGATGTTTTGATATTTTTCAATTGTTTTTGAAATTTAAATGTTTTGAATGTTTTTGAATTTTGAATTTTTTAATTGTTTTTAAATGGGAAGGTATGCTACCTTAAGTACCCCCCAATGTGTGTGCCACTCAATGAAAGTGAGGAAGGTGTGATACCTTTAGAAGTCTCACTTTGCTTCATTGATCGTGATGTGGATGATGGGGAAGGTGTGACACCTTGAAGACCCCCAATGTGCATTGTGCTTGATGTGCCATGATTGGCTTGACTAGGAGGAGTAGTAGAAACTGATTCCCCCTATTGTGATGTGCAATTTTATGTAGTGCCAATGTCCCACTGAGACGAGACAAGCGAAGGTGAAACATTAGATGATGCTACAGGTTGCGTAGATCGATTTAGACATTCCTGTTTCTCTATTACAACACTGATCATTCCCACAAAATCTTGGGGAGGTATATTAATGTGCACCTGATTAGGTTGCTCAACTTGATTGATAGGCATTGTGTTTACTTCATGTGTGGGCAAGGGGTCATGGAAGACTCCTATCTAAAGCTCTTGCCTCTCGATCATATCCTGCACTAAATATCTAAAGGGATAGCATGTCTGGATGTCATGACCCCTTTGTCGATGGTAAACACAATATAGATTTTCCCTATGCGCCTTTGATCTACGCTTATTAGGTTTCAAAGGATGGATATCTGGAAGATTGATTCTTCGTGCCTCATATAATCGATCAAAGAGTGATGCTAATGTCTCTGGAAAATTAGTATATTGTCATTGTGGCCGATGTTGTTGGCCTTGTATCTGATTATGTTGCATATGATTTTGAGCCAGAGGAGGCTGAGCTTGGTAATTATGCTGCACTGGTAGAGGTGGTGTGACCTGCTTTGAGGATTCAGAGATACTCAAAACAACTTGATTGATTGGGGTCACCATTTGTTGCATGTTGCCACCTATAATATTATTGTTTGGCCATTCCTTTTTATGGAGTTGAATATCACCCTCCTGTATCTTGATGTCTTCAATGACCTGGGCCTGTGCTAAGGCCTCCTCGAATGTTTGATATTATTGTAATTGCAAGAGAAGTGAGATATGTTTCGAACAACTTCTCATAAACATTCGAATGAGCTCTATTGTGGGTAAGGTGAAAGGTAATTTTGACATCACCTTCCTCCACTTATTACCATACTCAATGACTGGCTCATCATCAAGTTGACAAAGGCTAACCAAGTCAGTCAAATTTATCATTTCCTTAGCACTAGAGGCAAAATGTTGCAGGAATGCATCGACTAATTGCTCAAAGGTGTATATGCTATGATGTGGTAGATGATTATACCACTCTAAAGCATCCCCAACTAATGTTGTCACGAAGGTTCTCAACATCAAGGGGTCATTGTCTTGAAAACTAAAGCACATATGGATGAAGCTTGTCATATGCTCTCGTGCATCTTCATCATATTTGAACTTTTCAAGTGTAGGCATCTTGAAATTTGATGGGTATGTTGGTGATGACACTGAGGGATGCAAAGGCTGATTTCTAAGCTGCTTCAGTGTGGGTTTTTGATAAACCAATCTTTGATTTTGTTTTTCGAATGCATTTATTCGATCAACTAGCACTTTGTATGCCCCTGATGAAATGATATGATCTTCATCTCGTCACCCTTGATTAGGTAGAGGAGGTCACTTTTGATGTTGAGGTGGATGATAAGTATAATCCTTAGGTACCTCATCATAACTGGATTCAGGGTAAGCATCTACTTCTTCCTGATGTTCCCATTGGGACTCTGCATATGATTCCTCATCATATTGATCTTGGTACTATTGAGGAGTATGAGGTTCATGATGATACCCAGATAATGGCCTATGATGTTGAACATGATTCTTGCATGGTCGAGGGGAAATATTTTGAGATTGCATTGGGCACCTTATGCATTGTTGCATCCTCTAGGTGCTAGGCGTAAGCACCACTTTACACAATGCATTTTGCACTTGCTCTTGTTGTATATTTTGTTGTTCTTGTATCTTTCATTGATACAACCTTTGTAGGTGTGCTCGTGGTGAGTCCACCCATTGTTGATTTAATTGTTGTTGATCCAACTGGATTTGATCCATATGTTGTTGGTCAAGTTGTGGCCTCAGTGCTTGATGTGTATGATCCCGTTGTTCAGTTGTATGGGGGCTATGTACCCTCGTATTTGAAATACGAATGGTTTTATCATGTCTTTTCCCCCTAGTAGGATCTATTACTTGTTTTCCATGCTCCTTAAAGGTTGCATTGACCTGATATTTTGAGCTATGAGTGGGCTCTGTATAGTTTGACGATGTAGAGCCACAATGTGGTTGCCCCATGTACTCTTCATGAGGAGTAGGAGGATGACTTGGGTCCTCTTTCTCATCTATGAGAAATGATGCATATTCAGGCTTAGATGTAAGATTTGTATATTCAGGTTGCACAAAATGCTCCCTATGAGGAGTAGGGGGATGGCTTGCTCGACCCGATGGGGTGGTTTGCTCACCCAAGCTAGGCCATGGTGTATGTTCATGATCACTTTTTGATTGATGTATAGAGCAAGCTGGGATGTGAACCTATGATATTGACCTACTAGGCTCCTCAGTGGGTGGATTGTTCCTTATATATAATTCTATCAAGGTGTTCCAATCAGGAAGGTCTCCTGGAGGACCTGTGGGTGCCTCCCTAATAGGGCTATCTCGATGGTTGGACCCCCTATGGATGGTATTGATGTTATGATAAGACCTGGGATGCCATTCAAGGATGGCCATGTCCTCTGGACTGATTTGACTATGTTCAGTGGTTATGGAACTTGATTCCCTCTCTAGATTGGAGGTCTTGCTCACCATGGGAGGTCCCCCGGCCATATAAAATTTTTTGGCTTCCAAAAAAAGTAATAAGTGTTATATATCAAAATGATCAGTGCGATGAGCTGATCACAATGAGCTATAACTCAAAAATATGATTTTCGGGTCAAAATTTTGTATTTTTGAAATAATTGGCCAACCGAGGCTCGTGGGGAAATGGCCACTTTTAGGAATTTTTGGGAAATTTTGAACCATGAAGAGTTAGGACCCAAAATTTCTGTGAGAGGTGCACAAGGGTAAAACTAAGACAACAAAATAAATTTGGCAATTTTTGGAGTTGTCTAGACCATTTTATGATCGTTTTAGTGTAGTTTTTCCTTAGTTTTCAGCTTCAAAAATAGAGTAATCATAAAACCAAAATAAAATCTTTGTTATAGCTCCGATTTGCACGATTCTCGATCCGTTGGATGCAGAATCAAAAAGTAGATTTTTACTTTAAAAAAATATTATTATTATTAGGGTTAGGGTTTGGCCCCAGATCAAGGATCTTATGTTGATTACCCTAACAATAATGAAACACACAAAGTAGACAATATGATTATCTCTTTTAAGGATTAGATGTGTGTCCTAAAATTGGTTTAGTGTGTTTTGAAATTTGTTGAAAACTTAAACTACTCTCATCATGTTTTTCAATAGTTGATGATATACTTAGTTTAAGGGCTTTCACCTGTATACTCGTAGCTCGACAACTTGGCTATGAACTCCAAGTCACGTAATCCAACCTATAATGTGTGGTAATGAAGCCCACACATGGTCAGGGAGCACAAGTCCTCCCAGATCCTCACCCATTTTTCCCCCAATCAGCGTTATACCCTCCGAAGAGAATACATGCAAATTTTCTAGGGTACGAAAGGTTCTCGGATCCGGTATTGGTCTAGTATCCAAGGGTACGTAGGATTTGGGCCAACAGATGGAAGTCACCTCCACCATCGTTGAAACCCTACTAGTGGTTGGATGTCACTCCCAACTCACTAGCGTTTAAGTGAAACGTGGTGTGTGTGGTTCATTTTAATATTTTGCATAGAAAGGAAAATGCATAATATAACATGAATGATTATTTCCTACATGATATGCAAAAAGAAACATTTCATTTTTAGAGAATGCATGCTATATCCTATATGGATTTTTGACAATGCAATTACGATGATATAGCCTCTGATTGGACCTCAAGCATGCAAACCAACACACAATTTTAACCTAGCACGTTGGATTCTAGGGTGGACTACACTCAGAGGTCCGTTGTTCCTAGCAATGCCTAGCTAATGATGCAAACACGAATACAAACCTAAGGACCTAGTTCATTTTCCATTTTATTTTAGTTTTCCTTAATTGTATTTTAAATTTTGCATTTTGGAAAAATACAGAGACAGAAAAAGTCACGAGAGGGTGAAAAGTGGGACCTACCTCAGGTCCACATCTGGTCTATGTTTTGTCCTTTGATTTTTGATCTATCGGCTATAAACCGTAGGTCTGATGCATGGTTCAAACTGTAGGTCGTGTCTTGAATCCGTGGGCCAACAATGAGACCACAGCTAGAAGCTACGATTTGAACCTGCAATCCAAAAAAACATAGAAGATATTGGATTAGGTGCTTAAAATATGGAGTCCCACCATGATCATCTTCTGTATGACCATAAAGGCATGCACCCAATATTACAATTACGTAAAATGAAATAAAAAAGTGATATTCAAACACAAATTGAAAAATACTAAACAATTAAGTAAAATGCATCTTTATTCCTCTTCGAATCAATTCATGTTTTACAAATCATTCCCCTCTTAGGGATACCAAATTTTGATAGCAATTACAATGTTCCAATCCCTCTCAAGGGGTAGGCACAATGACTTTCAATGCCCTTTAAGGTGACACGAACTGCTCTAGGGTGGAGTTGACCCTCTTCTTCACATTGAGGAAGGAATTAGATGATTGAATCTCCTTTGAACCTGCTTTCCTGCGATCAAGAAACAACACAAAAGCATAAATCAAATAGGCAACCTCTCATGATGAGGCCCTTTAAAGAAAATATGCATAAAGATGCCATAACAACTATGAAATCAAGAAAATGAATAAAACATATTAAACTTATGCAATATTCATAAATATTTTTAGAAACATGAAAGCAAGAAGTACAGTTATCTATCTACTAGATCAATTGCATGAAATTAAGCACATTAGCATGAAAAGAAACCATTAATTTCCTACTTGCTATAATGAAAATAAGATTGATTAAACCCTAAATATACCGGTAATATTGTCTCTAAACATGAATTAACCCACTAAAATGATTAATCTAACCTAATTAAGAATAATGGAAATAAAACAATAAGGAGATCTATCACCTATTGCAAACTACAGCTTAGATGAGCAATCTACACTATAAACCATGGTTGTCAGCCATGGTGAGCAACAAAGTAACTTTGCCCTCCAAATTCTAGGGTTGTGGGCTTGATCCTCCTTGTCAAATTGATGATCAAGGGTCGCCTTGGTGTCCTCTGACAGGTTTGGTGGTTGAATTGCACGATTGGGCCTCTATTTTCCTGAATTAGCATTTCTTGGCATTCTAGCTCCTTAGGGCATCCATGGCACAAATTGTCATGATGCTTGATTAGTTGACAAGTGGATAGCAATCAAAATCCCTCTCAATGCACTCAAGTGAGTCCACAATCTGATAGGGCTTTTCTACTCTAATATATAATGCTTGCATCATATATTTTGATAGTGCTTCGCAATAAAAATGTTAGCACACATATCCTATCTCAAGGCTATAGTTGGGTGGGATATCACATTAATGAATTTTTTTTTAATATGCGCTATGTAGCATTCCTCCTAAATCATTGGAGTTTGGTTGGTTGGTTATCCAAAAAACCATAGAATTGTATATATCTATCTCATCCAAATCAATAAATGTTGTTTTGTTTGCATTAATTCCTTTGCATATATCAATATGGTACCAGATCCAGAGAGCATGGGAGCATAGTTTGAGGGCACATTGTGGATGCTAGGTGCAGACAAAGGCAGGAGAAGAGCAATTCTCTTGATAGGGCATATTTCTTGATTGACACAACAAGGACCAAACAACCGACTCTCCAACTGACATGGTGCGACAAGGACCAGATAGGATAGAGATTGATACTGCATAGGCCAGACAACCAATCGACGCAGTGCGACAAGGACCAGATAGGATAGATATCAAGACTACATGAACTAAAAAACCGAGATAGACAGGACAGAGACATCGAGACTACATGGACCAAATTATAAAATGAGATAGACAAGATAGATATAGAAGGTAGACATAACAACAAAATGTGGCAGACACGTAGACTGAGATAAGGTTGACTAGACATTTGAATTGACATTTTTTTTGCTGACTTGGCAGGGTGACATGGTATTTCTTTTTGCTAACTTGGCAAGGTGATGTGGCATTCGATTCATACAGGGGAGAGGTGACATGGCATTCGGATTTTGAGTTTCATGGAGGCCAAAATGTGAGCTTGATTTCATAAAGGTAATCATGATCAATATTGCCTTGAACAGTTTTTAAATCATTCTATTTCTTTCCCACAGTCAATGTGGGATTAAAAATACCACAATTTTTTATTTTTTGTTTGGACGTGTGTAGGCCATATCTTCCTACATCAATTCTAACCTCATCGGCTATTGTAGCTGACTTGGTGATGTTGGTCATGCTAGAGCATTCTCTTCTAGCAAGTTTCGGGATCAAATCATGTGAAGTAAGACCAATGCTTCATTTTTTGATGCTCACCCATCGTTTTGATGCTCAACACTTTGTTTTGATGCCTGACACATAAATTTGATGCTCAAAGCATATTTTTGATGCCCGACACACATATTTGATGTGGTCAACATCCATTTGATGCCTTGGGAGACAATTTGATACTCTAGGATACAGTTTGATGCCCTTCCAAAATTTTTGATGTCCCAGACCTAAAATTTGATGCCCCACCATATTTTTTTGGTTCCCAAGAGCATTTTTTGATGCTCTAAAACATTCTTTTGATGACATGAAGCATATTTTTGACACCTTGACAATGTCATTTGATGCCTAAAAAGTAATTTTGATGCCTAAGGAGGATTTTTTTTCCTCGGGTGGCCCAAGAATAATTTTTTACTTTTTTCCCTTGTTTTTTTTCAATAAGAAGGGGGATCACAATATTTATTCTTTGCAAAATTATAAGACAAAGGAGAACATAAGGAAATTTCACAATGGTCGTTGTTCCCAAATATATCTTAGATTCACAGTTGCTACAAGGTCCTAACTTTGTTCCATGGAAAACAAATATGAGAGCCATTATTCAGGTGGAAGATTTATGGGATGAAGTAACTGGAACTACAACACGCCCTCAAACAATAAGAATAGACCAATATTCTTGGGATAAGAAGGAAAAAAAGATCTCATGTTTCTCCTACTTGCTACTACAGATGAGTTTCAGCCTCATATATGTGATTCCAAAACCAGTAAGGCATCTTGGGATGCTTTGATTACTGTGTATGAAAGAAAGAATCAATCCACTATTCTCCACTTTTAGACTCAACTACATACCCTCATTATGAATTCTGGGAAGACAGTTGATCTATTTCTTTGCAGAGTGGTGGAACTGAAAGCAAAATTGAATACTATGGGAAAACCAGTGGATGATGATATCTTGAACTCTGTCATCTTGAGAGCATTTCCAGATTCCTATAAAATGTTGATTACTTCCCTCAATGTTTCTGGTAGACAGGTATATTTTGTGGAGTTGGTAAATTTAATTCAGACTGAGGAGGCAAATCAGGTTTAGAAATATGAGGTGCCATAAAATGCCCTTTCCACCCAACAAAGGGGTAATAAACAAGGTCAGTTTCAAAAAGGGGGTTCTTCTTCCAAGGAAAAATGGAAACAAAATAAGTAGAAGGATAAATATTGCAAGATTTGTGATATGAATAACCATGACACCAATAGGTGTTGGTTCAAAAATAAGCAACAAAATGATCAACCTCATAAGAAGAAAGGGAAAGAGAAACAAAACTATAAAAATAAACATAAGCAATCTAAGGGACATGTTGCTTATGCTGACTCCCACTCAGAATCAGCTTCCTTAGGGTCCGATCCATATTCTGACTCTGAAAGATCACATAAGGTGCTCATGACCCATACTTCATCTTCTCATATAGATTTTGTATGGTACATTGATTTGGGAGCTAGTAAGCACATGACTAGAGATAAATCATGGTTTGAAATATTTGAAGAGAAAGAGGGAATTCCAATCACCATTTTTGATGATCAAGTATACCAAGTAAAGTGAGAAGGGAATATTTTGTCACTCTCCCAGATGGTAGATGTTAGATAGAGAGGGTTCTCTATGTCCTGGATTAGCCAATAATATATTGGATAGAAAAATGGAAGTTGTGTTTCGAGTTGTAAAATTCAAGAAGAGATAATTTTATAACCCAAAAAGGTAAACATATTGCAACTGGTTCCTACAAGCATGGCTTGTTCATTATCGATGCTCTTTCGACTACTCATGTTGCTCTAGCTACAACTACAAAGAATGCCACTTCTCTCTGGCATAGAATATATGGGTATCTCAGTTCAGGGTATTTGCTCGAATTGAGAAAATATGAAATGGTGAGAGGACTTCCTCATATCTCCTCCATATTATATGTTTTCTAGAATTTCTTAATAGGGAAGCAACATTGGTGTATCGCCCAAATTTTTTACACCCTCACCTTCAGGATAAAGGATCCATGCCAAAAGGGGGATGTGAAAAGGATGGAACAATACCTCGAACGGAGAGGCCCTTTGAAGGTCATGCCTCTCGAGGGAGGGGTATAAACGTGAATTTTTGACATATGGTGGGGTTCACCAGGAAAATTTGAGTGGCAGTTTCCACGCCTAGGTTGAGAATGATTTTGATTTGTTCATTTTATGTTCAATCATTCAGATTCCTAGGTTTGCCAAAATGAAGCTGAGCTATTCTATATGAAAATTCTTATTTATATGAAGACAGTAGGCATAAATGAATTCTAATGCGATTCAATACAGAGAATATGTTAAATGGAGAAGAGTACACTTGATTTCTGATGTCTACTAAAGATTTTGAAGCTTATAGGAGTCCAAATCATCCCGAATATGACAAGATCATTTGTAATTATACAAAAGCATCCCAAATCATATGCGATCATATGAGATCACCCAGGATCGTCAGCGACCTGATGAATTCATCAGACAAATTCGTTAGAAACCTACAATCAAGAAAATAGACACCAAAAACCAAAAATACTATTGCAAGAATGATGCAAAATGATAGAAATAAGAGTGTAGATGCTTAAATAATAAATACATATATCAATTTAAATGAGATGCAATGTTTTGGTCACTTATTTTTAATTTTATCATGCAATTATGCTAAATGAGGTGAACTCCAAGATGTAAAATAGAAGTAAATTAATCTAATGCACCAATAAATAAAGAAACAAGGTAGAAAATGCAAACTCGGGACTCTGATTGCCCCCAAGCTGAATTGCAGTCAAGATCATCTGCAATCATACAATATCATCGCTGATCTTGACAAGATCGTCCGAAATTGTGGTTGAATCACCTGCGATGATCTGAGCTATCTCTGGCTGAAACACAGTGAAATCCTGCAACAAAAACTTGAAAACACAAATATAAAATCCTGCAGGGAGTCAGGGAGAGCAGGGGAAGAAGGCAGTCAGGGAATCAAGGGGATAAACTAGAAAAATCCTAGTTTATATAGGATTAGGGGGAGGTTAGGAGGTTGGGGATCATCCCAATATAGGAGATCCTCAATGTGGGAATATCCAACTGCGTAGACACGCTTCTGCCCAAGTTGGAGAGGTTTTTGAAACAGAATCTAATTATGAAAATTTGGTTTTGGGACGAAATCATCTGGACATTCTATTCCCGATGAATTCATCCGATTTGGGATGATATCGTCATATCGGCAACGAAATCGTCCAACGGTCAAAACAACTTCTAAAAATGGTGCAAAAAATGAGGTGAGCGGTTAACGAGCGGTTTTGGGGTTAAAATTCAAATTTCTACCTTTTTATTGATGGTTTAACTATGCCAATTTTAGGGTGCTACATTTTTCCCCCTCTTTAGTGAATTTTTTGAAGAAAATGTGTTAAATATGAGTTCTTTACGCTTTACGAGAAAGCAAAAATTTATTCTATTTTTTAGACAAAAATTCTAGGTCGAATCCTATGACTGTTTGCTATGGTGCCCCCTCCGAGTTTTTACCCAAATTGAACGTTTGAGGTAAAAGCATGAAAAAACAAAAATTAAAAAATGTCATTTTAAAATAAAAATAAGAAAAATAGGGTAAAACCCTAATTCATTTTTACTATTCACTTTCGCTATTTCAGAGCTCTACAGGCAAAATGGTGGAAATGACACACATATCAATAGAGGTCCGACGTGGGTTGCAGGTAAGGATCTAAATCTAGTGTACTATGTTTTGAACTTGATTTACTTGATTTTTTTATTTGAATTTTAATTGTTTTTGGGCGTTGTGGCCGTTTTTAGGCCATCAACGACATTAAAATGAAATTGTCCCAATTTCATCGAAATCATCCCTATATCAACGATTTTGTCTAAGGATGAAATCAAAGAAATATGGGCGATCCCGTCCAATAAGGGGCGATCCCAAAATTGAAGAACGGAGACGATTTCGTCCTATTAAGGATGATTTTGTCTAAATTTGGTAGGTTATCGTCCAATAATAGGTGATATAAACTTTTATGGGATGATTTAATTTTAATTGATTTTAATGATTATGTACTAATGATTTTTATTATTTTATTGTTTATTTTGTAGAGGGGATTACTAAAGAGTTAAGAGTGGAAATACGAAGGTCTCAGAGATGACTTAGCCACACTCGATCAAGTCGAGTGAGACAAACTAGCAGAGGTAGGACTAAAACATGTGGCAGAGATGCCACAACTTCCTCCAGACATAGGGCTACTAACAACCCTAACAGAGAGATGGTATTCGGAGTCGTCCAACTTTTGGCTACCGATAGGGGATATGACTTCCACTCTAGAGGATGTATGGAGGATCTTGAGGATCCCCATACATGGTTGATTCATGACCCCTTCAGCAAATCAGTGCCATGCGATGATGAGATTATGCAGTGACCCAAGCTTCACCCTGGAGAAGGGTAGAGTGAACATCGAGGCTTTGATGCATATGCCTAGGGCATCTCGGTTGACCTGAGTTTTGGCAGGGGTGGTGGGTGCCCTTATTCTATGCCACAAAAGTAGATGTAGATTACTATGGCTACTCTCATATGTGGTCTATGACATGAGAGACCACAAATATAGGTTTGATTGGGGTAGCTTTGTACTATGTTGCTTGTATAGGATCATGTATGAGGTCGTATATAAGGGGGGTCGATATCTGGTGCTGACATCACTTTTATATGTTTGGTTTTGGGAGCACATTGCAATGTAGAGGCCGATAGGGCTTCCACTTATAGGAGTTGATCAAGAGAGACCCCGAGTTTTCTATTGGTGGCTCCAAAGAGGGTCACAATGGTGGATAGATCTATTGATGTCCCATAGGTTATTGGATGACCTCACCCTAGATCGGATCACCTAGAGACCATGGAGAGAGCATCCCATGTGGGTAGAGTATGGATAAGATTTAGCTTGCATCAGGCAATTCATATGGTTGAGGACAAAGCGGTGAGAGGTAGAGCTCCACCACTATGACCGATTTTTGAGGCAATTCGATCTATAGCAGGGGATCCCTAGTCTTAGGGATTATGAGTACTCCTAAACTATGCAGGATAGTACTACACTAAGCAGGTCTTTAGACATGTAGCGGTTTTGGAGTCAGGATGCTGATGATGTCCCCATTCATCTAGTGGATGGGGATGATGTGGGGGTAGAAGATAGATATGATGCCTGGTATGTAGGCATCTACCCTCCTCAGATGATGAGGACACAGGATTCGATGCATGTTGTAGTGCAACATATAGAGAGGTGGTGCCAGACTACCATCGATGCAATGAGTAGTCACAGAGGGAGGGATCAGCGATGGCCTCCTCAGGAGAGACACCAGAGAGTACCATAGGATTCGAAGAGATAGCAATATCCAGAGAGGAGGGAGGAGAGGAGAGAGACTCCCTTCTTAGTAGAGGGATAGACCACCATCTCCTGATAGGGGCAAGGGTGTCGATGTAGGGGAGAGCAACGATATGGTAGCTCTCCAGGTGGAGAATGTCCACCTATGAGCTTAGGTACAGACTCTACAAGATGAGGCTACACGACTCATGGATCAGAGTGAAGGGGCGAGCATTCTGGAGCTAGCACGGTTGGTTGCTCAGAATGTGTTCTCTCAAGGAGTGTACTACCAACTAGTTCTAGAGTACCAGAGGATACAGTTTCTAGCCGGCATTATAGATCTGATCAGGATGGGGTCGTCGATGACATCCTGACGATCAATTTCAAGGACCCATGACACAAGACAAGATTTTATGGGACCACCTCCTCCATCTCAATGCGGGAGATGAGATGAGGCTGAGAGCTCGAGGTCTTCTCGAGACTAGACGCACATTGTACATAGACTATTTTTGATATGATTGAGTATGCCAGGGTATAGGTTGTGGCATACCAATCCATTTTGATATGATGTATATACTTCTTGATATATATATGATGTTCTTTTTGTGATATGACTTGTGCATATGTTTTATGATACTTTAATATTTCAATTGTTGATTGACTATTCATGTAATTATGTCATTTGAAAATATTATAATTTTATGTCATGCTATAAAATTAAATGAAATAATCTGATGTAAACAAATTGATTGTTGTGGTGTATTTTGATGAAAATAGAGTGACTTCTAACAAAAATTTCAAATGGCATTATCGTTGTTACATGACCATTTTATGGAGTCGCCGCTCGCTAGGTCATTAAGATAATCTTGGTATGAGAGAAATATTGCTAAAATTAAAAGGGTGCTTAAGATACTTTCTTACGACTTTGTGTTGTGATGATGAAAAATGATGATAGTGATGATTTATTTTCAGATTTCTATGAAAATATTATGCATGACATATTAAAAATATGATTTTTGCTAGGCATAAAATTCCTAAGTATGATAGAAATTTGAACAATTCCCTAGGAATTATACCATCGTCGCAAAAAAATGAATGTTGACATAATGAAATGAAATAGGAAAGTTTTCATTCTTTTTAAAGCACAATTGTGTAACATAATGATTTAAGCCATATGCTTTTATGGATTTAAATAAATGGGAAATAAAATTAAAATTATGGTTTGCGCTAGGCATAGAATTTTAGGTATAGACTTATACCATCATCGTGAAATCCAAAGAATAAATTGATATAATAGTTTTATTGCATAGTTGATTTTTGATTTTGAGATAAACAAAAAATATAAAAATGAGGACTTGTACTAGGCATAAAATTCCAATTTAGTTTTAGGAACTATACCATCATCGCGAAAGTCAAAAATATATAAATATGACTTTATTGCTAGCTTTTGAACATGTTTTGCAAGAAAATTTTGGATTTTTTGAAAAAAAATGTATTTAATTGATTTTATGCTAAACAGATATTCTCAAGTAAGAAATTCAAATTATTCCAAAATATTTGAATAAATATTTTAAATTATCTAAAAGACAAAATTTAGATTTATAAGGAACCCCGTGTGCATACATGAGTTCATTGCCGATCTTGATCTATCATAATGATACAAAATATCTCAAACACAAATGTGTGTGCAATTGTAATGTTCATTTACTGATTTTGATACAAGTAATTTTAATTAACCAAATGAGTGTTCGTTGACCATAATTTATATGCATGTAACCTTACCAGACTACTATGTAAGTCGGGTCATCAAGAGCTAGCTGATCAATGAGCGGACATAGGTTTGTACAAAATAAGGTCACTAATATGACAGACATATCACCACACTGATGATTTTCATTGAGTCTCATCATTTAATCTCAATGATTTATCAATCCGGGATGGTGTCCAAGGTTGTCTACGATAGAAGGCTAGGGTAGATTACAATTCAGATATTTAGATTTCAAGCATTTATTGGTGAAGCAGATTTGGTTTAGCCTTTTGGTGTCACACTAAACCTATTCTGAAGAATGGAAACTAAAATAAATTACAAGAATTGAAAACTAATTCTAAGTTGCAAGAATTGAAATCTAACTACAATTGCAGGAATTGGAATTGCTAAATTGAAAGTCTAATCTACTCTTGCAGAATTTAAATTGCTGAAATGAAATCCTAAGTTACATTTGTAGAATTGAAATCTAGTTACTTTTGCATAATTGAAATGATTCTTGTAAATGAAACTTATTCTAAAAACACCTGTCAATGCCCTGCCACAAAAGGTCGTCAAGCTTCTGCTACAGGAATTGACAGCAAAATGAAATATGCTGAAAATGGAAAGTTGTTAAAATAGAAAGCAGGGAAAACATGGAAAGCAAAAGAAAAATGCATAATATAATTTGTCAGTTGACATACACACAAATGTTTTACATAAACATAATAGAAAACATAAATCACATAATACAAAATAAAAACAAGAAAATGAAATCTGGCAAGCAATCTATTAATTCTGCTGTAGCAAAATTATAGATTAAAACCTGCCATAAAATCCCTCCTTCTAGATCTGAAAGTGGGACCATACTTCATGATCTATAAGGAGGTGAAAAGCACTCCTTAACTAATTAACACTCAGAACAGAAAATGATAAAATAGCTACACTTTTATTGATGACAAAACATGCTGAAAACTATTACAAAAATTACTATACAGTCCTAATTGCTGCAATTGAAAACTCTCATCTATTCTAATTCCTAAATGCTCAACCAATGAGTAAGATATATTATTTATATAAATATTTACAACATATCCCATGCTCAAATCAGCCTATGTGCTACTTTATAACGATTTGCCAATAATTTTGGATCTGAAATAAATGCAAATATGGACAATTTGTGTTGCAGTAGTAGTCATTGGCCCTTAAAAAGCATCTTCAGTGGTGGGGGTACATGGGAGGAGTCTATAAATATCTCACATATCATTCTACACTTCAGAATATGCCATTCCTATCTTGCAAACAACTTTCTATTATACTGCAGTTTTTCTGGGTTTATCCTAGAAGAGGATCAAAATTGATTTTTTCCATGAATGGTGGATTTGGATGGCAAGGATGACAAAGTTATATGGGAGATATTTTATTTTAACCTTTTAAACCTTATTTCCTCTTTTTCCATCATCATAAATCAGTCAACAAGTCAAAAAGCACTTTATGTTCTCATTCCGAAGATAAGTGGCTCATTCCGAAGAGACTGCATTTCTCATTCTGAAGATGTCTGTTCATTCTGAAGATCTTTAGAATGAAAAACTATGTGCTCTTCAAGTTATTTTAGCTGCATTTCTCATGTGTATTAGCCCTCAATATAATATTGCAATAGCCTTCATTTCTCCCCATGTGTGAATTCCATGCCTTGCCATTCATTGGTAGCTTGTTGGAATTTACATGGTAAAATTATTGCATTTTCCAGCTCTGCTACAAAGTTGTAAAATATTGGTATTTCTTACAAATTCAAAAAAATTATAACATGGAAAAATTATTCAAATATCAACATGAAGGAGTACATCAAGTAGCTACTAAATTTATACAACTTCATTCACCAAGTAACCATGCTGAAATAGTGCAACAGTGCTGCACAATTGTCCCTGCTCTGTTATACCCTGTTGCTGCATATTTAGACCATGTAGGAATGCCTATAAATAGTTCAAATGTCTTTTATAGTCCTTATGAACTCATTCCATCCATATCCTCATGCTTTGCTTGACAACTTCAAGGTGTTCCTAAAAAGTGACAGCTTGCTGATTTTTATATGGCTGTTTTTTTTTCAGATTTTCAGATTTATGACAGTCCTAAACTTTTGGCTTCAATGTGGATTTGAAATAATTTGAATGGAAATAAAACCTTCAGTGACCATTGATAAGTTAATGGATATCATAATACCACATTTGGTTAATTGAAATGCATGTTTTTACTTGCTACTTAATCAAGCAAAATCAGTCACAAAATGCTGAAAATAGTCAAAAATAGAGATATAGTATTCTTAACATAAAATCATGTAAACACTTAACAAATAGTATATTTTAGTCAACTATTTGGCAATTAACTTATCATATGGTAGTCAAACATTGTGCAATAATGAGGCACTTTTGTGCCTCATCACACGCTAGGAGTTACCCAAGGCCAAGCGGGTTGGGCACAAACCACCTGTTATGGGGCTTACCTCATGATTTTCGAATAATTGAGAATTCCAGGGATTCAAGCTCATTCACCATTATTTTCTTTCAAATGGGGGGGAAGGGATTTATTGCTTTTTGTTTTTTCTTTTCTTTTTCTATTTTTTTATTTTGTATTTTGCTTAACACTAAGATAATGCTGAAATATTGCTGAGATGGTACAAAATGATAATGCTTCTGAATAATTTTCTCTTTTTCTCATGATTTTTCTTGATTTTATTTTTCTTTTTATTTTTCTTCTTATACTAGGGATACTTGCTCATATTGGCTATAGAGCAAGGGATTTTTATTCTGGGCAGGGGTGAGCTTGTCCTTTTGTCAATTCTCAAAGATTCTAGACCATGTACATGATAGGATAGCCGGTGAAACTTTTCGCTCAAGAGACCACTTCTACTATGTAGCAGCATTTTGAATTTGCAATGAAATTATTTTAATGTTAAAATGTGTGCTTGGTTCAAGTAAATCACAAGATCAGTTCTCTATGCTCAAAACTTTATTTAATTCAACGTGGACTTCGATATAAGAGAGATTAATAATCATACTAAATAATATCAAGATATTTATTCATGTGAGTGTGAAAGTGAGGGATTCTAGACAAATGCTAATTTATCCAGAATAACTAAAAATATAAATGCAATACTTCAAGAATTGACAGGTGCAAAATAGAAGATGTTTTTGAAGATTTTGATGATTTTGATTTTTTTATATTTTGATTTTAATTTATGATTTGATAGAATACATAATATTACTTTGTTTTGATATTTTTATATGAATTACTAATATGAGACAATATGTATAATATATACAGTGATGAAATTACCAGATTTATGAATAATAACACTTAAGATGCATAATGTTCATAGGTTCTTTAAGATCTTTACCATCTAAGGTAGCTAATCGGTATGCTCCTGATCCAAATTTAGCAGTGATAATATATGGCCCAAGCCAGTTAGGCTCGAATTTTCCTTTAAGGTCTTTAATTGCATTAGTATTTTTTTATTTTATTTTAAGATGAGGTCACCGATCTCAAAGGATCGATTATGAACTTTCTTGAGATATGCTCGTTTGAGCTTGTTCTGGTAGGCACGAAGATGCTCCAAAGAATTAATGCACTTCTCATCTAGGAGTTCTAGCTGACTAAATCTTCCAGCATGATATTCATCTCCTACTTCAGTATCTTGAAGTAGCAGAGCTAGAGAAGGAACTTCTAGTTCAAAGGGAAAAACAACTTCAGCGCCATAAACCAAAACAAAAGGTGAAGTGCCCATGGGAGTACAAATGCTAGTTTGATAAGCCCACAAAGCAGGATATAATTGAATGTGCCAATCACGACCAAATTTATTGACCAGTATCTTGAGGATTTTAATTAATGTTTTATTAGATGCTTCTGCTTGGCCATTACCCTGAGGATAATAAGGAGTGGACCAACGATGTTGAATTTTATATTTTTGACATAGTTTCTTTACATATTTGTTTTTGAAACAAGTTCCATTATCCAAGATGAGATTTGCAGGAATTCTAAACCTACAAATAATTTTATTAAGAATAAACTTGGAAAATTGTGTTCCAGTGCAAGAAGCTAAGGGTATGGCTTCAACCCACTTCGTAAAATACTCGGTGGTGGTTATGATGAATTTATGTCCATCATATGACATAGGATTGATTTTTCTGATGATGTATAAGCCCCATTTTGAAAATGGCCAAGGAGATGAAATAGCCTATAGTTCTTGTGCAGATGCATGGACAAGGTCAGCATGTTTCTGAAACTTGTCACAATGGCGCACGTAATCATGTGCATCATTCTCCATGGTAGGAAAAAAATATCCTATCCTAAGGAGCTTCTTAACAATGGCGCTACCACTAAAGTGTCCCCCACAAGATCCAGTGTGGGCTTCACTCAAAGCTGATCTATACTATTCTAGATTTAAACATCTCAACAAGATACCTTCAAAAGATCTCCTATACAATGTATTTCCAATTATTACGAAGTGACTTGCTCGTCTATGTAATAACTAGCATTGGTTTCCATTAAAACCTTTAGGGAAAGTCCCATTTTGAAGAAAATTGAGGATGTCAGTGTGCCAAAGTTCAAGAATAGTTTCATTGATTAGAAACACGTCCAAAGGTTCCAAGCATGATTTAGTTGAATCGGGTTCTTAGAGTCAACGAATAATGATGGTAGCATATTCATCATCTAACTCCAAGGGTAAAAGAGATGTAGCTACGGCCATAGCGTCAACCACACGATTGCTAGTTCTAGGAATAGCTTCAAAGGTAACTTGATCAAATAAAGATATTAATTATAATACATATGCTTTATATGGGTGTAATTTATCATCTCTGGTCTGATAAACATCATTAATTTGATTTATAACAAGTTTAGAATCATCGAAAACTAATAGATTTTTAATTTTTAGTGTTAGGGCATCTCATAATCCAAGGATTAGAGACTCATATTCAGCAGTGTTATTAGTATAGGAAAACGTTAATTTAAAGGATAGAGGTATGAGATGTTTCTATGGAGATATCAAAATAATACCTGCACAAAACTCACTCATGCATCGAGCTCCATCAAATTATAGGGACCATTACTCTGAATTATCTGCCTCTAGGTTGAGGCACTCATTAGGAAACTCAATGACGAGGGGATGGGTGGACTCTAAGGGTGCAACAGCTAATTGATCTACTATGATTTGACCCTTAACATACTTTTGTCCTATAAACATGAGTTAAAACTCACTTAGAGAAATAACCCACTTCGTTGTGTGACCCGATAAATAAGGTTGACTCATGAGATAGCGCAAGGGATCAGATTTAGCAATAACGTATGTTTTTTGACTGAGCATATAATGGCATAGTTTCTATGTAGAAAATACGACTGCTAGACATAACTTCTCTAATTTTATGTAGTGGGTTTCATAACTAATT
Source organism: Wollemia nobilis (assembly GCA_028583015.1). Classification (NCBI taxonomy): domain Eukaryota; kingdom Viridiplantae; phylum Streptophyta; class Pinopsida; order Araucariales; family Araucariaceae; genus Wollemia; species Wollemia nobilis. Next base: position 1,677,693 of record JAQPPZ010001108.1, read on the forward strand.
AATTTTTTTCTAATGTAATAATTAGCACACTCTCTTTTATCATCATCAAGTTGAGCTAACGTAGCTCCTAAAGCAAAATTTGAAGCAAAAATATACAAGATAAATGGACGATCAGGTTTAGGTGGCGAAAGTGCAGGTGGATTAAGAAGATATTATTTGAGGATTTCAAATGCTTCCTTACATTAGTCATCCCAATGGAAAGAGACATCCTTCTTAAGAATCTTAAGAAAAGGTATAGTTTTATCAGCCAGCTTATCGATGAAGCGACGGATAGCTTGAATCTTACCTTGTAGACTCCATAATTCATATATATTTGTAGGTGTAGGCATATCAGTGATAGCCGTAATATTTAGAGGGTCAATTTTTATGCCACGTAAAGAAACTATAACCCCCAATAATTTACCTGACTTAACTCTGAATATACATTTAGTTGAATTCAATCGGATAAGATATTCTCTTAACCGATCAAATACTTTTCTCAAGTCATCTAAATGGTCATCTTCTTTAGTAGAACGAGCTATAATGTCATCTACATAATCATGTAGTATATCATGCATCATATCATGAAAGATATAAGTCATGGCTAGTTGATAGGTTGCACCTGCATTCTTCAAACCGAATGGCATCACTTTCCAACAAAAATTCCCCCAAGGGGTAATAAAGGTTTTTTTAGCCTAATCTTTAGGAGCTATTCTGATCTGATTATAACTGGAAAATCCATCCATTAAGGATATCATTCCACTCCCAGTAGTAAAATCAATGATCTTATCCATATTAGGAAGGGGAAAATCATCTTTAGGGCATGCAACATTAATATCTCTAAATTCTATACAAACCCTAATCTTAGTAGCTTCTTTATTAGTTACTAGAACTACATTCGAGATCCATTCAATATAATCAATGGCTTGTATAAAAATAACATTCAGGATTTTTTCTAACTCCCCTTTGACTAGTAAGGCCACTTTAGGATGCATTTTTCTAAGCTTCTGCTTAATAGGTTTAGCACCTGGATGCACTACTAGGTGGTGCATAACTATAGAAGGGTCTAAACCTGGCATATCTTCATATGTTCAAGCAAAGACATCTTCATATCCTTTAAGAAATGCAATGTATTTATCCTATTTTTCTTGACTCAATTCTGACCCAATGTTGATTATGTGAGGGTTATTGTTGGTTCCAATGTTAATTTTTATGACATTTTCTACTTCCATGTGTAGATATCTCTCAAAATTAGGTGGGGCAGGTGAAACGCCCAATTCTTGTAATTCTTCCAAGGTTAGCTTGGATAATTCATCTTGAGGAGTCGTGGCCTCAAGCTGGGCTATACTAGGTATAGAGCCATCAAAATAAAATCCATTATGTAATAAATCCTTAATGGAGACATCGTGGAAGATATCTCCCTCCAACTCATCATCAAATTCAATGATCATTTTAGGATAAGCTATAGAGAGCATATTACAAGTGAATGTCTTATTCGTTAAACGCAAAGCATTGTGTTCATATAAATAATCTTGGTAAAATATAATATGGTCATCATCCTCAAATGGGAATGGCTGACCCTTACTAGAAAATAGGTCCACACCACATCGGGCGGGCCACACTTCTACCTCAAAAGGTTCTTTCATACCATTCTAGAAAGGTCCCAAACCTTTTCCTTTATATCCCAATTTAAGCATTATAGGTTTGGCTTTAATATATTCATTAGTAAAATAAAATCGAGCATATCCATCATAATGAGTTCTAATGTTTCTAGGTATTCTACCCTAGTCATATCCCTTATAAATAAAGGCACAACTCTTGACTTGGTAAATACTTCCCATAGGCTATGGGAGGCCCAAGGTACGAGGATATGGTGGCAAATTATTTAAAATAAGGGAATCTTGCATAGAAGCATTCATTTCTTCTGATATAAGTATTTTAGATAGATCAGGTAAGAGCTTGTCAGTAAGAACATAAGAGGTAGAAGGAATATTCCCTATGTCTTTTGATGCAGAAAATATGAATTTGGTGGATGTAGACGATGTATAGGTGTTGATAGATGGGTCTATTGTAGGTATAGAAGTTATAGGAGTAGAACAAGAGATATTGGTTGTGGGATTAGGATCTTTCATAGGTCCTAATGCGATTTGTTCAGAATATGGTTGAGCTATATGTGGAGGTGCAATTGATGGATAAGAAGTAGATGACGTTGTGGGTGTGAGTTTCACACGTTTAGATGGATAATGAGAATTAGGATGTGTGGATGACAGAGCAGGACAAAATTGAACTCCAATAGGTTCTGCCAAAGCACACATATCAAAGGGTCTTGGATCACCATGAATGGTAACCAAATGATTCTTAAATTCTAACTTAACACATTGATGTAAATTTGAGGGAACAGCTTGCATCGTGTTGATCCAAGGACTACCCAAGAGTATATTGTATGATGCAGGGCAATGTACAATGAACACAGTCATATCCAAGGTTCTTAGACCAACCTGCAATGGAATGGTAATAACTCCACATGTTTCTTGCATTTTGTCATTGAAAGCTTTTATGATCATATTAGTTCTTTTCATTTCATCACTTCTAAACCCAAATCTTTGGTAGAATTCAAAAGTGCGGATATTTAAAGATGAACCATTATCAATAAAAACTCGTTTGACTGCTACATCTCCAATTAAGGTAGTAATATATAAGGGGTTATCTTTATGTAAAGTATGTTGTGGTATGTCTCTATCCCAGAAGTCAATACAATCAACTTCATGAGTTATTATAGTATTGGCCATGGCTTCAGGTTGAATGTATTATGGTACCATCATCTGGTTTAATGTGAGCATTAATTCATTTCTATGTGTAGGAGAAGATCTTAAAAAGTCCAAGAGAGAAATTCTAGTTGTAATATTTGATAATTGTTCATTAATATTATAAGGAGGTTTAGGTTGAACATTAGGTGAATGATTCCCTTTATTAGGAACCTTCAAAACAAATGGAGCTGATCCACCATTTTGAATTTGATCTTGTTGAGAATTTTGAGCCTATTGTCTAGTAACAGCTCCGATGGTACCCACAATATTATTCTATGGATGATGAATGGGTCTTGGTCTAGCGTTTATAGCTATCTCATTAGAAAGTAATCTGTGAGATGAGGGTCTAGTAGTGACTCTTCTTGTAAATGGCTCTTCTGGAACCATATAACTTGTTATAATCATTAGAAATATTCGATTGATTTGATGTGATTTCCATATCACTCTTAGTATCATATTCTGTATCACTAAGATCAGGTATCTAAATATTATATAGAGGCCTAGTTGTAACCATGGATAAAGTTGTGTCAAAGTTTTCCAGATCATGAACAGGTAAATGCCCACTAATAGTTCCTACATATCGGGTAGGAGGAGGGAAATTATGATGTTCAACTTGATTAGCCACCTCCTTACCATATTTTCGTAAGGGATGTTGAAAGATGTCCAATGACTGATTGACATTCTAATTCTGGTTTTGTGGGGTGTTCTTTTGAACATTATTAGGAGGATTTTACTTAGGTTGAAAGGCTTGCACCTCCATCTCATTGTTATCAATCAAGTCCTGTATTTTATGTTTTAATATTTTACAAGAGTTGGTAGTGTGTCTAGGTCCTCTATGGAAGTCATAGTGTAAATCTGCTTTGTATCCAAGTATAGTTGGATCAAGTTCCCAAATATTTGGTAATTGAATCAAACTTCATTCTAATAATTATGATAGAATAGTTGATAAAGTTTGATTTAACCTAGTAAATTCTCGAGGAGGTCTATCAGGAGGTTTCAGTACAAACTTCTTTGCTGTCTTCGCAGCATTAACATTAGGAATATTTTTGCTATCGATGACTCCATCATCCACAACTTGTTTATTCTTGTATTGATTTTTGGATGTTTTCTTATCATATCTCTTTTTAATTTTGCCTCTCCTAATGAGAGCATATTCCACTCTTCGGTCTAAGTCTATAGCCTAATCGAAGGTGTTCAAGGTAGCAGTTGATAATTCATACGATAGTTGTTCTTGTAAATTATTAATAAAGATGTCCAACATCTCCCTATAAGGTAACACAAAGTGCAATTTTCCTATCAACTGTCTCCATATAGCTAGGAAATCATCAAAGCATTCATCTTTACCCTGTTTTAAGTTATACAAATCTTTAATGGTCACATATATTTTGATGTAGGCACTAAATTGATGAACAAAAGACTCAATAGTTTCTTCGAAATTCCTCAAAGAATTAGTGGGTAATTGATAATACCACTCTAATGCCATTCCTCCCAAGATTTTCGGGAACATTTTTAGTAATAACAAGTCATCATGTGATATATCATGACATGCTATCCTAAACATACGAATATGCTCTATGGGATATTCGGTTCCTTTATATATGGGAAGAACATGCATAGGAAAATGTTTAGGATACGGCTATGCTATGACTATAGGATCTAAATGCTGACTACACATCTCTCGATAATTGTACAAGGGATGGTAGGGATCTATCTGGTCCACGTGGGAAACTAACTATTTCACCATGGCTTCAAGATTACTAGTTTGTCCACCATATTGGTTTAGTGGCACATAGGTATGGTATTTATGAGTGTATGATGGTTTAACATAAGGATTAGATGTTATATTGTTATTATGCAAAGTGTTGGTAGGAAGAGTATTATGAAGGGGATTTGTAATAGTATTATGTTGTACCTTAGATTGTTGGTAATTGGTGTTCGGTTTTGTTTTGGGTTTTTGTTGATTTGAGGTTTGTTGATCAAGAGCTTGGTGAAATAGAGCAGTAAATGATGGTTTCTTTTGTGCGGGAATGACCCTAGGCTTGTTAATAGGCACTTTAGATTTTTGGGTATCCTGCTATTGTTGCATGCTCTGGATCACAGCTACTATATCCAAATTGGATGGTCCATCTTGATCACTCTCTTGGTCAATAAATGACAAAGGATTAGTGTGTTTTTGAAATACTTATTCTAGAGTTGCTTGAGTGTCACTAATTCGATCCTTGTCCATATGGTCTGCTCTATTAAAAACACCAATATTAGTATTAATGAACTTCTAGAATTGTTCCATGTTCTCAAAAGTGATAGCTCCTCTCGAAGACATTTTAGGGGATGAGGATCCTTCCTCTTTAACAGTTTCTTCTTGTTCATTTCTTACAACAAGCTCTTATTCTTGCTGGTCTAGGATTTCTTCTTCCTGAACTTGGTCCTCAGGAGGTACATTTTGGTCAATTAATGGTCTTCCTAACCAATCTTCATCTTCTTCGATTTTTTTTCCATTCCTAAGTCTAGGCATTGTGCTAAACTTAGGTTTTAGAAAATATATATACTTATATATACTTATATATACTTATATATATATATATATATATATATATATATATATATATGCGATAGGGTTGAGAGGTATATATTTTAACTATATGCCTACTATAATATTTTAAAAGGAAATATTTTGTTGTTTTTTTTTGTGTGATTTTATTATATTATTATTTTACGAGAATAAAAATAACAAACAACATGCTAGTTGCAAGAAATAATAGTAGAAATAATCACTTAGTTTTCTATGAATAGTTTATGGATATCATTGATAGGGTCAAGTTCATCAGGAGTCATGAAATGCTCCTCTTCAAATTGGAAGTTGTTTTTCAAGAACTTGATAAAGTGTGCTATGGTAATATGATCTATTTTAGACTCTGACATGTAAAAATAAAGTTCATGGCAATACTCTCGATACAACACATCTCTAAGAACTCTATTCCATCTCTTTCTATCCGTAAGAATGACTTCTTGATCCTCTATACGAGATAGAAATTTATGTACTACAACTGCGTTCTCAAGGTATTCCTCAAAGGTGTATAATTTAGAAGACACAAGTGCTCTTTTATCAGCTAACCACCTATGGAAAGCTCTCTGAAGTTCATGATACAAAGTCACCTGATCAGGATCCAGGATTCTATCTAGGTCAAACCTCTTAATTTGCCTAAGTTCTGCAAATCTAGATTCAATAATACCCAATCTCCTATCAAGTTCATCCCACAAAGGTTGGGCTCTATATGTTTGAGGTACTCTAAGCACATAAGTAATCTCTATGGCCATTAATTTATTTTCAACATTTATGGAGACAACTCGTCTTCTATTATAATCTACCATCTAAGTATGATATGCAAATTTAACAGTTTTCTAATGATTCTAGATGTTCTTAATAATGTGTTTTTTTTTGGATTGTTTTCAAAAGGTGCTTTTAGTTTCACGTCGGGTTCACCAAAATGTATCACCCAAATTTTTTGCACCCTTACATTCAGGCTAAAGGATCCATGCCCGGAAGGGGGATGCGAAGAGGATGGAACAATACCTTGGATGGAGAGGCCCTTTGAAGATCGTGCCTCTCAGGGGGGGGTATAAAGGTGAATTTTTGACGGATGGTGGGGTTGACCAAGAAACTTTGAGTGGCAGTTTCCACGCCTAGGTTGAGAATGGGTTTGATTTGTTCATTTTATGTTCAATCATTCAGATTCCTAGGTTGGCCAAAATGAAGCTAAGCTATTCTATATGAAAATTTTGATTTATATGAAGACAACAAACATAAATGAATCCTAATGAGATTAAATATAGATAATATGTTAAATGGATAAGAGTACACCTGATTTCTGATGTCTGCTGAAGATTTTGAAGCTTGTAGGAGTCTAGATCATCCTGGATATGATAGGATCGTATGTAATTATATAGAATCATCCCAAATCATAGGTGATCATCTAATATCACCCAGTATTGTCAGTGACCTAACGAATTCATCAAAAAAAATTGTCAAAAACCTGCAATCAAGAAAACAAAATCAAAAACCAAAAATACTATTGCAAGAATGATGCAAAATGATAGAAATAGGAGTGTAGATGCTTAAATAATAAATCTAGATATCAATTTAAATGAGATGCAATTTTTTGGTAACTTAATTTGAATTTTATCATGCAATTATACTAAATTAGGTGAACTCCAAGATGTAAAACAGAAGTAAATTAATCTAATGCACCAATAAATAAAGAAACGAGGTATAAAATGCAAACTCGGGACTCTGATTGCCCCCAAGCTGAATTGCAATCAAGATCATCTGCAATTGTACAATATCATCATTGATCTTGATAGGATCATCCAAAATTGTGGTTGAATCACCTGTGACGATCCAAGCTATCTCCAAATGAAACACAGTGAAATCCTACAACAAAAACTTGAAAACACAAATATAAAATCTTGCATGGAGTCAAGGAGAGTAGGGGAGGAAGGCAGTCAGGGCATCAAGGGGATAAACTAGAAAAATCCCAATTTATATAGGATTAGGGGGAGGTTAGGAGGTTGGGGATCATCCCAATCTAGGAGATCCTCAATGTGGGAATCTCCAACCATGCAGAAACGCTTCTTCCCAAGTTGGAGAGGTCATTGAAACATAAGCTAATTATGAAAATTTGGTTTTGGGATGAAATCATTTGGACGTTCTATTCCATACGAATTCATTCGATTTGGGACGATATCGTCAGATCGAAGACGATATCATCCAATGATCAAAAAAACTTCTAAAAATAGTGTTAAAAATGAGGTGAGCGGTTAACGGGTAGTTTCGGGGTTAAAATTCAAATTTCTACCTTTTTACTAATGGTTTAACTATGCCAATTTTAGGGTGCTACAATTGGGTACCTTTTGAATCTAGTTATTCTAGAGCTAAGAAAACTTTGGAGTTGGTACACATTTATCTGTGTGGTTCTATGCCAATTAGTTATGGTGGCAAGAATTACTTTCAATTATTCGTTGATGATCACTCATGAAAGATGTGGGTTTTCTTCCTCCAATTGAAATCAGAGGCATTTTCATACTTTCAACAATTCAAGAAACTTGTAGAAAAATATTTTGGATGTTTCATCAAAACCCTTCACTCAGATCAAGGGGGAGAATATAATTCCAAAGAGTTTTCATAATTCCTAAAAGAACATGGGATAAAATAATAGCTGACAACAACTTATACATCATATCAAAATGGTGTTGTTGAGAGGAGAAATCGTGCCATTATGGAAATGTCCAATGTATCATAAAAGGATCACATCTTGAAGATCAATATTGGGCATAAGAAGTTAATACAACATCATACCTCCTAAATAGAGCACCCACAAGGGCTCTACAATGCAAAACTCCACAAGAAGCATGGAGTGGTAAGAAACCCTCCATTTCTCATCTACGAGTGTTTGGATGTAAAGCCTTCATGCATATTACAAAACAGAGAAGTAAGAAGTTATATGAGAAAACATTGCAATGTATCTTTCTTGGTGATGATGACAATTCAAAGGTATATCACTTGATCAATCATATAACCAATAAAACACATATAATTAGATATGTAGTATTTGATGAAGCTTTCACATCAAATACTACCTCTACAGCAATATATCATGAGTATGATGAGCCTAAGCAAGAGGCTTCACAAAAAATTTGAGAGATTCTAAATTGACCTCACTTCTAGATATGACTCGAGATCGACCATGTACACGCAGTATCACTCAGCATAAGAAGGCAGAAGAATCATCTTCAAAAGTTGATGAACTTTGTCACAAGTTTAAACTATCCATATATGCAATAGAAGATAGAGAAATGGATATAGATGATGAAAGGATTTATCTAATAGCGTTGGATGAAAATGAACCCACAACTGCTTAGGAATATCTTAGTAAGCCTCGATGGAAGGTTGCTATGGAAGCAGAGCATACATCTCTCATGAAAAATCACACTTGGAAGCTAGTAAATTTGGCTTCAAGAAAGAAACCCATTGGTTGTAAGTGGGTATTCAAAGTAAAGTATAAGGTAGATGGTACAATTGATAAGCATAAAGCCCATCTGGTTACAAAGGGCTATGCTCAGAAAGAAGGCATATATTATGAAGAGACATTCACTCCTAATGTAAAAATGACTACCATCTGAGTATTGTGTGCTATGGTAGCTTAGTTTGAGTGGAAGTTATATCATATGGATGTAAAAAGTGTCTTTCTTAATGGTTATCTACAATAATAAGTATACATGACTCAACCTGAAGGATTTGTTGTCAAAGTATAAGAACATAAAGTTTTTAAGTTAATAAAATCCTTGTATGGGCTAAAACATTCTCCTCAAGCTTGGTACATTAAAATTTATAGTCACCTATTACAACATGGTTTCCAACGAATTCTGTCAGATGCAAATCTCTATATAAAGAACAATGGTTCTGACATAGTGATTTTGGTGCTATATGTAGATGATTTGATCATAACAGGTAGTTCAAAAAGTATGATTTATACAGTGAAAATTGATCTCAAATCATCTTTTGAAATGATAAATCTGGGACTTCTGCACTATTGTCTTGGTTTAGAAGTAACTAAAAAAAACCATCATATTAGAGTTACACAAAATAAATATACCAAGACTTTGATTGACAAATATCACATGACTAACTATAATTCAAAAGCTACTCCCATGGAAGTAGGACTTAAGTTGTCAAGATATGATCAATCTCCATAGGTAGATGGCACTCTCTATCATCAATTGATCGGGAGTCTTTTATACCTAACTAATTCCAAGCCTGATCTTAGTTTTGTTTTGGGGTATCTTTCATGGTTCATGTAGGAACCTAAGGTAAGCCATTGGAAAGCAGCAAAAAGAGTTCTACATTATGTCCATGGTACAACAGATTTTGGCTTGGAATACAAAAAGAATAACACATTTTATCTACAAGGATACATGGACTTCGACTATGCTAGATCCATTGATGATTGGAAATCAAATTTTGGATATATCTTTCATCTTGGTTTTGGTCTTGTATATTGGTCTAGCAAAAATCAGTAGGTGGTTGCTATTTCTTCTATAGAGGCATAATATCATGCAACCAGTGGAGCAGTCTATGAGATAATATGGCTACGTCACATTTTTATAAATATGGGTCTTCCAAAGAATCTTCCACTACATTTGTTTTGTGATAATCAAGGTGTTTTGAACCTTGTCAAGAATCCCATTTTTCATGATCGGACCAAAAACATTAGCACAAAATGTCATTTCATTCAAGATGAAGTTCCAAAGCATCATATACAGCTCAAATACATTCCTATTGAAGAGCAAGTTGCAGATATTTTCACCAAACCACTTGGACGAGTCAAGTTCGAAGTATTTCACAAAGCTCTTTTTATTTTCCATTAATGTAATAAGGGGGGATGTGAGCACACATAGCCTATCTCAAGGCTATAGTTGGGTAGTATATCACATTAATGAAAAATTATTTACTATGCACTATTTAGTACTCCTACTAAACCGTTGCAGGTTGGTTGGTTGGTTATCCAAGCAACCATAGCATTTTATATATCTCATCCAAATCAATAAATGTTTTTTTGTTTGCATTAATTTCTTCGCATATCTCAATACAAAATGCCCTATATGCTCTGTATATTTTTCCCTATTTTGGAAGTGACACTTATAGGACTACCCAAGGGCTAGGGGTAGCTTCATGGAGAAGCCAATATCAAGAAGAGGTGTTTGGGATAGTTGGATTGGAAGCCTCTGGAATATTTTGTCCTTCAACTACCTTCTTCTAGAACAAGTGGTCATTACAACCGATTTGTCTCGAATAAAGGCCAACTGAACTTTAGTTTAGACCGTAGGTGATAGCTACAACCTAGACTATAGACCATAGGTCTCAGCTATGGCCTAGACTATAGACCGCAGGTCTTAGACGCGGTTTAGACTAATTAAGACAAGGAGCCCAAATTGAGTGGTTAAAACCATTGATCTATCTTGGAGTCTATACAAGATCTTCCATATGGTCTTGTAGCATGTCCCATATGAGTAGTCACTCTCGACATGACATGTTTTAGGTTTCTATAGTAGAAAAATTAACTTCTTCTATAGTTTCAAGCACTGCAGATAAATCTGATAGTACTTCATCTAAAATGGCATATGAAGTAGATGGACTATCTTCCTTAGCTGGTTATTTAGATGCTACAAATTTAAATACTATAGATTTAGGAGGTAAGTCTATTATTATAGATTTAGGAAATGGATTAGGTATAGTTTTAGAAGGTGGTGATGATAATTTTTTAGAATTTGTTGATGTTGATGATTTAGAATACGTTTTTAGTGATTTTGATTTAGTAAGTGATTTAATTTTAGAAGGTTTTGATGATGAAGATGGACTAGGATGAACAATAGACATAGCAGGACAAAATGGAACCCCTATAGGTTCTGCCACAACACACATATCAAATGGTCTAGGATCACCATGAATGGTGACTAATTGATTTTTAAATTCAAATTTAACACATTGATGTAATGTGGAAGGTATTGATCTCATTGCATTGATCCAAGGTTGACCTAAAAGAATGTTGTACGATGCAAAATATGGTACAACAAATACATGTTTCTTGAGTTTCATCATTAAATGCTTTAATGATCATTTCAATATTTTTCATATCTTCTTTCTTAAATCCAAACCTTTGAAAGAAATCATATATGCATATATTTAATGATGATACATTATCAATTAAGACTCTCTTAACTCCTATGTCTCTAATCAATGTTGTAATGTAAAAAGGGTTATCTCCATACAAACTTTGAGGAGGGATATATTTATCATGAAAATCTATAAAGTTTATTTCATCCAAAGTTACAACATTTACTATAGCATTTGGTTCAATATCTTCAGGCACCATCATCTTGCTCAAAGTTCTCATCAATTCTTCCCTATGTATGGAGGAAGTCCTTAAGAGATCCAAAATAAATATTCTTGTTGTGATAGTATCTAATTATTCATTAATATCATATGGAGATCTTTGTTGTGAACTTGTTACATTATTTGCTTTAGTAGGAGCTTTTAATACAAATGGATTTGTCTTCTCATTTTGATCTTGAGCATTTTGGTTTTGTGCTTGTTGTCTTGTAACAACTATGATGGTACCTACAATGTTGCTATGTCATGGATTACCAAAATGGGGTCTAGCATTTTTTTCTTGCACATTTGAAAGCCATGGTCTAGTAGTTATTATTCTTGGAAATGGTTATTCTGGAACAAATAAATCTATAACAGGTGTGACTCAATCTGATATTTACTCAGAACTATTTGAAGCAATCTCTAATTCACTTTATGTTTCAATTTCTGTGTCACTTTCTAAAGGTGTGTTTTGACAGGTTTTTAGATGTCTAATAGTGACTAGGGATTCAGTGGTTACACATGTTTTTGGAAATTCTTGATGCAGTAGAAAAATACTAATAGTTCCTACATATCGAGTTGGATGGGGAAAATTATGATGTTCTACCTAATTTACAACTTATTTACCATGCTTTGGTAAAGGGTGTTGGAATATGTCCAAATTTTGATTTACGTTTTGATTTTGAGATTTTTGTGTATTAGTTTGATCATATCTTGGTGGGAATTTTTCTACTTCCATTTTTCCATTGTCAATTAGATCTTGTATCATGTGTTTCAATATTTTACATGAGTTTTTTGAATGACCATCAACTCTATGGAAGTTACAATGTAAATTAGCTCTAAATCCATCTAAAGTTGTATGAGGTTGTCTTATTTCAGGAAATCGTATCAAATCTTGTTCCAATAGTTGAGGTAAAATCATAGTTAACATCTAATTTAATCTTGTAAATTCTCTTGGTGGTTTATCAGGAACTTTCAATACAAATTTCTTTACAAATTCCGCAAGATTAACATTTGAGTTGTTTCTACAGTCAGTAACTCCATCACCTACTACTTGTTTGCTTTTGTATTGATTCTTAGAATTTTTATCTTCATATTTCTTCTTAAATTGACCTCTTCTAATGAGGGCATATTATACCCTTCTTGCTAAATAAATGGCTTGATCGAAGGTGGTTATTGTAGTAGTAGAAATTTCATAAGATAATTGTTCTTACAAATTACCTATAAATATGTCCAACATTTCACGATGAGGTAATGCAAAGTGTAATTTTCCCAAAAGTTGTCTCCATTTAGCCAATAATTATGTGAAACTTTCATCTTTCCCTTGTTTCAGGTTGTATAAATATTTAATGGTCACATGCCTTTCTATATAGGCACTAGATTTAAGGAAAAATATCTTTGTTGTTTTCTCAAAATTCCTTAAAGAATTATTGGGTAATTGATAATACCACTCTAGGACCACACCTCCCATACTTTTAGGGAATATTTTTAGCAGCAACAAATCATCATGAGAATCATCATGACATGTTGTTCTAAACATATGAAGATGCTCTATAGGATCTTCAGTTCCTTTATATATCGGGAGGACAGGCATGGGGAAATGCTTAGGATAAGGTTGCACTACAACTACAGGATCCAAAGGTTGACTACACATCTCTCGGTAACTATACGAGGGACGATAAGGATCCATCTGGTCTAGACGAGAAGCTAACTGCTTAACCATAGCTTCAAGTCCTTGTTGTTGGTGTCCATCAAACTAATTTGGTTGCATCATACTATTATGTCTTTGATAATAAGTTGGTGTTGTTGTGTGAGGATTTCCAAATTAAACACTATTATGTAAAGTGTTTATAGGAACTACATTTTTTTGAGTTTGTCGATAGTTGGTATTTTGTACTTGTTTAACCTTTTGTTGAATTGACATTTGTTGATTAAGAGCTTGAGTGAACATGGATGTGAATGGTTGTTTTTGTTTTTTTAGATTTATTTTTGGGTTGCTAGCAAAATTTTTGGATGATTGTGCCATTGATTTTTGAGCATTTTGATTTAAAGGTATCATATTTTGATTAGATGGTCTTGCTTGATTATCATCCGGGTCTATTGAAGGCATGTAAGGTAATGGGTTTGTATGTATTTGAAAAGTAGATGCTAAGGCTGCTTCCATAGAACCTTCTCCTGAATTATCCATATGTACTGCTTGGCTAAATTCACCTATGTGATCTTTTATGAATTGAGTAAAATTTGCAAGAGACTCAAATTTAACATTTCCCTTTTCATCTAATTTAGGTTCATTAGACTTCATTTTCCCCATTATCATATTTATACTTTGATAGTATATCCTGTCCAACAAGTGCTCTATCTTCAATATCATATTGTTCTTGTTCTCCCATATTATCATTATCTACTTGTTTACCACTTCTTAATATAGGCATTTTATTTTTAAAATAATTATTTTTTGTAGATATATATTATATATATGTGCTAAAATTTTGGGGTATATATGTTAAATATATATACCTAACTAGAAAAATAATATAATATGATTATTTTTAGGTTTTTTTTTTGTAGTTTTTAGATTGCAAATAACAAAATAAACACAACTATAATATTATAAATGTTATATTTCAAGTTTCTTGGAAAAGCCTATAGATATCATTAACAGGTTCCAATTGATCTGGTGACAGATAGTGTTCTTCTTCAAATAGGAAGTTGGCTTTTAGGAATTTTATGAAATGTGCTATAGTAATGCAATCAACTTCACAATATAAAAGTTTAATTCATGATAGTATTCTCGATAAAGCACAGCTCTGGGAACCCTGTTAAATCTTCTCTTATCGTCTAAAACAATTTCTTGATTTTTGACTTACAATAAAAAATTATGTACTACTATTGCATTCTCAAGATAATATTCAAAGGAAAAAATACTTGGAGAAATCACAACTCTGTTTCTACTAGCCACCTATCACAGGCTCTCTGAAGTTCAAAGTAGAAAGGTGCACTATTAGGATCCAGGATTCTAGATAAATTGAACCTTATAATTTTCTTAATTTCGGGTTCTTTAGCTCTTATAATCTCTAACCTTATCCAAATATCAGAGTACAACACACTACCTAATGAAGAAAATACTTGGTTTGCTAGTACTGTACTAACATCAATACAAATGGCTTTCCTTATGGTATAATCTACCATCTATGGCATGCAAAATTATGAAATTTGACTAATGCTTTTGGTTTGTTTTTGTAACTATTTAGAATATCAGAAGGTTGCACGTTAGATTCATGTTGGGTTCACCAAATAATGTAGCACAAAAATTCTTGCGCTCCTTTCCTAAAGGATGATGGATCCGTGCCTTAGGGTGGAATGGTAGAATGAGTGGTCTACACCTCAAAACAAAGTTACTTAATTGTACCTTCTATATATGGTAATTTTTCAATGAATGGGTTTTAGGTTCACCAGGAAATATTTTTGGTTGTTTCCAAGCCTAGGTTTCGGGATTTGTTTTAATGGTTTCTTTTCATTCAAATCACATGTACCTAAGTTTGTCCAATATATAAATTAAACTAAGCTACATGCACTTTTAACTTAAAATGTAAACAAAAATACAGAAAATAGAATGTATAAATTGATGCAATGCCTATGAAGAGATTTTAAACCTTACCTATATACGAATGTCTGATGTAGGTTTCAAAATTTGTAAGCAGTACAGTTTCATATAATGTAGGGTGATATCGTATTATGATTTCACTAGATTGTATTACGATCAACGAGACCGTATTCCGATCATATACAAATCCGATTCTTATAGAAGATAATAAATGCATGGATAGAAGGTAAAGAACATAAATTTATGATCCTATTTATCTTTGAAAATGTGATTCTGATTTATTAAACACTACTTAACAATGAAAATAATAGGAAATGATTAATAAATGCACCTAATTATCTAAAATATGTAGCTACATGAGATTTTAGGTGAACTCCAAGAATGCATATGATTTAATCTAATATGTCCTACGATAAAAATGTTAAATGAAATATAAATCAAAAGAAAAAAGGCAAGAATATGCAAACCAAAACTCGGAGTTGCCCCTAAGAAAATTATAGATGATATCGTAGCATTTTTGTTGAGATCATATCTTGAACTTGCACGTTCATACTATGCTTGCACTATATTATCCTTCGATCTGCAATGAAATCCTTTGATCTTGCAAGAAAATGATGAAATAACGAGTGCTAGAATGAAAAATTAAACTTTTTCCTAAGTGTAGAGAGCCAGGAGAATTTATGGAGGGAGGGGTCTGGTTAAATAGGCAAGGAGGAGTGTCTAGAATAGGGAGGAGGTTGGATTATTGCAACTTCTTCCAAGTTGGGAAAAACTGAACAGATTCGATCTTGTAAATCTCATGTAGTTACACAGGTGGAGGCAAAAACCAATTTGAATAGCTTTTGTCATTTTCCATTTTAAATTTTCTATTTTCAAGCAAGATCATATTACGATCAAAGATATCATACCCCGATCACAAGGTTTGTAATACTAATATCATGCTATGATTTCAGAGGTCATACTATGATTTTACTAATTGTAGTACGATCTCATCGGAGCAACACAAATTTCAAGGTGATAAATGTAAACATAACATTTTTTCAATATTTTTGTGTTCTTATGCAAATGGATCAAATTTAAGGTGCTACAATGCCTTATGCCTTTCTAGTTTGAAGGGGTCACTATATCTAAGAAAGGAGACCATGAGTGTATCACTTAAGCTCTGAAGAACCTAAATTTAGTGGAATTATCATAGATATGGAAATATGATCCCCTTGAGAGGTTTGCAGAAAGGTAAGATTTTCTAAACAAAATTACCTTCAAATAATTCCATCAGTCTAAAATGGAAATTAACAAATAGGGCAATAATAATGAAGAAGACAAAGTGCTATAATGGCATGTAGAGCAGATGCAGCTATACATTGTTTATTCTTGGTCATTTGTCAAATACTAGTAAAGACTTTAACATAAGAAAATTGACCCCATGGCATGATTTCTATGAACATGTTATGGATTGGAACCCCAAAGATAATCCAAGCCATGTGTTAGAAGATAAATTTATAAATATAATGCAGAAGAAGGGAGATGATTGGACATCAACAAAAATTATGGCTTGGTGGATGATGAGGGTGCAAACTGAATTAAGTTGTAAGTGGGGACTAAAAGTTGATCATGAATTCTCTGCCTAATATGACAAGTATCAAGCTACATGGTATAAGACTCTTGTGGATAATATTACACCAAGTGTCAATGGCATCACGATTCTACCTACCACTAAAAAAAGGTAAACCAACCAAAAAAAAGCAAATGGAATTGCCATGGAGCAACCACAAATTCCAAATAAAGTGGGTCATAAATTCATTCCCCCCTCTACATATGATGTAGAGTTTTATGATGATCATCATATTATCTCCAAAATTAGGAGATCATAATCGATAGCAATAGGGAAGCAGAAGAAAAGCAGGTAGGTAAAAGCATATGTAGACTCTAAAATAGGGGGTGAACAAGAAAATGAATTAGAAGAGGAAGAGATAATAAAAGAAAGCATAGAAGAGAATATAGAAGGGAATATAGAAGGAAATGTATAACATCTCCCTGTGCAACATGATGTTAGCACCCAAGAGCTTAAAAAATCAGCTAAAAGAGTTGCTCTTGCTGAAGAATCAACCCCTAAAAAAAAGCAACTCCTTTTGAAGGACCAACTCCTCAAGATAAATCAGTTCCTACCAAAGATTCAACTCCTACGAAATAATCAACCTCTATTAAGGATACATAAATTACTAAAGGTATAAAATGTTAGAAGATATAAGAATTACTAGGTATGATTTCTATAAATATTACTTCATCCTCTTATAAATCCCAAAGAAACCACCCTTCCCATTCTACAAATGAATATGATGTTTCCTCTCCCTCCAGTCATATACCTCCATCATCACCACCATCACTTGAACCATCAACCCAATTCAACCCAAAAATATCCTCAGCTACTCCCACAAATCCACTCATAGGACCATCAAATATGGATGCCACAATAGACACCATTCCTTTCCCTTATGCTATCAATTTCCCTAACCTCCAATCCATCCCTACTTCCTCCTCTAAAATTCACTCCACCATATCCAAGCTAAAACATATGTAGAAAGCTAAACATAATACCTCAAACTATTGGAAGTCTCATTGTGCCCAAGTTTCCAAGAACATAACCCATACCAAAGAGGGGAAATATCTAGATCCCATCAGTATGTAGCATTCAAAAATGAAGATGAATCCCTTAGTATAGAATCCATAGGAATAAATGAATCTAGAATATTACCAAGGTCAAATGATCATTTACTACATCACTCAACTACCTATGGAAAATGACTGGGGAAAGGCCCATGCTCACATGAGGACCATATACTTAAATATGGAATATTACAAAGATAAATACCTCAGATCTGAAGAGGTAATAAAATGTTTGGAAGCAGCCTTGAGTGAATAGAAAACCATTGAAAAGGATCTGAAGAATGAGGCAAAGAAGTGGAAAGAAAAAAATGATGACGTAGCACCATATAAATAAGAAGCAAAGAAGGCTACTGAATAAATTTAGGTTTTGAGCAAACAAGTGGAAGACCTACATAAAAAAATCTAATAAGGCACCAGAAAAACCAATGGGTTGTCAAAGGAAAAGGCCAAGGTAGTCAGAAAGGAGATGTTCAATGACATCCATAAGATAGGCTTCAAGGCAATGCCCACTTTGTTATACCTTTCCAAGATTAAGGAGACATTGGACTGGATGGAGGATGATTTCACTACATCTATCACCTTCCTACAAGTAAGACTATTTGCAGCAACAAAGATTCAACTTCTGGTAGAGAAAACATAGGGAAAGGTTATAAAAGAGCCTAAAATAAAACATAATCCCAAGTCAAAATAGCTACTAGGAGTTTCTTCGTAAGGCATAAAATTGTGATAGAAAGTGCCAAAATAATTTGAGAACTCCAAGCAGAAGCTAAGGGTATTTTAAAATATTTGAGCATAGCAAAGAATTATGGTCTGCCAAGCTTCTGGGATAACAATTCAAATATCTTGGAGGAAGATGAGCTTAAAGCTTCTTGGAAATTTTTTATAGAATATGAATTAGAAATAGATAGCTAGGAAGAGCCAATCCAAGAAGATCAAATATTTAGCATGGCTCAAGATCTTACCCAAATCAACTCCTATTTGCATGAGTTGTATATGAGGTCAAAATTTTTTTCCTATGACAAAGTGGAAGAGTTAGAGTATTTATATCTAACATTCATGGAGGCTTCTGACCCAGATGAAGACACTTGGAATAAATCCTGTGCTACTTATAATGAAGTTGTTTAGAATATATAAAAACATAAAATGCCAAAAAATCCTCAGTGAGAAGTCAGGCAACAATAGAAGTAGGAAAATTGACTAAACAAGACACCCCTAATGAGTATATGCATTGAAGAAAAATAATAATTTTACTCCATATATCTCCCCTTTCTTTTGTTCTTTTTCTTTTACTTCGTTCCCCAATGGATGAAGGCTTTGGATTCTAACATTCATCTAGCAGAATTCCCCATGAGGCACCAATAATGTAGGTCAAAATGACTACACCAAGGAAAGAGAGGATATTTCTTCTTGAAATTTTGCTAAGCATGGAAAATAATCTCGATTTTGTGACCGATCAAGTTTTTGCTATATGAGGGCTTGAAAAGAGCACAAGGTAGAAAATCGTCATGATTTCATGATCGATTAGGTTTTCACTGGTTGAGGGCTCGAAAAGAGTGCAAGGTGGAAAATAGTCACGATTTCATGACCGGTCAGTTTTTCACTGGCCGAGGGCCCAAAAAGAGCATAAGGTAAAAAATAGTCATGATTTAGTGATCGATCATAGTTTCATTGGCCGAGGGCCTGAAATGAGTGCAAGGTAGAAAATAGTTGTGATTTTGTGACCGGTCAAGTTTTCGTTGGCTAAGGGCTAGAAATGAGTGCAAGGTAAAAAATAGTTGTGATTTCATGATTGGTCAGGTTTTTATTGGCCAATGACCCAAAAAGAGTGCAAGGTGGAAAATATTCATGATTTCATGCTGGTCGAGTGCCCAAAAAGAGCGCAAGGCAAAAAATAGTCATGATTTCATTACCAAATGGGTTTTCACTAGTCGAGAGCCAGGACAAAGTCAAATATGGAGTGGAATATAGTTGGGCCATGACATCTCCAAAAAGGATCGATGTAGATATGTTGTAATAAGAAAATCCCAACCATTTACTATTGAAGGCTCCATACTCTTTTAACTGCCAATTTTCCAGAATGATCCTACGGGTATATTGTTGTAATAAGTTTTAGTTTTTATGTTATTGGAAAATGTATATATATAGGATGGGTGACTCTAACTAAGGGTTGACTCTTGGACATTTACAAGGCAATGTATACAAACTTGTGAAAGCAATAAAAGACTACTCATTATAGTTTTTTGCTCAATGGTGTTTGATAAAGTATGTATGGATTGTTAAATTCTATATAAACTATGCTGAATATAAATCACTTTAATTATATTTTTGGATTTCGGTGCTTTAAATCTTCACTAGTTCTAAAATTAACAATTATAGGAGGTTTATGATTGTTTAAATCTGCACTAGAGAACTGGTTATTCTTATTTTGATGGTATAAATAATGCTTATCTATAAAAATTGTATGTGTTTCCTTGTTGTTGTCTAGTATGTGCCATTTAATGTTCCTAGCAATAGTTATATTTCCCTTTCTTTATGCACTTTACTCTATCCCATTTTCCTATAACAAAGTAAGGAACCAACCTTATCTCGATATTGAACTTGGTAATCTCTATTTTAAAATCAATCATTCAATGTTGGAAAATTCTTGGGTGCAAACATAACCAAAGGTAGATTTTGCACCAAAAGGACCTTGTGTCAAAAGTTATAAAAAAAGGGCCAAAATAGAATATGTAGCATGTCAAGCACCAAAATTAGTTCAGGAGGATGGATTATCCCTAAAATTTTTATACTGGGTTGATGAACTCATAAGCTATTTCCAAACAATAAAATGCCCAATAAACTTGAATGCCTCATAAAGGAGGAGGTACAAGCTACAAGCCCTTAAATATGTTTTATTACTTGAAGTCTTATACAAAATAAATTTATATGGGGTTCTTTTGAAATACCTCAAGGACAATAAAAAATATAAGGTCTTGAGATAATTCCATGAAGACTTATTAGGAGAACACTATTAAAGTAGAGTAATTTCATTGAAAATATTAATAACGGGTTGTTACTAGTCAACCATTTTCTCTAATACTTTTAAAATTGTAAGAGCATGTTAAAAATAACAAAGGTATGTGGGGAGAAACATGAATTATTCTTTACTCATCAAACCCATCCAAGTGGAAGAACCTTTTTAACAATAGGGATTGGAATTCATAGCGATGATAGAACTAAAATCATTAGTATGTTACAAGTATATTCTAACTACTATAGATTATTTCATAAAATGGGTTGGAGCAATACCCATAAAGAAGGTTGACTAGGAGGCAGTGATCGAATTTATTGAAATTTTGACTACAAGGTTTCACATACCTGATGTATTGGTTAGCAATAATGGTCCATCCCTCATTGGAAAAATATAATTAATTTTGCTAGCAATGTGGGATATATTTGAAAACTTCCTCCAACTACTTTCCATAGGTAAATGGTCTAGCAGAATCAACCAATAAGAATTTGATTAGGATTTTGAAAATAATTTTGAAGGATAATAAGAGGAATTGGTATTCATTGATAAACCAAGTATTGTGGGCTGATTGAATCACTATTAAGAAGTCTATTAATGCATATCCCTATGATTTGGTTTATGGAAAATAGACCATTATCCCCGTACATATGGAAATACCTTCTTTGAAATTACTTGAACAGACCCATACTCTAGAAGGTGATCTTGTGGATGATAGATTGATAATTTTTTTGTAGTTTTTTCTCAGGATAATTACTGAGAAACAACATAATATTTTCAACTACATGATGAATAGGGAATACTTCAACCTATCCCTATTAATGGTTTTTATTTTAATCTCTATTTCCACTAAAAGGTCCCCACATTTTGTATTTTATGTATCACATGTATTATAATTTTTTTTCTAAAAAATACCACAATGTTGTGACATGTCTCAAAGTCATGATCTATATATATAGGGAAGAAAATAAGTCATGTGATGTCATGACATGTCGATATATCGTAGTAGCATGAATCAAAATCTTAAAAAATTAAAACCAATGTGACATCACGATGCATCACCATGTTGCGGTCAACAAGGTTGAGGTGCTTTTAAATAAAAAGGGTCATAACTATGTGATGAGAGGGAAGACTCCTTTCAAAATTAAAAGGGACAATGGGAAGAGTGCTAGCCATAAATACAAATTTAGCTATGATAAGTTGAGTAGGGTGGAACACAAACTAAATAAGAGTTATCCCAATTAATTCGTTGAGAAAGCAGTGCATGAACTGTAATAACTACTCTTTTCTCTATTTTTTGCAAAAGCTTTGTATATAGTGGAGAAAAATCTAGCAGTTCTTCACTTCGTTGAAATTATCTTATAAAATTGACCTTTTTTGTAAAGAAATTCCCTCATACCAACAAGTTAGAAGGATGTCTAGTGAGGCAACACTGATGAGAACAAACACATCATAAATGTAGCTTCATCATCGATAATCAAGATTTTAGCCCAGGTTAAATATGAAAAGAATTTTAGGTTTAAAAAAAAATACAAGGATTACCAATACATTGGTTACATGGAAAGGTGTCGAACAACTTAGAATGAATGTGGAGGATAGGATTTCAATAGGTATTACCTCATCAATCTTGATCACTTTCACATTCCATTCTTTGTTGTATTTTTATGTTTGCATGCTAGTTCACCCATACCCCAAACTGGTATGTGCCATAGCTAAGTACTATGAATCTAAGTGCAATATTGTTGAAAATGTGTAGGGAAGAACCCTATTTACACTAAAATTGGATTTCTTATTAGATAACTTTGTCATAGACCTAGTTCTCTCTTTAAAATATAAGTCCTTCCATATTGATGAGCAAGCAAAGTTTTGTGTCCCAGGAAATTTTTTAAAATCCTTTGTAAAGTTACAGCTAAAAATAGTGCCAAAATGAGGGAATTTACCTGAAACCCCCATCCCAATTACTGAGTTTAAAAACCTTGAGCTCTTTTCAATAAGCCTATTCAAAAGGTATAGACTCATGACTCAAGGTTGGAAACTTATCCAAGAGCTCAAGGTTGAATCCAAGGGGATATTAAAACATCTAAATCTAGCTATAAAATGTGGATTCCTAAGATTCTGGGATGAAAATTCTAACATATTAGGAGAAGATGAATATACTTTAATGGTAGCCATAGATGATGAATCTAAAATAGATGAATAGCCAGAGCTTGTGCAATAGGAACATATATTCAATTTGGTGTAAAACCTCACCCAAACCAAATCCTTGTTTGTATGAACTAATTTTGAAGACCAAAAGCTTCTCTTATGATAAGGTGTTTGATCTGGAGTTCATTTATCAATATTTTACAGTCATCAGACCCTAATAATGAAATTTGGTGATAGGCTTGCAAATATTACAATGACATCACTAAAATACTACAAGACTATGGTGGAGAAAGCAAAAATAAGGTATATGAAAGCATTTATGAAGAAGCTAAAATAGAAGAAGAGGAAGAGGTTGGAGGAGATATAGAAAAGGTGATAGATGGAGAAGCTGAGGAGGAAGTAGAAATAGGAAACCATCTTGATGATCAAAGGGACGAATGAAAGAGGAGCTGAAAACCATTTATGGCTTTTGAAGCCTCCATCCATATTTTTTCATTTAATAATCCCCTTCCATACTCATTTTCATTAATCCATCACCCATTATTTATCCTTTTTTCTATTTTCTAGACTCTGTTCACCCAATGGATAAGGCTCTAAGTTATAAAAATTTTACAAGCAAAATACCCTAGGAGGTGCCAATAATGTAGGTCAAAATGACTACATCAAGAAAAATAAGGTAATAAATATCTAAAAAAAATTGAAGTCTCGCATGAAGATGAAGTTGGGTGTAACATCATGACATATCCCAATGTTGTGGTTGCAAAAAAGGATTGGACGGTTCTAATTTCATAATAAGGCATGAAATCATGACCTATTCCCACGTCATGGTCATGAAGATATGAAATACTTAAAGGCAAAAAAATGCTACATCGTGACATGTTTCCATGTCATGGTTGCAAAGGCCTGAAAGGCTTCAAGGTAGAAAAATATCATGACATCATGACATGACCCCACATCATGGTCACAAAGGCCCAAAATGCTTCAAGGTGGAAAAATAATGTGATCTCATGACATTTTCCCACATTATGGTTGTGAAGGCCTAAAAGGCTTCAAGGTGGAAAAATGATGCGACCTTGTGACATGTTCCCACATCACCATCACGAACGCCCAAAATGCTTCAATATAGAAAAATGGTGTAACCTCATGACATATTCCCACATCACGATTATAATGACATAGAAGGAAACATGACATTGTAAAAAGTTTTAATGTCACAACTACCATAGGTTAGAATAGATGGAATCTTTCATGAAAGTTAGTCTACCATGGCCATTATAGATCAAAAATGATAGGTGTGTTCAATAATGGAGGATGAACTATATTTTAAGATCATACCTACTACTTCTCACATGAATGAAACATTTAATCAATAGTTATGAATCAAGCATGTGGTCCCATTTTGGATCAACGATATCGTATGGTGTTCTACCAGTGTGATCATCCAATGTTTTATTGCAACCATTTTAAATAGAATCTATTTTTGTATTTTAAATATTTAACTATAAAAGGATATAAATAAGAGCAATGGCTTCTTCTAAAAAGGTTGGCTCTTATGTGTTTACAAGTTGTATGTACGAATATTTTTAGAGAAAGCAATACAATTGAGATCTTTATTTTACCTTTGGTTCAACATCTTGTAGAATATGTATGTATGAGTGGATAAATAATTCTAGTTTAGCTATATGAATGTTTATGCCATTAATTCTACTTTCTATATTTTTGTGCATGTATGTTTCTCTATTTCTAGAACTTATAATCTTTTGAGTTAAATGTTGATTACAATTACTCTACATATGACTAAAATTGGTTGGTATATTAGGAGGTTTTAATGGTTTCTTAATTTCATAATCATTATGTGCTTCATGTTGTTGCCTAATCTATACCATCTCAAGTTCTAGCTTTATCTACATTTATTTTCCGTTTGCACTCTTTTCCTCTGCCATCATTGATTTTAGCTAGTTAGAACCTTATAGGAGCCAACCTTCTCTGGAGATTGACCCGGTTAATCTTTGCAACTTGCCTAGTCATTCAATATTGGTCAAGTCTTGGGTGCACATTTTACCATAGGCATATTTTGGACCAATAGTTCATAAATAGTAATAAGGTTTTGGATTTACTATTTCATTTATGAAGGTTGAATATTGAATTTAAGGAGTAGTAAGGTCTAGGTTATTAATTATTTTTCAAATTTGAAATTCAATTATTCAATATTTGCAAATTAATTTTGGAGAGAAAAGGTTTATAACACTAAATTGGGAAATCAAATTTGTAAAAATTCTTATTTCTTCTTAGTTTCTAAATATTATGGATACATAAGGAGTTCTACTTCATAAGTTGTAAATTTAGAAACTTTAAAATTATTTAAAACCTAGGGAGACATAAGGTAGACTACTTCAAAGGTCATATGAGTACTAAAATATCAAGAAAAAAGTTCTTTCTTTCTGAGTCTCAACTTCTAAAAGGACAAAATTATGCTTTATGGAAAAATAAAGTGAAATCAATTTTGATAGTAGAAAACTTTAGGATATAACTAGTGGAGAAAAAACTAAACCTATTGAAGATGATAGAGAAATTCAAAAATATGAAGATGGTGAGGCTAAAGCACTTATGATAATAACATTTGCAATTACTGATGAAATACAACCTTATATAAGTTCAAAAAAAACTTCTACAGAAGCCTAGAATACTTTAGCCAAGATATTTGAAGGGAAAAATAAAGCTACTATTTTGAATCTTCAAACTTAGTTGTATTCTTTAAAATTTAATAGTGGTGAAAGTATTGAACTATTTTTTAGGAAGGTAGCATCCATAAAAGCAAAACTATTAACTTTAGGAGAAAATGTAGAGGAAAAAATTCTTGTTCAAGTTATTTTGAGAGTTATTTCAAAAAACTACAAGCATATAGTTACATATTTGCAAGTTCTAACCAATGATACTTTATTTGATTAGTTATTAAGCCGATAGGCATCCTACAATGGCAGCAAGGAAGGTCAGGCATGCCGTAAACAATATTAATATTTTATTAAAAAATCCAACATTAAGAAAATTATCCACCGACATTAAGGGTTACTCCAAGAAATGAGATAGGAGCCTCAAGATTGACAACTCTCGACATTTATATATCTAATTTAATATTCTACAAGAGCATGAAGTGGAAAATTTAGTCAAGGATGAAATGACTAACAATGATTTAGTATCAAAATATAATTCACAAGGTAACCTTGCTTCAACTTCAAGATATAGATCCAAATGGAATAATAGATATTTTCAAGTATGTAAGAAAAGAGGACATAGCACAAAATACTATAGATATAATCCAATAAATTAGTCTCAAGGAAATTAGATGAATCAAAGTGGTTAATATATAGGTTAGTACAACAAAGACAATATCAAACTCAATACAATATACAAAGACATTAGTTTCAATGTTTATTTCCTTCTTAATATTAGTATAGTCAATCTCATTTACAGAGTAGAGAACAAAATCAAAAGGGATATATAGCTCAAGAAATTTACGAAATTCAAGAGTTAGAAGAAACTACTGAAGAAAATGAAATCAAAGTTATTTAAGTAAAATTTATAATCAATGAATATGAATTTTTATTATAGATTTTGAAAGATACTAATCATTTATTTGATCATAATACATAAAGGTAATAGATTAAAGAAATCAAAAGGAAAACAGAGCAATCATATGTTCCAGAATCACATGAAGGATGAAGACCTTGATTGAAGACTAAAGTCTCTAATAACCAAATAATGTAATATAGGGGGGTGTTAGAGAATATTACATTATTTGGTACATGTTAATATACCACCTGGGGGGTTGTGTTCTACATTAATGTGTGAGTAAATATTCTATGTAATGTAATAATGTATAGGAAATGCACAAGTTTCATGTAAATTTGTATGGAAGTGTTAAGTAGAGAAGCCAAGATTCATGAGACTTGGCATATGGAAAGGTATAATCAAGTAATCAAAGAGTCATCCTACAATGGCTATATATTATTCCATAGAGAGGCATATAAAGACATAACCATATATAGAGTCTACACTATCTACATAGTGAGCATAGATAGTATTATCATTGTATGAGAGTTTTATGATACATCTGTAATATAAAGAGGAGTAATAAAAATCACATACATTTGAGCAACTAATATTGTAAGTTTTGTTATATTGTACAATTTAGGCTATTACATTCATATTGTAGCTTATTAATGAATGTTATTTGATATATTATTAGCCTTGATATTTACATATTAGTTGTCTCATATCATTTATTATATTTGATTTTAAAATATTTGATCTTTTAAGATTTACATTTATAGTAAGGCTTAAAAATCCATCAATACAACTTTCAAGAGTTTTATATCTATTGCTTCTATGACATGCAATATTATTGCTCTATTTCTCTCTCTTATCCTTTCAAGTACAAAAAAAATCCATCAAACATTTGGTTCATTGCCTTTCATGGATGAGGATGGAACACTTTCAGATTTATAGCCAAAGCTTAATAATAATTGCTCAAGGAGTAGTTTCTAAAGCATGCCACACCCTTGGCATATAGTCTAGGTGTGATCTCTCCTTTCTTACTATGGTGACATATCAAGAAATACTATATGGAAATAAGTATTTTGTCATTATTATTTTATAAATCGTATGGTCCTTGATTCTCTACATGCCAAGTACTTTATTTTTTTACATTAGGAGTAGTCCTAGCTTTTGATTTTTATGGGTGATCTTAGTGTGGAATATTCTTGAAAGCTTTACTTTAATTTCTACTTGGACTAGGATAGTTTTAGCTTTGATTTCTAGATCATTGCTTTACTATATTGGTTTATCTATTTTAGTTTGTAATGTATTACTTCATATAATTGTATGAGGTATTCCATTTTCCCACAAACAATTATGGACCTAATGTGAATATACCTTCCAAGGAGTTTTATTTTACATTTTCAACATCTAGGATTTAGTGGGTGTATTTTAATAGATTTTATATCAATAGTTGATATTATCTTAAAGATAAGTAATCCTATTGCATTTTTCCTCTTTTTTATAGAGATGCCATGAAAATATAATTTTAATTTGTTGTAAGGGTTTTTGTAGTTGGTTTTCTTATGGATAGAAGGTTTGGTAAAACCTAGCTACTCTTGAGTGAGTATTTTTGTTTTCCTTATGGTTCCTCCTATTTGTTACGATGGATTTGGAATGACTACAAGGTTTAAGAATAAGCAATTTCTATATTTACTAAAATTAGAAGAGTATCTCATCGAATCCATTACTCTTGAAAATTATATTATTCATCCTCTAGCTCTTAATCATGAATATAAAATCAAAATTAAAGAATGGATCGATACATATTCTAGTTCTAAGGAAGATAAGAACTCAATATTGACTTTTATGAACCTTACATGTCAATTTTATGGTTGTTAAACTTTTTAGGATATTTTTGTTGGGAAAAAATGATAAAAGATATCCTAAATTATGATAGACACTTAATGTGTTATTATAGAAAAATAGCTAAAAATATGAATTACACACATAGAATATACTTCCTTCATGACTCATTAAGGAACAAACGAAGGATGACATAGCTAGTGGTATCCAAACAACACTGATATCCTCATTATATCCCCTTAGAGAGATGTCCAAGGAAGAAGGCAAAAGACCCAAACCCCCACAAGTGAAAGGGGGGAAAAATCTTCTAAATATTGCAAATGAAGGTCATATCCTAGAATTCCATAGGGCTCAATGGAAAAGCAAAAAAAAGGATATTCTATTCAATAAGAAAGGAAATGAGACCCTCAATATTCATCATTCAAGAAACAAATGTGAAAGAACCAAACATAGAGAAAGTGGTCAAATCGGTGTGGAATAGCTGTAAATTTATAGCCAGCCTTGCCCATGGTGCCTTAGGGGGATTGTTTTGCCTCTAGGATCCACTCAAAGTAATTAGAAAATTTTTATCTAAAAGTGACAAAATTATCAACATTTTCTTCAATTGCAACAAAACCAATAAGAAGTGGGTTCTAACCAATATCTATGTCCTAAATAATTTCAATGATTGAATTGTAATGTGGGATAGTATAACACATATGTGCTCATCCTTCCCCTACCCTGAATAGATTTTGGCTTACAACTTCAATAATCCTTTGTATCCCACTGACAAATCTGGAGGTGCCCCAATTACTCTCAGGAGCTATGAGCACTTCACTGACTTCATTGACTCCAACGAACTCATGGACGCTGAACTCCATGATTCACTGTTCACATGGATAAACCAGTGCATAGGAGACCAACTCATTCAAATAAGGCTTGATAGAGTCTTGTTGTATCAAGAAGCCATCACAATCCTCGAGGATGCTATGTTGTCATCTCTGCCCAGAATAGCATCTAACCACAATCCACTTCTTTTGGAAATCTCAAGGTTGGATCCCAGCTTCAAACCTCCATTCATATTTGAGTCAATGTGGCTTCAACATCCAGAGTTCAAATCTAGAATCATTGAATTGTGGAGTCAACATATAAATGGCATGTGTGTCTTCAAGGTCTACACAAAACTAAAACTCCTCAAGATTCAACTCAGGAAATGGAACAAAGAGGTATTCAGGAATATTTTTGAGTCACAAAAGGTAATCTTCTCCTAATTAAAAGAAATAGAAAATTAGGTTCAGAGCGACAATGCCACCATCGATGTCAGAGGGCAAGAAATAATACTCTTAAGTGAGTTCTATAACTCGTTGGAAAAAGAAGAAATATTCTAGCGGTAAAAGTCTAGAGCATTGTGGCTCAAAGAAGGTGACTTGAATAAAAAGTTCTTTCATGCCACCACAATGAGATATAGAGGCACAAATTCTATCAGAAGCCTTTGTATAGAAGATGGGTGACTTATTTAAGGCACTGAAGACATCCAAGATGAGTTAGTAGAGCATTTTTACAATATCCTTGGCCCTTCCCAGGCCTGATTGTCTAAATTATAGAAATCCCTTATTTAACACATTCCAGCCCTTGTCTCTGAAGATGACAATGATCTACTACTACTGCCCTTCTCCCATGATGAAATCAAAGATGCTCTCTTCTCAATGTCAATGGATAAGGCCCCTGGACGAGATGGATTTCCCATAAGGTTTTTTTAATCTTGTTGGGAATCATTGGGGAATATATTTTAGAAGCCATCATGAAAATTTAGAGGTCCACGTTCCTGACCCTCATCCTAAAATCCCATGACTGTTTCTCCATAATCAAATTTCATCTTATCAGCCTGTGTAATGTGTTGTATAAAATACTCACTAAATCTATGGTAAACAGAATGAAATCCATTATGCCTAAGATAATTGACATGTGCCAGGGCAGCTCTATCTAAGGAAGAGTCATTACTGATAGTGTGATAACTATCCATGAGCTCATCCATACTGTTACGACCAATAGATCACCAAGTTTTTTCCTAAAATTGGACATCACTAAAGCCTTTGAAAAAATTTCTTGGAAATTTATCATCGCTATCCTGACCATGTTTGGCTTCCACCATAGATGGATTTTATTGATCAAAACATGTATCTCTTCTTTGTGGTTCTTGATTATTGTTAATGGAGCAGCAATAGGGTACTTCAGAAACAAATGAGGGATAAGTCAAGGTGATCCCATGTCACCATTTTTGTTTATTCTTGTAGTTGACAATTTGGGAAGGGCTCTTAAATTTGCATGCACTATGGGTGATATTTCAGGAATTAACATCTCAACTGGCCTTACCCTTGTGTCACATCAATAATTTTTTGATGACACAATCCTCGCCAACCTCTCTAGCATCCCAGAAGCCAAATATATCAGATCTATTTTGGAGGCTTATGAGAGGGCTGCCGACAAAAAAAGTAATTATTTTAAAAGAAACATTTATTTCATCAATACTTTGGCCCATAGATAGGTAAGAATTTCTCAAACATTAGGGTGTGCTATTATTGAGTTCTCTACAACTTACCTTGGACTTTCCCTATTCCAAGGACATCCAACTACAAGAATGTGGGATGGTGTCATCCAATGGGTAACGAAGAATCTCACAGGATGGAAAGGAGCCCTTCCCAATAGTGCAAGGAAGTTTACGTTAGTCCAATATTGTCTCTAGAGCATGTAAATCTAATTCATATCCTTGTTTTGAGCTTAGGTTGCTGTATGTAATAAATTGGAATAAATTTAGAGGACATTTCTATGGTCTGGAACAGAGAATAAATTCAAATTCCCACTCATTTCTTGGGATAAGGTCTATCTTCCTAAGTATAGGGGTGGATTTGGTCTTTGAAGAACCCACCAAATGGACATGGCCATGATATCAAAGCAAGGATGAAGGGTTGTGACCAATTCACCAGCCTAATGGATCAACATTGTTAAAAGCAAATACCTTAGGCAAGGATATTTGCTAGACAATTCCATTATGCCTCTTGGATCTACGTTTTAGAACTCGGTGTGCCACACCAGACCTATCATCCAGAAAGGGTGTCGATGGAAGCTCGAGGATGGTTCATGAATTCAATTTTGGGATGATCCTTGGATTTTGGCTAAACCTTTGATTCACGATCAATATGTAAGTATCCTAAAACCTTTGACTGATATGATGTTTGGTCGTACAGTTAAGAATTTTATTATTCATGAACACAATTTCCCCCACTAGGTTAACCTACCTGATGACTTGGGATCTCTGGAACTCCACTTTGTCCATTCTTGCCTTACTGAGCTCCTCTAAACCCAACTAATTCCTAGCACCCAACTACCTGATAATCCTTTCTAGAACCTTAGCAAGTCTAGAAAATTATTTGTTAAAACTACCTACTTGTCAATGAACGAACCTGAGAATGATTGGTTCCCTTCCAAACTTATTTTTTGAGTAAGGTGTTGCAATATTTTTGTCATTGTTGTCAACTAAGGTAGTTAGATCTAATAATGTAGTGGACAGGCAGTTCAAAAGTCATTCAATGCAGGCTGACAGATTTTAGGGTTTGCAATTGACCACATTTAGGGTTTGCAGCTGACCATGTTTAGGGTTTACAGCCGACCAAGATTAGGGTTTGCATTTGCATAATCAGCCGACTACTATTAGGGTTTTCATCTCAAAATCTCAAGTATATAAGCGGGGCTATTTGGAGATTTAGGATCCATTGGGTGAATGTTGAAGTGCGATATGCGACCATAAAAGCATAGATAACATAGAATCGATGAGATGATAGCGAAGTGCATAATGTGAGCTAGTTGTGTCGAGTTGTTCAAAGTGTGATTGTGAATGCACACAGAGAGTAGAGTGTGGAATGACACAGAGTGTGCGAAGCATGTGAGCAGAGAAAGGAGAATGTGTAGAGAGCGCAAAGGGCAAAGTTGATTGCAAAGTTTGGTTGTAGCAGTGTAGTAGATTGTGTGAAGAGATTGCGCAAGAAAGAGCAAAGTGTGCAGAGATTGCAAAGGTGAAGTAGATCAGTTAGAGTCTTGCAATAACAAAGGTATTTTTCAAACATTTTCATTCAAAATTGAAGTCCAGTTGGTGCTGGAAAATTAGGGGTTGATGCTCCTTTCTGTTGGTGCAGATAAATAAGGGGTTGGTGCTCCTTCCAGTTGGTGCTAGTAAAAAAATTGTAAAGTTGGTGCTTTGCAAGAGGATGGATTTGGATGGTAGTCCAAGCAGCCATTCTTTTTAGGAGTAGCCATTTTGGTGAACCTCGTTAAAAATCTATATTGTGTGATGTTCTCTTGTTGTACTTATTATATTTTTTTATAAGTTTTAATTGATGTGGTTTTTAGAGCTGTTAATTCATGTTTTGGAATGCCACACTGATTCACCCCCCCTCTCAGTGCCATACTAAGTACAACAATTGGTATCAAAGCCAGGTTCCCTTTAAAGGCTAAATCAGCTAGGGTTGATCTTGGATTAATACTCTAATGGCAAATAAAGGCAAGAATGGAACCATGAGACACAAGAAGAAAAGATCACACAGGGTCATAAAAGAAAATAAAGATAAATTCATTATTGTTGTAGATTCAAGAGATGAATCAAACAATGGAGAAAATGCCAAGAGTCAACTCGGTCATAATGTAGGTTCTCAAGGTTCAAAATGTTTTGATCAACTCCGGCATAATGAACGTCAGTGTTATGGGTTTAGTAGTAGTGAAGATGAAGAAGAAATAGAATCAGAACAGAAATGTAATAAAGAAGAAATGAATGTAGAAGCAAATTGGAATGAAGATCAAATTACAGCTCCAAGTAAGAAGAATAGAACCTCCTTCAAAAGGACATCTCAGCCAGTTTCAATTTTTGTGGTAGAGAAAATTGAACCAGAAAAGGCAGAAGGGGTGAACACTGAAGCAGATAATAAAAACCTCAATGCTGAAGTAGACTGGAAAGGTGAGTTGATATCTGCTCTTGAAGAGTTGAGTATAGAAAAGAAAAAGAACAAAAGACTGTCCAAGAAATTGGAAGAATATGGGGATGAGATTGAAAATATGTTCTTACAATTCCAACAAGCCAAGAAAATAGAAGAAGACTTGAAGTCACAGCTGAATGATAAAGTCAATGTGTGTAACAAACATGAAGAGGATTCTAACAAAGTAGTTAGTAATCTAAAGCTGCAAGTAGAAGAGTCTAAAAGGATTGAGGAAACTCTCAGGTCGCAGATCAATGAGAAAGAGATTATTTGCCGCAAACAAGAAGAGATTGTTTCATTGAAGAAACAACTAGAAGAGGCCAATACAAATCTTAAATTTGAGAAGAGCACATAATTGCTAGATAAAATGATAAGTCATCAAAGAAGGTCCACGATTAAGCATGGTCTTGGATATGAAGCTGAACAACCTATATCTTCCAATTCTGCAAAGAAGAAGAAGTTCACTGTTGAAGGGTCCGAGCAAGAAAAGGTTAAAGCTGTATCTTCAAAAGAAAGAAAATATCAAAGGAGATTTAAAGCAAAGCAGCCACAACAAAAGAGGTTCTACCACTCTCACTTTTTTCATACTAACACTTTTAATGGCTATTGTTTTAGATGTAACCAGTATGGTCACAAGGCAACTTATTGTGGATTAAATAATAAATCAAAGAGTTATGCTGGTCGAAATACATCTGCATATCTGAGTGAACACTTTGTACAATGTTTTCAATGCAATGGTCATGGGCACATAGCAAGGTTTTTTCCAAGCGCTTATGTATCAAATCTAAGGCAAAACAGTAGATTTCATAAGACGCAAAGAACACAACACATAAAGGAAATAAATCAGGTTCATAGAAGAAATGAAAATAATCATTCATCATGGATGCATAAGAGACAACCACACCAGAGAGATATTCAAGTTCATGCAATGATGCAAAATAGGGATGCAGGTGAAAAATCCAAGCTCGAGGTCAAGAAAGTCTGGAGAAAGAAAGAAGAGAGGAAATCGTGTCTCCTTGAACTAAAGGAGACTGCTCTTCTACTACACTAAGCAACTCCAGGTAACACATCCTCAGAGGGAGCATTTTGAAAAAGGTTTTATTTTAATGCTTCTGTATATTTGTCCTGGTATCTGAGGATGAAAGACCAGCAGTTGGGCTTTTGTGGTATAATTGTCAAGTGTGTTGGCTGTTCATTTAGTTGTGTGTGGAAGTGCCATGAAGGGTAGTGTTTGCATTGATAATCTTCACCATTGGTAGTATTGCTTATGTCATTGTTGTTTTTTTGATGGTTCTTATTGCCACTGATTATAGCTATGGATTATAACAGTTCAGATTATTTTTGTTTATTGAAAGAATGCTTGCCCCAGCTGCGTATTTGTGTTTCGATAATAGCAACATGTTTTTGTTCGACACTTGATGTGAAGATTGTCAGATATTTCATTACACCTTGGTGAATATATTTAATTCACAGACAGTTTTGTTTTAACTTTTAATATAATGCCAATTCAAGGATAAGAAGTTTGATGCTGAGTAAGGTGCACTACGGTTGGCCATAAAGTGTTTGACAAAATGTCTTCTTTCGACATGCATAGTTGAAAGTAATATTTGGCAGTAAAATTGCAGTGCTGGACAAAAATTGGTACAGATGTGAGTCACTTGTCAATTCTGTTGATAGAAGTGAAATTAGCATGTTGAATGGGAAGATTGAAGAAAAAGTTTATAATGTGCAGCCAGATGATTTCCATCCTGGTGATGAATGTTTGAGGTGTTTTTATAAAGAATTGAGGTAGTCTACTAGATTCTCACTACAGAGAAAGACAAACAGCTGTCAGTAGGTTCATGTCTATTGAGAATATTCAAGATGTATATGCAGATGTTGTTTGCATTATAGAGCAAAAAGTTGGATAGTTAAACGATCAGTGTATGCTTTCACTAAAATCAGTGGACAAGTTTGAGATTGTAGAGCAATAGAGGGTTGAGGCTCAGAAGATAGCGTGAATTGAAGTGGCCACATATTCCCAAGAATAGTCTAAAATTTGACTAGCCATTGGGATCAAATTCTCAGGGGGGGCATTTGTGCATTTGTTCATCTTATTGATCATATCCATGATTTTTGCTAACTATTTCAATGTGGTTCTGAGAATGGTGTGTATGGACTCAGGGGGAGTCTGCAGCAGCCCTTTGGTATTATTGACAAAGGGGGAGAAGAGTTACAGGAATGTACATAGGTGTTGCCAACAATTCCAAAGGGGGAGATTGTTGAGCAAGGTGTTGCAAGAGTTTTGTCATTGTTGTCAACTCAGGTAGTTAGATCTAATAATGTAGTGGACAGGCAGTTCAAAATTCATTCAATGCAAGCTGATAGATTTTAGGGTTTGCAATTGACCACATTTAGGGTTTGCAATCGACCATGTTTAGGG
Organism: Wollemia nobilis; assembly: GCA_028583015.1. Taxonomy (NCBI): domain Eukaryota; kingdom Viridiplantae; phylum Streptophyta; class Pinopsida; order Araucariales; family Araucariaceae; genus Wollemia; species Wollemia nobilis. The sequence goes on from JAQPPZ010001108.1 coordinate 1,713,647, forward strand.
TTTGCAGCCGACCAAGATTTGGGTTTGCATTTGCATAATCAGCCGACTACTATTAGGGTTTTCATCTCAAAATCTCAAGTATATAAGCGGGGCTATTTGGAGATTTAGGATCCATTGGGTGAATGTTGAAGTGCAAGATGCGACCGTAAAAGCGCAGATAGCATAGAATCGACGAGATGATAGCGAAGTGCATAATGTGAGCTAGTTGTGTCGAGTTGTTTGAAGTGCGATTGTGAATGCACATAGAGAGCAGAGTGTGGAATGACACAGAGTGTGCAAAGCATGTGAGCAGAGAAAGCAGAATGTGTAGAGATGCAAAGGCCAAAGTTGATTGCAAAGTTTGGCTGTAGCAGTGCAACAGATTGTGTGAAGAGATTGCGCAAGAAAGAGCAGAGTGTGCAGAGATTGCAAAGGTGAAGTAGATCAGTTAGAGTCTTGCAATAAAAAAGGTATTTGTCAAACATTTTCATTCAAAATTGAAGTCCAGTTGGTGCTGGCAAATTAGGGGTTGGTGCTCCTTTCTGTTGGTGCAGATAAATAAGGGGTTGGTGCTCCTTCCAGTTGGTGCTGGTAAACAAATTGTAAAGTTGGTGCTTTGCAAGAGGCTGGATTTGGATGGTAGTCCAAGCAACCGTTCTTTTTGAGGAGTAGCCATTTTGGTGAACCTCGTTAAAAATATATGTTGTGTGATGTTCTCTTGCTGTACTTATTATATTTGTTTATAATTTTTAATTGTTGTGGTTTTTAGAGCTGTTAATTCATGTTTTGGAATGCCACACTGATTCACCCCCCCTCTCAGTGCCATACTAAGTACAACATTATTTATATTAAAAACATCATTTCAAAGATCACCCATTTCTATTGGCTAGAAGCTAAAAATAGACTCATGACCATTGATAATATTATTACCCATGGTATGATCTTGTCAAACATATGCCTCCTTTGCAAATTCACCTAGGAATCAATCAACCACTTGTTTATTGAGTGCCCCTTTTCTATTCTTGTCTTGTCATAAATTTTCTCTAGCGTGTCCATATCTTGGGTTAGCCCTCAATACATCAATGACCTCATTAACCAATGGCCTAATCCCTTTAATTCTTCTCACCTAAATTTTTGGTGGTTGATCATCCTCCCCCACTTTATGTGGCAGATTTGGCTAGAAAGGAACAACAATTTCTTTAGGTTCTTATGCCTCAACCTAGAATCTGTGTCACAAAGAGTTGTCATGTTTACATCTAAGAATACCAATACCATTCATGCTGATGATTACCCTTCTTCACCTTTCAATACCCACATGGCTTGTTATGCTAATATCTCGATGGAATTTTTTGGTCATCCCCATGTCGTTGTGAACAGATCTCTGATTTCTTGGATTTTTCCTCCTCCCAGTGGTTCAAGCTAAATTTTTATAGCATATCCAATGGCAACCCAGGCAATGTGATCTATGGAGGAGTGATCCATGATGACAAAGGTAGAATCATTCTAGCCTATGTTGAGAGACTTGGAATCCAAACAAATAATTTTGTAGAAGCTCGGGTAGCCTTCTGTGGAGTTTAGTTGGCCATTGAATCCAACATGCACCACCTGATCATGTAAGGCAACTCCTTGAACATAATAAACTACTTGAAAGAGGTTTCAAATCCACCCTAGAATGTGGGGTAGTTCATCAAAGAAACCATTTTTCACCTAAGGGTGATAATGAACATGTGCATCCAACACGTGTACAGGGAAGGCAACAAGGTCATGGATGCATTAGCAAAGTTTTGGATTGACATTTCATACCTTTTCTATGTGGAGAGAGGACCTTACCCAATGCATCAACTCCTACCAAAAACTAGCGGTATCCAATGATGATTAATTCCATGACATCAAGGACCATCTTACCCCACTTTGTGAGGCACGTTGGTGGACCTTACTACATTACAATTCCAAAGTGGCATATTGATATTTGCCTTTATGGAGGAAGTGGTGGTAGTTACGTGTTTTAAAGAGTAATATTTGCTCATTGGGTGGGCATATCTCAACATAGCATCCAGTGTAAACTTGGTGTGTCCCATCAATTCAATGATGGTATTCCTAATACCAATGACAATGACATTTGTTAGGAAGGTGTGCATGGACAAAGTGCTAAGAAGAAACACCTACAAAAATGTGATGCCTATCACATGTGTGAAATTAATCATATAGGAAGTACCATATTATGCCAGGGTGATAACCACACAACACATGATGATAACCTTGTTAGTGTTACACTTGTCCCGGACCTTGATGTAGTTTTTGATGCCCTAATAGCTCACCTATGGAGAAGAACTGATAACATGGCATGGTCCCTGTGGTACACCTTGTCCGCTAACAAAAATTCCAACTACTCCTATCAATATTTTCCACCATCTCGGGCACCTCCTATTTTGGTGCATGCCCACACCATCATCCTTCAAGATCCATCAGACCGTGCTTCAAGACATCTCACACCCAAAAGGCCCAATCAACGGTGCCAACCAAGTTCCAAGGCCACACATCGGTATGAAGCAAATTTAGCCATGGGAGGGAAGGATTTCTCTAAACCAAGTTTTAGAACACTTAATTATACTCATTAAGGCAAGTGGGGTGGAAAAATTATGGCATTATCCTATTCAGTGAAGAATTATGGTGATGCTTGAGCCTAAACAACTACAGCTACACCCAATGGTTGAGGAGATCCTAGTGGTCTGAGGTCTATTAAAATTATTGAAAAATTTTAGTGGCCATAACCCTGACATATCCAAGGAATTTGTTCAAACTTGGGATAACAACACCATATCCTTGAAAGGCTTAACTTTTGATGTTACCATTGACATGCTTGTGGAGATCACTAGACTATTGAATGAAGGTGAGATTATCTAAAAGGATAAACACTCTATGGCTAATGAATTGGAACTACTTCACGACAAGGGCAAGTCGCTAATGAATAAATACAATGGGTACATCAGGGAAGGGCTTCCCCTCCATGGAATAGGGTGATGGTCCTTGTAATATAGTACTTAATTGTTTATGAGATGACATCACCTCTATGCAATTTTCATATGGAATTTATTAACTTCCTCAAGGATTTCAAGCAGATTAATATCCCAAAATACCTATATCATTAAATGGAGATATCTATGTACAATTTTAGGCAGTAGAAATCCACCCACACCAAACACTAGGGCCTACATTACATTATTTACAAGTTTGTTATTCAGAACTCGGATAAACATATTGTAGAGCAAGAGAGACCTGGACACGAACTTGAACCTGTGCCACTGGAAATTATGGATGAAACTTTAGATGGTCTGGTGGTGGAAGCAGACAATGAAACTCCTAGTAAAATTGGCCACCCCAAGGAACTGCCCCAAGCGGGATCTTTTGGAACCCCAATTTTTCACTCTATCAGATTCAATAACACCAATGAGAAGCCCAACCCATCCCTTACCCGCAAGAGCTAGAGAACTATGATAATCCCATACCTAAGTGGTTTTTGCTTTGTGCATTATATGGAGGATGTGGATGAGATCACTGATCTGGAATATATAGTCATCCTAGCTACCTTAATGATCCTCAAAGCTAGCAATATCACACAGATGAATAAGCAAAATAACATCATTTCTATTGAGGATGACCCCAAGGATGATGAGGACTATGTCCCTGAATAATGGAGGTAGTATCTTGTGATTATCCCTTTTGTGTCCTGGGATGATCCCTTTGATTTTCTTACATCTTCTGGTTTTTTTTTTGTGCCTGCGAGCTATTCTTGTTTGCTATAATAGGGTTTTCTACTTCTTTATGTCTTCTGGACTTAACATACACGGTCCACTCCTGGCTTGTCCTATAGAGAGTTGAACCTTCATGGGATCCTATCTGCAACTTGTTTTTAAGGTTTTGGGTCACTTTAAAAAATTTGTTATCAATAAAAAAAAAAAAACTTCCTTCATGTCTCATACTTATTATGTTCCTCATGACAAAAATTAGTTATATATGATGACCCTTGGGGAATATTTTTTTTATTAGCTAGAGGATCATAGATGTAATACTATGACGTATATGGAGGCCTCTAATATATAAATGAACAAGAAAATACATGATATGATTACCATTATTACTCAATTTTGTAGTGCTAATAGAGATCCTATAGTTTGATTTGTTATTCATATTTCAATCGTGAATCCTAATGCTCCTCTTTCTCCACCTTCCTTAGTTAAACTTAGGGATATTACCACTATCAATTGTTCCTACTTTGAGGAATTATAAAAGCCAATTTATAGCCCTTCATGTGAAATATATAGAATTATTTGAACATGTGTCTAAAATATATTATGATGGGATAAATGAAGCCCAAATATTTATTGATTTATTCATGGTACATTATTGGAATTGTTTACATAATAAAAATATTTGCTAAAAATTATGGCTAGGGATTTGGTATGTAGTTCTCTTGATTTATTTTCATTCTTACCTAAATAGTCCATTGAATTATTTCATAATATTGTAAAAATTTAAAACAAGAATGTGGTGATAATATAACTATGATGGAGAAATGTTTCAAATTTCATAGTAGTTTTAAAAAAAATGGAATAAAAAATTACCCAATATTGTTTATCAAAATAAATACATAGAATAAAGAAAGAACATAATATATGTTTAGGTGTCCATAAACACCAAAATATATTTACTCAAAGATAATCAAAATTACAAATGATCAAGTGAGGGGGGTATCTATATGCAATTACTTGTTGCCTTTAGGTCAATTTTATAAGACCGACCCTCAGGAAGAAAATATTAAAAAATTACAAAAAAGTATCTTTTTTCAAGGTTTATATGGGTTCAAATAACAAAAATTTAGTCATGGCCTCAAGATAAGTGTAACCGCCACATATTTTAGCACCCCCCCTTAAGATAAATGAGGGACATGTAGAGAGGACATTGTATTGGATCCCCTCGTAAGTGACACTTTTCCACTCTAATAAGCTTTCGTATGTACACAAAGGTGACCTCCAACATGATCTTGGTTAAAATTTCTTCTACATACCCTAATGAAAGAATAAATACTAGATATAACATCATATGATCATGAAGCCATCACAAAAAGTGCATCCATATATTAGTGTGCTTTGTTCATTAAAATATAGGATTATAAACAAGCTAGATAGTACTTTGATTATCATAGTGAAGAGGAATTAGAAATCCATAAGGAATATAAAATTTCCCTAAAATCATCAACATCCACCTAATATTCTTAGATGCCTCATTTGTAGCATAATATTTAACCTCCATAGAGGAATGACATATGGTATATTAGTGTCTAGAGAACCATAAAACTAAGCCAAATTCCAAGTAGAACATAATTTCCCAATCAACATGTGAAAGACCTCTCAAAATTAGAGGATAACTAATAGAATAGCGAATTTTTATCTAATATGTCCTTCTGATATATAGGATAATCTACTTGGTTGTTTTCTAGTGACTCTCTTAAGTATCTTGCATGCACCTAGAATAGTAGCTAATAGAAAAGGCTATTCTAGTCTAGTATAAGTGAGATAAATAAGACTTCCTACAAGAGACCAATATAAGTAGCATCAACTAAAGGTGTAGTCCAATCAACCTATAAATTCAAAATTGAGGAAATGAGAGTTCTAATAGGTTTGTAATACATATTAAACTACAAAATAACATCCAAAACATATTTGGGATAAGAAATATTAATGCCAAAATTTGACCAATCAATCTATTTTCTAAAACAAATGTAAGATCCCCAAATATATCATCTCATAGGTGGAACAAAGCTATGAATTCATGCCCTAGATTAAAATAGTGGAGATACTTATGATAATAATATCATCAACATATAATAAAATTACCATAACATCCTCATCATGATGTTTAATATAAACATCGTGCTTATACTTACATCATTAAATCCATTATGAAGAAAGAATGTATTTTCTTATACTAAGCCTGAGGAGCCTACTGAAGACCATATAAATATTGGGTTAAGAAATATAACCATGAATTTGTTAGAGTTAGAGTATATTACATCAATGTACCACCTTAGGTACATCATAGGATACTAATTTAGGTGGAAGTTATCTAGTTACTTCATGCAATGTAATAAATGCATAAGTAGCAATGTGCAATTTGTAATGTGCAAGATGTCCCCTTGTACAACTAGATAGAGTGTTTGCCAAGGAATCTATCTTCCTATATAAAGGACCTCATAGTGGTAGATTAGACATCAAGCATATATCAAGTTCACAACAAGCTCATATCATCTCATGGTAGTAGTACTCTTGTATGGAGTACAATGTAGCTCTTTAGCTCATATTAATGGAGTGACTATTTCCTCCGTATTGCATTATATTTTTGTCATTTTCATTTATAGTATATTTTAGTGTTATTGTTGTCTCATTTTCTTTCATATTTCCTATATTTTATTAATACCTATGTTAAATATTTCCACTGCATATATCCTCAAAAGCTAACAGTGGTATGATAGCCACCGTGAATCAAGATAGGAGGACCTACATCCATCATAAGGGAATTCTAATAGATCAAGATGAATAGGTAGAGTCATTATTACTACTTATGGCTTGCATATTTTTAAACCAGGTTTACCATTGAATGTCGTTGCAAGCAAAAGCTACCATTAGGATTATTTGATAGAAATAGCCATAGTAGTCAACAAGATTAGAAAAGTGAGAATTGAAATAAATATTAACTTTAGGAAACCTAGGATTATATTTGGCTAGATTCTTTTCAAATAGTTGCATAAAAACTCATGAAGAATAGGACTCAACATTCAAGCCACTATTTTGACAAATCAACTAGTGAAGATTATTATCTCCTAAATTACAAATTCTTCAATTCTAGTTTCTAATAATTTATTATAGAAAAATGAGATTCAAAAAAATTTGGGAAGCTTCCTACAAAATATTTAGGAATAATATATTCAAGAATCATTCTAGAACTTGCAGCAACAAGGAATAAGATTGAATATTTCAAAGACCTTGATTATGGACCCATTATAAAAGTTGCAATCCTGTAAAGTGTAGAAGTAAAGGAAATGCCATAGTAGCCCTATATAAGACTCAAGGAAGAAGATACTCCAAAATGTGAATCAAGAAGGATATAGGAGATTGGTGATATCCATTCAAGATTAATTCCTATAGATTACAAAAGCAAAAAATGCCATAGAAGGCTTGATCAAGAAGACGACCATAGTAGCCTTAATTCTAAAGAAAACTTCATAAAATAATTCTTTATTTAAAAGAATAATTCCTACTTTAGAAGTAAAATCCAAAGAAGAGTTCCTAAAGAAAATTTCAAAGAAGAATTCTTGATTTAGAAGAAGAATTCTTGAATCAGAAGAAAGACCTCAAAGAAGAGATCTCTAAAGAAAATTCTAGAAAAAAAATCTTGATTCAAAAGAAAAATCCAAAAAGGAATTCCTAAAGAAGACTCCAGAGAAGAGTCTAAGAAATAGGATATTGGTGATATCCTTTACTTATTAAAGACTTCTCTCAAAATAAGCTAAAGATATCAGGAGAAAATCTCGTAAAAATAACTTCCATTATTGGAAGAAAGATAAGGACTAGGAGAGTCCTATTCAAATCCAAAGAAACATATTTTAGAGATCCAAGAAATAATATCTCATAACCAACAATTATAGAAGCAAAAGTTTGAAGAAAAGGTATCAGTTGGAAGACCAGAGAAGCTACAAGATAGAAGACCTTAGAGAGATCTTAAGGAGAAGAAAAATAAAGGCTTGGAGAGCCTTATTGTAGAGCTCATAGTAGCATCATCATAAAATTTCCTAGGAGAAGCTCCTAATAGTGAAGGACTTGGGATAATTATCACCATATGAAAACAAGCCCAAAAGAAGAAGAATTTGACAAGGAATGCCAAATTCGACAAGAAGAATTTCACAAGGATTTTCAATTACAAGAAGAAAAATTTGGCAAGAAGTGCCAAATCCAAGAAGAAGAATTTTGCAAGGAGTGCCAAATACTAGAAGAAGAATCTAGTGAAAACATCAATAAAATTATAATCTTGAGAAGAAGAAGTTTTTTTTGAAGTTAGAATTTGACAAGAAGCTTGTAGGAAGATTGTTGGTCACAAATCTGCCATAGGAAATGATTTTTTACGTATACATGCCCTAAACTTGGCCAACATTGAAATGCCAAGAGAAAGAGAAGTCTCTCAAGACAATCTCCAGAGAGGGCTGGCTCCCAAACTAATCTAAACTGGTTTTGAGATAAGGATGCAGGAAAGAAATGGGAAAATGTAGAAAGAAATGGGAAATAATAGAAAGAGATGTAAATATGGCCAAAGCCGATAGTTAATGGGGAACAACCTCAAATAGCAAATAACCTCCACTAGATCCTGAAGCTAAACAACAACCAACTCTTAGAATGCATAAACAAAAATTGGATCAAGCATTAGCCGTCAGTTCACTTCCAATTACACTCCAAACGTTCAAATGCAAATACATCCAAATACAAAATAGAAGAATTCAAATTATATTAACACTAGAATAATAGAAGTGATTCACATAGAAAGCATCACATGGACAATAGTTTGGATCACCAACTCCAAAAGACACTAAGAATAGAGCAAAATGCATCTAGGATTTTTGCTTCAATTTCTACAAAAAGGTCTTCCTCCTTTTGCTTGAGATTTTACATTGGTATTTATAGAGGTGCCTCCCTCTTTCTCTCGCATTACAACATTTAATACATGAAACAGAGTTTTAAGAAACAATCCCCTTAATCTGCCTCGGAGAAATGACAGTCCCTATTTTTAATGAATTACAACTGAAAATAAACAGAAACAAGGGACCATATTTCTTCATTAAATGATCGTTATCGGGGCAAGCCAAAATTTGTTAAGAGATCACAAAAAATAAATTTTAATATTGGAGGCATCTTAAATTTTGGTGGCGTTGAAAACTGCCTCAAGTTCTTCCATCTAGTGCACATAGGTAATCAACAACATTTAATCTTTGAGCTTCTTCGACCATGATCTCAAAATCAATTGGAGAGATTTTACTTGATCCTTATATTCTCTTCACATTCTCCTATACAATACTAAAATAAAATGCAAACAGAACTCTATCGGGCCTTTGTTATTGCTTAGGTCATGAAAATGTGACATGTTGCGAAATCATGACATTTTTACCTTATTGTCTTCTTTTTTGCCTCCAAGTCACAAAAATGCGACATGTCACGATATTGCGACGTCTTCTCTTCGTTTAGATTTCTTTCCATGACATGTCACGAAATCATGACATTCTCCTTTATCTGGCTTTGTTCGCTGCTCCAAATTGCAAAAACTCACCATGTCACAAAATCGTGACATCTTCTTCCTTCTGTGTCCTTTTCTTCTGTATACCCGTGAAACCGCAACATGTCGCAAAATCATGACATATTTCTCTTCCTTGGCCTTCATCTTCTTGCAAGTAGCAAAAATGGGACATGTCATGAAATCGCGACATTTCATACTTGGCATTGTCTTTCGGGCTCCTTCATCATGAAAACGTGACATGTCGCGATATCGCGACAATTTCTTTCTACCTTGTACTTGTCAGTCTTGGTTCTACGAAAATGCGACAGGTCATGAAAATGCGACATGTCACGATATCGCGATGTTTTTTCCATTTGGTTCTTCGGTCTTCAACAAGTCATGAAATTGCGACATGTTTCGTCATTTGGCTTTATCTCCACAATATGTTGCAAAATCATGACATTTTCTATCTCCTTGTACTTTGCTACTTTTGGCCACGAAAATTTTTCATGTCGTGAAATCGCGACATTCCGTACAATCTAGCTGCCTCCTTGTTTCCTCCTTGCAAAAATGTGACATGTCACGAAATCACAACAATTCTTCGCACTTGGTCCTTCCACCCCAATATGTCATGAAATCATGACAATTTCTTGCTTCTCTGTCGTTTTCGCTTGCGACTGAGAGACAGAATCTTGTTCCTTTGTTTTTTCTTGGCTTCATCTTCAAAAACGTCATAAAATCATGACATATTTCTCCACCTTGTGTTTATCTTCAGCCCTTCCATGATAACATGACATGTCACGATATCATGCCATTTCGTACCATTTTCTTCTTTCTCGCTTTTCTATCGTGATATCACGACATTTTTCATTGACATTGCCCTTGGTTGTTGTATGTCATGATATCGTGACATTTTCTATCACTCTGCTCTGTGGCCACTGCAAGTCGCAAAAATCCAACATGTCACGATATCGTGATAGTTTGAATTCATTGCTTCTGTTGACTATTTTGACCACAAAAATGTGACATGTCATGAAAATGCGACATGTCGCGATATCACGACATTTTCTTTACTTAGCTCTTTTTTGGTACGAACATCGAAAAAATGCAACAGGTCACGATTTTGTGACATGCCACGTAATCGTGACACCTTTGCTTTTTCACTTACAAACAGAGGAGTGAGTATCTTTACAATCTGTGCATTATTTTACATGAATAGTAACAACAAAAACAATGTGGCAAAAATGCCAACATTCTTGGCGGCTCGCGGAGTATACAGTTCTAGTGTATGTACGAACCTCAAGACTTTATCCATTGGGTAACAGAGTCAAGAAATAGGAGGGATAGAAGAAGTGAGTGTTGGTTGATGCTAGACATTTATGCGGACTGCTACAACAATCTCTTGCTGGTACTTGGCACTTAAAAATAGGACCTGTAGCAAAAATTTATAGAAGAGCAGAACTTCCCTTATTTCTAGAATGACTATATTTGCCTAGCTCAGTTGAGCTGGGTAATAACCAGGTACTATGAAAAGATCTCCATGGTAGTAGTGAAAAGCACCTGAGTGGCAAAAATGGAAATGAATGGAATGATGACCAGCGGATGTGCAGGCCGTAGAACAGGGATGGGGAATGATGGAATGGTGGAAAATGGAGTAGAACCGATAGATACAACAACTGAAGAGGGTGCTACTGTGCTACCAACTATTGGGATTTTATGAAAACAGATAATGAAATGGAAGTGGATGGAATGGAGAAGGTGGTAGAAATTGTGGAAAAGTGTTTAAAAGACAAAGAACTAGAAGAAAGGGAAAGTGAAGAAAAGGGGACATCAGAGAGGGGAGCAAAAACAACAGCAGTGGCTTGATTATTTGCAGAAGAAGAAGGAGAGAGATAGGAAGGGAATGGAGTAGATGGGAAGAAAGAAGTATATGGAAGCCACTATCTACTGGGAAGGAAAAGGAAAGAAAAAGAAATAAACATACCTACGGGCTCTCATGCAAAAGGAGCCAAAGTTAAATTTTTTTTTTTCTTTTTTTTTTCCTATGTACATGGTAACCCTTGAATTTAGTTGTGAACTCTCAGGAGAGACACATACCAGAACATGGCTCTATGATCTCCAGGATCCTAGACCTTGAACAGACACTTATTGGTCTATTGATTGATAATCAGCTCGGAGCCACCAAAGATTTGCAATTGTCACGCTCCAAGTGTCTCAGCCTTCGTGAGACCTAGGCATAAAGCCTCATACTCTATGGTATTAGTTTTTTAGGTCCAGGTCAACTGGTACGAAGAATATCATGGAATGCCAGAAGGTAATACTAGAACAGTCCTAGTGTCAGCATCATTTCTGCATCGTGCTTCATCAAAATAAAGTTGATCTTGACTTCCATCATTCTGTTCTTGAGCATTTTCAATTTTGAGAATAGAATAACATCCTAAGTTGATTTCTATCATGGCTTTAAAATTGAGCATTGATAACTCATCCTCCAAGCAAAGCTCATCCAAGAATTCCTCCATCAAATCAGGTTTTTCCAATTCCTCAGTTATCATATTGACATAATGTTATTTTCTTCTTCTTCCATATTTTCTATATGAAAAGTAGAAGGCTTATGATTGTCAATATGAACTCTTATTCCTTTGAAAGGGATCTCCAAGTGATAATAATCTAGAGAAATGTAGCCTCCCAGCTTAGCAGTGAATTCTCTCAATAAACACATACTGAAATATGGTTCCAAATCAACCACAACTATCTCCTGAATTACTGTAATTTGAGGTATACTATGTAGAGCAATAGGAACATCCTTGATTACACCCACTATTTTCATGGGAGTCTTGTAAAACTGCAAGACACCAGAACTACTTCTTCTATACTCCATACCCATGGCTTCACAAACTACCTTTGGCATGACAATTGTCATAGCACCATAATCAATCATACAGTTGTGCACAATCCAACCCTCCATCCTGAGTGACAAATAAAATTGGGGTGGTATATTTTTTCTAGTGGCTAAAGAGGTTGAGTTTTGAGACATAACTACCTAGGTTGGAGCCTTCCCCTTACTTTGTATGGTCTTCAAGGATTCCTATAAGAGATTTACCTGTCAAGGCAGCTGCAAGGTGTCATATAGACTTACCTTAGCTGGTATCCATTTGAGTTCTTCCACGATGTTGTACTCCATCAAGATCTGCTCTTTTACTCCACTAGCAGATTCAAATTTGCTTCTGTATTTCTAGGTGGCCTCCACTCATTGTCGTTTAGTCAATGATGGATACCATAATGTTTCTCTAGCAATGTTTCTCTAGCTTGTTCCTTTGTGTCCGCTTGCAGCTGAGAGACAGAAGCTTGTTCCTTCTTTTTTGCTTGTGGTGAAAGCAGATCCTTCGATAAAACATGTGGTTGTTGTGGAGCTAGAGAATAATAAGTCTTTGCAGGTATTTTTTGCTTCGCTGCTTGCACAGGAGGCACTTTCAATGGCTCCATCTTAGCTAGATCTACCAACATTGGTTTCTTACCACTGCATGTCAAGACTACTATGTGTTCCTCAAGAGACTTCATGAAATTAAGATCCACCTCTCGAATCATGTTTACACGGCTCCCCGTAAGAACTTGCAAATAATTTTGGTGGACCATGCAAGTGGACTCATCATGTGTATCATTGCATGTAGAGCACCAATATGTTCTTTTTGCAGGGTCAACTTTTTTCATTCGTCAACATAGTCAAGTTCTTTTCAAGCACTTTGCTTGTTGAAGCCACTTGTTCTCTAGTGATCGACGGAGGTTGAAATCTCCTGGGTTGGAAATCTCTCTCAGCCTGCTTTCTTTCAATAATTGTGATTTTATTTCCCATCGCTCTTATATATGAATTAGTAAATATTACCTCTTGTAATAGCATTGTGTAAGGATCAGGGTTTAAGGGTGCAGGAGGTACCGGTATAGGTAGAGGTGCTGGCGGTGCTGGCAATGCTGGGAATGAAGTGGGAGTTGGTAATTGCAGAATGCTTGGTGTAGGAAACTATGGAATAGTTGGAGCAGGGAGCTGGGGAACTGGCATGGCTGTGATCTGAGGCGCACTTGAGCTCCATGATGGAATAGGATACATGGAAGGCATAGGCTGTGAAAATGAACTAGAATACAAATTCTTAGGAAGATCAGGTAAGATAGGCATTGTTACCTTTGGAGGAAGCCTACCTTTGGCAATTAAGTCAGCTTTCACCTTTTGTGCTTGTTCGAACATCTCTGGGAATGTATTCACATTGGACTTCTGGATAGCCCAGCTGATGTCTATGTTAAAAGCTCTGAGATAATAGAATGCAGCTAGCTCATCAGCAGGCTGAAGACCATCAAGAATTCTCTACCATATTCTGGTAAATCTGACATTGAAGTCGGCTATCTCCTCCTGCAAGTGCCTTTGAATTGCATTAAATTGATGCAATAAGGAGTATGGATCAACTTTTTCATGAAAATTTTTTACTAACAGTTCTCCTAATTGATCCTATGATGCAATAGTGCCTGGTTGCAATGTTCGGTACTAATACAACAATTTTCCTCTCAATGACAACACCAATAATTTTATCATTATGTATTCGTCTGTTATGTCATGGATAGCCGCAAAAGATGCTACATCGTTAATATGCCCATAAGCAATTTTACCAGTACCATCATATGTCAGAAAAACCTTCAAAGCATCTTGAGGGACTGGATTCTGTGTCGATAAATTCAAGGCTCCCAAACTATTCCATGTCGAGAACTTCCTTGGTGGAGGATGCTGGGCCATTTGGACTGTTGGATCTGGATGTAGCAAGCTCATAGCAGTACTAGGAGGAGTCAAAGATGGCACAAAATGACCTGTAGCCTACGATGAGATAGCAAATGATGGGTTCATAGGACTTACCAATCTTGAGCGCTCCCTCCAGTTCTGAACATCAATCTCAAAGAATTCGATTGGATCTTCCGATTCTTTGGCACTTGATCTCATGATCATGAAGAAAAGATTTTCACCAGCTTCACGATTAGAAATTTCTAGGTACTATACAATCACCTTCAACAGAGTCACCAGATGAACTTACAATATACACTTTGAGGTCAAGACAGTTCATCAAAATCTTGATTCCTTCGAGTGTCAAAAATGGAACTTGTGAGTCCCACCGATTATGGATATTTCTGAGATAGAAACAGTTTGTCCCACCGGTCAAAAACTGTTGGTCACAAATTTTCCACAGGAAAGGATTTTTTATGTATACGTGCCCTAGAATTGGCCAACATTGAAATGCTGAGAGAAAGAGAAGTCTCTCGGGCCAATCTCTAGAGAGGGTTGGCTCCCAAACTAATCTAAACTGGTTTCGAGATAAGGATGCAGGAAAGAAATGGGAAAATGCAAAAAGAAATGGGAAATAACAGAAAGAGATGTAAATATGGCCAAATCCAATAGTTAATGGGAAACAACCTTAGATAGCAAATAACATCCACTAGATCTTGAAGTTAAATAGCAACCAAATCTTAGAATGCATAAACAAAAATTGGATCAAGCATTAGCCGTCAGTTCACTTCCAATTACACTCCAAACATTCAAATGCAAATATAGCCAAATCCAAAACAACAAAATTCAACTTATATTAACACTAGACTAACATAAGTGATTCACATAGAAAGCATCACATGGACAACAGTTTGGATCACCAACTCCAAAAGACACTAAGAATAGAGAAAAATGCATCTAGGATTTCTGCTTCAATTTTTGCAAAAAGGTCTTCCTCCTTTGCTTGAGATTTTACATTGGTATTTATAGAGGTGCCTCCCTCTTTCTCTCGCATTACAACATTTAATACATGAAACAAAGTTTTAAGAAATAATCCCCTTAATCTACCTCGGAGAAATGACAGTCCCTGATTTAATGAATTACAACTAAAAATAAATAGAAACAAGGGACCATATTTCTTCATTAAATGACCGTTATCAGGGCAAGTCGAAAGTTGTTAAGAGATCACGAACAAGAACTTTTAATACTGGAGGTGTCTTAAATTTTTGTGGCATCGAAAACTTCCTCAGGTTCTTCCATCTAGCGCACATAGGTAATCAACAACATTTAATCTTTGAGCTTCTTTGACCACGATCTCAAAATCAGTTGGAGAGATTTTACTTGATCCTTATCTTCTCTTCATGTTCTCCTATACAATCCTGAAATAAAATGCAAATGAAACTGTATTGGGCCTTTGTTATTGCTTCGGTCACAAAAATGTGACAGGTCACGAAAATGCGACATGTCATGAAATCATGACATTTTTACCTTACTATTTTCTTTTTTGCCTCCAAGTCATGAAAATGTGACATGTCACGATATCATGATGTCTTTTCTTCGTTTAGATTTCTCTCCATGACATGTCATGAAATCGTGACATTCTCCTTTGTCTGGATTTGTTCGCTGCTCCAAATCATGAAAACTCACCATGTCACGAAATTGTGACATCTTCTTCCTTCTGTGTCCTTTTCTTCTGTATACCCGCAAAAATACATGTCACAAAATCATGAATTCTCTTCCTTGGCCTTGATCTTCCTGCAAGTAGTGAAAATGGGACATGTCATGAAATCGTGACATTTCATACTTAGCATTGTCTTTCGGGCTCCTTCATCGCAAAAACGTGACATGTCGCGATATCACGACAATTTCTTTTTGCCTTGTACTTGTCAGTCTTGGTTCTATGAAAATGCGACAGGTCATGAAAATGAGACATGTCTCGATATCGCGACGTTTTTTCCATTTGGTTCTTTGGTCTTCAACAAGTCACAAAATTGTGACATGTTTCGTCATTTGGCTTTGTCTCCACAATATGTCACGAAATCGTGACATTTTTTGTCTCCTTGTACTTTGCTGCTTTTCAGTCATGAAAATTTGTCATGTCACGAAATCGTGACATTTCGTACAATATGGCTGCCTCCTTTTTTCCTCCTCACAAAAATGCGACATGTCACGAAATCACGATAATTCTCTGCACTTGGTCCTTCAGCCCTATTATGTCACAAAATCGCAACAATTTCTTGCCTTCTCTATCGTTGTCGCTTGTGGCTTAGAGACAAAAGCTTGTTCCTTTGTTTTCACTTGGCTTCGTCTTCAAAAATATCATGAAATTGTGACATATTTCTCCGCCTTGTGTTTATCTTCAGCCCTTCCGTGATAACAAGACATGTCGCGATATCACACCATTCTGTACCATTTTCTCCTTTCTCACTTTTTCATCGTGATATCATGACATTTTTCATTGACATTGCCCTTGGCTGTTGTATTTCGCGATGTCGTGACATTTTCTATCACTCTACTCTTTAGCCACCGCAAGTTGCAAAACTCCAACATGTCGCGATATCGTGACAGTTTGACTTCATTGCTTCCATTGAATCTTTTGACCATGAAAACGTGACAGGTCACGAAAATGCGACATGTCGCGATATCGCAATATTTTCTTTGCTTAGATATTTTTTGGTACGAACGTCACAAAAATGCGATAGGTCACAATTTTGCGACATGCCACGAAATCGTGACACCTTTGCTTTTTCACTTACAAAAAGAGGAGTAAGTATCTTTACAATCTGTGCATTCTTTTACATGAATAGTAACAATAAAAACAATGTGGTAAAAATGCCAACAAAGATTAAGACATAATAAGCCTACCAAATCTAGGAGATTTGGAGATTGCATCTCACAGTGGAAGGCATAGTTTAGAGAAAGGAGTTCTCTAAATCTACAATAGAAAGTAGAATATCTCTAGAAGGAGCAAGACACCAAATCCAAGGCTCAAGATAGAAATTTTGAGGTTACAAATTGGTGGAGGAAGCTATTTAGGACAACCAACAAAGAAGTTGTGTATTCATACACTACAAAACAACAACATGGTGAATCAAAACACCAAGATCTACATCATCTATAGAAGCCATTAAAGGTAATAAAATAGGGTGCAATTAGTTGAACTTAAAATTAGGGTTCATTATCAAATTCCATTAAGCACCATATTTGGATAAAATGTTGCAGAAGAATAGATTGCATTATAGTCTTCAAGTGCAACAATAAAATACTCCTTTTAAGGATTATTTGCACATTAATAGGAGTTGGATATTTTTAAAAGAAATAAAATTATCATCTACCTATTTTCTATCTAAAAATCAAGAAGACTATATCCTAAAATATTACTTGTAGTGAAAATTTACATAATACTTATTAAGGGTTCATTACAAATTACTCTTAAAATTTGCAGATATTATTAAGTGCATCTAAAATTATTTTGATATTTTATTGGAGTTATAAGGTGATATTTTTAGTGCATTAAATTGTTAGTATTTTTAATATCATTTGCACTACACTAATTACTATCAAAATGTTAGTTTGTGTTTGTTGATTAAATGATAAAGAGCACAAACAACAACATATTATCAAAGTATAAAAAGACACTATTTGGTGCATAGAACCTATAGCATCTTGTGGAAAAAATAAGGCACCAAAATAAGATAAGATTACTTCAAGAAGTGGAGAAGAAAAACCACTATCAAAATAAGCAATAGAAGCTTCAAATCGAGACTTGGTGAGTCTCGGATTCAATGTGCACTAAAGGCTATTTACAAAAATGTGTAGAAACTATTTATATAAAAATATATTCTATATAAGTGGTTATTAGCTTGGGTTTATTACCAAATTTACAAAGTAATAGAGATATTTGTCTAGAAAAATAGACAAAATCAAATCTACCATAGCCTATTTCAAAAGCTACCATAAGACCAAAGAAAAAAGAGATTGCAAAATGAGGTGCAAAAAGGTATTTTATATACAAAGGATTTACATTTTTATTGCATTACACTAATATACCTTGCATAGGAAAAGGGATAGGTCTTCTGTGCTAGAAAGACACACTCTTTACAAGGAGAAAAACTCTCCAAGGCAGCCATGCAAAAGCATTCTTCTCACAAGGGAATAGAGCCACTCAAAAGGCTCATATCTTCTATGTTTTGGATAGCCAAACCTACAAGAAAACAAAGCAAGGAAAATAATTACATTAAAATGCAATATCATCTACAAAAAGGAGGGCATAATAGGTTGAAGGACATACATCCAAGGAGCACCATTGGAGTAGCTCAAAAACTCCACACAAGCATTGGAAAAATGTTGGTCCAAGATCCCAAGGTGCTTCTTACTATTCTATATGGAACCATCTCACTCAAGTGCCATAAAACAAAATAAGAGGTGGCCACATTGCATGGTTAATAAGGGCATTGTAATATATTTTGGAGAGGTATTACATACAAAATACCATGCATGAAGGAAAGGTGAAACTTATCACCTAGAAGGAAATAAAAATGTTTCCCATACAATCCTATCCGTTACAAGATTATCCAAGAAAATACTAAAGTAATAATTTTGGTAAGAATGAGCATTCATCCAAGATAATATCACTCATCCTTTACCTGGAAAATTTTCACAAATGGTAATAAGCATCTCAAGCATTCAAGAGTAACCATCGTGACACTTGTCACAAAGTATAAGATCCTCCATCTAATAAAAGACATCAAAGACCATGGAGGATAGTATTTAGGTCATTTGTAGTAGTCATAGTACTTACAATGTTTGTTGTAGCCTCAATCATAGTTTGGAAGAGTGGTGAAGAGCATTAAAATCTCTAGTCAAGGTATTCAAGAAAGGTCAAAAGTTTAGGGTTGAAACACCATCATCCAAACATTAAATTCAAATATAAATCAATGTACACCATAGAACTCAATAAAAAGGTATTAAATATTATTTCCATATCTAAATCATGCACCGAATACATAGGGAATAAAATACTAAAGATAAGGTTTATACTTCATCAAAATTTATTTCATTAATAGGTAGTTATAAGGTATTATATAAGGTTGAAACATTAAGATAACTCAACCATTTTTTAAAGCAATATATAAAGGGTAAATACCTATTAAAATAGCCTAATATTTGCAATATTAAAGCATAATATAAATAAGGATTTCTACTTGAAAATTTAGGATTTCTATTATTGCAAATAATTTTTTCTGATATCCAAATTAGGGAGTTATAAGGAATACTACATCAATGTAGGAAATTTGAAATTAGAAACAATAAATACCAAATTATTAAAGGCTATAAAAAGAGGTTTATTAAGGAATATTAAGAGTTGGAAATTAATTGATATACTTGTCTCAAAACACATTAAAGAGAAAACAAATCCAATTATTAAAACCTCATCAAAATATAAAGTGCTTAAGTTCAATAGGAGTAATAAAGTGTAAAAGAAGTTGATTTTTTCTATTCATAAATCTTTACAAAATCAACTTAAAATTGAACTATTATTCTCAAAATAACTTTATCTATCATATAATATTTCCAAAATTACTAGGGAGACACAAGGCATTTTACAAAACTTGATAATAATAGCATTCATCAAAGATTATCAAGTACTCAATTAATTTGGGAATCATAAGGTCTCTACAAAATCTACAAGGACTCTACTAATTCATATCTCTTAACTAGGGAGATATAAGGAAGCCTACAAAACCTAAGCTCTAAAATATTCTATCAAATCAAAGCTAATAACTAGGGAGTCACAAGGCAGAACACTTTAGAATACTCTATTCCAAGAATCTATAAATATGTCTTCCTCAAGTAATATAGTGAACAATGATATGAACAATAGTATTATAAAATAAAGAGCAAGTGTCATAAAAAGTGGAATCAAGAATTCACTTATAAAATCTGAATGAAACTTAGATCCTATTTAAAAAAGGACACATAATGAAGCTTTGAAAGACAGGTTTGAAATGATGGAACACTATCTACATGCTTGACTCACTGAATCAATTTAAAAAGGAAAGAATGACATTCAAATTCCTTTAGAATATGGAAGCATACTTTACATGGCATTACTTACATTCAAATTTTATAAGGACAAAAATATAGAACATAAAGGATTGATAGAAATACTTAAGTTGAAAAAAGAGTTAGATGAATCTTCACTAACAAATATACTTCAATTCTCATGTAATTCTCAGTACTTCAAGTTATACTAACTCAAAATATTATCATGATACTATAAGTGTATGTTTAGAAGCTTCTATGCAGGACACAAAGAATGATGATAAGGACAAAAGCAAAGAGAAAATTTCTTTGCAAGAATTAGGTGATAGCACATCCACCTATGAAAGTACTAACTCCCATAAAGAAGAATAAGAAGAACCAATGCAATAAGGCATACAGTGCAATGTGAATTAAAGAGGACCAGATCAAGCCAAAGAACATCTGAAGACAAAGATCCATATTGAAGATTGAAATCTTCAATACCCAAATAATGTAATATAGGGTGTGTTAGAATTAGAGTATATTACATCATTTTGGTCATGTAAATGTACCACCTTAGGCACATAGTTAGAATATGAGATTACTTTAGGGGAAAGCTATCTAGTTACTTCATGAAATATAATAAATAACCAAGTGGTAATGTGCAAGTTGTAATGTGCAAGGTGTCCCCTTGTACAACTAGGTAGAGTGTTGGCCAAGAAATCTATCTTCCTATATAAAATGCCTCATAGTGGTAGATTATACATAAAGCATATATCAAGTTCATAGGAATCTCATAGTAGCCCATGATAGTAGTACTCGTGTATGGAGTACAATGTAGCTCTTTAGCTCATATTAATGAAGTGACAATTTCCTCCATATTGCATTTATATTTTCTTCATTTCTATTTATAGTATATTTTAGTCATATTATTGTCTCACTTTCTTTCATATTTCCTATATTTTATTAGGACTTGTGTTAAATCTCTCCACTACATATATCCTCAAAATATAATAGAATTAGAACCTTTTATCTCAAGTATAGGTGGGTACTACATGTAAATATCTTCTTGAATTTCTCCATGAGTCAAGGTATTCTTCACATCCATTTGATGCACCTTCTAGCCATAGGAAGATATAATGAAAAGAATCATTCTGATGGAGTCCATCGTAGCTATAGGTTAAAATATTGTATACTAGTCCATTACCTTTTGCCAAGATAAATCCTTAGCAAAAATACATACCTTGTGATTTATATTCTAGCTATCTATTGTGTACTTGGTCTTGTAAACCCATTTACACCCCACAATATTATTTTCTACTAAAAGAGGAACCAAATTCCATATTCTATTTTTCATCAATACTTCATATTTTGTTGCCATGATATCTTCCCATTTGAAATTTTTATTAAACTAGGAGTAGGTGATAGGATCCTAAGAATGTGCTACCATAAATTTTTGGGAATAATATTTATGATGTCTCTAAAGGGACAAGATGGTTTTGCATCCTTTAAAATCAACTTAACCCACTTGTGGGTACGACGTTTGAAAGAAGCATTGGTATCCAACACCACCCAACATAAAAATATAAAATAAAATAATCCAACTTAGTACTACTCACCTCATCATGCATAAGTAGAATATTCTAAACTGAACAATCCTATTGATTCTATCCCACTCTAGGGTAATACAAAATTTCTTAAAAAACATGTATGGTGGATTTAAATTGATAAGAAATAAACAACTACTATAAGATTAAGATGGTCTACTATGTGGAAAATCAATCAAGGTATAAAAATAACCTAATGGAGCTAAAATAGGTAGAGAATCAAGACAAAATATATAGGATCATGAGGAGTGGAAGGTACACATGAAAGAAAAAAGATGATATCTCTCTTAATCACCATATCATACCTCTAAGGATCATAGATATAATGTGCCTTTTAAAAAAAAAAAAAAAAAAACCCTTGCAAGGCTGCCTTGGTCTAAGAGACCATGACCAAGGTGTTCTACACTGTCAAAGTCATCCGGGAGTTGCACCAGAACCTGCCCACACCAACATTATCAATTGGATTTTGAGTACCCAATTCAAGTTTTTGGTATGGTGGATATTCAAACCTAGGACCTCCCTTGAAGGATTTCCCTCTCCTCTCCAAATAACCTACAACACTTGTGTAATATAATGTGCTTTTGAGACATTAAAATATTATATAAATATATACTTATGGCTATTGAGTGCCTCCATTATTTAAAAATCCTTGGGTGTGCGAGACCATGCTAAAGATCCAAATATTTGGAACATACAAGCATCTAATTTATTCCTTGTTAACATCTCAAAAGGTGTCATTCCTTGAACAACCTTAGTAGGAATTTTTTTGATGATATACCCTATACAAATGATCACTTCATCCCAAAAATTGTGATCTATCCCTTGGCATGAATCATACAATGGCCCATTTCTATGATCACTCTATTTTTGTTTTAAATACATAATTCTAGTTAAGAGTGTAGATAACAATACTCTAGTATGCTCTCCCATTAGTGGCCAAGAAATAATGGAAAATATGACTAACATACCACCCCCATCTATTCCAAGACACTTGATCCTCCTATAAAACTAAGTTTCAATAAGTCCATTGAATTCTTTGAACCTCTCAAACACTTCATCCTTGGTATAAATGGTATATATCCACACATATCTAGAAAAGTAATCAATGAGAAAAGGAAAGTACCTATTTTATAAAATAGATGGTGTATCCATAGGTCCATTTTATTATGAATGATCTCCAAAAGGTGTGATTTCTTTCTAACAACTCCTCTTAGAAAGGACTCCTTATGATTCTTTCTATAAATGCATTCCTCATAAACACCACTTGGAGGAGATATGAGAAGAATCACAATAATTATCTCATGCTAACTTATGTATCTCAAGGAACCATAATTGAGATGTCTAAGTCTATGATGTCACTTCTGACTCTCATCATTAGCATTAATTATCATTGCAAAAAAATGCTTCATGCTCAAAGGGATATTTTAACCAACTTATGCATATTATTAGATTCATCATATATCTAGAATCAATAGTCCTAAATCCATTGTACATATCATCAATCACCCACTTGTCATTCCAAAATCCTACATTTTTGTTTGTGTTACTAATGTGATAAATAGACAAAATATTAGGACCTACGTTAGGAACATGAATTACCTCAAAAATGACAAATATCCAGCGATGTTTCCACTTATAGCCACCTACAATAGAGATTCATCTCCAAACACAATATATAATCCTACATGACTATTGTTAAAGCATTGAAGAAAATTATTATGATTTGGCATATGTCTAGTTTCTCATGAATCATATATTGACTCAACGAAAGATGTGGATGTCCAATATGAATAATGGAATACAATATGAGCTTTTGATGTCTCTCCTTCCAAGGATTCTTCACTTTGACTATAGAAGATGGTAATATTAACATCTATATTTTTCACTATGCTAATTTCTTGATTTATATCCTACATAATTCTCCCTTGTACCCTTATTTCTTGTAAAAATCATAGGTAGGTTTCTCAAAGGGATTCTTCAATTTTTTTTCTTTCTATTTAGAATTTTTATCATTATAATTTTTCACCATAGTTTCCTTTTGATGTGCTTGATTAAAAATATAATTTCCCTTATGTCTCTATTTACTAGCTTGATCATGCAAGAAATACTTAAATATCTCATCAATAGGTGTCAGGAGAATCTATAAAGTAAACATATTATATCTCAAATACCATACCCACTATATTAGATGATTTTCACATATTTTTAAACACAATATTGAGCATCTCTATCTTCTTCTCTTTCTCCAATACCTCTTGTCCTTCACTTCTTTCCCTAGGCAAGCCTTTTGTAGTCCAAATATTCTCCTATAATTTTATCTAATTAGGTAATGTACTCATTTAAAATATCAAATAAATCCATGGATAATATTGCAATCTTTGTTACTAACCTATCAATCCAAGTGGAGCCAATATGATTGCATATTCCCTAAAACATCTTAAGCAAGATCTTGGGATTGATGGTGATGCTTACATAGGTGTCATACATATTGTTCACATGAAGAGCAAGCACACCATGGTATTCATCCTTATTATCTTTTTAGAACTAATTTATCTCATTAGAATTAATATCTATTGACTCCTCATTCACATACTTGAGTAAAACCTTGCTTTGGAGTAGATATTCAATCTTAATTTTCTAAGTAGCATATTTTGGACCACTCAAAAGAGACACATGATGATCCATAATTTTTCTACTAAAACTAAAAAATGTATGAGAATTTGTGAGCAAAACCAACAATATCAATGTAGATATCTTGAGAAACCATGCAATTTAATAAAATAGGCTCAAAATACTTTTGTATGCAAAATTTATGATCCCCAAAAGTTTAGCTCCAAAATGGAAAAAAAATCACCCCAAAACCATTGAAAAACATTTCATTACCTTTGGTGCACAAGAGGTCGCCATGTGTCATCATGTTAATGGTTGAAAATTTATTTATTGTGCATTGACTGATGGACCATCCCATGCCCATTATCATTATATAATTTACTTTAAAATCCATGCAATACTAATTGTGCAAGTTTCATAAGATGGGAGAATGTGATTAGTCAAACTTACCTATATAGTCATGAAGCAGTGCATGGACTACCATGTCAGCCCTTATATGGTCAATGACCTTAGTGTAGTTAAATATTTCAATATAGAATCTTAAAAACCATGCCACTACCACATCACCCTATTCTACAACCTTGACTACCATGTGTCAACTTGGGAAGCAAGTACCATCATCTATATAGACTACCTTATGGCATCCATACAACCCTATCATATCATTGCTACAACTAAAAAATTATTCCATGTCATCAAAATGTGCCATGTCATAAGGGGTTCTAATTTTATTAGGGATATGTATTGAGAGTATGATAACATCATCATTTTCATTCAATAAACTGAGGGTGTAGGTTTGAACCTAATACCTCTCATCGGTAAGTAACTTAAGTCCTAACTTGCCATCTCTCCAAGCTCTAGACTTGGGATAAAAATGAGGAGAATAAAATAAAAACCAACCAAAACTTCCATAGCTCCCTCTTTTCTTTCTCATGGCATGTGCCTACATTATCTTAACATGTGCATAGCTAATCAGCTACCTTGTTTCCAAACTACTAGAATATTCCTCAAATTATTCCAATTTTTGAATTCAAATTTTCAAAATTTGGAGGGAAAAGGAAACATTTGAGGTATTTGGAGGCAAAAAGTAAAAAGTTTTAAACTATCATATCCCTTAAAATTTTACAAATAATATAAATAGTTAATATCTCAAATGTATCAATTATGGTTTTGCTTATACAACCATTATTTCAAATATAACTATAGCACAATTTTTTTTGCCTTAGGCATAATTTTTGAAAGAATAAGGAAATATAGGTAAAGCTAGTGAGAGACTAAGAAAGAAATATTAGACCAATGTAAGCAAAATATTCCAATCAAAGGGATGGTGCCATTTTATAAAATTACTAACCATGGAAGGAGGGAAATTTTTTTGAGAGCCTACATGGCCAAATGATCCAGAAAGGCAACAAGTAGCAAAAGAGTTCAATGGGTGCAAGAAGAGAGAAACTTCCAAAGGTCAAAAGTTAGAAAATTTCCAAATAGAAAAGGAAAGGGAAAGTTTCAAATGAAAAAGGATAGGAAAAATTCCAAGAGCCTAGACATGAGCTACAAGAAACTTTTGAAAGATGCAACATTCAAAATATTTGACAAGAGGACAAAATAACACTTCCAACAAGAACCCATCCCGACCTCAAAAGTTTATAATAGTTTGATGACGAAAGATGAAGAAAATTTCTTAAAACCATATGATAGCTTACAAGTTGCAGAATAGGTGGGAATATTCTCGAATGAGGAGATTATTTGGGAGGTTTGGAGATGGATCCCAATGTTTGCAAAAAAATTTCCCAAATCATACAAGTGTAAGATTTGCCCTTGAATGATTTACGAATTTAACAAAACAGCTTGTATGGTCTCCAAATTGTACAATTGTATGATCCAAATCATACAAAAGGATGGAATGTATAATTTTGCACTTGTTCAATTTGATGGAAGTTTTTTTGTAATCCAAATTGATCAATTTTGTAATTGTTCTTCTCAAAACCTTGATTTTCCTTAATTGGCAATTTTAAATTACATAATTACACTTCCAAATTAGGTAGATTATCAGTTATACAGTTTGGTGGTCAGGATGTACGATTTCACCAAACCCTTAATAAATTCTTTACTTGCATATTTTCCAATTTACACATTGTTCTTCTCTAGGAAATATTTGGGTTATCTCTTTAGTGCAATTACCAACTTAGTTTTATAACATGAAAGGCTTAATTTATTGCCATTGAATTATTATCATTACCAAAATTTATAGAAATCATACAATAGCATAATAAAATTTCTATACAACAATACAATGCACAAAGTCAACTCCTCAACATTTTGTAGGGTTAAGGGTTTATAATTAGTGAAATTAAATTTCCACAACATCCATATTCCACATTATTCTAGCCATACTTGCATAGAACACACAATTTGGACTCACCATCAATGTACACAATAGAATTCACATAAATCATAATTTGTACTATTGTTTCTTATTACTATGGCTGAATGTATACACAATTATCCATGAATACTCACAATGAGCAACAACTCTTCCATCAATATGAACACATTCGATAATGATTACCTACAGTAAAAGAACAACACAATGAACTATCATGAACCATCGATGAAAAACCATAAAAAATGAATGGGGGTCCTTATAATATTTTCCCAAGCCATTCCAAAGTGGTTCTTGAGACAACCACTATTTACAAATACCACCCCATAAGACAACCAACTTGCATTAAGGTTCTTCTAAGTCTAATTTGATTATTATCAAATTAACCTTAAATGCACATTTTACTTAATTTCATTCTAATTTCTAATTGCACATTTATGACATTTGTACAATTACCCCCAATTGTATGTTTTACAACTCCTCATGTGTACAATTATACCAAAACCTACATATGTACATTTTGACAAACCGTACATCTAACAAAATTAGAAAAACTAATAAAATTGTGCAAATCTTGTTTTCACTTCTTCTTCTTCTTCAAGGAGGTGGATTTGTTGCTTACATGTACCATACCATTTACAT
Source organism: Wollemia nobilis (assembly GCA_028583015.1). Classification (NCBI taxonomy): domain Eukaryota; kingdom Viridiplantae; phylum Streptophyta; class Pinopsida; order Araucariales; family Araucariaceae; genus Wollemia; species Wollemia nobilis. Next base: position 1,741,002 of record JAQPPZ010001108.1, read on the forward strand.
TAGGTAGTGTCCTCACTAACTCAATTTTGTTAGTCTTGGTTGGCTAATATTGCTTAATATCATCAAGCTAAACACAAAGGATGGCACACTCATTTTGTAACTTGGCTGCATAATTACTGAGTTCCATAGATTTCAACCCATACTTGTTAGCCTTATCTTTTGTAGTAGCCAAGAGTTGAACTAACTCCTTTTCTCAGTCATATGCTACTTTGTGTATCTTCTCTATCAATGTTACTTCTATCCAAGTTTCCATGGCTAACTTCCCATTCTTTTTTTTGATGAAATTAAGGCTTTGATGTAAGTTAGCTTCACAAGTCAAAATATGCTCATACTTAGCCTAAAGTTGTACCTTATGACCCATGATCATCTCATTTTAGTGTGTGGCATATTTTTCCATCTCCTCTAGTTTGTGGTCCTTCAGTTGTAGTTTTTCTTCACTTACCTTCAACTATTCCTCCTATTTGGTTGATTGCTCTATTTTTACTATTAATTATTCTTCCTACTACTTAAGCTATGTCATGTACTATTTCAATAGCGCTTCTTATTCTTCCAACTACTTATGCTCTTATACTTGCTGGATCACAAGAATTTTTACTATTCTTGTAAGTGTAGTTTATCCTTATAAGTGATTTTAATATCACACAGTTCAACTTCCACCTTTTTCAACTTCTCCTCGATATCAGTATTGTTATGTTCTAGTTATTCCTCAATCAAAACCATATATTTTTTAGTAGCATAAAATTCTTCCTTTTGTGCTTTCTTGGCTTGATAAATCTATGCAAGACCCACACTTAGCCACTCAATATAATGTGTTAAAAAATTTAGTTTTTGAAGGGTGAAGACTAGCTTTGAAGGTGCCCTTTGAAATTTTATATTTGGTATGTTCAATGGAAATCTCTGATTTTTACCTAGATACACTCATGGATACACTTTGTAATTGGTCTGCACTCCATATAATAAATCTATAATCCCCAACATCTTTTTTAATTCTCCTTGTGGTAACTATCATGGGTTTTGTGTGTGAATCTATGCTATCTATCTCATATGATATTCACTACACACCCACTTCATAACCTTCTCCAACTCAATGAAGGTCTTCTCCCTTCACTACTTTAGCTATCCAAGGCCACCTATATTAAACTGCAAATGAGTGCTAGTGAACATATCGTAAACTTGTTTGAATAAGTGATCCACTTGTTCATCTATGTCTTCATCATCTCCCTCCAAGACACCAAACTGAGTTACTTCAAAAAAATCTTGTGCAAAGCCTCTCCTCCCTTTCCTATGGGGAGTCTATTTCTCTTCCTCTTGTGGTTATTACAACAGCAATATTCCATCCTATAGAAAAATTTGAGCTACAATATTATCTATCTCTTCTTTGGTTGGTTTGATCTCCTTGATATTAATGATATCCTTTAGAAGTTGCAGCTCTTCCACACGTACCTAAAATTTCTCTTATGGTTTTGGTAATTCCTCCTATTATGTATTTCCCACCTTCTCTTCCTATGGATTCAATTATACTTCCACAACTATTACGGTTATCAAAATTGGATCATATAATTCTTGTGATGGTCATGTATTATCCTCCTTTGACTAATTATTATTTCCTTGCATCACAATCCTTATTTGTAGCTTATTTTCCTTAAATTCATCTAACAAAGCTTCCATCACTACTTTGGCCTTTGTTTTTGGTGGGATCACCACTTGATACATCCAATACTTAGATGCCCCCAATGCTTCAAAATAATTATCCTAAAGTAATTTAGGATATCCCATAGCTTCTCCTTACTATTATGTATCAATTGGCACATTAATATCCATAAAATCTAGATCCTTTAGCCCAAGTGTACATAATCTAGATTAGTAGGCATAGGTTCTGGTTTCTCCTTCTACATAGGAATTTTCTAACTCACCTATCACTCTTGTTATATATGCATCCTAATATATACTATATAGGATGTTGGTGCTACTACCTCCTCCTCCTCTTGAGACTATGGTTGCTCCTATGGCCATTGTGTAGGTGCCTACTACTCTAAATCAATATTGAAGTGCAAATAATTGTCTCTTCCTTTGGAAATAAACTTCCTCATATTATGAAGTATCTCCCCTATCAATCATGGGAGGTTTAGATTTCCTTATACTCTTTCTTCTATATCAATTTATTTGATATATTTTTTTAATAGATACAAATTTTACCCATCTCATTATAGAAGGTTGATCATGCAATAAATCACATGGCGATTTTAGCCAGGGAAATTTAATACCAATTTGAAAAATAACATCTAACATAAGAGCAATTACATGGAGGATCATAGCAAATATCTTCATCTTCAATAATAACCTATAAATGTGTTGTGCCAGGTAGGTTCCCCAATCATACTGCACTCCTATGAAAACACCTTCCATACATCATGCCGTCCAAACCAAAATCTCGAAATAGCACGCTTCTCTCAATAGTTGGGACATAACGACATTCATCACACATGCCAACTTGTAAATTTTCAACATACTTTGCTTGATATCTCTTCCACCTAAACCAAAATCCTTCATAACTGATGAAGATGTGATCTTAGTGAGTGATGTGTTCAACCTGTGGACCTCAATCTAGTCCACAATATTATTTTGAATGGATTGTCCTATATTTGGTAACCTAAATGTTCATCAAAAAGCATTAGCCAAGAATAATATGGTGATTACCAAATCACATAGGTATAATTCTGATTAGGTACATATAATTATAAAATTTACAATAGGTACTCATTGTAGAATACCTTATCCTATGGAGTAATTTGTGCTACTATGCTCACTCATTTTAGTGTAAGTTTCAATTGGGACTTATCTTCATTCTTTATCAACCCTTTCTAACAAAATTCACCTGTGGGATAGACAAAGGAGATATCCATGATATCCACCTATCCTCATTCATCCCCACTTATCTATTCTTTAGGGGTAGCTTCCCTATGCTATTCACTACAAATATATCAATGGTGTGCCCTAGGTGGTTCCATTTCCTCCTAAAAATATTGTGATTGTGCCCTTCCTCTACCACCATGCCAATTTCTATGTCCTCTCCATGGCTTATAACCTCTCCCCCTCCAAGGCTGGTAGTTGCATTCTTCTTATGGTTGAAACCCTCATCCTTGGTCCTGAAATGGGTAGGTCACTCCTTCTCGCCTAGGTTACAAATTCCTTTGGTGTAATGGTCATGGTGAATGATAAATCCTAGTTGCTGTAATCCATTATAAATGAACTTGAAACTCCCTCTCGATGCTCATTATTCACCATTCTTCATTATGGAACCACTTCACTATTGATATTTTGCAATCTAGCAATTCAAGATAATTGCCCCACTAACCATACAATTTGCTCCAAAAATGTATAACTACTTCTAAAAATGTTCAAATGTGTCCATAAATTGTACAATTTCTGTTCACAATTGTACAAGTGCTCTGGGAAATCATACACCACCTTCCAAATCATATAGTTGTGTCAAAATCACACAATTGCAGTCCAAATTTATATGATTCTCCTAAAAAATATAATCTAAGATTCAAATCATACAACTTCACTATGAAATTATATAGGAATCACTAATTCATATAGGTGCATTTATCCTCCATACAATTACATCGAAAACCATACAATTTAACTCGAAATCATACAATTGCACAAAGTAATTGCTATATTTAGCATTGATTTGCATAATATTTATCTAAAATCATACACTCTACCTCTAAATTGTACAATTTAATCCCCAAATTATACAAAAATCATTTTATGCCCTCACTTGCTATAAAATATTCCACTTTTCATGATTTCTAAGATTAAATTTATACCCTTTATCTTTGTTTGTGCAAATATATCTTTTTGGTGCATTTCCAATACCCTTTGCAAATTTTCCCTCATATTTGTACAATTATTCCATTGTACATTTTGATTATGCCTAAGTGAAATCTAGTGTACAATCATCTCCTTTATGCTTTACCACATGCAATTATTGAAATTTTATTTTTTCACCAACTAAATTTGCATTCCCTTGGGTTTGCAATTCTCCCTTCTGCTTTCTTTTTTGGGATTAATTCAAACTCTAGCTACATTTTTCACCATGAGAGGTTATATTTGCTACATTTTTACTAAAAATTCTAACTCCACCAGTTTGAAATTCATCCTCCAATACATTTTCTAAAAAAACTTAGCTTTTTCTGGAGTAAATCCCTAACTTTGGCAACTTTTCTCCCAATTTGACCACTTTTTTGAAAACAAAAAGAGTTTTTGATGCAAATTCATGATAGGTCATTATTTTTAAGTATCTTGTAATGTTTGTATACCCATATGAGAAAAAATTCATTCTATTTCACACTTCTTGCTCCGAGATGCTCCGAAATTCATCGTTCTATCCATGCAATTTTTCAAATCTGGTAAAAATAACATGCATAGCACCCTCCTTTTATATTGAATGAAAATTCACCACCTCAAATTCCTTTGCATGTACTTTTGGATTTTTGCATGGATGATTGCCAACTCATCTTTTTTTGCATGTTTTTTTTATCCTTTCTTGCTTTTTGAATGTTTTATTATTTTCTTTCTTTTCTTTTTCTTTTCTTTTTTAGAAGGGGTCACCATTTTTTGTTTTCAACCACCTTCCATATTAATTGCATCTCGAGGGATTTTTACAATTAAGTTTTTTTTCTAATTTCCAACTTCTAACTTACATTCTAGGAAATCACGCAATGTCAGTCACTTGTATGATCCTGTTTACCAACATGTCATTTGGAGGTTCTACTACCTCATTCTGTTCAATTGAGTTCCACAAAATCGTACAATCAAGCTCTGATCAATCATTCATATAATTCAATTTATATCCCCAGTTATCTGTATGATTTTAAATTGTACAAGTATCATTTGTATGATTTATCCCCACTTTTTGACCCATTGTACAATTTTAAATTATGCAAGTGTCATTGCCATTTGTACCATTTGAGTTTGTGCAATTGTAGATTGTATGATTTTCCACTACACAATGTTCACCTTGCAAAGCTACATTTTATCATTCCATTGACCGATCCTGAGGTAGGGGTACCCTTACTGCTCCACTTTCATTTGGTTAGCTTCTAATTCTATCTCCTTGAATCAAGTCTACCTCCAAACTTGGTGAATGAGTTCTTTGCCTTCCTTGACTTTCCTCATCCACAAAGCATACTCTTCCTCTACCAAAAAGTCCTCTTCCTTGCACTTATATTTCATGACCCCATCCTATTGCTATTGAATATTTTTACATATTAAATGGTTTACCCTCTTCTTGAGGTAAACCTATTACTACTTCTATCCTTATAGGCCCTTGTCGATGCATGGGTAGTCACTCAAGTGGGTATTTTCCTATGAGATTTGGTACTTGTCCTGCTTACACATAAAAACCATGTGCATTCCTAGTCTAATTAAAACATGCAAGTGGTGTATCCCCAAGCCATATTGGATTATGAGATCATATCCTTTCACTCCTACATCTAGGTAATCACAATCCTTCTCTTTGTCCTGCTTTCTACCTTATGGTACTTGGGGTCCTTTCTGGTTGATCCTATTGTTGACTAGATTCTCCTCTTTCCCAAGTGCTTAGAGTTATCTCTAGAAACTCGATGTTGACTAGGTGTCCTTAATTCATTGGTTATTGTCACACCAATTATTGTAATTCTCTTATCTAATGATGTGCATGCATTAGCTATTTCATCCAACATATTTATTCAAAGCAACATTGTGGAGAACAATTGACCAATATCTCCTTATAGTCATTCAAAACATCAAAATTTGTACTTGAGTCATTATGACTATCCATTCTCTATGTTGAACACTTCATTGGAAATTCCATTATTAATTGAAGTCTTCTTACTTCTCTTATTTGCCTTCTTTATTGTTGATAGACTATCTCATAGGCATTTGGATCTGGTCAAGCATGGAGTGCTTTTGTTTATGCTAAGAGATCATATTTTTTGCTTTCTTTGTTTCTATTTCTTACTAGATAGGACATTCCCCAAATACTTAAATCACTTTATTATTCATGTAATATTCCTTGGGACTCAAGAGATGTGAGATCTTACTCAATGTCTCACCATACTACCTCAACTTCTTCTCTTATGACTAGTGTCTTGTGCGTAAAATCTCTTGTTTCAATTTATGATCTTCTCTTTCCTTGAGAACTTGTACATTCTTGTTGCCTTCCTCTTTCTTGAGGTAATTCCTCACTACTCTCACTACTTGCACTCAATTCCCTTTGCCATACAACCTATTTCTCATAAAGTCATTGCATAATGTCATCCATAACCTGAATGATCTATCCATGAAGCCTTTCATTATGTGCTTGTAATACCTTTTACTCCTCCTATAACTATTGTTTTTGATGTCACATTCACTATTGCATCATACCTATCTGGGCTAACAAAGTGAGTCATGCTAACTCTTCTTCTATAGATCCACCTTTGATTGAATCTAGAATTTCTATATTGAAGGTGTCTTTTCTATCCTCATATTGTACTATCAGTCGTATCTTGCATTGAAATTTAGTAATGCGAGGTAAATCTCTTCATTCTAGTTGTGGATACACTACTTCTACCAATTGGTTGGTTTATTCCTACCTCTCCCAATTAATTACTAGTGGTACTGATTATTTATTTCATGTTTCTCTTAGAGGGATCCATTCTTCCTCCTCTACGATTTGATTCATCCTATCGATGAACCTTATTTGTACTTGCATTCACCTTCTTTCACCAAAGTGGGATACCAATTCTCTCCTCTTTATTATTAGGTTTGCCTCCTCCACTTATACAAATAGATGTGTGATCCTCATATTTTTGTTCTTCTATGGTGGATCTTGATTTCTTGATAGCACTTCCTAAGGTTCATTGGAATCATCTATTTGTTGTTGTCATCATTCAATTTTATGCATCACGATGAACATACATTGGAACATATCATAATCCATTTTCCAATGAAGAATTATACTATTATATCGAGCTTCATATTTGCTATAGTATTCCAGGTATAGCATCCCTTATTCACTAGGATCATACTCTTTTTTTATCTAAAGAACTATCCAACTCATCTATCGTGGCAACATCTAAACTAATTCTTTGATTCTTTAGGTTAATCATATATTTATGTTATCCCTTCTTGAATGTGATCTGATATTTTCCCTAGCTATGATTAAATTTGTCTACTTGTAGCTAACCTCATTCTATAAGTGCATCATATGTAGGATTCTACCTTGTAATCACAACAAAATCTAAGATTAATTCTTGGTAAGAAATTATCACATGTTGTGCTATCAATACTTCCTTTATTTCGATGTTGTATTGGTTAGAACTATACAACAAAAATCTTGGTTCCCACAATGTTGGAGTTCCAATCTTTCTTTAGGTATTTTTTGGTAGCACATTCACATGGGACCCTCTATCCATGATTATTTGTGTAAAATTGTACCCCAGTACGTCCATATAAACTAATGTTGGTCCCAACATCAATTATTAGTATGGTTGGATCCATGAAAACATATTTTTTTTCTTTTTCCTGTATTGATTGGGTCTGGATATCCATCACCTTATGTAATGATGGTATGACCTCCAACATATTAGCCATATTTATCTTTATGGTTGTATTCAAAACCTATGATACTAGATTATGTACAATTGCATTATCTTCCAATGTGTAAGACTTATTTAACTCATTTTCTCTATAAGCCTTACCTGTTTTGCCTTCTTGGATTCTTCTTCCACTGCCTCCTTCACCATCTATAATATCTTCTTTTCTTTGGTAGATTTAGGGTAAGTATATTTCTTAACCTTACTCTTTGTTACGGCTAGTACTTCTTCCTCAATTTTCTCTTCCTTCACTGAGGATATATCTATGTCAAAGAAATTTAAATTTTGTGAGCCACTTGAACTCACTTTTAAAGAACACAAGCTTATACTGAGAGGGGGGTGAACAGTATAAGACCACTTTTTACTTTTCTTTTCAATTCAATATTATGCAGTGTATAGACAACAGTATCAATAGCAGTAATCAAGCAATGCACAAAACACCATACACAATAGAGACACCACAGTTTACGTGGTTCACCCAATGTGGGCTACTCCACGGAGAAAATATTTTACTAAAACTTTCTCAATCAATTTCTTTGGGAATCCTTCCCAATTACAATGTTTATGGATCTCTGTCCAAAGGAGATGTTGATCCCCTAATCTCAAGTTCGTGGATCTCTTCCATAGGAGAACTCTTTCCCCTTCTACTCTGGCTAGTGATCTTCTAGAAGACTTTGTCTCTCTGCTGCACTGACTGGTGGATCTCTCTCCACTTGAAGACTCCTCACTCAAATCCATTTGGATCTCTATCCACTGAGACTCTATCCTCTATACTCTATCACCTCCAAAGCTCTATCAATAGGCTCACTCAGAACCTGCTCAATAGGCTCACTCAGAACCTGCTCAACAAGCTCACACAGAACTTGTCCAAATATGCTCAACAAGCTCACACAGAACTTGTCCAAATATGCTCAACAAGCTCACACAGAACTTGTCCAAATCTGCTCAACAAGCTCACACAGAACTTGTCCAAATATGCTCAAGCAAGCTCACCAAGAACTTGCCCAAATCTGCACTAGCAAGCTCACCAAGAACTTGCCCAAATCTGCACTAGCAAGCTCACCAAGAACTTGCTCAATAATTCAATCTCATAGAAGCATAAAGAGAATTGTTAGAGACTCAATATGTTCTATACTCAAATCCCAATCTCAACTCAAATCAATATTATAGAAGCATAAAGAGAATTGTTAGAGACTCAATATGTTCTATCCTCAAATATCAATCTCAACTCAAATCAATCTTATAGAAGCATAAAGAGAATTGTTAGAGACTCAATATGTTCTATCCTCAAATCTCAATCTCAACTCAAATCTAGAATATAGAATAGTTTGTTTCATGGAACTTGAACAACCACTTCACACAATCACTTGACTAGGCTCAAACAACTCTTCTCAACCAACTACCACAAGGAACAACTCTTTCTTACAAACCCTAGTCCAAGCATGTATCAACCAACTCAAATGTTTCCAACAATGCTCAACCACAAATCTCACATAACAATGATACTCATGTTCTTTTCAAGTTCAAGTTCTTTGCATAACCAATGGGCTTCAACAACAATGCTAATAAAACATTCTTCACATAACAATGATACTCATGTTCTTCTCAAACCCTATCTCAGGTTTTTCACACTACTAATGGCTTCAACAACAATGCTTATAAAACAAGGTTTAATAGCAACTCTCAACCCAGAAAACCTTGAAGCATTCAACCAACTACTTTCAAAAAGGAAACCACAATTAATCCTTTTCTCTCCAATGATATTTCAGAAATCAACCACCATAAACAATCAATAGGAGAATGTGCCCATACCTTTTATGAAGATGAAGAAGCCTTTTGGTTGTCCACAAAATCTGTCTCACTCAACACACTTTCTTTTTCAACTTTCAACAAGGGTTAGAGATCTTGATTAATAACACAACAATAACATCCAAATAACACCTTATTACTCCTACTCAATAACATACACCATGTCACTTCATAAATGAATTAATCTCTTTTGAAAAAGAACAAAGCAACCTTCACTTTTGAACCTCTTTACAAAATCAGAAATATCTCTTTACACACACCTTATTTCTCCCTCTAAGCAAGTTAATCAAATAGCCCTCGGAATAAGCTTTCCAATGATATATAATATGATATACTTCTAAAAAATAAATCACCAAAAATCTCTCCTTTTTTAAACATGCATCATAACCCTTATTCCTCCTAGGGCAACTTTAGAAAAATAAAATATATCTAAAAATTATTAACTTGCCTCTGTCCCTGATGGGATTCGATCTCGTGACCTTCCTTGCTCAGTGCCTTAACCACAACCAACCTGCCATTGGGCCACATGCCCTCACGTGCTCAAAAGGAGCACACAACAAAACCTTATGCCATGAATATCTATGCCCTTCGAAAACAAAACGTGCTTCACGCGTTTCAACACAACAAAACACCTCCGACAAGAATCGAACGTAGGACCTCCTACTTCACACACAATGCATGAACCACTAGGCCAAGGAGGCCTATACATTTAGCTTTACTCCACAATAGTCTCTTCAACGAACACAAAAATCGTAAGCCTTTTAAAACCCTTTTCACACACACTTCGACACACGATGCGCAGGCTCTTTTACCATTCGAATCCAAATATCAAATCGAGCGCTTAGAGAAATAAATCAAAACTTTGGGCATATATATATGTCCTCCTCCTTTCCTTTGACATCAACACTATAATTTAAATATTAGTTTTATGCCTTTTCCTTTCTTTGACGTCAACACTATAAATTAAATTTTAATTTTAATTTTAAATTTAAATTTTAAATAATTTAAAATTTAAACTTAAATATTTAAAATTAAATATCTCCATCACCGGGGCACATTTTTTGATGAAACGAAAAGCCAACCTAGGTTTTAAGAAAAACCCATTTCAAATCTGCCATCCATGGTTTTAAATAAAACCTTTTATTTTTCCTACCTTGGTTTTCACAAAAACCCTATATATATCCATGCTCTCCAAAATATCATAAATGCTCATTTATGAAATGCTTTGGCCACCAAAACTCAATGTGATCCATGTGACATCAATGATCCATGTGACATCAATGACAACATAAAATCACTCAAATTTCCAACAATCTCCCCCTTTGTCATTGATGGCAACACCTCTATTGTAAATCACCACAATCACTCCAAAAACCATCTCTGAGAATCAAAGTTGCTCCCCCTGACTCAATACTCTCTATGGAGGCTGCTCCCCTAACTCAATGCTCTCTTTGGAGGCTGCTCCCCCTAACTCAATGCTCTCCCCCTTACTCAAATCTCTCCCCCTTTGACATCAATGGCAAAAGGGACACCTATGGGGCTAAAAGATATGACTCTTAAGCTTAGCCCCCTCACCACCTTCTCTATTGAGGTGATTAATTTTGGGGTGGGAGTACATTTACTCCCATATTACATTGTTTCTTTCCTCTATCAACTTCCTTCCATATTTTTCTGATATCCTTCTCTTGATGAATTACTTGATCTTCTTGTCTTGAACTTGTTTGGAATTGAGTCCTACACCATTTTGCAATATGTCCAAAGTTATTGCAATTAAAACACTTGATATTGTAGCCTTTGGATGGTGCCCATATCCTGAATTCTTTCTTGAAATAATTTCCATATCCATTCCTTTCTTGAACCCTGTATTGTGAAGTTCTATTTTCATGACCATTATGACCATGACTTCTGATTTGTGTAGCTCTAAAACCAAAACCATGTTGCTCATTTTATTTGCATTGAGAAGCTCTATGACCAATCCTGTTGCATAAGAAGCAATGTCCCTAAAAACCATACCTTCTTCCTTTGAAGTTTCTTCTAGAAAAATCAAACTTCTTTGATCCATGGATCCTGCAGTGTATAGCCCTGTGTCCAAATCCATTACAAGAAAAACAATGTCCTTGAAAAGCCCTTTGTTCATGCCTTGGTTCCTCATACCTTTCTTGATCATTATCCTTGTAATCATCTTTGACTTGTGCATTGTATCCTTGAATGTTCTTTGTAGCATCTAAATCCTCTTCCTTAATTTCTTCCTTGCTTTCTTCTTCAAGAATTTATTTTCCTTTTGAACTTGATTCACCTATCTCAAAACAAGATCCAAACTGGATGTTTGGAGCCATAGGAACTTTGGAACTTTCTTCATAAATCTTAGGTGCTTCCTTGCTTTCATATTTTAGAACTTCCTTTCCTTTTGAGTGTGATTCCCCAGACCTAAAATATGAGACCTTTGGTGCTTTGGAACCTTCCTCTTCTTTCTCTTCATTTGTGTCAAATAGCAAATTGGCATCCATATTTGTTGTCTCTAAAATACATGTTTCCTTCTTAGTGAAAATATCTTGACCTTTTGAGTCATGTGATGGATCAAACTTCTCAAGTAGGGAACATCTCAATTCTTTTAGATTCTCCTTAACCTCTTGTAGTTGCTCATGGATATCATTGAAGTCTTCCTTTAGATCAACTGAGACATCTGTATTTCTCACAATATTCTCTTGTTTAACTTCTTCTTTTTCTATTTCCAAAAGTGGGATTTCTTCTATTTGGAGTGAATGTTCTTCTTCTATTTATTTTATCCCATAGAAAAACCCTTCTTCATATTCATTATCACTAAGATCATTATAATCTTCTATAGCAAACAAACTCTCAAGATTTCTTTGACCATACATGTTTCCTTGATGTGTCATCTCATCTTCACTATCACTGAAGCCATTGCAATATCCTGATCTGTGATCTCTTTGACCACACACAAAGCATTATTCTCTTTCACCTTCTATTCCTAGGAATAGATGTTCTTCCTTTTCATCATTTATTCCAAACAATGTACATTCTTCTTCATTTGACTGGTCTTCATCACTGTGATCTGAGCTATCACTTGCTTCTTCAATGTAGAAAGTTTTCTTTATCTTACAAAAACTTTTCTTCTTCTCATACATATTTTGCTTGTATCTATCATCTTTGTCATGTTTATGCTTTCCATCTTATTTTCTTCTATGACCCTATTTTTCATCATCACTATTTTCTTCATGTGGACACTTGTATGCATAGTGACCAAAATCACCACACTTGTAGCATCTGACTTTCTTCATATCCCTGTAATTTCTTAAGTCCTTTTTCCTTTTGATGAAGTTAGCTTCCTCATCATTATCTGAATCTCTATCTATCTCTGGAACTTTCCCTTTATTTTTCTCTGAAGCCTTGAATGCAATTTCTTTTATTGGAACCTGATGCTTACTTCTCCTCATCTCATAAGTTGTGAGAGTTCCTTGTAGTTCTTCCATTGTTAGCTTGTTGATATCCATTGTTTCTTCTATTGTTGAAACCTTTGCATCATACTTCATGGGAAGTGATCTCAAAACCTTTTGAGTAACATCTGATTCTTTCATCTCAAATCCTAGACCTCTCATGGTGTTAGCAATCTCATCAACTCAAAGTAAAAACTGTGCAATATCTTCAGAATCTTCCATTTTCAATTCCTCAAATCTTTTTCTATGAGTTTGTAGTTTTGCCAACTTTACCTTGGAATCTCCTTCATAGGTATTCCACAACTTGGTCCACATTTCATTTGTTGAATTACATACCATGACCTTTGCAAAATCTATCTCACGTAGCCCACTCAGAATACAATTCATTGCCCTTGCATTGATCTCAACCAATTTCTTGATAGTCTTATCTACCTCGGGATCACCTTCAACCTTATACTCTTTTGCAACCATCTGCCATACCTCATATCCTTGTGATATCAAGTAGTTCTTCATTCTCATGCTCTAGAAAGCATAATTGTTACCATCAAATAGTGGAGCCTTATTTGTAGATGATCCATTCTATGAAGCCATCTGTGTTCTTGTAGAATCTGCCCTCAAGCTGTTAGCCTTTTCGAAGGAACCCGCTCTGATACCAATTGAAGAACACAAGCTTATACTGAGAGGGGGGTGAACAGTATAAGACCACTTTTTACTTTTCTTTTCAATTCAATATTATGCAGTGTATAGACAATAGTATCAATAGCAGTAATCAAGCAATGCATAAAACACCATACACAATAGAGACACCATAGTTTACGTGGTTCACCCAATGTGGGCTACTCCATGGAGAAAATATTTTACTAAAACTTTCTCAATCAATTTCTTTGGGAATCCTTCCCAATTACAATGTTTATGGATCTCTATCCAAAGGAGATGTTGATCCCCTAATCTCAAGTTCATGGATCTCTTCCATAGGAGAACTCTTTCCCCTTCTGCTCTAGCTAGTGATCTTCTAGAAGACTTTGTCTCTCTACTGCACTGACTGGTGGATCTCTCTCCACTTGAAGACTCCTCACTCAGATCTATCTTCAATTATGCTGGCTGTTGGATCTCTATCCACTGAGACTCTATCCTCTATACTCTATCACCTCCAAAGCTCTATCAATAGGCTCACTCAGAACCTACTCAATAGGCTCACTCAGAACCTGCTCAACAAGCTCACACAGAACTTGTCCAAATATGCTCAACAAGCTCACACAGAACTTGTCCAAATATGCTCAACAAGCTCACACAAAACTTGTCCAAATCTGCTCAACAAGCTCACAAAGAACTTGTCCAAATATGCTCAAGCAAGCTCACCAAGAACTTGCCCAAATATGCACTAGCAAGCTCACCAAGAACTTGCCCAAATATGCACTAGCAAGCTCACCAAGAACTTGCTCAATAATTCAATCTCATAGAAGCATAAAGAGAATTGTTAGAGACTCAATATGTTCTATACTCAAATCCAATCTCAACTCAAATCAATCTTATAGAAGCATAAAGAGAATTGTTAGAGACTCAATATGTTCTATCCTCAAATCTCAATCTCAACTCAAATCAATATTATAGAAGCATAAAGAGAATTGTTAGAGACTCAATATGTTCTATCCTCAAATCTCAATCTCAACTCAAATCTAGAATATAGAATAGTTTGTTTCATGGAACTTGAACAACCACTTCACACAATCACTTGACTAGGCTCAAACAACTCTTCTCAACCAACTACCACAAGGAACAACTCTTTCTTACAAACCCTAGTCCAAGCATGTATCAACCAACTCAAATATTTCCAACAATGCTCAACCACAAATCTCACATAACAATGATACTCATGTTCTTTTCAAGTTCAAGTTCTTTGCATAACCAATGGGCTTCAACAACAATGCTAATAAAACATTCTTCACATAACAATGATACTCATGTTCTTCTCAAACCCTATCTCAGGTTTTTCACACTACTAATGGCTTCAACAACAATGCTTATAAAACAAGGTTTAATAGCAACTCTCAACCCAGAAAACCTTGAAGCATTCAACCAACTACTTTCGAAAAGGAAACCACAATTAATCCTTTTCTCTCCAATGATATTTCAGAAATCAACCACCATAAACAATCAATAGGAGAATGTGCCCATACCTTTTATGAAGATGAAGAAGCCTTTTGGTTGTCCACAAAATCTGTCTCACTCAACACACTTTCTTTTTCAACTTTCAACAAGGGTTAGAGATCTTGATTAATAACACAACAATAACATCCAAATAACACCTTATTACTCCTACTCAATAACATACACCATGTCACTTCATAAATGAATTAATCTCTTTTGAAAAAGAACAAAGCAACCTTCACTTTTGAACCTCTTTACAAAATCAGAAATATCTCTTTACACACACCTTATTTCTCCCTCTAAGCAAGTTAATCAAATAGCCCTCGGAATAAGCTTTCCAACGATATATAATATGATATACTTCTAAAAATTAAATCACCAGAAATCTCTCCTTTTTTAAACATGCATCATAACCCTTATTCCTCCTAGGGCAACTTTAGAAAAATAAAATATATCTAAAAATTATTAACTTGCCTCTGTCCCTGATGGGATTCGATCTCGTGACCTTCCTTGCTTAGTGCCTTAACCACAACCAACCTGTCATTGGGCCACATGCCCTCACGTGCTCAAAAGGAGCACACAACAAAACCTTATGCCGTGAATATCTACGCCCTTCGAAAAAAAAATGTGCTTCACGCGTTTCAACACAACAAAACACCTCCGACAAGAATCGAACGTAGGACCTCCTGCTTCACACACAGTGCATGAACCACTAGGCCAAGGAGGCCTATACGTTTGGCTTTACTCCACAATAGTCTCTTCAACGAATGCAAAAATCGTAAGCCTTTTAAAACCCTTTTCACACACACTTCGACACACGATGCGCAGGCTCTTTTACCATTCGAATCCAAATATCAAATCGAGCGCTTAGAGAAATAAATCAAAACTTTGGGCATATATATATGTCCTCCTCCTTTCCTTTGACGTCGGTGCTATAATTTAAATATTAGTTTTATGCCTTTTCCTTTCTTTGACGTCGGTGCTATAAATTAAATTTAAATTTTAATTTTAATTTTAAATTTTAATTTTAAATAATTTAAAATTTAAACTTAAATATTTAAAATTAAATATCTCCATCACCGGGGCACCTTTTTCGATGAAACGAAAATCCAACCTGGGTTTTAAGAAAAACCCATTTCAAATCTGCCATCCATGGTTTTAAATAAAACCTTTTATTTTGCCTGCCTTGGTTTTCACAAAAACCCTGTATATATCCATGCTCTCCAAAATATCATAAATGCTTATTTATGAAATGCTTTGGCCACCAAAACTCAATGTGATCCATGTGACATCAATGACAACATAAAATCACTCAAATTTCCAATAACTTTATTAGGATAATTGACTTCTTTGTGGTTCCCTAGACCACACCATATACACATATATGTAGCATTATTCTATGTCGACTCCTTCATCTAAGGAGAAGGACAATTATTCACAAAATGCCCCTACTCTTGGCAATTGCTATATTGTATCATCAATATTCCTTATGAATTATACTATAATCAACTCTGGCCTCCTTGTCAATTATCCTAATTTGGCCTTCCTCCTCTTCAATTATTCCTGTAGCCTCTACTAGTTGCAGCCTATCCACTCTCTTGAGGTTTTAGTTTCTCTTCCTGTTCTTGAATTGCGAGGATCTATTAGTGAACTTTCACATTAAATGAACATTCTACCACTTTGTTTCCTAGCACATTACATATGTGATAGTGCTCATTTTGAGGATAGTTCTCATTTGAATGTCCTTCGATCTTACATTTTGTACACTACATATATTTTTGATCCTATTGTATATCTTTCTTGGCTTCTCTTATGATCTTATCAAATTCCTTTTCGAATTATTGAATGGTCTGATGTATTGTATTTTCTTCATAATTATTTTAATCTTCATTCCTCATATGTGCCATAATTCCTACTATTGTCTGCTTTGCCTCACTCTCAAAATTCTTTTTCTTTTCTAGTACTTCCTCATATGTTGAGTATGGTACTACCTTCATCTTATTTTTGTATCTTGGTAGTAACCCATCAATAAACTATCACTTCACTAGTGCATCTACTAGTGGTATTTTCATCTTATCGATCAATTACTTTAGTCACCAATTGTATGTATACATCCTCATCAACACCTTACTTCATGGTGCATATCTCAGTGATAATATCACCGTCATATCTCAAGGGTTTAAATGATTCAATGAGGGTATTCTTCACTATATTCCATGCTTAGAATGGTGTTTTATTCTCTTTTTTTAGATACCAATCTATTACGAGTCCTTGTAGTGTAGCTAAGAAATAATTGCAACCATTCATCTAGTTGGTTCTCACCATTTTCTTTCCAAATGGTTATGCATATATCGATGTGTTTATTTGGGTCATCCTTCCTTTCTCCATGAAGGGTAGGCATTAGGATTATGCGTAAGGGGTCGGTCCCATAATATATTTATAAAAATTTGGTGAATCAGTTTCAAAATCTATGTGAATAGTTTCAAAACACATGTAGAAGGTTCACTATTATTAGGAGCAATGTTGAAAATTTAAACTTAAAACGGTTAAATTATTATTAAAATTGGGGTGAATCAACCAAAAACAAAAATTGTAGCCAAAATTTTTTGGCTAATGAACCCTGGTCAAGGGTACCAAATATTAGCCTATTCTAAATTTTGAAAATCCTACTTTTAGCCAATTTTGTGAAAATAGCCACTATGCATAACCCTGGTAGGCATCTCTATTTCCCTTCTTTTGTGGCTATACTAGCCTTATTAGAGTTCTTTCCTCGTCACTTAAGGAGGTAACATTTAGAATCCTTAAATAATTTCTTCCTTGGGTGGGTGATCCACTACAATGCTCTTTGTTGAATATTTCTATGTGTGGTACCTTATTTTCACCAAATATTCATCTCACAACCTCCTATGTGTCCTCTCTCTATTACCTCCTTTGCTAGAATGTTGATTGTGGCCTTGGTTCTTATTCTTGAGACCTCACACCCTGTTGCTCTGATGCTTTATTCCTATCCTCTACACACCTTTACAACCTTCCTATCACTTATTCAAGTGTTACCATCCACTTATTGTCTTCTTACATAGTTCTTTTATCAACATTTTCTCTTACATAAATGTTCTCATTGACACTTGGTGGTTCATGTACCCTTTCTTCCATATTTATCAAAAATGTATCCCACTTTTTACTATCTCCTTCTTCTGAAGTCCATACTTGTTTGATTGCTAGTTTATTTGTATATTTTTTCATGGTATCTCTTTGATCAACTCTTGTTCTCCTTATAACTAGAATCTTCTCCTCTCCTTGATTTCATCTTCCACATCTTCATGAACTTGCATCTATCATTCACCTCCAATTGGTTCTTACTCACCACTTGTCACAATACCACAGGTTATTCTAAATTGCATCAATTTGAAGAAATTTTAATAATAAATGGTACCAAATATAGCACATATGGGAGTAGTACTAGAGAGTAAGGTGATTTGGAAGGTTTGGATATGGATCCTAATGTTTGTAATAGCTTTTACCCAAATCGCACAAGTGTACGGTTTACCCTTGAAAGATGTGTGACCTTCAAAAAATAGCTTTTACAGTATCTAATCATATATTTGTACAATCCAAATCATAAAACTAATTGGCATGTATGACTTAGCACTATTTAAATTTGTTTAAAGTTGTTTTGTAATCCAAATCAATCAATTTTATAATATTTCTCCTCAAAACCCCAATTTATCTTAACTGACAAGTTTATATTACACAATAACACTTCCAAATTGGGTAAGAAATCAATTGTACAGTTTGGTGGTCAAGATGTATGATTTCACAAAAACCTTACTAAATTATTTACTTGTAGATTTACCAATTTACACATTGTTCTTCTCCAATAAATATTTGGACTATCTTTCTAGTGCAATTGCCAACTTGGTTTTATTACATGCAAACCCTAATTTACTGCAATTGAATTATTCTCATTATCAACATTTCCAAAAGTCATAAAATAGCATAATAATATTTTTGTACAACAATAACAATACACAGAGTCAATTCCTCAACATTCTCCAAGGTTAAGGGTTCATAATTAGTGTAATTCCATTGCCACAACATCCATATTCCACATTATTTTGGCCATACTTGCACAAAACACACAATCTAGATTTGCCATTAATATACAAAACAAAATTCACACAATTCACAATTTGTACTATTGTTTCTTATTACTATAGTTGAAGGTATAAACAATTATCTATGAATACTCACCATGAGAAACAACTATTCCATCAATATGGACACATTCGATAATGATTACCTACAATAAAATAACAACAAAATGAACTATCATGAACCATCGATGAACAACCATAAAAATGACTGTGAGGTCTTTATAATGCTTACCCATACCATTCCAAAGTAGTTCTTAAGACAACCACTATTTACAACTACCACCTTGTATGACAACCAACTTGCATTAAGGTTCTCCTAAGTCTAATTTGATTATTATCAAATTAACCTTAAATGTATATTTCACTTAATTTTGTTCTAATTTCTAATTGCACATTTATGATATTTGTACAATTACTCCCAATTGTACATTTTAAAATTTCTCATGTGTGCAATTGGACCAAACTCTACATATGTACGTGTAACATACGAAAAGTCACCAATTCCAAAACTAATAGAATATGTGAAATTATCCTTTTACTATTGAATTTAAAAGAGTGTTACAACATAGTATCTATTGAGACAAGTTTTTCTTTCTCTTTCAATATAAATATGGGTGAAATTGTGGAGTCCTTTCAATGCCCTCAATGTAGGTGGGCTTATGTGTGCTTGTGCCACCAGTTAGCTACTTGAAGATGTTCTTTATACCTATTATGGACCTATAAAAAGGAATTAGTTCATTTTGGGACCTGTCATGTATCAGACCTCGTGTTTATGAAGATAAAACAACATAAAAATGAAGAAAAACATAATAAAAAATAATAGAAATAATGTAGAAACTATCTAGAACTAATGTATACCTGATTTAGAGTTGCAAAGTTTCTATAGGGCTAGTTTGCATGGTGGCATACGAACTGGATCTCAGGTTTGCACGATAAGATGCAAATTGGGTTGTTGTTGCTTGTTGATAAGAATTTAATATTTGGATGTGTTCTAGATAATGTATGTTTTTGTTTATCGGGTGCAAAAATAATAGAGAAGGTTATGGTATAATTTTGGTAGTTTGGGTATGTTGACCAAAAGGGAGGAGAGAGAGAGAGAGAGAGAGAGAGAGAGAGAGAGAGAGAGAGAGAGAATAATGAAGGAAATGGTCCTCTATTTATAGAGGGAACCAAGGCTGGGGGGGTAGTTAGATATCCTAGACTCTAGGTTTAAGTATTACCTATGGTGAAGTTAGGGTTATAAAGTGGTATTATTAGTCATCCCTTCATGTTCCCTAAAAGAAATATTCTAGGTGCAAACATGTGTGAGATAGGATTAGGGTTAACCTTGATTAGCTAATCCCTAGGTTATATGGAGGTTAGGTTAGGTATCCTAGAAAATATCCTAAATAATTTGGTGCACACATGTGTGAGGGTAGGATTAGGGCTAATTTGGATTTTAACCCTAATTAATCCTACTTAAGTGATAAAGTGCACTTTAAGTGAAAATTCACTTGCAAATTAGAATTGTAATTAGCATAATTAGGGTTTTGGGAGGGAATGGTCCCATGGGACCCTAATTAGATTTAGTAAAGGGTTTAGGTGGCCTAAAAGATCTTGTAGGTGGCCCTTTTGTAAATAGGAGGTGTTTTGGGTGTGTTTTGTGTATTATTTGTAATTTTTGTGCCTATGGATGACTACGATGGAATATGATGGCCTATGATGGCCTACAAGTGACTATGGGTGATCATGTGTGACTTTTGGGTGTCTATATTTGTCCTTTTTGTATTATGTTATGTAAGATAGTTTAGTTCAAAAATATGATAGAAGAAGGTGGTGAGGTGATTGGAAAGATGAATAATGTGTGGATGGATGAATGTGGTTGATTATAGATAAAACATGATGGTGAATAGGTTATTTTCCAATTTAGTAAAACATTTTACAATATCGTATTGGTTTCTTGTGAGGGCAACTTAATACTGCTTTTCTTTTGCGAAAAATGCAATATGGTCCAATTACAAATAGAACAAATGCCTATTAAAATTTTTTCTTCTAATTGATTTATGAGCACATGATGAATTTTATCAAATCATTTAAGTTGAGTGGCAAGGATGGATTAATTTTCTTCTTATATGATCCTTCTAATTCCTCTAAATGTTTCTTTCCATGTCCATGTTCCTATCCATGTCCATTTTCTTGTTCCTATTCCTATTCATATCCATGTTCCTATTCTTTTTCCTGTTCTTACTCTTGTTCATAGCCATGTTCCCGTTCCTGCTCCTATTCATACTTGATTCTATAATGTCTTCTCTACACCACTTTGATGTGTATCTATCATTATTGTACTTATAAAACTTAATGTTATTATTTCTTGGAGGTGTAAATATCTTAGTATTTCTCCTAGTGAAGCCATATCTTCTTTTGTCATGAACCCTGCAATTCATTGCCTTGTGACCAAACTAATTACATGAGTAGCAATGCCCATGGAAAAGTTGTATATTCCCATATTCTTATCTTTCAAGTGTCCTGCACTGTGAAGCCATGTTCCCAAACCTATGATATGAAAAAAATCTTCCATTGAAGCTTCCTTGTCTTGACCTCATTGGTATCTTAGTCTCTCTTAACCTATTCTTATTGTTGTTCCATATATTTATTATTTGTGCATTGTTCCTATCCTTGTTTATCTTTTTGTTTTCCAACTCATCCTTAGATGTCTCATTTCTCTTACACTATCTTCTTCTGAAGTTTCTTCTTCTGAAGTGTCTTCTCCTTTAGAACTTGAGGTTGACTTTCCTTCTCATTTCTTTTGTTCCTGGAAAATCCAAGACCTATCTTGCTTGATGTAGGATTTTGTGTCTTGATGAACTTATCTAAGTTATTTGAGCTATTTTTGAACCCTTGTAGCTTGAATTTGGAGATTTTGACTTCCATTTTTAATGAATCTACCTCTTTTTCTAGCTTTTCAAATTCTAAGACTTTTGCTTCTAGCTTATCCTTGAACTTATTTGTCTTAGCCTTTGATTTTTCTAGATTATCTATAAGCATTCTTATCTCTTCATTACATTCTTGTAGATGAGATTCTAATTTAGAGTTTTACTTTATTACCTTCTTTACTATTTCAAGAACATAAATAAGTTCTCTCTTGAGATCATATCCTTCTTTATCTGATTCTTCCTCTATTTTTTTACCTTTGTCCACATATTTATTTTCTTTTGACTTGTATTCTATAGGATCACTTTCTTCTTATTCTAGTATCATTAGAATATTCTCTTTTGGTCCTTCAAGTGCATCCTCATATTTATCATCACTAAAAATATAACCATTCCTTGTACAACTATGTTCAATATGTCCAAAGTTACCACATCTAAAACACTTGAGAATTATTGGTGCCCTTTTCTGGACTTCTTTTTATTCAATCATAAATAGGACTTCGTCTCTATAATTATCTAAAAAACTAGCATCACTATCACTTGAGTACTTACATGCCTTATCTGCATAGTAGCTCCTCTTTTACCTTTGAAAGAACTTTTCCTTGTCTGCTTTGTCCATCCTTGTTTTTATTTTGGTGCTAGTATATTTCTGATTCCCTGTTTCTATGATCCTATTTTTATTCATAATTTTTATTCTTTACTTCTTTATTATCAGTTGCATAGTGACCATACTTTCCACAATTGAAACATTTAATGGATTTTATATCTCTAGATCTTCTTGAATACTTATTACTTCTACCATAATTAACTTCATCATTGGATGACTCATTGCTTGATTCTATCTTCTTACCCTTTGTCTTCTTAATTGCTTTGAAGGATACTTCATTCTAGGGATTAGGTTCTTTTGTTCTTATCTCAAAAGTTGTAATAATACCAAGCAACATATCTCTTGTCAAAGAATCACCATCCTTTGATTCTTCTGTAGCTAAAATATTTTCACTAAACCTTGTTGGAAGAGACCTTAAGATCTTATCACAACCATATGATTCATCAATATTAAGTCCAAGTCCTTGAATAGCATTAACAACCTCATAAATTCAAAGTAGATAAGTACTAATGTTTTCCTCATCCTTCATTCTTAACTCTTCAAATTATCCTTTAAGATTTCATATATTTTCTTTCTTGACACCTTTATCTCCTTCATATATATTTTGTAACTTATCCCACATTCCTTTTGCATCTTGAGAGTGCATAACTTTTATGTACTCTGTTCTATGCAAACCTCTAAAATTGCATTCATTAATTTTGAATTGTAATGTTGTAGAAGATTACCTTCCTTATCTTTAGGTGGATCAACTGGTGATATGTATCCATTTTCAATTGCTTCCCAAATTTCATTGCCAAGTGCCTTCAAATAAATATTCATTCTCAAAATCCAATATATATAATCACTTCCATAAAATACTAGTGTTATATTATTTGATTATCCATTCTTAGAATCCATTGTGTTCTTGTAATATTTTCCTTCAAGATGTTAAATTCTTCCAAAGGAACTCGTTTTGATACCAATTGAAGAACACAAGATTATACTGAGAGGGGGGTGAATAGTATAAGACCACTTTTCACTTATCTTTACCAATCAATATTATGAAATGTATAGATAGAAATATCAATAATAGTAATCAAAGCAATGTAAAAATCACCACACACAATAGAGACACCATAATTTATGTGGTTCAACCAATGTGGGCTACTCCATAGAGAAAATATTTCACTAAAATTTTTGCAATCTGTTGAGAATCCTTTCCGTATTACAATGTTTATGGACCTATTTACAAAGGAGATACCAATCTCCTAAATCAATTTCATGTATATCTATCCATAGGAGACACCAATATCCTAATATCTACTCTATATGGTGATCCTCTAGAAGACCTCTTCCTCCACTATCTTTAGTAAATGGAACTCTATCCATAGAACAAACCTATCCTCCCTACTTTAGCTGGATATATTTGTCCTTAAATTTAGCACCTCCAAAGCTCTATCTCAAATCTATACTAAATATAGTTCTTCGGTCTAGCACAAATATGTCCTCAATATCTTTCACTGGTCTGGAACAAACCTGTCCCCAAATCTGCACCAAACTCTATCCTTGAATCTGTACTAAATATATTATTTCAGTCTAGCACAAATCTATCTTCAATATCTATCCTCAAGCCTTAACTCAAAGCTTGATTCAATCTCAAATCAACTCAGTTGGATCTATCCCAAACCCTAACTCATGGTTTGAACAAATCAATCAATAAAATCTGCTTACAAGCCTTCACAAATACTTTTCAAATCTACTTTGTAAGCTTCCACAAAATCTCACACCAATCTATCCTCAAGTCCTCTCTAGAACTTGTCCAAACTGCTCTACAGGTACTCACTAGAACTTGTTCAAATTTGCTCAATAATTTCTCTCAAGAACTTATCCAAATTTGTTCTCAATCAGTATTGTAAGCTTCCACAAAAGCTTACCCAAATTTGTCCACAAGTATTCTCAAATACTTACCTCAAATATGCTCAAAAATTCCACACTAGAACATGTCCAATCTCATAGAAACATAAATATAATTGTTAGAGACTCAATATGCTCTATACTAATCACAATGCTCAATCACTTTCAAATACTCTTTTAGAAACATACAGAGAATTTTTAGAGACTCAATATGCTTCAAATTCACCTCAATACTAAGTCACTTTCTCAAATCAATTCAGAATATAGAATAGTTTTTTTTATGGAACTTGAACAATCACTTAATCAATTCAGAATATAGAATAGTTTTTTTTATGGAACTTGAACAATCACTTCACACATCCACTTGACTAGGCTTAACCAACTCTACTCAACCAATCACTCAATGAAACAATCCTTGCTTACAAAACATATTCCAAGCATATGAACACTCACTCAAAATATTTCCAAAAATGCTCAACAACCAATCTCACATAACAATGATACTCATGTTCTTTTCAAACCCTAGTCCAAGTTCTTCACTCAACAACTCACTTCAACAAAAATGCTTATAAAACAATCTTTACATAACAATTATACTCATGTTATTTTCAAATTCTAGTTCAAGTTCTTCACTCAACAACTCACTTCAACAATAATGCTTAGAAGACAAGGTTTTAACTCAACATACTCAAAAATGAAACCCTAATCAAGTCCTTTTCACTCCAAAATTATTTTCTAGAAAACCAACCAATAAATTCAATTATGGAAGAATGTGCTCATACATTTTATTAATGATGAAGGAACTTGTAAAATCTACCACAACCACAAACACCTTTTTTTCAAGCTTAAAGAAGTTAGAAAACTCTCACAAAGATACAATGCAAATATCAAACCACACATACACCTTATCACTCCATCTTAAGCTTGAAAACTCTCACAAAGATACAATGCAAATATCAAACCACACATACACCTTATCACTCCATCTTGAAGAAAACATCCATCAACATATACAAAAATAATTGACTAAATAAACCTTATAATTTTCCAATTTAAAATAATATTCAATGCCAAGAATAATATCAATACAATATCCTTTTCAAAATAACTCAATGGCAAGAAGTCCTTTCAACACTTTTAAATATTCAATAAAACCAATGTGACACAAACACTTTATTTAAAAATAAAGCTAACTCCTTATTCCTCCAATTTACTAAAAATAATGATTAATTAAAAACCCTTTTTAACTAACCCTTTTAACTCCCTAAGACCTCATGTCAAACCTTAGGCATCATAAAAATATATTCAAAATTTTATTACCTTTGCCTTGGTGGGACTCGAACTCACAATGCAGCCTCAACCAGCACCCTAGCCGCTTATCCAACCGCTGCACGAGCTAGGCGCTCATTTATGGAGTAAAGAGCACCACATGCTCTATAAATATTCCCTTGTGCACCTAATAAAAAACATACGTTGCTCCCTTCGATGTTCCAAACACAACCAACAAAATAATGTTGCCACCGTCATTCAATCGTGGGTCACTTCGCACCCAAGCACTCTAGGCTCTGTATATTTGCCACTAGGCCACGCTGCCTATATGGCAGTTGAATTTTGACATTCATCGATTTATCCCTTATTCGTTAGCAATAAACACAATGTTCTTGTATCTTTATTCACATGATTTCTCACAATACATGATTACACATTTTTATTTTGAGAAAAAGGATATCTAGATGCCTCTAAGGTATATAATTTTTATATCAATTTCCACCTTCAAAATTGAACGTCGACGCTTCGATTTTTAATTCATTAATTTATAAATTCTTTAAATTTTTTAGAATTTAAATTTTATAAATTAAATTTTAAATACCTTTATATTTATTAAAGCCTTTTTGACTTTACCACTTTGTATAAATAATATTTTTTCTCACCCATGGTTTTAATAAAACCCTTCTAACTTATTCTTCCACATAATATTAAAAATATAATGAAGCTCTTTTGCCTTTAACCTTTGCATTGTTCATCTTGACCTTTTTACATCAATGGTAGTTTGTTCCTTGACATTAATGACAACTTTGACTCAAAATGTCCAACATATGTTTGTATCCTATGAATGTTGGGCCATTATCGCTCACCAAGGCTTCTGGAACACCAAACCTTGAAATCAAGATTTCCATTAAATTAATCACCACTTTTTGGTCTTATTTATTTATAGGAATAGCTTCTACCCATCTAGTGAGGTAGTATATAGCAGAATGTACTTGTGATTAGCTAAGAAATGTGGATTGATAACTCCTATGAAGTGCAAACCCCATTATTGAAATGATTCTTCCACTTGAATTGGCTTAAGGGAGAATGATGCATTCCTTGTCCTCCCTACATGCCAATGACATTTATCACATGCTCTAGTGACTTTGAAGGTGCCAATAAATATGGTAGACTAGTAATATCCTACTCTGATAATCTTCAAAGTTATTACTCTTCCTAAGAAGTGTCCTCTGAATAGTCCTCCATGGAACTCCTCTATAAATTTTTGTTGCTGATCATATTTTAATAACCTAAGGAGAACTCCATCAAGGTTTATTTTATACATACCTTATGGAAATAAGACATACTTCACATATTGTAGTATGTATCTTATTCTTTGTGATGCATTAAGATCATGAGGGCATACCCCAGTTTGAAAGTACTTAGTCATCTGATCTACCCAGTCAGATTCACCTAGCTGTAATTCTTTAGTCTAATCTTAACTATCATTTTTGTTGATACTTTTCCTTTTGTCAGACCTTGGCATAGTGCTCAACTTCTTACCAACTTGGTAGGATGAATTTCCACATAATATTCTTGGATATTAATGATTCAACCAACTCTCTTATCTCATATTTCACCTTGTATAATAAAACTTTTTACATTTGGATGAACAACATAAACCAAGGTCTTACTTTGAACCAAATACTACCTAAATTTTTCAATGAATTCATTACAACAAATACTTGTTTCTCAATAAAATTATACTTAACCTAGTATTCATGGAGATTCTGGCTCCAAAATAATATGGGGTGTTATTCTCCTTTATCATTCTTTTGAGTGAGCATGATGCATAGCTTTCCTCATCTCCATAAGTATAAAGAATAAAATCTTTGTTGAAATATGGATTGACTAGCACTGGAGCTGTAGCAATGGACTTCTTGATGATTTCAAAGGCTTACTGCCTCACCTTAGTCCATTTGAAATCTGCATTTTTCTTCAGTAGTTGTAATATAGGCCTCACCTTCTGAACAAAATCAAATATGAACTTCCTAAAAAGGTTTATATAACCAAAGAAATATTGGAAGGTCTTTCTATTCATAGGAATTTGAAGAGCAATAATGGATTTGGTTTTGTTTGAATCAATAGCCATACCTTATTTGGAGACCATATGGCCTAGCAATTTTACCTCATGGATTGAAAAGAATGACTTATTAGGATTGAGGGAGATGCCAAATTCTCTGCACTTCTGGAAAACATGTTCTAGGTGTGCCAAGTGGTCTTTCTTGTTGTGGGAAAACATAGTCATATTATCTAAATAAATCAGAATGACCTTGTTAATTAGTTCCCCAAAAGCATAGTCCATTGCTCTCTAGAATAATGCCCCTACATTAGATAGCCCAAAAGGCATTATTTGATATGCAAAGGTTACTCATTTTGTGGTGAATGTCATTTTATACTGATCTTCATTCTTCACCCAAATCTAGTTATATCCAAAGAAACCATATAGGAGTGAGAACCTTTCTTCCCCTACCACAATATGCAATATTTGATCAATCTATGGGAGGGGTTAGTGGTCCTTAAGTGATCATTGATTGATATTTCTAAAATATACACACAAGTGGATGTCACCATTCTTCTTCCTGATAGGTACCAAGTTGGCTACCCAGGTTGAATATTTTATTAGATATATGATCTTAGCCTTTAAAAAATTCAAAAGTTCTTCTCTCATTATGGCTTCGATCCTAGGATTTACAGGCCTCTATTTATGCTTGAATGGTTTTATTAGGCTCAATCTCAATGGTGTGTTGGATAACCTTTTTGTCATATACTTTGAGGTCCTCATATGACCAAGCTACAATGTCTTGGTAGTTCTGACATAAAGCTTTGATATCCTCCTCTTCCTCTAGAGAACATCGTATTCCAACCTTGATCTTCTTTTATTTTTCTATTTCAACTTATTTATAAATTTTCTCATTGAATTCCATGGGTCTGATATTTTTCCTATCTTCATTGTCAAATAGGCTTTCTAGAGTAACCAAAACTCTAGGTATGTAAATTTTTTGAAGTTGAATGACATCATGTTGATCAATATCCTCTAGATATTCCTCTTGAATAGTGGATAAATAGGCCTCTCTTACCATAAAATCAATGATTTTTTCGTCACTTTCAAAGACATACCAAAAAAATCTACTTATCTAGCACTCTAGGCCTCAAAATAATTTTGATCCCTTTGTCTTTATTAACTCCTATGTCTACAGAAGGGTTGAAGTTAGCTCCCCTTAATTCTAAGGAATATTCCACAATATTATTTTCTCTAGGAACAAAAATTATGTTTAGGGCATTAAAGGATTCCATAAAATACCATACCCTATTTTTGTATGCTTTCAGGTAATGGTGCTTACTTCTACACCTTTCTCTTACCTAATTTACTATCAATTCAGAGTCACCATATATGTTCAAGATATTAATTCCTAAGTTTTCAACTTACATCATTCCAAGGCATATAGCCTTATATTCTACAGTATTGTTAGTGCATGACCATGTTAGACTATAGATAAAACTCTTTGTCCCTTCTAATTGGGACTATAATACCACACTAGCACCAACACCATTTCTATATCTGGAACCATAAAAGTGCATGGTACATGTTTCTATTTCTCTCATATACTGATTAGATATAACAAGAACCTTCTTTTCTATCTCTGCAAAAATTCTATATGTGCCCATACCTATCCCAAATTGGTTGTAATCGTCTTTGAAAGGTAGTTCATATTTGATTTCCAACTCCTCAAAATTATGCACTAATTCAAATTCCTCAAGAGGAGAGAGATTGCACATGTCTTAAATTTTTTCAATGTGATAAGACACTGGCTTCTCAGGTGTTATTCTTATCCTCTTTCCTATAAATGTAATAACCATGCTAGAATAGTTCATATACATTCATCCACCTAACTTTACAGTGAACTCTCTTGAAAGACATAAGCCAAAATAAGGTTCTACATCCACTAGTACTATTTCTTATACTATAGTTAGCCTCATCAATACATATTTTATTACTCCCACTATCTTCATAGATGTCTCATCTAATTGTAGAAATCCAAGGTAGGATCTGGTGTATTGCATACCCATATCTTCACAAACTGATTTAGGCATAACCATGGTAGATTTCCCTAAGTCAATCATATAATTGTGAACTACCCAACCTTCCATTGGTAGAGAGATATAGAAAGGAAGGGGTTTATTATTCATAACAATAGGGGATATTTCTTCCTTTTCAGAGGGTATGCTAAGAATTGTGGTGTCTTTCTTATACTATGGATATTTATTAAGAGAATATTTTAGCAAGTCTATTTGGTAGGGGATGAAGAGAGTATCATATAGACTAGCTTTTGATGGTATCTTCTTCATTTCCTCCACAATGTTGTATTCAAACTTCGCCAAGGTGGATCTCTCAGGCCTTATTTCTGGCTCACCATATTTTATTTTGTACTGTTAAGTGGCCTCAATTGTCTACCTTTTAGTAATGTAATGAAATTTAAACCTCTTATGGACCTTACCCTTAGACCTAATTCTATCTCCCTTGGTTTCCTTCTCAAATATCTTGGGAAGACTATTTTATTTCTCTTTATCTTAGGGAATAGGGAAAGTATCACTACTTTGGGGAGGTGGGTCACTCTTCCTCTGATAAGGAACCTAAAATTGATCCATCTTATATGGATCTACTTGCATTGTTTTCTTCCCTGACCTTGTCATAAAAGCAATAGGACCATCCTCATCTAGATATTGTTGGCAATTTTGGGTACTTTGGGTACATTGCCTATGCTCAAATGTATAAGTTGTCATTGATGTCAAAAGGCATTTTTTGGGTTGATTTCAAAAGAGTGTGATGTCAAGAATATCTTGAGAAGCTTCATTATGTTAAAGGGTTTTTATTAAAACCATGGTGACAAGGCTAAAGGTTTTTCTTAAAACCATTTGGACTCATTAAGGGTTTTTATTAAAACAAAGCTTAACTTAATGCAAAGGTCCATGTTTATTATTAATAATTAAATTAACTCAAACCTTTGTCAAAGGTCCAAGTTTAATTTATTATTATTAAAATAATAATAATTATTATTTTAATTATTATTAAAGGGTATTTCAACCCTTAAGCGATGGAAGAAACAAGAATTCATTCGCCAATTGGTTGCCATCGTTGGAGGAGCGTCGACGTCTAACAGTGAAGGAAAAATTGCTATATAAGTTGGCATGTTTTTCAAAAGTGAGTACCTCCGATTAATGTTGATATATGTGAATTGTGGCTACTCTGTTTTAGTTCGATTTGCGCCTGGCATCTATGATTTCCATTTGCACTATTTTGTTTGATCTGTGCTTGGTGTCCGTGATTTGCATTTGCACTGTTTCATTCGATTTGCGCTTGGCGTCCGCGATTTGCATTTGCTCTATTTCCTTTGAACAGTGCTTGGTGACTTCGAGTTGAGCTTTCTCTATGTTTTCAATCTTTGTTTGACGTCTTTGATATCGTGCTTATTCTATGTCTTGGAGACTGTGCTTGGAAAACTTGGACTTGGGCTTGGGCTGCATCCTTACCTTTTGGCTTGACGGTAGTGGATTGTTTGCATGCGGCTTGTGGAATATGTTTACATTTTCCAAATTCTTGGCGTCAAAGGAAGATAAAAGAGATGGCAGCGGTGTATTACTTTGTTGGACACTTGTGACCCAATGGCGGTGGCGTTTAAGCGAAAGCGCTAGACGGTAGAGGTGCCGAGTTCGATTCTCTTCATTGGAAATTTCCTTTTGGTCGCGGTGTGCAAAGAATGGTGGCTGTGAATGCGCGGGAGGTATAAGGTTAAGGTATCATTTTTTGTTTTGACATTGGTTTATTGATGTTTAATTTCTATGTGGAGTAATAAGGTGTAAAGAGCTTTTATTTTGTATGTTATTGTACTTTGGTGGCTTTTACTAAGTTGGAGAAAT
The DNA here is from genome assembly GCA_028583015.1 of Wollemia nobilis. Lineage (NCBI taxonomy): Eukaryota > Viridiplantae > Streptophyta > Pinopsida > Araucariales > Araucariaceae > Wollemia > Wollemia nobilis. The sequence continues at coordinate 1,772,832 of JAQPPZ010001108.1, forward strand.
AAGGTGTTATATTTGGATCTTTATTATTGTGTATTATTGTATAGTTGCTAACTCTAATTGGTGGCAAATTAAGAGTTAGTGTTGTGACAGATTTTGAGTTCTCCTTCTTCATAAAAGTAAAGGTATGGGCAACTTCTTCCATGTATGTTGTTTATGGTTTGTTTTTTGAAATTGAGTTTGGAGTGAAAAGGTTGTCTACTAGGTATTTTTGTGTAAATCTTATTTTTTGGATATTGAAGATTGTTTATGCATTAAAGTCATTGATGAATTTTTGGGTGAATGCATAATTCTGGTTGAGTAAGAGGAAGCATTTTTGCACTAGGGTTTATGTTAGTAAGACTTTCTACTTGCATTGAGATGATGAAACCCTAGTTGTTGGTAAAAAGAATATAAGCATCATTGTTATGTGAGATATTGCATGGTTGGCAATTGTTGGGTTGTGTTTCATATTCTTGAGAAAAGCATACTACATCTATATTATTCTTTTGAGATTTATTTTGAGTTGAGATTGAGTTGAGATTGAGATTGGGAGTTAAGTATAGAACATATTGGGTCTCTAACAATTCTCTTTATGTTTCTATGAGATTTGAGATTGATATTGGGAGTTAAGTATAGAACATATTGAGTCTATAACAATTCTCTTTATGCTTCTATGAGGTTTATGAATCACATTGGGTCTCTAACAATTCTCTTTGTGGGTTCATACTAAGCGAGTTTTTCTTGGTGAGCTTGCTGAGGTTTTGGACAGGTTCCAGTGGGGACTTGTGAGCAGGTTTTGGACAGGTTCCAGTGGGGACTTGTGAGCAGGTTTTGGACAGGTTCTAGTGGGGACTTGTGAGCAGGTTTTGGATAGGTTTCGGTGGGGACTTGTGAGCAGATTTGGACAGGTTTTAGTGGGGACTTGTGAGCATATTTGGACAGGTCCTAGCAGAGGACTTGTGAGCTGAGTTTTTGAGAGTTCTATCAGATAACTTGAGGACAGAGGTGCATTGGTTCTTTGAGAAGAACTTGAGGACAGATTTGGCAAGTCTTTGGGAAGGCTTGTGTGCAGAGGATTGATTTGTTCATAGAGTTGGACAGATCTGACAGACAGAGAAAGACTTGTACTAGACCGATCGATTGTGTTTGGTACAGGTAGCTGAGCTACCGTGGACGTGATCATAGAAGGCAAAGGTCTATTAGGCTAAGCATTGAGGACAGGAGGTCTTCGGTGGAAAGGATTTCCACGTGCTGGTAAGAGGTAGAGGTAGTTGATCTTCTGAGGGATCATTTTCAGAGTAGAGGGGAAGGTATCTCCTTTGAGTAGAGGCTCATAAATTTAGATTGGGGGAAGGTATCTCCTTTGGGCTGAGGCTCATAAACATTGTAATTGGGAAGGTTTCCCAAAGAACTTTGAGATAACTTTTAGAGAAAAGTTTTGTGGACGTAGCCCAGGCATTCTAGGTGAACCATGTTAAAATTGGTGTCACTTTGTGGATGATTTTGTGCATTGCTTTGATATTTCTTTGGGTATATTGCTTTACTATTTTGAAGTATAAAGGAATAAGTGAAAAGAGGTCTTATACTGTTCATCCCCCCTCTCAGTATAAGATTGTGTTATTCAATTGGTATCAGAGCAGGTGCCTTCGAAAAGTTTAATAGCTTGAAAGAAAAGCTAGTAAAGAACACAATGGATCATTCAAATGGCAATGCAGCACCTATTCTTGATGGGTCAGATTTTGCTCTATAGAGTGCAAGGATGAATGTTCATCTAATGGCACTTGGGAATGAGGTTTGGGAAGTGATTGAAGATGAGTACACTATTCCTGAACATGGTCCTAATACTAAATAAGAAAGGCTCCTACATCACAACAATTCAAAAGCAATGAATGCAATCCTGAAAGGCTTACAAAAAGCAGATCTCACCAAAGTGATTCACTGCAAGACAACTAGTGAAATGTGGAATCAGTTGAAGTTGGTTCATATAGGTGATACAAATGTCAGAAAGGCCAAGTTGAGACACTTCAAAGGTATGTTTGAACAACTCAAGATGAATGATGATGAAAATATTAGTAACTACATGCTTCGTATGGATGAGGTTGTTAACTCCATGAAAGACTTAGGTCTTGAGATTGCTGAAAATGATGTTTGTGATAAGATTCTAAGATCTCTTCCTAATAGATTTAGTGAAAATATTTTTGCTATTGAGGAAGCTAAAGATTTGGATAAGTTGAAAAATGATGAGCTCCATAGTATACTTGCAGCATTTGAGTTAATAACTCAAGTGAAGGGTGATGTCAAGAAGGAGGCAGCTTTCAAGGCTACCAAGAAATCCAAAGGTAAACAACTTCAAGAGAGTGATGAGTCTTCTAGTGATGAAGAGGCATATTACAACAAGAAAGACAAGTTCTCTAGAAAGCACAAAAATATGAAAAATGTAAGATGTTTCAATTGTGGAAAGTTTGGTCATTATGCTACTGACTGTACTGTTGCCAAGGATGAAAGTGATGAAGATAAACATGACTGTAAGAGCAAGGATTCTGAAAAGCACAAGAATCATAGGAAAAACAAAGATGAGCACAAAAATCAAGGAAAGAGGTATTCTCACAAACACAAGAAGATTTTCTATCTAGACAAAGCAAGTAAGTGTTCTAGTAGTGACAGTGAAAGTTCTTCAAGTGATAATGAAAATGAGATGTTGTTCATATCAGAAAAAGAGGAAGAACCAAAACATAGATTCATTATCATGAAATGTCTTAGATGTGGAAATTTTGGTCACCTTGAGGATGATTGCACAAATAATGATTTGGTTTCTAGTATGTATGAGGATGCTTCAGAAAACTATAATGAAGATGCATGTATGGTTTTTGAAAAGGGTAGCACCTCTAGTGATAAGAAATCTGAAAAAGGCTTTGATGATTCTAAAATCAAACATATAGAGGAAGGTGAAGTAGATATTAAAGGTGAACTTATTAGTGCTCTTAGTGCTTTGAAAAAGGAAAGAAAGAAGAATTCTAGACTCAAGGATAAGTTGGATGAATGTTGTATGGAGAGATATGATATTATAGAAAGTCTTGACTTCTCTATAGCTAAGACACAAGAACTCAAGGATGAGTTGTCTAAGGTTCTTGAGTATAGTGAGTTAGAATAGAAAATGGTTTTGTTGAAATAGGAAACTAAAGGGTACAAGGATAAGCTTCACAGGTTTCAAGATAGCTCCAAAAAGGTTAAGTCTCTCATAAAAGGTCAAAGAAAGACAACAGATAAAACAGGCCTTGGTTTTGTTAAGCCTCACAAGGAACAAGTTGGAGAGTCTAGTAAGAGACTCCAAAAGGAAGAGAGTTCGAATGAGGAAAGTATTTCAGATCATGAGTCCTTGAATGATAGATGCACAGAAATAGAAAATAGAATTCAGAATAAGAAGAAGAAGTTTTCAGAGCCTAAGATGTCAAATAAAGGAAAGTTTCAAGGCAGATGTTTTGCTTGTCACAATTTTGGTCACATAGCTTCACATTGCATGGCTCAAGTGAAGAAGGTAAATGACAGTTTCAGAGGTGGTAATTTCTTTCAAGGGTATTGCTACTCTTGTCAATAGTTTGGGCACAAGGCAGTTTATTGCAAGGCAAATAACAGGAACAGTGGCATGATCAGGTCCAAGGATCAAGGCATGGATAAGAACAAGGATGAGAACAAGAACAAGAACAGTGACAAGAACAGGAATATGGACAAAGAGTTCAAGAGAAGGCCCGACAAGGAAATTATAGACGCTAATGATGATCAGTGCCTAATGGGAGTTTTACTCCCACCCTAAAATTAATCACCTCATCAGGAGGTAGGGGAGGGACTAAGCTAAGAGGTTAATTCTTAGTCCCGAGCCCCAAAGGTGGCCCTTTGCCATTGATGACAAAGGGGGAGAGATATGAGTAAGGGGGAGAGCTTCAAAGTGAAGAGGAAAGCTTCAAGTCAGGGGGAGCAAAACTTCAAAGGAAGATTCTCAGTTGTTAGCACAGTTGGTTTCAGTTGGTTTTAGTTTTGGCTCTTGAGAAGTGTTGTCAGTAGAGGTTTGCCATCAATGAAAAATGGGGAGATTGTTGGCAATTTTGGGTACTTTGGGTACATTGCCTATGCTCAAATGTATAAGTTGTCATTGATGTCAAAAGGTATTTTTTGTGTTGATTTCAAAAGAGTGTGATGTCAAGAATATCTTGAGAAGCTTCATTATGTTAAAGGGTTTTTATTAAAACCACGGTGACAAGGCTAAAGGTTTTTCTTAAAACCATTTGGACTCATTAAGGGTTTTTTTAAAACCAAGCTTAACTTAATGCAAAGGTCCATGTTTATTATTAATAATTAAATTAACTCAAACCTTTGTCAAAGGTCCAAGTTTAATTTATTATTAATAAAATAATAATAATTATTATTTTAATTATTATTAAAGGGTCTTTCAACCCTTAAGCGATGGAAGAAACAAGAATTCATTTGCCAATTGGTTGCCATCGTTGGAGGAGTGCCGACGTCTAACAGTGAAGGAAAAATTGCTATATAAGTTGGCATGTTTTTCAAAAGTGAGTACCTCCGATTAATGTTGATATCTGTGAATTGTGGCTACTCTATTTTAGTTCGATTTGCACTTGGCATCTACGATTTGCATTTGCACCATTTCATTCAATTTGCACTTGGCGTCTATGATTTGCATTTGCACTATTTTGTTTGATTTGCGCTTGGCATCCACGATTTGCATTTGCTCTATTTCCTTCAAACAACGCTTGGTGACTTCGAGTTGAGCTTGCTCTATGTTTTCGATCTCCTTTTGACATATTTGATATCATGCTTATTATGTGTCTTGGAGACTGTGCTTGGCAAACTCAAACTTGGGCTTGGGCTGCATCCTTACCTTTTGGCTTGACAGTAGTGGATTGTTTGCATGAGGCTTGTGGAAGACGTTTACGTTTTCTAGATTCTTGGCGTCAAAGGAAGATAAAAGAGAGGGCAGCGGTGTATTACTTTGTTGGGCACTTGTGACCCAACGGCGGTGGTGTTTAAGCGAAAGTGCTAGATGACAGAGGTGCCAAGTTCGATTCTCTTCATTGGGAATTTCCTTTTGGTCACGGTGTGCAAAGAATGGTGGTTGTGAATGTGCAGGAGGTATAAGGTTAAGGTATCATTTTTTGTTTTGACATTGGTTTATTGATGTTTAATGTCTATGTGGAGTAATAAGGTGTAAAGAGCTTTTACTTTGTATGTTATTGTACTTTGGTGGCTTTTACTAAGTTGGAGAAATAAGGTGTTATATTTGGATCTTTATTATTGTGTATTATTGTATAGTTGCTAACTCTAATTGGTGGCAAATTGAGAGTTAGTGTTGTGACAGATTTTGAGTTCTCCTTCTTCATCAAAGTAAAGGAATGGGAAACTTCTTTCATGTATGTTGTTTATGGTATATTTTCTGAAATTGAGTTTGGAGTGAAAAGGTTGTCTACTAGGTATTTTTGTGTAAATCTTATTTTCTGGATATTGAAGATTGTTTATGAATTAAAGTCATTGATGAATTTTTGGGTGAATGCATAATTCTGGTTGAGTAAGAGGAAGCATTTTTGCACTAGGGTTTATGTTAGTAAGACTTGTTACTTGCATTGAGATGATTAAACCCTAGTTGTTGGTGTAAATAATATAAGCATCATTGTTATGTGAGATATTGCATGGTTGGCGATTGTTGGGTTGTGTTTCATATTCTTGAGAAAAGCATACTACATCTATCTTATTCTTTTGAGATTTATTTTGAGTTGAGATTGAGTTGAGATTGAGATTGGGAGTTAAGTATAGAACATATTGGGTCTCTAACAATTCTCTTTATGTTTCTATGAGATTTGAGATTGATATTGGGAGTTAAGTATAGAACATATTGAGTCTCTAACAATTCTCTTTATGCTTCTATGAGGTTTATGAATCACATTGGGTCTCTAACAATTCTCTTTGTGGGTTCATGCTAAGCAAGTTTTTCTTGGTGATCTTGCTGAGGTTTTGGATAGGTTCCAGTGGGGACTTGTGAGCAGGTTTCTGATAGGTTCCAGTGGGGACTTGTGAGCAGGTTTTGGACAGGTTCCGGTGGGGACTTGTGAGCAGGTTTTGGATAGGTTCTGATGGGGAATTGTGAGCATATTTGGACAGGTTCCGGTGGGGACTTGTGAGCATATTTGGACAGGTCCTAGCAGAGGACTTGTGAGCTGAGTTTTTGAGAGTTCTATCAGAGAACTTGAGGACAGAGGTGCATTGGTTCTTTGAGAAGAACTTGAGGACAGATTTGGCAAGTCTTTGAGAAGGCTTGTGTGCAAAGGATTGATTTTTTCATAGAGTTGGACAGATCTGACAGACATAGGAAGACTTGTACTAGACCGACTGACTGTGTTTGGTACAGGTAGCTGAGCTGTTATGGACGTGATCATAGAAGGCAGAGGTCTCTTAGGCTAAGTATTGAGGATAGGAGGTCTTCGGTGGAAAGGAGTTCCATGTGCTGGCAAGAGGTAGAGACAGTTGATCTTCTGAGGGATCATTTCCAGAGTAGAGGGGAAGGTATCTCCTTTGAGCAGAGGCTCATAAATTCATATTGGGGGAAGGTATCTCCTTTGGGCCGAGGCTCATAAACATTGTAATTGGGAAGGTTTCCCAAAGAACTTTGAGATAACTTTTAGAGAAAAGTTTTGTGGACATAGCCCAGGCATTCTAGGTGAACCACATTAAAATTGGTGTCACTTTGTGGATGATTTTGTGCATTGCTTTGATATTTCTTTGGGTATATTGCTTTACTATTTTGAACTATACAGGAATAAGTGAAAAGAGGTCTTATACTGTTCAACCCCCCCTCTCAGTATAAGCTTGTGTTCTTAAGATATTTTCCAACCATGATTTAGTCGTGTTTCCAGAGCATATTCACTCTTCCTTTCTGATTTATTTTTGCTTGTTCCATGGACTACTTGAAAGCACGAGATTTCAAAAGTTGAAAAGAAACACTAAAGCTATGCAATGCAAAACGAAATGTAACGCTTTAATCCTAGAAATTTGAAATGCATGAAATAGGGAAAAGAGACGAATTGAGACGAAATGAAAGAAGTATAGAAAGCACAACCCTTTTTATTTATACTCTCTCAATATCGGTTACAAAGACGTCTCCCGCATTTTCAGGGGCTAGGAGCGTTAACATGTTTTGGTTACAATAGTGACTAGTGATCCTCCTTCCGCGTGCCCACATGCAAAATGGGCGGGCCAAAGTGTTGCCACCGCTGGTGTGAATGAATCTTTGATCCTTGCTGCTCCTCCTGCATTCAAAGAAACAACAAAATCGTTAGTAGCACCTGTTGCAAAGATGAAGCGTTTGTTCTCTAAAAACAATGAAGGATGCATGCATGAAACTGAATAAAAGGATAAGTGAACTGAATCAAAATAGTCTGCAAATTTCACAGAAACAAGGGAACATCACCAGAAGGTCACTGCAAATGAAACAATCAAGAAATTCTTCACCGATTTGAATTCGCTCCTAGGCGGGATGAATTCGACTGTAATTCATCCCGGGGTAGGACGAATTCACCTGCGACAAAGCGCCGAAGTGATACTGCCCCAAATGTCGCATCTAGGGAGCTCCAAAAGACCTGCAAACTTGGGGTTAGCTAATTGGAGGCATTTTGGGAAGACCCAGATGGTCAGATTTCCCCAATTTGGCCTCCATCAATGGGAATTTGATGTTGCTACCTGCAAGTTAGTGAGGACAACAAAAGCGATAAAACATGATAAGATTTGATCAAAGCATTATGAAATCGGGATTACAAGCTATTTAAGCAGCATAAGATGGAATGCAAAATAAACAAATGACAAAAAGAACAATCTGCCATGAATTCCCAATCGTTCTTAAAAAAGAAGATTAGGCTCGCAAGAGTGCGGGGCACCCGGGCGGGCCGCCCACCGTTGGAACCTGATTTCGGCACCAATCCACTTGGGATGGGCCCAAAATCTCTTGTAATGTGTTGTCGGTGAATTGGTAGATCGATGTGGTCAAGTGTCGGGTTTTGGATCCGGATTCACACTTCCAATAACCACCCAATGACCTCCCTTGTGAAAGAGATCAAGGATGTGGAAGAGGTGAATCAAAGGTAAAGCGTGGTATCAATTTGGCAGCACTTCGTTGCTTAAAAATGCTTCCAACCTGTCCTCTTTTGGGTGAGAAAGCTCACCATTTTATAGACCCAAGGGGTCTCTTTGGATGGGCATGCATGGGCGCCATGTGGCAGTCATGCCTTCCCAAGAGGGAGGAGAGTCCTCCCTGACTTGGGCTTCCATGACTGCCCTTGTGACAGTCCTCTAACGTTCAATTTGCTCACCTACACGCGCATGCAAGGCAGGAGGCATTAATTGACTGTCCTCGGCTGCCATTTGGCACAATTTCTCTTTTTTCCCGTTGAACCTGGAATTCACCCTACCCGAGAGCGAATTCAGAATTCATCCCTGGGTGGGGCGAATCCCATTTTGAATTCGTCCCAGGGTGGGACGGATTTGGAGCAAAGTGCCTGAAGGTGCCAAATTGATTTTTGACCTTCCAAAATTGCTTGTAAAAGTGGTTAGGACCACTGTTTAACCTCTGAGGGCTGCCCTGGGGGCTATGTGTGTCAAAGCGATCAGTGTTTGCAGTCACATAATCGGATTGGTGCTGTTTTGGTGTCTACAGATGCCCCTTTTTGGAAAGCGCTGCGGGTGATGCAGTGCTGAGCAAAAATAGATAACCAAAGCACTAATGATTAGGGTTTCTTGGTAACCTAACCAAATTTTGATGCCCCAAGCATGGAAAGGGCATGCATTCTTGAATCCTTGCTTCTGACGAGCGAAGGCACTCAATTCAAGTGTTAACCTTTTTCGGTGAGGTGTTACTTGACCTTGGACATTGATCAGTCATGAATAGGCAAAGGGCGCAACCTTTTGTCTGTGAGAACCTTGAGTTCATGATTCACGAAATGCCAAGTGATTTGATCAGATTGTGATTATTGCTTGTTTACTGCCCCAAGCAGGAGCGTAATTGTCTTTGTCAATGATTCTTTGAATGCATGTCATTTTCCTTAATTGGGTGTGTGTTTGTTGATTGGTGACTAAGTGTGACTACCCCCTCAAGCGACGAATCGATGAGGGAATGACCTTCATGAGAAAAGCGACGAGTCGCTTGACCCAAGATGACTTGTGCAAGGGTGCCTTTAGATGGTTTAGCATTAAGTGTGTGCAGTTTTTCGACATTTAGACCTATTTTTGGTGGGTGGTAACCCTTTTTGCGATGCTTTTTGGAGCTAAAATTGGCGAAAATCCATCCTCCCGTGGAGCGGTCCGGCTAAGGTAGCCTTCTTAGGGAGTAGGATAGTGACAATTTGTGACCCCAACGTCTATTTTGCATGCCCGGGATGTCAAGTGCAACAGCACTCTCATCGGGCAAGTTTATTAGCTGTTTTAGTGCATTTTTGTTCAATTTTTGCTGTTTTTTGAAATTTTTGCCCTGAATTCGTCCCAGGGTGGGACGAATACCAGCTTAGAATTCGTCCCAGGGTGGGACAAGCACTCATCCTAGGGGGGAACGAATATAAGCTCAAAAGGCCTATTTAAAGGCCAAAACTAGGGTTTGGGCTCATTTGCATCTGAATTTTCTTGCGATTTGGAGCTCTAGGGAGGAGGAGGTTAATTCTACGAAGCGAAGCACTGCCGAATTTCTCCTGACATCATGAGTGCACAAACCGGATCGAGCGGCAGAGCCAAAGCGAGACCAGTAAGTGCTCCCTAGTGTTATTACTTTTGTTTAAAACTGCAAGTGTTTTGTTTAATTTTCTTTGTGATGATGTTTTTCAAAATTTTAAAATTGAAACCTTGAAACCGAAGCTGAACACAACCAAGACTTAGTGTACAACTAAATGACAAACGTAGTGAAAACCTAGGTAAAGAATTGTTATTTTTCTTATAACTAAAACCCTAGGATAAACGGAACGTAAAACCCTAGTTCTTAGGTTGAGCTGGTCAGTTTTAAAACGTAGGTTAAAACCCTAGGTTTAAAACTATTATTTTAATTTTATGTTGTTCGTGCAGACGTTTTAAACTTAAAATACAGAGATCCTAAGACTGACAAATAGGACCGACAAATTATTGTGTTTTTGTTAATTAATCAGTTTAGAGTTTAAAAACCCTAGGGCTGACAAATTAATTTTTTTTTTGAATTTTTGTTTTGTTTTTAAATTTATCAGTTAGGATTAGAAACCCTAGGACTGACAAATTAATTTTTGATTTTTTTTGTTTTGTTTTTAAATTTATCAATTAGGATTAGAAACCCTAGGACTGACAAATTAATTTTTTTTTAATTTTTTTTTTTAATTTATCATTAATTAAAAACCTAGAAAATTAATTTTTTTTTTTTAAATTTATCAATTAGGATTAGAAACCCTAGTGAAAAATTAATTTTTGAATTTTGTTTTGTTTTATTTTTGAAATTTATCAATTAGGATTAGAAACCCTAGGATTGAAAAATTAATTTTTTTGAATTTTTATGTTTGTTTTTAGTTGTACATTGGTAGGCAATGTTGTATATTCATGTTATTGTTGTACATTTTTTTTCCATGATTTTAATGTTTTTGAATTGTTTTCTTTTGCAGGTTGTTAAGAGCCGGTACCGTGTACCTACTACTTTTACTGAAGCACGGGGGGCGCTAACTGTGGCTGACTGGGAGTGGCTTGATGCCCTTGGGCTCAAGCAGGTGGCTCGACTGGAGCCTGTGGTCATGGATCGAGCTTATTTGATGGCCCTGATCAATCTGTGGGATCCCTGGACCAACACCTTCCATCTCCCAACAAGGGAGATGACCGTGACCTTGGAGGATATCTATCGGCTTCTACGGATTTCGATAGATGGACTGCCGATCAGGACATCACCGCATGATCAGCGGACAACTGTACTGATGCGATGCTTCGGGCATGGGGAGGAGCTGGGTGTGGAGGATCCAGTGGAGAGGGTAGAGGGCGACTGCCAGATTGGCGAGATTTTGGTCCGATGGTGGTTGGAGAGGGGGGTGTTGGGAGTGAGGCACGCATTCCTTATGGGCCTCATTTCCAACATACTGCTACCTGACTCGTCAGGTGCGAGGTTCCCATGGAACCTGCTAGATTTGGTTTGGCGGTTGGTAGAGTGCCCGACAGAGGCACCGCTAATCATGAGATGGGGACAGACATTGTTGGCATAGCTCTATGGTGAGTTGTACGAGGTCCGCTGCCAAAAGTGAAAGGGGATTAGCTGTAGCTATCTATTGCAGAGTTGGGCTTGGCAGCACATAGCGATGGAGAGGCCGACCGGGTTACCATGGATGACTCGAGTGGAGATGGAGGATAGGGAGATAGGCTATGCGGTTCTATGGTGGTGGTCTGGGGAGCAGGGACAGAGTCGATGGTGGGCAGGTGTCGTAGGGCACTATGTCGATGCCTTCGCTCGGCTTACTCCAGGGGAGGTGCTCTGGCGCCCCTATCGGGACTGTCCAGCCTAGCCGAAGGCTGGAGAGTGGCTCCGATGGGTACGCAGAGAGTGATGGCTGATTGGGTGGCATGGGACCGAGCATGAGTTCTTCTCCTACAGTTGGGTGACATGATAGTTTGGGGTGCGCTAGGGGTTTCCTGGTGAGCCCGTGGTCTATCGACATCGGGGGGATGAGAGGACTCTGGACCGACCGGTCATCGCGCCATTGGGCGAGGATTCAGATATGGTGATCGATGTCCTAGACGTGGATGATGTCGGGACTACCATAGAGTACGACCAGTGGTGGGTACTATGGTGATGGCGGGGAGAGGGGCCACTGGGAGGCATGGAGGTGGCAGCGATGGGCGGGGAGGGTGTCGAGGCACCAGGGGATGATTGGGGAGCTCCTTGGGAGGATGCAGACATGGTGGAGGTGGAGGATGAGGATGTGGATTTGGGGGTTCTGGATCAGCCGGAGATGCAGGACATCACGGAGTAGTGGGAGCCAGAGCAGGCTATCTCGGATTTGCCTATGCCTCAGGCAGGTTCGGAGGAGGTGGAGGCGAGGCTCAATGCTGAGATAGCATGATTGGAGGACCTGCTACGGAGGCACGATGGGGAGCTGGGAGAGGCTTTACGGGAGAGAGATCTCTTGCGGACTCAGTTGGTAGAGCGAGAGAGTGCATGGGTGGCGTCTCACCGATAGGAGGGGGATACTGATGCTGCACGGGAGAGGGATCTCCTACGGACGTAGTTAGTAGAGAAGGATAGGGTTTTGGCATAGCGTGACGATGCAGTAGCTTACTACCATCGGTGGGAGGCAGAGTGGGATCGATGGGAATCAGATTGGTGATGGCATCGGCTGGAGATGGAGGGAGAGATTATCCACCTTGGTGGGTGGCTACCTGAGCCTCGGGAGGTGGATCGTCACATCGGATGAGGGGCAGTGATACTGAGCAGTCAGCATCATCTCATCGTAGGTGACTGGATGAGGGAGGGGGTAGCAGGCATGATGCGGGGGCTAGCAGTAGCCGCCCTGAGGGGTCCCATAGGACCCACACCATAGGGGGTAGTTCCCGTCGCACCGATCCTACATGATCATGGTGGTCGACGCCCTAGGCTTGGGGGTTTTGAGCTTTTGGATTGTATGAGGTCAGATGACCGGTTATTGTAGCCTGTGGGAATTTTTGTTATGATATATATATAGATGACTCTTTTTTGTTTATGCGAGTGATGATTTGATTTTATGCATGATGAGTGATGAGTATGGATGTATGCATGTTAATTTATTTCGATGGATGCATATGTTATGATGAATGCAAATGTTTTTGATGTATATGTGATATGCAAAATGCAATGGATGAAATGAATTTGTGTTGTTTGGTTAGGGCACCATAGACTATTTAGGACTTTGTGATTTTGTTTTTAGGCGATTGTTGTGGTAAATGACTTTGCATGTATACATGTGGTTTTTTTTTGTATTTTTTGATGGTAATGTGAGGATGAAAAGTAGTGCAGTTGGTTTAGAAATGTAGCTAAGGTTTTCTGAGACTCAGACGGTTTTAACTCACTAGCCACGACTGTACTTTATCTTACAAGACTTTTGAACAAGGTATGAATCGGACTTGTCTTTGACCAAGCTATTTCACATCCCTGTGTGTGCAATTGAGTTCATTTATGTGGTATTTGTCAGGATACCGCCAGTGCTAGATAGGCTGTCAACCAAACCTGTACTGAGGATCACCTAATTAGCTCCACTAACTCCTTTGTTGTATTTAGTCAGATTAATCTGTGGTGCTATCTAGGATACCATAAGCTAGCTCATCCACATGCAAACATTGATCTGTACACGAGTTAATGTGACAGATATATCGTCATGCGGGAGGTTTACCGCCAGTGACCGATAGGCTATCCACCAAACCGGTACTGAGGTTTGCCTCATGACCTATCGAAATTTTGAGAGTTCCAGGGATTCAAGTTCGACTCCCTTCTTTTCTTCAATTGTATTGGGATACTTGCTCGTTTGTAGTGATAAAAATCACTATTTATTTTTATATATTTTTCTTTTGAGCAAGGGATTTGGATTTCGAGTGATAAGAATCACTATTGTATGTGCCTTTTGATGTATGCACTCTGGTGGTGATGTCAAATTTTTGGAGTTTTGACTTTTTGCAAAATTTTGATGTTTGCAACTTTTTGAGAACTTGGGATTCTTGGGGAATTGGGTAGGGAAGATGCTTGTCCTTTTGCCAACTCTCAGCATTCTTGGGGTCATTCGCACAGGGGGATGAGCAAGATAACCATTTCGCTTATGGTGACCTGGATTACTGTGCAGGTTTCATCTTTCGTTCACACAACTTGGGAATTTTTATGTGTTTTAATTTGTGTTGGGATGCTACGTAACAAGGTGTGATCCAAGTAGAACTCTACCTTCATAAAATCTGTCTGACTTGGTACAGTACGTGGCTAGAAAGCAAAATGACGACTGAAAGATGAAAACTCTTGATACATTAGAAGACCACTGACTCTAGTGTGGTAAAAAGCAGTGAATGGCATTTTTTTGTTGTTTTATAAAATGGAAAAATGTGGAACAAGATGGACTAGCGGAGTAATTACAGTCTATGGTGCCTTTGACATGTACGACCACAAATATGCAATGTATGGGTGTGATGCTTAATGCAGCTACATATTTTTGTATTTTTGATGGATTGATTTTTGTGAATATGAAGATGAGATGCGAGAAGAGCTTTTTATTGATGAATTTGAGCATGCCCGGAAATGAGATGCAAATTTTTGTTGTTTTTGATGATTTTTTGAATTTTCTTATTTTTGACCAAGCGATTGATGGGAATCCTTATTTGGAGAATTGTCTAGCATTTGGATGACATTAAGAATCCTTGAGCATTTTGGGATTGAACAAGCAATGATAGAGAATCCTTGGAGCATTTTGGGATTGACCAAGCGATTATAGGAATCCTTGGAGCATTTTGGGATTGACCAAGTGATTATAGGAATCCTTGGAGCATTTTGGGATTGACCAAGCGATTATAGGAATCCTTGGAGCATTTTGGGATATGGCTCTCTTAGATATGGAATGGTCACAAATGACTGATGTTCAAGGGTTCTGTTTCCTTGATTCCATCAAGAGAGGCTAGCCGGTACGTCCCGGGTCCTATTTTGCTATCAATTACATATGGACCTAACCAATTTGCCGTGAACTTGTCCCTTAGGTGGGACGACAAACTAGAGTTCTATTGGTTTTCCTTCAAGACCAAATCACCAACCCGAAAGTCCCTCAGGTGAACTTTCATGTTGTAAGCTTTCTTAAGTCGCTCTTGATAGATACGTAAATGCTCGAGAGCATTAACGCGTCGTTCGTCAAGCAACGTAAGCTGGTCTAACCGGGCCTGCCATGCAGCGTCATCATCGATGAACTCTTGCATTGATATGCGTAGGGAAGGAATTTCCAACTCGAGAGGCATGACTGCCTCGGAGCCATACACGAGCGAAAATGGAGTTGCCCCAGTGGGCATCCGAATGCTAGTGCGATAAGCCCACAGGGCAAGTGGGATTTGGATGTGCCAATCCTTATGACTATCTATGACCATCTTTTTAAGGATGGCAACTAGCATTTTGTTTGACGCCTCTGCTTGCCCATTTGCCTACGGATAATAGGGTGTCAAAAAACTGTGCTGAATTTTGTACTTTGTGGTCAAAGCACGCACGTCTTTGTTCTTGAATGGCGTCCCATTATCCGAGACTATTTTGGATGGAATACCAAAATGACATATGATGTTATGCAAAATGAACTCCACAATGCGGGGTCCTGTCGTAGAGGTAAGCGGAACTGCTTCCACCCACTTGGTGAAATACTCTGTGGCCGTTATGATAAACGTGTGATGGCCTGACGACGCAGGGGAGATCTTTCCAATTAGATCGAAGCCCCACTACGAAAATGGCCAAGCGGACTGGACTATCTGCAAGGCCTGGGAAGGTACGTGCATCAAATTGGCATGATGTTGACACTTCACGCACTTCCTGACATATGCGCAACAATCTCGCTCTAAAGATGGCCAATAATAGCCCATGCGAAGAATGCGCTTTGCGATGGCCATACCACTGAAGTGGCCACCACATGTACCATCGTGCGCTTGGGCGACTGCCCAAGTGGACTCTTGCTGGTCCAAGCAATGAAGGAGGATTCCTTCATAGCTATGATGGTACAAAATGTCTCCTATCAAGACATACTTAGCCGCTTTTTGCTTGAATGCTCATTTTGTGGCATGCGTCAATCCAAGCGGGAGATTACCTAACTTGAGGTAGTCTCTAATGGGTAAATACCAGTCCTGTTGATCGGAAGCCTCGACGGTATGAACAACCAATCCCTCTTGAAGTTCATCCCTAGCAAACGTTGAGCGGGAGAGAACTTGTAAGAATAGCATTGTGTTGCTATTAATGGGAGTAGGGGAGAACAAGGACCCCTAGTTGGCATGTTTTAGATGATCATGGATTCGAGAGAACTTATCCGAGGATGGTTCAATCTGGATCATGTGGATTCCTGGCATCAAGTCAGAGCTTGCACGCTCCATCATGGATTGTGATAGGGTTTTGACTTGAATGGTTGTCATATCACCAGAAAGGTCTTGCGGGATTAGTGACCCCAAGGAGGCCATTGTGTCCACAAAATGATTCGATGATCGAGGGAGTGCCTCGATGTCGTACCACTCAAGTTTTGCTAGGAATTTGTCCACAAGGGCTTTATAAGCCTGCAGAACTGGGCATTTGCATTGGAATACCCCTTTGACTTGATTGACAATTAACAACGAATCACCAAAGATGTTCAGTCATTTGATGTTCATGGTGATTGTTGTCTGAAGACCTATGAGCAAGGCTTCATACTCTGCATTATTGTTGGTGCATGGGAAATTTAATTTAAATGATAGGGGCATTGGAGCACCCTACGGTGTGAAGAATACTATTCCCATGCCACCACCTTGCTCACATTTAGAACCATCAAAAAATAGGGTTATGTCAGCCTGTGACTCAAGCTCATCAGAATCTGGCGATTCTGAGACATGGAAGACCCCATCATCGGGTAGTTCTATGACTAGAGGCTGATCATCTTCGAGAGGAGCCTCTGCTAGTTGATCGGCTATGACCTATCCTTTGATGGATTTCTATCCAATAAACTCTATGTCAAATTCTATCAACAACATGATCCATTTCGCCGTGCGACTACTATGATAAGTACGACTCATCATGTATCACAATGGATTCTCCTTAGACACAACATACGTAGTGTTGCTCAGCATGTAGTGGCATAGCTTTTTGGTAGCAAACACCACTGCCAAGCAGAGTTTCTCGACGTATGCATAGTTAAGTTCATAACTGACCAGGGTGCGGCTAAGATAGTAAGTAGCCTATTCTTTGTGAAGTTCATTCTTTTGGGCTAGCATGGCGCCCAGTGCCACCTCAATAGCTGAGATGTATAAGTAGAACGACACTCCTGGTCTAGGTGGTGCCAATACTGGTGGTGAAGCCAAGTATCATTTGATGTCATCAAAGGCTGACTGGCACTCGTCATCCCAGTGAAATGCTACCCCCTTGTGCAATAATTTGTTCATGGGTCGGCACTTGTCAGATAGCTATGCTATGAAGCGCTTAATTGATGTGACCTTTCCATGTAGACTTTTGAGCTGCTTAATGGTAGTTGGGGGAACCATTTCAAGGATTGCCTTGACTTTGTTTGGGTCCACCTCGATGCCTCGCTTTGAGACTATGAAACCCAAGAGTTTTCTAGATGTGATGCCAAATACGCACTTCTTGGGATTCAGTCTGACTTTATGCTCCATGAGGCGATCGAGGATCTTGCTTAAGTCATCGAGATGATCTGGGCGCAAAAGAGACTTGGCCAACAAATCATCCATGTAATCTTCCAAAGTTTTATGCATGTAATCATGGAAGATGTACGTCATGGCACGTTGGTAGGTGGCGCCAGCATTTTTAAGGCCAAAGGGCATGACCTTATAACAAAATGTCCCCCAAGGCATTGTGAACGCCATTTTTAGTTGGTCCTCGAGATTGATACGAATCTGATTGTATCCCGAGAAACCATCCATGAGGGATAGCATTTCATGACCTATTGTAGCATCTACCAACGCGTCGATGCTTGGCAAGGGGAAATCATCCTTAGGACTCGCTTTGTTTAGATCTCAAAAATTAGTGCATATGTGAATCCTCCCATCGAGCTTTTTGATGGGCACCATGTTGGACAGCCATGGTGGATAATCCATGCAGATGACAAACTGTGCATCCAACAACTTTTGCAATTCATATTTGACCATCAAGGCCACTATTGGGTGCATCTTACATAGTTTTTGCTTAATTGGCTTGATTTTCAGATCAAGCATTAGATTATGCATGACTAGCTATGGATCTAGCCCCGACATGTCTCTGTATGACCATGCAAAAACCTCCTTCTTCTCTTTGAGAAGGGCAATGTAGTCGGCTTGCTCTTCAGGGGATAAGCTTACCCCTAGCTTGATAATCTATGGATTCATTGGATCCAAGCCGATGTCTACGTCAGTCATCTCCTCGACCGACATGTGGGATCCATCCTCCAACTGATGTGGAGTTGGGATCAAATGGATATCATTAGCTGAGTTTAAATCTACGTTGGGAACCTCGGGTTCCTCTTTGGCATGAAAGATATCCTGAGTTGTCCCTGGGGTAAAATGAGGCATTTTATCGAAAGGCCAGTACTCTGATGGGGATGGAGGTGAATTGATGTGATCCTAGTCAATGGCATCTATGTCTAGATGCAAGGACCATGTTGGATCGGCCGGATTGTGGATGGGTGCGGTCAAGTCAATGGAGATCATGTGGATGAAATGATTTTGGTCTCCATTACCCATGGGTGTGATGACTCAAACATTCTGGATGTTCTCTATGTTCTGGATCTGGTTCTATAGGTACTGGCATGAATGGATCGGCCCTATGTGCTAATAGGAGGACAGGGTCTACCCTCGACACTGATATCACCCTAGGGTCTCGGAGTGGAAGGTGCTCTTCGTGTACCCGAAGTAGCGGATCCAACACTTGATCCCACCCTGTTGGGTCTACGTACCACTCGTGCCCTGGCACTATGCCCATCTATGCAAATATGTCATTAATCTCCAAGGGGTATCATTGTTGCATTTGTCGCATGTGGTTGAGATAGGCCATCTCAGTTTCATCTTCCGAATCACTATCGAAGATCCAAAAACTTCATTAGCTCCAAAATTGCTTGAGGCATATGAGGTTCATCTTGTTCAAGCAAATTAATCTAGTCCCATTACGGTTGTTCCACGCTCCATGGGGGGACCTGATTCTCTTGACGACACTGGCTCGATTGGAGCCTCTAGAGGGAACAAAGTCAAAAAGATCTCTTGATAGTTATTCATGGGAATCTCTCATGAGTGATCACTATCGGATTCGATGGGATCATATGACACTGGTTCATATTCTGATTCATCCTCCAAAGATCCTTCTGGACACTGCTTATACCTTCCTTGAAAGTGAGTTCCCAAAATTTCACCTCTCTCTAGCAAAGGAGAAGGGTTATTGATGTTAACAAGGGTGGTTGTTGACCATGGGAGGTAATCTCCCAATGTATATGTTGTGTTTGGGTTGGCATAAGGATCTGATGCCAATCCACCCTTGTTGCCTATTCCTAGGCCTTGCATGTTTTCCACCAAGATGTCCAAGGGCAGGGGGTGGTTGAACCCTACTCCCGACTTGTCATAAGGCATTTGGTATCTTGGTTGGCAAAGGACATGCACTCCTTGCTCATACCTGCCTAGCCCGTATCCATGCCAATTGCATTGGCCAAGATATCTCAGAGCGAAGTCTGGGTTAGACAGATAGTTGACATCTTCTACAAAAGGCTCTTCGTCCTCGTCCTTTTGCATGCATGGCTCAGCACCATGGTCAAGGCCCCCATACACAAAATTGGTCTAGTTCGGTGGGTAGCCTAAAGGAACAATTGTCCCGATGGGGAGGCGAGGTCTCCCCATGTCTTGCACTGACTCTAGCATGGTCGTTGCTACGACATTCCGCACTAGATACTCCCCGGGCCCGTATTGGCCATTTCAATAGTAATTGTTGGTGATTGAGAGGGAGGGAATGAAAGCTCTTCCTGAGTCCATTCCATGTTGGGTGGACTAGGAGCCTCAACTTCCATTGTGCTAGGTATCTCTTCGATTGAGATGGTTGATATTGTTGGCAGTGCCTCTTCTAGGGGTTGAGCCTCTTCCAGGATTTGCTTCCCTTTGTCCTTCTATTTAGCCATGATAGGTGGCATTGGTAGTGAAGGAGTTGATGATGAAGATGCACCTAGCTAGGGTTTTGATGGATTAGTCACCAGTGGTGCTTGCGGCATCGGACCCTGTCTAGATGGATTTAACTAAAAATCCAAGTGCGTCGATGGGAGGGTCGATTGCGGCATCAACTGCACCGCATTGCAATATTTGAAGGGTTCTAAGTCCATCGGGACTACATGTACTTCCCCTTCAAATGCATACTTCAAACACTGGTGAGCTATCGAAGGGACACACTTCATGTCCCTGATCCATGGCCGCCCTAGCAATATGTTGTATGCCATCTCGCCTTCCAAAATATGGCACAATGTAGGTATCATCTTTTGTCCTACCTGAACGGGTAGAACAATTGTGCCAACTATCGAGCATATCGCATCATTGAATGCTCGCAGTGTGTAAGTGGAAGCCATGATGTGAGAGGCTGGCAACTTCAGATGTTTCAATGCTACTGTAGTAATGATGTTACTGGATGAGCCAGTGTCTATCAACACCCTCTTATACGGGATCCCGTTGACCCACGCGATAACGTGCAGGGGTGGATCTGCCATGTCATCAGACATCGATTTAACTTCATCTTCTCGGAAGGTAATGATTGGCTCCATGCATCATTTTACATGTCCCACGAAGTTATTAAAGGAATTCGCTTCATGGGGCTGCAACTCGATGGCTTTCAAAATCTCCATGAGAGCCTCCCGATGGGGCGTTGATTGCTGTATAAGCTCATATATGGAGAGCCTAGCCGACGTGGTCCACAAACTCTGCGTGAGTTTGGTCCGTATCATGGCCGTGGGTCTAGGCGGAGGTAGCTGCACAGGGTGTTGTTGAGGTTGTGACATCGATGGAACCTCTCTTGTGGCTGCCTCGGGGGCAACTCCTGGGTATTTCTTGTTCCTAGTCACTATGCTTATCATTCCCACATACCCTTGCATGGGGAAATTCTGTTGCACCTCATTGACCTGAAGGGGTTTTGCCTGTGCCTCATGGGTAGGCAAGGGGTCCTTGAAAACCCCCATCTACTGGTTGTTTGGCGCTATGGGGTTGTCCACTGCCAATGTCTTATTGTCAATCAGGTCTTGTATCAATCCTTTGAACTTCCAACATGCGTTCAGGTCATGTCCCCTTCGCCTGTGGAACCTACAATACAAGTCCTCTCTGTATCCCTTAGGCTTGGGAGCGTTAGGATCTATGGTTTGAATCTTTGGAAGGGTGATCAAGTTCACCGCTGACAAGCAGTCAAATAGGGAGTCCCTAGACTCCGTATAAGGGGTGTACTATCGCTTAGGGTGACGCTGCTGATTTTGCTCCTATTTCTGATTTTCTCTTTCATAATTGTTAGGAGGCACTGCCTGATAATTAGCCTTTTGAGGCTGTATTTCTTGTGCAGGCTTAGGGACATTTATAGCAACTTGATTAACCGCAGTGGGTTTTTGTTGCGTAGTCCCTATCTTTGTGTTCTTGTTCCACTCTTTCTTCTTAGGTTTGGCAATTTTGCCATCCTGTATTTTGATCTCTTCGATAATTCTGGCTTGCGCCAGAGCTTCTTCTAAGGTGGCATATTGCTACAGCTGCAATAGCATAGAGATCGATCTCAAACAACTTCATGAGAACATTTGTGTAAGGTCGGACATAGGGGGAAGGTAGGGTAGCTTGGAAAGCAGAGTCCTCCACCGATTCTCGTAGGCCGCCATGGTCTCCTCCTCATATTGCCTGAGGCTGGCCAGGTCACTCAGTGATGCCTTCTTCTTGGTGTTGAAGGTGAAGCGTTCAAGGAACGCATCCACTAATTGATCCAAGTTATTGATGTTGTGCTTCGGCAACTGGGTGAACCAATCCGAGGTAGGGCCCACGAATGTGGTTATAAATGTCCTTAGCAACAGTGCATCATTATCCTGAATGCCAAAGCATTGGCTCAGGAATCTTGTCACATGCTCTTGGGCATCCTCTTCACCCTTAAAGACTGCCAACTGAGGCAGCTTGAAGTGTTCGGGGTAAGGAGGTGCAGGCACTGACGGATGCATCGGGTGACTACAGAGTTGGCGTAACATGGGCTTTTGGGGCCCAGAAGCTTTGGTTTCCATAGACTCCAAATGCTCTAACAATGCTTTGTATGCATCGAAAGATTTAATCTCTTCCTCTTTAGTTTGCTCCCGTTGTGGGTTGTGGGAGACTTGAGGCCTATGGGGGGGTGGCTGGATAGCAACCCCTCTGCCTTGGTAGGGCATTTTAGCCCGCTCTACTTCTTGTTCATACTCCTCGTAAACTTCTTGAGGAGTCTCTAGGTGAGACCTATGACCCTGAGTGGGTCCCCGTAGAGGGTACCCATCATTGTTTCGGGGAGTGGCCTCCCTCTCAGGTCTATGGGGTCTCGGAGGCAAAACTTGATGAGGTCACAGAGACCTATCCCGCACCAAGGGATTATGCCTCTCATATGGTTCCGCTCTTTGGGTGTGAGGGGTTGGAACCCTCTCAGGTAGGTTATAAAGTAGCTCATCTGTTTGGCGTTGAATGCGCTCCTTGGTAAGGTGGTATAGACGCTCTAGCTACTGTTGATCTTGCTCAAGCCGCATGATCTAGGCTTGGTGGGTGGCATGTCTAGTGACTTCCAGGTCAATTTGGTCTGCCATCTTGGGCCTAGGAGGCCTGAATGCCTCTCCTATGCATTTGCCTCGGTCATGATGATCCGAGATCTCAATGGGTTGCTTCCCTCTATCGAGGTTGGTGGCATTTACCCGAGGCTCTGGCCTCAGTGGGTGACCATGGTATCTAGCAGGTGTGGAAGCGCAAGGCTCCCATGCTATATATTGCTCTCGAGGAATGTGATGGTCTTCCTCGTACTCCCTTTCATAGGTGTGAAAGGGGTGGGCGGAGTTAGCTTGCCCTGTTTGGAGAGCCCTACGCTCTGGGGTTTGTCTATTGGTTCTAACAGTGATGGGAGGCAAAGGAGAGATGCCATAGTCATGTGGCCTCTCCTCATGGACACTATGCCTCTCTAGCACTTCATCGCATGGTGGCCACTCATATCTAGCTTCTAAGGGAGCTCTTCTATCTACGTTGAGTGCCACGTGTAAAGATTCTTCCCGAAAGGGGCTGTGATGAACGGGCGTGTCCCCTAGAGGGGTGTCCCTATAATTCCACCTTGACATGGAATGATGTGGACTCTCTTGTGGGTCAGACCGCCAAGGCGGTATGGCCAAGTCCTTAGGGCTAAAGCGGAGGTGACTTGTGCCCGCTCCTTGTACACTTTTCGTAGCTTCTGCCCTTGATTGGGCTTGGCTACGGGTGTACACCATGGTGGTGCTCTTCTACAAGCTAAGCAGATTTTTATCTCTTTTATGATTTTTTATGCTACACTTAAACAGAAAAGAACACACACATACACAAATGGTGATTATCTCGTTTAAAGGTTGAAAGTGTGTCCTAAAACTGGTTTAGTGTGTTTTGTTGTTGTTTTTGAGGTTTTTGTAAAGAACATTTAAATGCAAAATGAAGGCTCTTATGGCTCCCAAAATTGGTCGCCCCTTCGATATACCATTGCCAGACCGATATACCAACCTCTCTATATACCCGCCCTTACGTGAGGGAAACTATAGGTACGTGAGAGCAGATGGTACGTGGAACATAGGCGGTATGGAAGGGGGATTGCCCTGTTTATGACACCTACCATAGAAGACTTATCCTCGCATGCTGGGAATCACCCCAGCGACACTCGGTCAGCTTTCATCAGGATTTACGTCTAACAACAATGACAATCGGGGTAAATGAATGCAAAATTCAAGCCAAGGTGGTGATGAACCCACCGTTGGTCTTGATCAAGGGCTGGGGTCTTACGACCAGCTCCTTGGTTTAAAAATGCCATGTGATGTGTGTGGGGTTCATTTTAATTTGCAAAAAATGAAACAGGCAAACAAAAAGGAAACTTTCCCTAAGCCATACAAAAACTGAAAATCAAAAAACAGAAAACAAAAATTTGATAGAGGCTTGTTAAAAACCCCTACCTCTTCTCTGCCCAAAAGGATGTTTCTGATTCTCGGCTCTGAAACTGCATAGACAGAAATTCATCTCTGGGTGAGATGAATTACAGAACAGAATTCGTCCCAGGCTGAGATGAATTCGAATTCGTCCCAGGGTCAGACGAATTCCAGTACTGTATTCACCATAGGCTGGAATGAACAACAGTCAGTTCAAAAAATGGCACCTGTAAGCAAGAAAACACAAATTTTGATCAGTTTCTTGATCTCAAAAATTAGGGGACAGAGTCCCACCGTGATCGCCACTGAAAGCACGAGATTTCGGAAGTTGAAAAGAAACACTAAAGCTATGCAATGCAAAACGAAATGTAACGCTTTAATCCTAGAAATTTGAAATGCATGAAATAGGGAAAAGAGACGAATTGAGACAAAATGAAAGAAGTATAGAAAGCACAGCCCTTTTTATTTATACTCTCTCAATATCGGTTACAAAGACGTCTCCCACATTTTCAGGGGCTAGGAGCGTTAACATGTTTTGGTTACAATAGTGACTAGTGATCCTCCTTCCGCGTGCCCACATGTAAAATGGGTGGGCCAAAGTGTTGTCGCCGCTGGTGTGAATGAATATTTGATCCTTGCTGCTCCTCCTACATTCAAAGAAACAACAAAATCATTAGTAGCACCTGTTGCAAAGATGAAACGTTTGTTCTCTAAAAAACAATGAAGGATGCATGCATGAAACTGAATAAAAGGATAAGTGAACTGAATCAAAATAGTCTACAAATTTCACAGAAACAAGGGAACATCACCAGAAGGTCACTGCAAATGAAACAGTCAGGAAATTCTTCACCGATTTGAATTCGCTCCTGGGCGGGATGAATTCGACTGTAATTCATCCCGGGGTAGGACGAATTCACCTACGACAAAGTGCCGAAGTGATACTGCCCCAAATGTCGCATCTAGGGAGCTCCAAAAGACCTACAAACTTGGGGTTAGCTAATTGGAGGCATTTTGGGAAGACCCAGATGGTCGGATTTCCCCAATTTGGCCTCCATCAATGGGAATTTGATGCTGCTACCTGCAAGTTAGTGAGGACAACAAAAGCGATAAAACATGATAAGATTTGATCAAAGCATTATGAAATCAGGATTACAAGCTATTTAAGCAGCATAAGATGGAATGCAAAATAAACAAATGACAAAAAGAACAATCTGCCATGAATTCCCAATCATTCTTAAAAAAGAAGATTAGGCTCGCAAGAGTGTGGGGCGCCCGGGCGGGCCGCCCACTATTGGAACCTGATTTCGGCACCAATCCACTTGGGATGGGCCCAAAATCTCTTGTAATGTGTTGTCGGTGAATTGGTAGATCGATGTGGTCAAGTGTCGGGTTTTGGATCCGGATTCACACTTCCAATAACCACCCAATGACCTCCCTTGCGAAAGAGATCAAGGATGTGGAAGAGGTGAATCAAAGGTAAAGCGTGGTATCAATTTGGTAGCACTTCATTGCTTAAAAATGCTTCCAACCTGTCCTCTTTTGGGTGAGAAAGCTCACCATTTTATAGACCCAGGGGGTCTCTTTGGATGGGCATGCATGGGCGCCATGTGGCAGTCATGCCTTCCCAAGAGGGAGGAGACTCCTCCCTGACTTGGGCTTCCATGACTGCCCTTGTGACAGTCCTCTAACGTTCACTCTACTCACCTACACACGCATGCAAGGCATGAGGCATTAATTGACTGTCTTGAGCTACCATTTGGCACAATCTCTCTTTTTGCCCGTTGAACCTGGAATTCGCCCTACACCAGAGCGAATTCAGAATTCGTCCCTGGGTGGGGCGAATCCCATTTTGAATTCGTCCCAGGGTGGGACGGATACTGAGAAAAGTGCCTGAATGTGCCAAATTGATTTTTGACCTTCCAAAATTGCTGTAAAAGTGGTTAGGACCACTGTTTAACCTCTGAGGGCTGCCCTGGGGGCTGTGTGTGTCAAAGCGATCAGTGTTTGCAGTCACATAATCGGATTGGTGCTGTTTTGGTGTCTACACTCATCGTACATGGTGTTTGTACATAACACAAGATTATGAATCATAAGGATCATTATACACCAAGCACCAGACATTCACCAATCTTATCTTTGAAGAACATTCAGGCTCTTCATATGCTGCATTTACTCTAAAACTAGTACTATTGCTAGGACCAGGTCTTTGATCTTTATCTACATAAGAAAATCTCATTTTTTGAGACCTCTCCATGTATCTCTTCTCCATTGAATTTATTTTTTTGCTAAGAGTTTTAAAAGTATTCTATATATCTAGGATGATAGAAAATTCTTGAGGAGTCTGATAAGGAAGTGGAGGAAAATGAACTGCAACAGATGGTACTTTTGGCTTAGGAATGAGATTCGTCTATGGGAATGTGGATGATAATGGATGGGGGTATATATAATATGGAATAAAATTTTGACTTTGGATATTAGAGGTTTCCAAATTGTAAGGTAGCACAGCTTTAGGAGGTAATCTTCCCACATTAATTAGGACATTTTCTGCATGAACAACTACATTATAAACCTATGGAAATGTTTCAGCCCTAGATTGTTGGGTTTGTAGGCCTATCTTTGATCCAAGAGATTTGATATAATACATGTAAAAAGGCTTGTAGCTGGTCTAGCTGTAAGGGAAATTCTCTTCTAGGTTCTGCTGAACCTCAAATTGAAATCTGAGATAGTTTCTTGTTGAGGTTTCTACATAGATGTGAACTAATTAAGAAGGGAGAAAGGATCAGTAGATTCATTAAATTATTCCACAAATATTTAAGCTAATGCTACCCATGATGTTATGGTATTGTCTTCAAGAGTACTAAACTAGTGTAGAAAATTTCCCCTAAAAGATAGGGCTAGAATCCTAATAATAACATATTCATTCTTTATATTGTGGATTGTTGCCAAATATAAAATATCTTGGTAGTGTTCATATGCAATCTTTCTAGATCCATCATGATTAGGAATAGCCTTAGAAATAGCTTGAGGAATATCATGCATATGGGCTCGTCTAAGGGGGGTAGTTGTGTTCTAGTTGGGGTGCTTCTGCAAGGATTGGTTTAGTACTACATTTTATGCCATGTTTCTAGGTGTAACTCTTGATGGAGGTGTTTTTGGGTGACCTGTAGGATTAACTACAGGATTTTCATCAGGAAGACTTTATTTTGAATGGAAATATTAGTTTAAATTTCTTATAATAGTAGACCCTTTATAAGGTAACTCACAATAGAAAAATGAGTTAGAGAAAGGAGTCAAGGTTATTCCTCTTGAATGATTTGGTATACATGAAAAACTATGGTCTACAAGGATAGCACTTTTTTTTGGTTTAACTGACTAGAGAGTTGCTAGGTGAATTTTCTAGTCTTCGCCTAACAAGGTCAAGACAATTCACCAAATCATGATTCCTCTAGGTAGAGATAAAACAATAAATCATATGGTGGATTTTAGTGTTTTTTGTAAATGGTCCCACCGAACGTACCAAAAAATATTGGGCACTGAATTGACATCAAGTTTTACTTGATACTGTGACTGTCTATCTTCCAATTTTTTATCTAGGCATGCACTCGATAGTCACATCTCAACACTCAATATTTGATGGACCAAATGTAAATTCATCCCAAATTCCAGTGTAGGTTGGTTCCTTGTCAACTTAGCAGGGTGTTGGCATGATTAAAGCTCAATTAGATTTTGAAGAAAATTGTTAGAAAAGGTTTATGGTTAGAGAGATTATAAAAAATAGTGGCTAGATAGGGTAACAACATATGCAACTATAGTAAAAATCTCCCACAAAATATTTCTAGTCTCCCATCACTCAAACTTAGAAACACCCAAAACCATAAAATCTTCATACATTTTAGCACAAAATAGAGATATGTTGCAGAAATAAATTCCAATATCCAATATACTGATAATCCAATTTAGAATAATTGACCAATAATCATATTTGAAAAAATAAACTCTCTATTAACATAGATCTAACTATGAATAGATTTCAACTACCTTCACAACTAGTAATCCAATAAACTAGAATGAACTAACCACTACAACATTGACATAAATGCAATTCACAACTTTGAACCTCTTGCATGAAAGATATCAAAGATAACATATTATTGAGTAAAAAATTAGAGTAATTCTCCTTCCATTAGTTTGCAAAGAATATTTAAAGTAGGGAAAGAAAACGCACTAGAGCTGACCCTTAAAACTGAGGGTTTGACCTCTATTTATAGTTTGAAAAATAAAATATATTAAGGATACATTACAAATATTACAATTTTCCAACCCAATAGAGAGCTTTGTTGGAATTATCTCATTGGTTGGTGAAGTCTTGGAAATCCACTGTGAGTAATTTGCCATGGTAGCTCATCTCTAGAACTTGCTAGTTTTTTATGGCAATTGGAGTTCAGACCATTAGAAACTATATTTGACTTGCTCATCAATCTTTAAAACCTCACTTTGTCGTAGATCTACAACTACTTTAGTTCTTGATCTTGAAAACCCTTCGACGCTTTACCTTCGCATCTTCAAACTGACTGTTTCACTAATCCAAAAATAATATTCCTTTAAATACTTTTACAATGTTAGTAGCATATCAACTGTCAACGCTTCTTTATGAACTGTGGACTCAAAAATATTCTGCAAAGATGTGGGGAAAAACAAAATGCAATTCCACACTTTTATAGATGTTGATGTCATCTTCAATGGATTCATCTAGCAGAATTAGATTTCGATGAGAAATACTTTGAGTTGTAAGTGGAATCATATCTGACATTATTTTGATTCCTTAGTCTTCAAAATATTTAACTCTTCTCTCTAGTATCCATGACATAAAGCACAAGTTGCAATCCACTCAAAAATTATGCTGACATCATCTTTGACTAGGTTTGACTATGGAATCACCAATCTACTCTACAAGCAATGCAAATGGCCCTTGATGTCATTTTGCTACTTTTACAACACTTTTGACCTTTTTGTCACCATTCTGCACTGAAAGTAGTGTAAAATGAGCTTATCTCTATTTCGCTCACTTTTAGTCTTAGGACTCAACAAAATCAATCTTTTCAATACTTAGTTGTTGGAGTGCATGAGATAAAAGAGAAACACCATTCAACACTTTTTATCGTGTTAATGTTAGCGAAGCTCAAAAGTTTTATGGATTGAGAACCTGTCAGAGTTCGCTCCAAAAATACATTATATCTCAAGAAAATAAGAAATTTGATCAAAAATACTAAGTGTTTATAGAAATTGTGTCTCTTGTGTGGATCCACTCCAAAATACTATATGTATTTAGAAGAATAGATATTTCCATGCCTTATAATAATTTTCAAAAATTTTTGAGGATGTGGCCATTTTGGACCTACAAGTAAGAGTAAGGAGGAATAGGATCTAATGGGTGAATGGGTTCATTGGAAAACTCATTGTATATGGGTTTATGGGGTCCATAAATAGTAATTCAAAGATTTAGCATCTTAACTTGCTCTTGCAAGAGTTGGATTTTGGGTGATAGAGGTGCGATGAACTATGTTGAGGTAGTAGAAGTTTGAGAATGGGGAGGGTACTGAAGTTGTTTTTCTTCCCATTGTGAAGTAGGAATGTAATGTAGTTGTTCCTCTGGATTTGGTTGTTGAACTATGTAATATTTTGAGGATGATGGGATATTCTACTATGGAGGAGATGTACACTGGGAAAAGTAATATCGTGGCTATGGGGTCTATGGCTACTGCACAGGGATCTACTATAATGGTTGTGCAAAGGGATACGATGACCAAGAAGGAGGTTTCATGAATAATGTAGGAATTATAGAATGTGATGGAGGTAGAGGTGTTTGGACAAAGGATGAAGGTGGTGAGCAAGACGATGTTCCAAAATAGGGTACCTGTGTAGGACCATATGAGCGTTGAATGGAGAATTTAAATTGGGTAGAATAACATGGGGGTTTAGTGAGGTAGGATAGATAGAGTGGATTATAGATAGAAAGAGGAATGGACAGAGAAGCCTATAATGGGTGAGGTGGAGGGATTCAAAAGGTATAATTAGATGAAGTTAGAGGTGGAGTGGAATACGGTATACCATATATCCCAAAAGAGCAAAACATAGGTGGAGGTAAATATGAGGAAGGAGTGTAGGTATCAAAGGTGGAAGCCTAAGAAGAAGGTGTAGTGAACATTTCCACAAGGGTTTGTGAATATGGGATTTGTTTATGTTTTTGAGGAATGAATTGTTGTGACTAAGAGGGATGTTGTGATGTGGTATCGAAATATGGAAAATATGACTATTAGAAAGGTGGTTGTTGTGATGCTTGGAAATCATAATGATGTGATGATGTGGATGAAGTATGTTGTTGCAATAATAATTATTGTGAGGGTGATTATGATAAATGTACCTAAGTTTTTAGGATGTAATATTAGGGATCTAAAATCATCCCTATAGCAGGGACAGACGATGTAACCTCAGGGTGAGGACGATTGAGTAAAGAAGGGTCATCCCTGAGAAGGGAATGAGATGTATCTTGAAGGAAAGGATGAGAAAATATAGATGAGATAGGTGGAGTTTCCTCATAAATAGTGAATAAGGAAGGTGGGTTTCTTGAAGCGATATAGATGACATGGTCGTAAAACATGAAAGGTGGATTAGGTGGGGGTGATTAAGGAAGAATAGGATGATCTTCACTAGATAATGTGGTGAGCATGTTACTATAGATGGACATCTTACCATGGGATATGGTAAGTGTGTGAGATGGAAACATGGATGCTTCCCTTGTGAAGGGAGGGGGAGGAATAGACTAACTAGAGGTGTCACAAGAATCCTCATCCTTAAGATGTGCTTGCTTGCACACTCTACTACGAGTAACAACATGCATGCTATTGGGTACTGCAATTTAGTGCTCAAAACTATTTAAAAATATAAATCTAAACTTGTGGGTGTGCTTTGTATAATAATTTGGAAAAATCTACAAAATTTGGTGTGGTTTTATGTACTAGAATAGAGTTTACATGCTGCTATGCAAACTTGTACTACAAAAATCCGGTTTACACAGTTCTATGCGAACTGGACTCAAATAGTGAATTTGAAAAAAACTAAAATTGGTAAGCTACAGACAACCAGTAGATGGGCTACTAATAGGTGAATGTGCTAAAAATAGTTTTGTGAGCATGCAAAACAAGGCACAATTGGAATCAGTGCTAAGTAAATAAAAATAAATGTTTGTTTGTTTTTGTGTATTTTTATGATGATGTATTCTCTAGAAAATATCACGAGAAGTGGGATGAAACTCTAGAAATAACATGAGTGTCATCAAAATAGAACCTCCTACAACACCCAAGGGTGCATATAATAGAAAAATTTATCAACAAAAAAGTGGCAACATGAATGGAAAGGTGCAGTAAAATAATATCCAAAGAGAATGGACTCAAACTATGCTAATGAGTCCAAAATCCTTTCATGAGAAGAGGTGGCACTGTCTAAGACCTCCTATTGGTCCAACAGGGTGATCACTTCACCCTTGGGTGAGCTTAGTCAAGAGTGATAGTTACCTATGCATGAATTATATGAGCCTTGTGAAAAAAGGTGTCTAATATTATCTCACTTTGAAGGTCCCTTTTGATGATGAAATTTGGAAAACCAGTATCAAGAGTAGGGGATCTTTCAGTGATGAAGTCTAGAAAACCACTCCTAGGGGCTACTATGGTGTCTAGGGGGAAACCTAGTGGAAGGAGATGAATTCTAACATCACCACTCTAGAGTGGAGATTGGTTATGAAGTCCAATATTGCCATTGTGTATGATACATGAGTGTGTGGTAGTGTGTTTTCTATTAATGATGTGAAAGCAAAAAAAATAGCTAAATACATTTTCAAAAAAGAAACTAAACCTAGATGCATTTTGGAAATAAAAATAGATCTGTATGATTTTTGAAATGAAACTAAGCCTAGATGCCTTTTTGGAAAAATAAATATACTCTATGAAACATGAAAGAAAAAAAAATTGAGGTGCATGAAAAATGAATTTGAAATTTATTCGTGTGCATCAAAAAGGAATTGAAACCCTAATATAATGACAAAAAAATTCAAGTTATCGGGGGTATTTGTGAAGGAAATGGGAAATTTATAATATAAATGATGTAAAGAAAATTGAAACCCTAATCTAATGACATGAAAGGTAAAATGCAAGTTACCCAAGGGATTTGTGAAAGAAATAGAAAATTTCTAATCTAAATGATGTAAAGAAATTTGAAACCCTAATATAATGACATGAAAGGAAAAATACAAGTTATCGAGGGGATTCATGAAAGAAGCGGAAAATTACTAATCTAAATGATGTAAAGAAATATGAAACCCTAATATAATGACATGAAAGGGAAAATGCAAGTTACCCAAGGGATTTTGAAAGATATTGAAACCCTATTCTAAATGCTTTGAAAAGATATTGAAAAATATAATCTAAATGTGATTTGGAAAGAGATTGAAAATCCTATTCTAAATTTTTTTGAAAAGAAATTGAAAGATCTAATATAAGTAGCATGAATGAGATTTAAAATCCTAATATAAATTCTTTTGAAAATGGGTTTGACAAATCTGATTGAATTGACATGAAAGAGATTCAAAATCCTAATCTAAATGATTTTGAAAAGGGATTTAAAAACTTAAGTGAAGTAACATGAAAGAGATTTAAAATCCTAATCTAAATGCTTTTGAAAAGGGATTGAAAAATTTGATTGAAGTGACATGAAAGATATTTAAAATCCTAATCTAAATGCTTTTGAAAAGGGATTGAAAAATCTGATTTAAATGCAAGTTTGGAAAGAGATCTCAAAAACCTATCTAGTGCATTAAAAGACAATTTGAAAGTGATTTTAAAAGTTGGAAATAAATGACAATGTACTCTAATAACTTGGAAAGGTAATGAAATTTTAATCTAAATAACATGAAAGATATTTGAAATAATTCAAACTAAGTGATTTTTAAAGGAATGATAACCCTAACTGATGTGCTTTAAAAAAGGAATTTTGCAAAACGACTTAATGCATTTGAAAAGGAATTTTTTTTGCAAGGAAGTGATGAAAAAGTGTGGTCCTAAGAAGAATACCTAACTCCTATAGTGTCATATGGAATTATTTCTATCTCTTTTGTAGACCTCTGTAATTTTATATTGTTATGGATTAGTTTGGTAGGGTTCACATGCTGGGGTACAAACCAAACTATTGGTTCATAGGTCGATGTGTGAACTAGGTTTGGAAGCTTGAAAATTTTGATATGAAATTCTGAGGTGTATTTTAGGGATCTTCTAAGCTCTCTTTTGCATCTACAGTACTTTAAATAGCAAAATGAAGTCGTATATAGAGTTATATTAGCAATAAAACTGTTCTAAAACAATTTTTGTGGGGGTCCCACTGGGTGTGCTAGAATGTAACATGCAAAAAATCACCAATTCTAAAACTAATAGAATATGTGCAAAGTGTCCTTTTACTATTGAATTTAAAAGAGTGTTACAACATAGTATCTCTTGAGATAGGTTTTTCTTTCTCTTTCAATGTAAATATGGGTAAAATCACAGAGTCTTTTCGATGGCCTCAATGTAGGTGGGCTTCTCTATGTGTGTGCCATTGGTTAGCTACTTGAAGATGTCCTTTATACCTACTCTAGACCTGCAAAAAGGAGTTAGTTCATTTGAGGACCTATCATGGATTAGACCCCATGTTTATGAAGATAAAACAACATAAAAATTAAAAAAAATGTGATAAAAATTGATAGAAATATTATAAAAGCTATCTAGAACTGATGTATATCTGATTTAGAGTTGCATAGTTTCTATATGGCTAGTTCGCATGGTGGCATGTGAATTGGATCTCAGGTTCGCACGATGGGGTGCAAAATGGGTTGTTGTTGATTGTTGATGAGAATTTACTATTCAATTTTTTTTCACATAATATCTATTGATGTCTATTAGGTGCAAAAATAATAGAGAAGTTTTTGGTACAATTTTGGTAGATTTTGGGTATGTTGACCAAAAGGGAGAGAGAGAGAGAGAGAGAGAGAGAGAGAGAGATAATAATGAAGGAAATGATCCTCTATTTATAGAGGTAACCAAGGCTAGGGGGTTAGTTAGGTATCCTAGATTCTAGTGTCAAGTCTTACCTATGGTGAAATTAGGGTTATGAAGTGACATGCTTAGTCATACCTTCATGTGCCTTGAAGGAAATATCCTAGGTGCACACATGTGTGAGCTAGGATTAGGGTTAAACTTGATTATCTAATCCCTAGGTTATATGGAGGTTAGGTTAGGTATCCTATAAAATATCCTAAATAATTTGGTGCACACATATGTGAGGGTAGGATTAGGGCTAATTTGGCTTTTAACCCTAATTAATCCTAGTTAAGTGATAAAGTGCACTTTAAGTGAAAATTCACTTGCAAATTAGAATTGTAATTAGCATAATTAGATTTTTGGGAGGGAATAGTCCTATGGGAACCCTAATTATGTGTAGGAAAGGGATTAGGTTGCCTAAAGGGGATTTTAGGTGGCCCTTTTGTAAATATCAAGTGTTTTGGATATGTTTTGTGTAGTTTTTGTAGGTTTTGTGCCTATGGATGACTATGATGGACTACGTGTTGGAAAATTGAGTTGTTTTGTGTTTTCATTGATGTCATTGATGTCACATGGATCACATTGAGTTTTTGTGGAAAAAGCACTTCATAAATATTCATTTATGACAGTTTAGAGAGCATGGATATTACAGGGTTTTTATTAAAACCATTGGAAAGGGTTTTTAATTAAAACCACTATGCCAAGTTTTCACCAAATCATGTTGGATGGAAATGAGTTTTCAAAATGAACTAGGTGCAAAAAGTTTCATTTCAGAATTCGAAAGGATGAAGGAGATATCTTATTTTGAAGTTGGAGGAGATTTATTAAATTTTTATTTAATAAATCCTAAGGTCTAATGTTGAATTAAATTTCCCGTCGATGTGCAAAGGTTACAAATATTTTTTTATTTATCTACTAATGTCATGTGCAATAAGGGAGTGTGTATAAATGCAAGGCTAAAACCTTTGGTTTTATTAGGAATTAAAAAGAGTAATCGAGAGGGAGTCATCGTGAGAACAGCGAAGCGAGAGTCATGGTGAGAATAGCAAATTCAAAGTCATCGTGAGAGCTTCATTGTCGTGAGAGCTTCATTGTTGTGAGAGCTTCACATTGATATAGCTTTGTAGTTGTGAGAGCTTCATCGTTGTGAGAGAAGCGAAGAAAGAGGGAGTTGTCATCATTGGGAATAGTGAAGACAGAAGTACAATGAAGAGATAGGAGTAGAAAATTGGCTTTGTAATCGTGAGAATAGCAGAAAGTAAGGGAGTCATCGTCGCTAGGAATAGTGAAGAGACAATGCTAAGCAAGACAAGAAAAAATGAAGGTTTAAGATTGTTGGATTTCGATTAAGTCCAAATGTGGGACAGTTCCCACGTGGTAAGTGCTTCACAACACTAAGCAGGAGGAACGGAGTTCGAATCTCACGAAGGTGTGAAGGCGCTTCATTTTGGTAAAATAATTTTGATAAACTTTCTAAATTTTCAAAGGTAGATAGTGCACATCACGAAGGTTTCAAGAGGCAGCAAATAACAGAGCACGATTTCGAAGGCAGCGTATTATTGAAAGGTATTTATCACCAAGCACTTAGCAAATATTTGGTAGTCCAATGTTCTGGGGCATTAAATTAAATTGCTATTATAACTAGGGAGTCATAAGGTGTTTATTGGAAATATTTGTGAGTGTTGTGTGCTTAGGGAGACATAAGAAATTATTGAAAACTATAGGTGCTTGTTGTGTATGAAAATAATTAAGGATATATAAGACCTTGTTGAAAATGATAAGTGCTTACTATGTATGAAAACAATTAGGGAGATATAAGGTGTTGAAATAAATTATCGGTGCCTGTTGTTCATGTTAAAAAATTAGGGAGTCATAAGGTTGAAATTTTTTAACATATATATGTCCTAGTGCATGATTTAATTATGACATTGAACTAGGATCTTGAGACCTAGTTGTTGGCTGCCTTGAGTTAGAAGACATGCACATGAATTAGGGTTTGAGCTTGAAGTTAAATTGCTTACATATATGCTTTGACTATTGAGAGAAAGTGGCTGGATTAGAGAATCAATTTTATGGATTAAAATTGATGTTTGAGTTTCATGATTGCCTTAGTGGAAGTTCATTGAGAATATTGCCATCATTGAGGAGGTCTTTGCCATTGCTTTGTAAAGATTATTGTTGACTACTTGCTGAGACCATTGTCACTATTTGAGACCATTGAGGAGTCACTTGTGGAGTACATTTGCATTTTTGTTGTGGAGATCATTGTTGACTATTTGAGGACTCTTTGCTAGAGAGAGTTGTGCTTGTTCCTTGAGACATTGATGAGCATTGTTGTTGTCCGTTTGAGAGATATTTTGTTATACATTGTTGAGATCATTGTGGATCATTGTTGTCATTCATTGTAAAGTACATTGCCATTCATTGTTGATTTCATAATTGAGCCTTGATTTCATAGATTTGTGGATTATATTTGAGTGCTACTTCAACATGATTGATTGGGCATTTCAGAAGGACTTTGGGATAGATTTTTGGATAGATTTGAGCAAGTTCTTGGTGATCTTGTTGAGTATATTTGAGAAGGTTCTGAATGAGCCTATTGAGCATATTTGAACAAGTTATTGGTGAGATTTTTGAGAAAATTTGAGAAGGTTTTGAGTGAGCTTATTGAATAGATTTGAACAAGTTCTTGGTGAGCTTGTTGGAGCATATTTGAGCAAGTTCTTGGTGAGATTGCTAGATCATATTTGAGAAAAATTTTTATGAGATTGCTAGAGCATATTTGAGCAAGTTCTTAGTAAGTTTGCTAAAGTAGATTATAAGCATATTAGGATTTCCTAGCTGAGCAGATCAATGGATTGCCTACCTGAGAAGATTAGGATTGCCTTGCTGAGTAGATCAGTGGATTTCCTACCTGAGCATATTAAGATTACCTACCTAAGCAGATTAGTGGATTACCTAGCTTTGAGCAGATAAAATTAATCATTTTTATTGGGATAAGGATCCTTATTTCTATGTGAAATATTATAAGGATATTATCTTGTGGAGTACCCCACATTGGAGGAACCATGTTAAATCTTGTGTCTCGATTGTGTGTGGTGATTTGTGCTCTTGCTTACTATTACTATCTATGTAATTAATGCACACTACTGTATTTTGTTATTACAATTAAGGACACTAATTGATATTGGTTTGGAAAGAAAGTAAAAATTGGGCACTATACTATTCACCCCCCCTCTCAGTATAATCTTATGTTCTTCAATTGGTATCAGAGTGGGTTCCTTCGAAAAGGCTAACACCTTGAGGGTATATTCCACAAGAGCACAAATAGCTTCACAAAATGGATCATCTACAAATAAGGCTCCATTTTTTGACGGTAACAATTATGCTTTTTGGAGCATGAGAATGAAGAACTGCTTGATATCACAAGGATATGAGGTATGGCAAATGGTTGAAAAAGAGTATAAGGTTGAAGGTGATCCCGAGGTAGATAAGACTATCAGGAAATTGGTTGATATCAATGCAAGGGAAATGAATTGTATTTTGAGTGGGCTAGGTGAGATAAATTTTGCAAAGGTCATGGTAGGTAATTAAGCTAATGAAATGTGGTCCAAGTTGTGGAATACCTATAAAGGATATTCTAAGGTAAAGTTGGCAAAACTACAAACTCAGAAAAATATTTGAGGAATTGAAAATGGAAGATTTTGAAGATATTGCAGAGTTTTTACTTCGAGTTGATGTGATTACTAACACCATGAGAGGCCTAGGATTTGATATGAAAGAATCAGAAGTTACTCAAAAAGTTTTGATATCACTTCCCATGAAGTATGATGCAAAGGTTTCATCAATTGAATAAATAATAGATATCAACAAACTAATAATGGAAGAACTACAAGGAACTCTCACAAATTATGAGATGTGTATAAGTAAGCATCAGGTTCCAATAAAATAAATTGCATTCAAGGCTTCAAATAAAAATAAAGGTACAGTTCTAGAGACAGATAGATATTCAGATAATGATGAGGAAGCTAACTTCATCAAAAGGAAAAATGACTTAAGAAATTATAGGGATATGAAGAAATTCAAATGCTACAAGTGTGGTGATTTTGGTCACTATGCACACAAGTGTCCACATGAAAAAAATAGTGATGATGAAAAATAGGGTCACAAAAGAAAAGAATATGGAAAGCATAAGCATGACAAAGATGGTAGATTCAAGAAAAATAGGTATGATAAGAAGAAAAGTTTTTGTAAAACAAAGAAAACTTTCTACATTGTATAAGCAAGTGATATTTCATATCACAGTGATAGATACAAGTCAGATTATGAAAAGGAAGAACATCTATTCCTAGGAATAGAAGGTGAAAGAGAATAGTGTTTTGTGTGTGGTCAAAGAGATCACAAATCAGGATATTGCAATGGATTCAATGATAGTGAAGATGAGATAACACATCAAAGAAATAGGAATGGTCAAATAAATTATGAGATTTTTTTTGCTATAGAAGATTATAATGATATTAGTGATAGTGAATATGAAGAAGGGTCTTTCTATGGAATAAAAGAAGTAGAAGAAGAACATTCACTCCAAACAAAAGAAGTTAAACAAGAGAATAGTGTAAGAAAGACATATGTCTCAGCTGATCTAAAGGAAGACTTCAATGATATCCATGAGAAACTACAAGAGGTTAAGGAGAATATAAAAGAATTGATATTTTTCATACTTGAGAAGTTTGATCCATCACATGAATAAAAAATTTAAGATATTTTCACTAAGAATGAAGCAATTATTTCAAAGACAATAAATATTGATGCCAGTTTGCTTCTTGACACAAATGAAGAGAAAGAAGAGGAAGGTTCCAAAGCACCAAAGGTATCATATTTCAGGTTTGGGGAATCACACTCAAAAGGAAATGAAGTTCTAAAATATGAAAGCAAGGAAGCACCTAAGTTTTATGAAGAAAGTTCCAAAGTTCCTATGGCTTCAAACATCCAATTTGGATCTTGTTTTGAGATAGGTGAATCAATTTCAAAAGGAAAATAAATTCTTGAAGAGGAAAGAAAGGAAGAAACGAAGTAAGAGTATTTAGATACTACAAAGAAGGTTCAAGGATACAATACACAAGTCAAAAATGATCACATGGATAATGGTCAATAAAGGGTCTATAGATCACATAATTTTTATTTTGATAGAAGGAACATCAAAGGAAGAAGGTATGGTTTTCCGGGACATTGCTTCTCATGCAACAGGATTGGTCATAGAGCTTCTCAGTGCAAATAAAATGAACAACATGGTTTTTGTTTTAGAGCTACACAATTCAAAAGTCATGGTCATAATGGTCATGAAAATAAAACTTCACAATATAGGGTTAAGGAAAGGAATGGATATGGAAATTATTTCAAGAAAGAATTTAGGATATGGGAACCATCCAAAGGTTACAATATCAAGTATTTTAATTGCAATAACTTTGGACATATTGCAAAATGGTGTAAGACTCAATTCCAAACAAGTTCAAGATAAGAAGGTCAAGAAGTTTCAAGGAAAGAAGTTCAAATAAGTTCAAGACAAGAAGGTCAAGCATTTTCAAGGCAAGAAGGTCAAACAGGTTCAAGACAAGAAAATCAAGTAATTCATCAAGAGAAGGATATCAGAAAAATATGAAAGGAAGTTGACAGAGGAAAGAAACAATGTAATATGGGAGTAAAAGTACTCCCACCCCAAAATTAATCACCTCAAGAGAGAATGTGGTGAGGGGGCTAAGATTAAGAGTCATATATTTTAGCCCGATAGGTGTCCCTTTTGCCATTGATGTTAAAGGGGGAGATATTTGAGTAAGGGGGAGAGCATTGATTTAGGAGGACCAGCCTCCAAAGAGAGCATTAAGTTAGGGAGAGTAGCCTCCATAGAGAGTATTGAATTAGGGGGAGCAACTTTGATTCTCAGAGATGGTTTTTATAGTAATTGTGTGATTTGCATTAGAGGTGTTTCCATCAATGACAAAGGGGGAGATTTTTGGTAATTTGAGTTATTTTGTGTTGTCATTGATGTCACATGGATCACATTGAGTTTTGGTGGCAAAAGCACTTCATAAATATTCATTTATGACAGTTTGGAGAGAATGGATATTACAGGGTTTTTATTAAAACCATTGGAAAGGGTTTTTCATTAAAACCACTATGCCAAGTTTTCACCAAATCATGTTGGATGGAAAGGAGTTTTCAAAATGAACCAGGCACAAAAAGTTTCATCTCATAATTCAAAAGGATGAAGGAGATATCTTATTTTGAAGTTGGAGGAGATTTATTAAATTTTTATTTAATAAATCCTAAGGTCTAATTTTGAATAAAATTTCCTGCCGATGTGCAAATGTTACAAATGATTTTTTATTATTCGCCGATGTCATTTGCAATAAGGGAGTGTGTATAAATGCAAGGGTAAAACCTTTGGTTTCATTACGAATTAAAAAGAGTAATAGAGAGGGAGTCATCGTGAGAACATCAAAGTGAGAGTCATGGTGAGAATAGCAAAGTCAAAGTCATCGTGAGAGATTCATTTTTGTGAGAGCTTCATTGTTATGAGAGCTTTGCATTGAGAGAGCTTCGTCATTGTGAGAGCTTCATCATTGTGAGAGCAACAAAGAAAAAGAGAGTTGTCATAATTAGTAACAACGAAGATAGAAGTACAATGAAGAGATAGGAGTAGCAAATTATCTTTGTCATCGTGAGAGCAGTGGAAAGAAAGGGGGTCATCATCGCTAGGAATAGTGAAGAGATAGTGCTAAGAAAGACAAACAAAAACATAGGTTTAAGATTGTTGGATTTCCCTTAAGTTCCAACATGGGAAAGTGCCCACGTGGTAAGCACTTCATAGTGCTAAGTACGAGGAATGGAGTTTGACTCCCGTGAAGGTGTGAAGGTGCTTCATTTTGGTAAAAGAATTTTGATAAAATTTCTAAATTTTTGAAGGCAGATAGTGCACATCGTGAATGTTTTGGGAGGTAGCAAATAACAGAGCATGGTTTCAAAGGTAGTGTATTATTGAAATGTATTTATCACCAAGAACTTAGCAAATATTTTGTAGTCCAATGTTCTCGGGCATTAACTTAAATTGCTATTATAACTAGGGAGTCATAAGGTGTTTATTGGAAATATTTGTGAGTGTTGTGTGCTTAGGGAGACATAAGGAATTATTGAAAACTATAGGTGCTTGTTGTGTATGAAAATAATTAGGGAGAAATAAGACCTTGTTGAAAAATGATAAGTGCTTACTATGTATGAAAACAATTAGGGAGATATAAGGTGTTGAAATAAATTATTGGTGCTTGTTGTTCATGTTAAACAATTAGGGAGTCATAAGGTTGAAAATGTTTAACATATATATGTCCTAGTGCATGATTTAATTATGACATTGAACTAGGATCTTGAGACCTAGTTGTTGGCTGCCTTGAGTTAGAAGACATGCACATGAATTAGGGTTTGATCTTGAAGATAAATTTCTTACATATATGCTTTGACTATTGAGAGAAAGTGGTTGGATTAGAGAATCAATTTTATGGATTAAAATTGATGTTTGAGTTTCATGATTGCCTTAGTGGAAGTTCATTGAGAATATTGCCATCATTGAGGAGGTATTTGCCATTACTTTGTAAATATTATTATTGACTACAAGTTGAGACCATTGTCACTATTTGAGACCATTGAGGAGTCACTTGTGGAGTACATTTGCATTTCTGTTGTGGAGATCATTGTTGACTATTTGAGGACTCTTTTCTAGAGAGAGTTGTGCTTGTTCCTTGAGACATTAATGAGCATTGTTGTTGTCCATTTGAGAGATCTTTTGTTATACATTGTTGAGATCATTGTGGATCATTGTTGTCATTCATTGTAAAGTGCATTGCCATTCATTGTTGAGTTCATCATTGAGCCTTGCCTTCATAGATTTGTGGATCATATTTGAGTGCTACTTTAGCATGATTGATTGAGCCTTTGAGAAGGCCTTTGGGATAGATTTCTAGATAGATTTGAGCAAGTTCTTGGTGAGATTGTTGAGCATATTTGAGAAGGTTTTGAGTGAGCCTATTGAGCAGATTTGAACAAGTTCTTGGTGAGCTTGTTGAGCAGATTTGAGAAGGTTTTGAGTGAGCCTATTGAGCATATTTGAACAAGTTCTTGGTGAGCTTGTTGGAGCATATTTGAGAAAGTTCTTGGTGATCTTGCTAGAGCATATTTGAGTAAGTTCTTGGTGAGATTGATAGAGTATATTTGAGCAAGTTCTCAGTGAGCTTGTTGTAGTAGATTTTGAGCATATTAGGATTACCTAGCTGAGCAGATCAATGGATTATCTACCTAAGCAGATCAAGATTGCCTTGATGAGCAGATCAGTGGATTGCCTACCTAATCAAATCAATATTGCATACGTAAGCAGATCAGTGGATTGCCTAGCTTTGAGCAGATCAAAGTAATCATTTTTATTGGGATAAGGATACTTATTTTTGTGTGAAATATTATAAGGATATTATCTTGAGGAGTACCCCACATTAGGGTAACCACGTTAAATCTTGTGTCTCAATTATGTGTGGTGATTTGTGCTCTTTCTTACTATTGCTATCTATGTCATTAATGCACACTTCTATATTTGGTTATTGTAATTAAGGACACTAATTGATATTGGTTTGAAAAGAAAGTAAAAAGTGGGTGCTATATTGTTCACCCCCCTATCAATATAAGCTTGTGTTCTTCACTACGATGGACTACGATGGCCTACGATGGCCTATGATGGCCTACGATGTCCTAAAAGTGACTATGGGTTATCATGTGCGACTTTTGGGTGTCTAAAATATGTTTTGACAAATCGTTCATCTAAAAAAATTGGCAAAACTAATAAAATTGTGCAAATCCTATTTTCACTTATTCTTCTTCTAGGAGGTGGATTTTCTATGTACATAATAAAGTTGAAGAGATAACAAAAGCACTCTAGGAAGTAGGGCATAATGTAGAGAGCTACCAATGAGGAAGAAGGGTTATACTAGATTGCAAGACATTAGTACTAGTGCAAAAGCTCCCAAAAGGGTAGATGAGTTGAAATAATAAGCCACTATTGAATAAATTTAAGAATCACCTACCAAAATAAATTATGC
The DNA here is from genome assembly GCA_028583015.1 of Wollemia nobilis. Lineage (NCBI taxonomy): Eukaryota > Viridiplantae > Streptophyta > Pinopsida > Araucariales > Araucariaceae > Wollemia > Wollemia nobilis. Next base: position 1,815,906 of record JAQPPZ010001108.1, read on the forward strand.
TCAATAATCCAAGGAAAGTAGGTGGTTTATTAAAGGCAAGAGCATAGTAGCCACAATAGCAACAATCCTAAATCTAGCAAATTAATTATAGAATATGCTTTAAATATATTTTTAGGATTCCTAGGGTGATATTTGAACATCTAGTAACTCATAATTGATGATTCTAGATCCCGAGATCTCAAGGGGCTAAAAGTTATTTATGAAGTATTAGATAAGAGGAGAAATAGATAAGCTTTTTCAAAGGCTCCTATACAAATTTTAGAGATAAAATCTTCTCATTTTTGTTATAAATAGTAGTTATTTAGGTGTTGTAAAGGATTGGTTAGTTGACCTCAATATTTGTGTGTAACTTACCTTTAATTTTATTCTATATAATATTCTAGACTATATTGATGAGTGGTTCTATGGGAAAGCTTTTGAGCCCTCACTTTTGGCTTGATATATAATTTTTGTACTCATATATATTTATATATACCTATTGATATGTGTGTGTGTATGTGTGTGTGTGTGTGTGCATGTAAATAAATATAGATACATATTGGAAGCCATGACTACTAGGTTTGTTTTTCTTGCTTTATATATGTATATATCTTTATATGTATATATAAGAGGTCATGACTATTTGATTTATATCTAATTTCTTGTATGTGCAATTTGTGTTTAACTTATGTGATGAGAAGATAATGTGTTCACTTTGAGTATTGACACATTAGAATCATACATTCATTTTTTCCACAATTATGGATAATAATATTATGATCTTGGTACCTCACCCCCAATTAGCTTAGGATATTTTTCCTTTCTAATATATATTTTTTTGGTATGGGTTTTTCTCTTCTCCTTTATACATATGATATCTAGTTTAGATTAGGAAAGAGAGCACATATGTTCAAACCTTAAAAATATCCAACTTGGTAAAAAATCCCAAAGGTAGTTTGATCAAGATACGTTTTATGCTCTTAGAGATTCCCTATTGTGTTGTTCCATGTGAGGTGTGATAGTCTAGCTATTTGGTTCTTTGTATCTGATGACTACAATAATCAAAGAGGATAACAATTGTGCTAAGAAAAAGTATGTCATTTTATTAATGATAAAATATGTGTTACAAGATGTTTCCTTTTACACATATTATCCCATGGACAACAATTTGGGTCTTCCAAGTTTGAAGCCCTCTTTTAGTGAATATGTAATGACACCAAGGATTTCTATGAGCACCACAAGGAGAGTGGGATTAGTGCATGTATGTCATTGTTAGCTATGTAGGTCCTCTAAACTTATAAAAACCAATAAAATATATTAGTAAAACCTATGGGTATGTCATAATCAGACCCTTATTTATGAAAGACAAAAACAAATGAAATCTAGTATATTACATTACAAAAGTGTTATAATGATTACAAAACTGATTAAAAATATTACAGTTATATGATTTGGGGTTTTTATGGTCTATATATTGCTAAAATAGGTCCCTAGAGGGACTTGTACCCCTAGGTAGGGTCCAACCTAGCCATATTTATTCATACAATCGACTTTGTGTTATCTAGACAACTTTTTTTGATGAGGAGGATTTTGTTGATCCTATGGAAGCTCCTGCCTGAGTTTTGTAGCCTTTTAAACATATACCTAGAATTAATTTACAACATGGTAAGGAACAAAAAATTACATACAAAAGCATCCATGGTGGTTGATGGCAAGTGAGGGTGTGAGTGCAATGGAGTCTAGGGTGATTTTTATAGAGTTTGGGTATGCAAATGTGTGATCCTTAGAAATGTGAGAAATGGCCTTTTATTTATACATTTTACCATGTTTAGGGGGGTATGGTGTGTCCTATGAGGTTTCCCTTAATTTTTCATGGCTTACCATACCTTTTAAATACATTTGGATGGAGGAAAGTCCTCATCCACCCACATGCATTAAATGGGCATGGGTGCACCATGCCTCATAAATGCATTAGTGGAGGAAAGTATCCACCCATTTATGGCATGTGGATGTGGAGTCATAAATATTTTCAATTCATTAAATATGAAAGTCTTCAAATATTATTTATGGTATTGAATGCACATGGGAATGAGGGGAGCAAGAGTTAAGTTAGATTGGGGTTATGGGTTAACCCAAGGTGAGGTGGAGGCTAGACTAGTCAAAGGGTAAACTAAGAGGTGGAGGCTAGGATAGTCAAATATTATAATAAGGTGATATGGAGGCTAGGGTAGGCTAAAGAGGTTGTCACATGGTTACCAAGGGCTAAACATATGAAGGGGATTAAGTGGAAAAAGGGGCTTAAACAAGATGAATAATGTTTTTAGAAAAATAATGCAAATTTTGAGGGTTTTACAAATTAATCAATAATTAGCATTGCACAAGGGATAATGTGACATTTTTAGGTGCCTACATTTATCCCTTTGTACTATGTTATGTGAAATTAATCAATAATTAGCATTGCACAAGGGATAATGTGATATTTTTAGGTGCCTACATTTATACCTTTGTACTATGTTATGTGAAAACATGATGTAGTGCAAAAATGTATGATAGTAGATTGGTTTTTGACTACAAGAAATATGAATTGATGATAAATGGTTATGGTTGACCCATGATTTATTATTATTGATTATGAATTTTGGTGTAATAAAATTATTATTGAGGGAGGAGACTCAATATTTTCTTGAGTCATGAACAATGTGATATGACCAAATTATAGAAGGGTGGAATATCCTTGAAACTTTTCCTTTGATAGATTGTTGAGATTTATTGATTGGGTGAGCCATCTAGCCAACTATAGGTATTGTCATCATGCTTTGATTACAAGTAATCTTATCCTTACCACCTCAATGAAGGAAATTCATGAGTAACTGTATAATCATAGGCATGGGGAGTACCACATTTTGATTGGATTAGAGTTTTATTAGGAAGAGAAATTCTATAATTTGATCAAGAAGAGAAATTTTTCTTTTGTTAACCCCAACAACAAAGGAATTGATATAATATTAGGTAAATTTCTTATACAAATGCAATTCCAATATTGAGTGTTTGATATTGATCATGTGCAAGGCAGTATTTAATTATCTACCCCCTCAAATGATGAGGTGATAGGTGAAGAAACAAAACTCAATAGTGAAGCGCTTGATAGAAAAGGTCATGGTACAACTACATAATGGGTTGGGATGATAAAAATTATGCTTTTTGAGAGAAATTGATGAAAATTTTAAATTGTGTTGACCATATGGATTCGTACAATCAAAACATGCACAATGTTATAGAAGTACAATCATAAGGCAAGGGGGTCATTATTATAGCATAATTTAGATAATTGAGAGGAGAGGGATGGGTGAGGAAGATAATTTGATATGAAACACTACTAGAGTGAGAATTGAATGCATGACATGGTGGAAGATAGTGTAATAACTACTGATGGAGGGTGTGCAGTCTTAGTTAGTATACTTTTGCTCCAATTTTTAGCAAAACAAAACCGTAGAAAAATAATTTAGGAAGAATTTTTTTTTGTGTTGTGGGTGTGGGAAATTTGGATGCATGCCTATTTTGTTTGTTTGTGTTGTTGGTATATTTTATAATGTGAGTATGTGAACTTGCATGTGAGTGTGTTTATTTATATTATGGAAGTGTTTTTGCAAAACATTTCTAGATGCATTTACTTTTTGGGCAAATGGGTATTCAAAACTACCTTTTATTGTCTGATCATACAAATTCATATGGTCATACAAATATATATAAACTTTTTTGTGCAAGATGTGTCATAGGGTAGAATTATGGAAGGCCAAGGAGTTATGAATGAGGTACTTATTTAGGCTACTTATTGATGATATTAGGGAGATAAGAAGTATGGATGATCGAGCCTAGTTGAGGGTGATAGAGTTTTATGGATTGTCACATATGGTGATTGTGCATTGTGACCATGCCTACCCATCAATGTTATGTGAGTGGTGGGATCCTAATAGGAACACATTTTATTTTCCTACCAAGTAAATAACTATTACTTTGGAGGATATATACTAGATATATTGGCTACTTGTAGAGGCTTGTACTATTATAGATATGGAAAGTTGACAAAAGAAGATAGTGATGTAGAGAGCCTTCGAACTTGAATTTCAAGTCATGGACATGTTGAGTGGTAGGGTATTATATGATATGTATCATAATGAATAGGTATTGATGTGGAGGCATGCACTAGTGATGATTCTTATCTCTAGCTATGTGTTACTATATTCTTCAAGCGTAAGGTTCTCATGGAACCTACTAGGTATTTTGTATGATATGCATGGGAACCTACTTTGTTAGCATAAACTTATAGATAGTTTAATGGTATGAGTATGATAGAGAGGATATAACTTAGTTGTAGCTTACTAGTTTAGTTATGGATATGGTACCACATTGCAGTAGCAAGGTTGTTGGTATTGACATATGAGACCCATAGGTTGATGAGGGAGGATGTTCCCTATGCATTAAGATGATGCATATATAGGAAGATATGGGTGAGGAGGACTCATGATGGAAACACCTTATACTATTGGGGAAAATTTAGGAGTTAGGAAATAAGTAAATCATTGTATAGAGTGGGGAGAAGGCCCATCATGGGTGACAATGGAGGAGGGAGTAGCATCAAATTTAGGAGGTCTGATGATAGTATATGGTTGGGGAATATGATGGATGTCATAAATGAGGTCGAGATATTGAGAGATAGGGCTTAGCAAGTGGAGGCACTAATGAAAAATTAGGAGGCTACCTGGGCATTAAAGAGTATGGGATTTTAGGATGAGATAAATTCTACTTTAGGAGAGCAAGAGAGGCTCTAGGAGTAACTAGATACTTTGACCACAAAGAAAGAGAAGTTTTAGAGTGATGACACAATATTTGTAAAGAGGGATGGAATTATGGTAGAGAGAGATAATATTCAAGTAGAGGAGGACCTATGGAGAGAATGAGACATTATGGTAATGAAGAGTGATAGACTTCAATATTAGGTTGAGTGTCTTAGAATGTAGGGCAATATGGCAACTTTATACATAGAGGTCACTTAGCTACAACATGCCCAATATGACTTTAGGACTCTCTATTTTTAGGATAGAGATAGAGTGTCAGTGTGTGAGGAGGTAATGGTGATGTAGGGTGTGCTAGTTCCATCATACTTAACTTATAGATCTTAGCATAGCCATAAGAGCACAACATCAATGAATCTAGTGATGCCATGTTTCATGGATCAAACAATATCTTAGGTAAGGTGGTTAGATTTGATGTAGGATGATGAGAGCCTATAGTAAAGTGGAGGTGATACACTATGAGGATAGGAGGGTAGTGGAAAGACTCCCAATGGTCAATAGTGCAGATTATATTTTTGGTGTGGCATATGAGCCATCATTTTTATAGATTTTTATGGTGATGATTATTTTTGTATATGGATATATGATGTAGTATTCAGACAATTTTGGATTATGTAGTTGTGATTAGTTGATATATACATGAGGAGGATTTGGATATGTATATTGATATGATATGCATTTATTTTATTATTGATTTGATGTATGTTTATGAGATTTATTTGGTGTGATGGTGCATTGGTGAATGTGATTAGATAAATTGGATATGAGATGTGGCATTTATTTAATATTCTTGATGTTATAAATGATAATATTTTGGTACATAAACACATAAATTAAACTTCATAATCAAAATTTTGGATGTGTATTTTTGAATCTCACAACCACAAATGGTTTAGTTAATCAAGTACAAGTTAATAGTCACATAGATAAATTAAGAAAAATATAAGACAAGCAAACATGCATTCTATATGATGAATGCAATTATTGTAGATAGGTTATGCATATATTGATTTGATCCTTAAGATAAATAAAAATATCAAATGAACATAAGACAATGGTTATTGAACATTCAAATAATGAGTGGAAGGATTTTGTATTGCTCGGTAAAACAAGTCATGATGCTATTTATTTTTATTTCCAAGGGTTTTTGGATGCTAGAAGAATTTATATAAATTCAAACACCTTAGTTTGAACAATAAAACTCATCTATTAGTCAGTCCATATCCTATATAAATCTTAACCATCTCAAATGATATCAAGTTTATCATGGACCAATGTGTGTGTAATGATATTCATTTATCCATTTTGAGAGAGGTTGGACTAACCAAGTGTAAGCTTAGCCAATATAATCTAACTCATCCAAAAACATGTAGTGGTTTGTACAAAATAAGGTTACTAATATGGTAGACATTTCACCACTCGTAAGGCATACTCCATTACCAGATAGGCATCTATATCCTTGATGGATATTATCCTCACAATCCATCAACATTGATCCACTACCAATCAAGCATATATAGCCCTAGTGGAATCAAATAAAATACCTTAGAAAATTAAGAAAAAGTTGTTGGTAGTGCTCTTCTTGCTCTTTTATTTCTTTTTATTTTTAATGATTTTTTTTGCAACTTGTCCTTTTGAATCCTTAGGTTTTGATTATGTGAATGATAGGATGTACAAGAAAATATTTTTCTTTGTGGAAATACTACACAAGGTGTTGTATTCCCTAAACTCAATATTTTTTTAACATTTGAGATATGACTGGTCCAATAAAGATCTCAAGTTAGTCAATCAAAGCCTAAAATTTGATTATAACCTGATGATATTTGACAAAGGTTGATTACATTAACTATAAATGGATGAATAATAGAAAGGACTTCTATTACCAAGCAGCCTAACAATAGTATTGAATGTATAGTTTGTGTAAATGTAGTATATGCTTATGGACTATTTGCAAAAGGTAAATATATATGTGTGCAAAATGAGTGACAATGCAACTGGGCAAAGAATGACACTATGCTTAAATATATGACAACATTACAAACACATAATTCATATGAATGATAACAATTGTGTGTGACAAAATAGGTCCTTGATTAATTATGGTAATTGGTATTGGTAAACATGTAGTCATGTATCCAAAAGGTGACAAAATTAGTGTATTGTAATCTAAATGTGATTTATGCATGAATGCTTAATGAATGAAATGCAAAAGAATTATGAGGGAGAAAATAATGTGGATTGAAGGAAGAATAGTGAAAAGAATATATTGGAAAAAATGGATCAATAAGGAAAGAAGAATGATAAAGAAGATAAACGACCAATTAAAGGTATGTAGCCACTCACACATGACCATACAACATTGACATGGGATATAGGAAAATAATGAGGAAAATAAAGAGGAAAATAAAGAGAATTAAATAGAAACGAGAGTTAGGAAAAGAAGAAAGAATGAGCAAGAGAAAGAGATAGAAGAAATACTAATCAAAGGTATGTAGATGCTCATGCGTGACCATACAACATGGACATGGGCCATAGGGAGATGATGAGGAAAAGAGGAGAAGAATTAAAGAAATATGAAAAATAACAAATGGAAAATGAGGAAGGATCCAATTTAATGTTGAATTCTTGAGAACTTGCATTAAGTGACTGAATAAATAATTGAGAGAATGAAAGACTGATTTATGGAATTATCATTGAATGTGTTTTTGTTTTTATTATTTTTTTATTTTATTGTTTTGAATAAGAATGTATAGGAATTTGAGAGCCTTATGTGATAAGGTTAGGTATAAAAAGCATGGAGATGGATGATATTTAGGGGTTTAGGTTCTTCTATTCATTTAATATTAGCAAGCCTATAATATCTAGAACCAATTTTTATTTGATAATGTATGGACCTAAAAAATTGGGAGAAAATTTATCTCGCAAGTGGCATGGTTAGTTTGGATTCTATTGGTTTTATTTAGCTTATGGTATCCAACTTAGAATTTGTGCTCATGAACTTTGTTTTTGTATGTATACCAAACACGTTCTTGATAAAGTTGAAGATGTTCAATAGCATTAATTCAATGTTCATCAAGAAGTGTCAGATGGTCTACAAGCCTACCATGTAGTGTCATCATAAATGAATTCTTTAAGTGAAATGTGCAAAGAGAGGATTTCCAAATCTAGGAAAATAATGGCATTGATGCCAAAGAATAAATTCTTGTTCTATATACCCATAGTACTAAAGGAACTTGATTGTTCCAATCATGATGAGACTCAAAAACTATATTTTGAAGGATCACACAAATGATTTTGTTAGTATATTTAGCTTGGTTTTCCCCAAGGATAATAAGGAGTCAAGAAGCTATGTTGGATGTTATAATTTTTGCACATTGCTCAAACTTCCTTATTCTTGAAATGTGTACCATTGTTAGAGATAATTTTAGAGGGAATGCCAAAATGACAGATGATGTGATGCATGATAAATTCCATAATTTTGAGTCCTATAATTTGGACTAGAGGAACAACTTTTACCCACTTGGTGAAGTGTTTTATTGCTACAATGATGAACTTGTGCTAGACTATGAAGTGAGAGTGATTTTACTTACAAGTTCAAGAACCCATTGGAAAAATGACCACATCAACTGAATGGGCTACAAATTTTGTGATGGTAAATGGTTTAAATTGGCATGTTGATAGAATTTAATACATTTATTAACATATGTGCTTAGTTATAAAATTTGTCAATTTTTCTGTATGAAATTTGAAAATCGTCTAATTTAAACCCTATCGTATAAATTTAGTGAACAAACCTTAAATTTGACCAAAAAAATAGGTGAAAAACAAGCATAAAAAACCCTAAAAAAATAATATAGTTGAAGCACTATAAACATGACAAACCCTCTTGCAACATGCAATTTGAAATATTGAAAATTTTCCAGATGTTGTTTTCTTTATTTTTATCATCTTTTGAGAGAATAACTCTAGAAGTTGCAATGGACAAACAAATATCCCATTTGGATGCCTCATTATTTCTACAGCTCCCATTTGAAATGCTCTTTGTATCAAATAATATGTGAGTTATTCAATATAAAAAAAAAAAAAACATTGCTCTTTAAAAAAAAATTCTCTTTAACCCTAAAATAAAAGAAAAAAAGAACATTAATCTTTAACCTTAAAAAAACCATTTCTTTTTAACCCTAGCTTCTATAACCCTAGCTTCTAAGGTTACCTAAAATTAAAATTTTCTAATTTTTAAACTTAAATAATATAAGATATTTTAAGTGCTTTGTTTTATGCATGATCTGAAGATTTTTTTATTAGAATTGGTAGAAAACATATAATTTATATTTCAAAAAATTATTAATTTAACCTTTAATATTCTTCTCAATATGTGAAAAAATTACTATATTTACATAAAGTTATAAAAAAATATATATTTTAAAAAATATCTTAATATATTTTAAAGCATATATTTTTAAAAATATTAAAAATATTATTAAAAAAAATATTATAATTTTGTATATTTGATTTTTAAATTTTATATAAAATAAAAAATAAAATTATATAAAAATATATATACATTTATTATATATCAAATTTTATGTCAAATTTTATTACGAATTTTTAAACATGTCGAATTTATTTCAAACTTTAAAAGTATCGAACTCGAATATGAACTCAAACTTGATAACTAAGAATGTGTAACAAGCAATTTTCATGGTGTGCCAATAATAACCCATACATATGATACACTTGGTGATGGCCAATCCAATAAAGTGACCACCACAAGTACCATCATGAGTTGTAGAGATGACATGGTTGGTTTTATGTGGTTTGAGGTAGTGAAGGAGGATACCATCTACACTTCTAGAGGATTTCCCCCAAGAGGGTGTACCTAATAGCTTTATGTTTATAGATTCTCTTACACGCATGAGTTAAATTAGAGGGAAGTATGCTTAGCTTAAGGTAATCCTTGATTTGGAAAAACCAAGAATCATACTGATCTACTTGAACAAGATTGACATCCACATCATTAGAGGAGGTCTTCTGAGAAATAAAAGACTTATGGAGGGTTTTGAAAAATACATATATTACTTTATTGTGAGGATTTTGAGGGGTAAGGGAGCTAAGAGAGGCCATGGTGTCAACAAAGTGATTGTCTATTCTAGGTAAATCTTCAATGCTATATCACTCTAATTGTGACAACAATTTTTCTATATTTTTCTTAAAGTATTGGAGTATTACACATATACATTGATAAACTTTTGTCACTTGATTGAAAATGATAAAATAATCACCAATTATTTTAAGTCTCTTGATGTGCATTGAATTTGTAGTTTTGATGTCAATGATGAGAGCTTCATATTTGATGTTGTTGTTGGTGGAAGGGAAGTTGATTTTAAAGGAAAATGGGAGAGGATTCCCTTGTGGTGTGAAGAAGACTACTCTAGCACCTCCTCCTTGTTCACACCAAGAACCATAAAAGAAGAGCATGAGGTTAACTTTAACTTCATGATTGTCATATTATTCAATCTTAGTAGCATGGAAGATAGAGTCATCAGGAAGCTCAATGATGAGAGGTTTGTATCCATGAGTGGAGATTCTACAAGTTGATCTATGATGACTTTACCTTTGATGAATTTTTTATTCATGAATTGAAGGTTAGATTCTATTAGAAGCATGATCCATTTGGCAGTTCTATTGTTATTATAGGATCTACCCACAATGTATCATAATGGGTTTTCCTTAGCAATAATATATGTGGTATGGTTGAGCATGTAATGTCAAACACTCTTGGTAGAAAAAACTATTTCTAAGCATACTTTCTCCATATAGATCTACCTTGTTTTATATCTCACCAAGGTTTGGTTGATCTAGTATATGGCTTGCTATCGATTGAGCTCATTCTTTTGAGCCAACAAGGTTATTTAGGTAAAAATGATTGCCAATATGTATAGGTAAAAGGGAAAACCATGTATAGGTGGGGGTAAAATTAGTGCAAACATGAAGTATTGCTTGATTTACATAAAATCATCATGATATTATTTATTCTATTCAAATGCAACACCCTTTTTTAATATATGGTTGAATGATTTGAACTTATCTAATAATTGCATGATGAAGTGATGAATTGATTGGACGAAAATTGATTTAAGTTATAGGGGGTAAAAATTTGGTGATAACCTTTACTTTGTTGGGGTCTACTTCAATACCCTGTTGAGAGACAATGAATCCTAAAAGCTTGCCTAAGGTAATATCAAAGATGCACCTTTTAGGATTCAACCTCATGTTATGTTTTATAAGCCGATCAAAGACTTTGTGAAATATGGTGATGTGTTGAATGTGCTTCTTGAGTTTACCTAGAAAATCATCCACATAATATTCCATTGTTTTGTGCATGTAGTTATGGAATATGAAGGTCATGGTGCGTTGATATGTAGCAACTATATTTTTAAGGCCAAATGGCATAAAATTTTAGAAAAATATCCCCTAGGGTATGGTAAATGATGTTTTGTGTTGATTTTTAGGAGTAACCTAGATTTGGTTATAACCTAAAACTCCATCCATCAAGGAGAGCCTTTTGTGACCATTTATGGAATCGATCAATGTATCTATGTTAGGCAGGGGGAAGTTGTCCTTGGGACATGATTTTTTGATATCATTAAAATTTGTACATATGTGTATCCCCCATTTAGGCATTCCAATAGGTACCATGTTTGATACCCTCTTAGGATAATTTATTGGTTGAATAAATACCATATCCAAGAGTTTCTATAACACTTATTTTACCATTAAAACAATGGCAGGGTGTATTTTCCTAAGTTTTTGCTTAAAATATGTTGCATCATTATCGAGGGTTAAGTTGTGGACCACTAAATATGGATCAAGACTAGGCATATATATGTAGGACCAAGTGAACACCTTCTTATATTTCATTAGGATCTATATGAAGCTTACTCTCTCTTCAAGGGATAATATTTTTCCAAGTCATATGATGCGAGGATTGGTGGGGTCAGAACTATGGTCAATATCAATTACATTTTTCACAAATATGTGGAAGTTGTCCTTGACTTGGGTAGGAGTGGGGATGAAGTTTATATCATCAATGACATTCTGTACAAGAAAATTATCATTATTCAACTTCATTCATAGAAGAGGATTGATAAGTAAAGGGATTAAGATAAGTGTTTTGAGTGTGCTATCAATGAGTCGAAAGGAATAAATTTAGGAGGGAAAGGATTAGGAGGAAGTTGGATGAAGTCAATAGAACTTGGATAAATTCTAAGAATATTACCAATATGGATTGTGTAATGCAATGGAGGAAAAAATTAATAAAAAATATATTTACCATATGATGGTGATGAGTTTTAAAGAGGGGGGTGCTAGAGGGTGTAGTCTATCTGATAGGCCATGCAATTAAAATAGGAGCTATTGTAGAAAATATGGAATTGGTTGTGGTTGATGCAAGGGTCAACGAGGTGGAATGAGATAGGGTGGATAATCATTTGGATTGTTAGTTATAGGGAGGATATGAGATGAAACATCTTAAGATCTATCAAAAGTGTTCAAAATATTTTCAAAAATCTTATTGAGCTCATCATTAGAAGTGTTAGATGAAACTAATTGGATTGATAAAACTTGAGAAAATATCTCAAGAATATGCACTATGGATTATGGGGAGTATTTATCAATGAGAGAAGCATATTCATAATCTATGTGTTCATTTAAATTATGCTCTAGAACATTAATATCAAGGCTTTAAAGTTTTTTGTTGAGGAGGTCCATGTGGTTGTAGTGATAACCTAGGCCAGATTTATCTCTAGGTTTCTAGTAATTTGGATTGATAAGGTATCAAGGGCCCTATTTGTATAAACCTAGACCAAACCCATGCCATTTGAAACATTGAAAATATCATATGGAAAAGTCAAGTTTTGACATATAATTAATATTTCTACAAAATTGGGCCTCAAGCTCTTAAAAGGTGTCAATACCTCCATACATAAAATTTATCTAATTTTATAGGGGATCCATGTGGATATTTACACAGATGGTCAAGGATACATCTCAAGGATGACAAAAATCTCTTATTTATTGCATGCTAGGAGGGGAGATACAAGAATTATGCATAGATTACTCCCCTAGACTTGGATTAGACATAAGTACTGACACATGATGTACTCGTGATGTGCTTTTTGTGATGGAGACCCTCGATTGTTGGATACTAGTAGGGAGAAAAGGATGATAAAGGCTAGGATTTGTAGATAGTTTTATAGGGAGAGAAAAAATGGATGAAGCAGGCTTTATGAGTTGAGATTCAAATTGAGTGGCATATCACTCCTAAGAGTGATATTCTCTAGGATTAGGTGACTATAAAAATGTAGCATGAGTTAATTATGAGGTATCTCAAGAGGACTCATCAAGAGGGAGAGGACAAGGGTTAAATGATATTAGGAATGGAAGTTACTAAGAAGAAATATGGAAAGGAGTGTGAATAGGAGTGCTAGAATTAGTGACAAGAAAAGGAAATGATCAAGGGAAAATTCAAGTTGAATGAAAGGGAGGAGATTAAGAAATTTTCAAGGAAGTGGGATGAGAAGAATTGTTTACCACTAGAGGGATTGATTGGGTGGTAGGTGAGGGTGCCAATTGATTTGGTATGGTAGGCTGAATAGTTGTAGGGGCAAGGTGGGTAGAGAAAAGAGTGGGATATTATGGGAGGGTTATGATGTTACAAAACTTGAATTGATCATCATCAATAGAGATATAGTGTACCTATCCATAATAAATGTATTTCAAGTATCGATGGAGGATAAAGGGTACACATTGCATGTCCCAAATCCATGGTCTTCCTAGAATAATATTGTATTGAATCTCACTTTAATTGACATGGTATAAAATGGGTTTAGTTAGATGTCTTCCTAGATAGGTAGAACTATCATACCCAATGTTGAGCACAAGGTGCCATTGAAGGCACACAAGTCAAGGGTTGGGATGGCAAGGTAACTAGGTGGGATGTTAAGGTGATTTAGGTCCATTATGGAGATAATATTGATGGAGAAGATAGTGTCAATTAGCACACATTTGAATGTCATGCCATCAATGCATGCCATAATGTACATAGGGGGATTAACTCATGGTCCCTCAAGAGTTATGAGTTAATGATCATAAAATAAAACTCATGGTTGCATGCAAGTTCTCACATTGCCCACAAAATTAGCAAAGGTATTTTTATCTTGAGTTTTAAGATCCATTGAACATAGAATATCATTTAGAACCTCGTTATGATGTTAAGACTATTGTAGTAGGTCATAAATTGATACATTTATTGATGTTATGTGAAGTTGGTGTGCCAGGATACTCCATATAGTTATGATAGGTTGTTGAAAGGGAGGAGCATATTACATAAGGGGTACAATAGAAGAAGATGGTATGACAAGTAGATTTTGTGCTTGGGTGGCACACACTGGGTAATGTTGGTTCCTAGTTACTATATTAATCATCCTCACAAAACCTTGGTGGGAAGGGATGCCATTGAATTGATTTATATATTGAAAAATAGATTGATATGTTGAGGTGTCAACTTGTCTTTATTGCATTCCATGCTAGGGAAAACAGTTTCTAAAGATTCTAAGGTTTTGGTTAGGAGGAGCCAGGGGGTTATCAACATGAATGACTCCATGATTGATTAGATATTGAAATAGGTTTTTAAATTTGTGATAGTCATTAATATCATGCTTGTGTTGTCAATAAAATATGTAGAAGTGATTGTCATTGTACAAATTTGGCTTGGGCCAATTAGGATCTTTTGGTATAATTTTAGGTAGCGCAATGTTGCCTGTGTCCTACAACTTATAAAAAGTATTGATTAGTAGCTTTTTAAGGGGATTATAGTTACACAATGGATGAGGAGGACATTAGTTGTCATAAAAATATTGGTTAGGTTGAGGAGGAGGAAAGGTAGGACCAAGGTGTTAATAGCTCTAGCATCGTAGTTGAATGTTTTTTTGTTGTGGAGTTGTTGTTACACTTAACATGATATGATTAGCTTGGGGATATCTATATTGAGGAGTATTAGGGTTTCATTTATTGAACTTATTAGGGAATTAAATATTCATGTGAAGCTTGAAATCACCTTCTTAAATATTTATATCCTCTATAACCTTTTCTTGAGAAATGACATCCTCAAATGAGCGATGTTGCTAGATTTGTAGACTAGAAACATAATGATTAATTGGTTCATCATCAAACTAGCATAGACTATAGAAGTCAACTTGAAATATTTTCTTCTTGATGTTTATTGATAAATATTCCAAGAATAGATTTTCCAATTGCTCAAATGAAAATAGGCTATGTTGGGGGAGGTTGTTGTACTAGTCAAGGGCTTGACCCCAAATGGATAAAGGAAAAGTGTGGAACATGAGAGGGTCACTACCATGGATATGGTAGCAAGCAAACTTGTAGTTTTGTAGATGCTCCTTAGGGTCCTCTTTGCCCTTGAACTTCTCAAATATAGGTAGCTCAAACCTATAGGGATATGGGTACATGAGGACTAAGGAATTAATAGGATCATTGTATAATTGTATATACATGGTATTTTGGGGCCCATAACTACTTTTTCATAAGTTGATATTCTTGATTTGTTCTCTCATTATTTGAGTTCCATAAAAAATAGGGTTATGAGCTGCTAGGGGAGGTTGAAATGGCACATCTACATAAAGTGGTTCAAGTTAATGGGAGTAGGAATAGGTATACAGGTAAGGTGGTAGAGGTGAATAATATGGATTAGGAGGTTGGCCAGAATAATCTATGGGATTTTTCTAATAGGAGTTAGGTGGTGGTTGAAGAGGTGCCAAATAGGATGGATAAATGGGGTAATAATATGAGGGAGGTTTATACTATTGTTGCATAGACCATGGATTAGGTTGGACTATAGGGGGGTGATTTTGGATTAAATGAGACTAATTTTGAGATGGAGGAGTTTGGTTTTGTGTAGGAAGAACTTGATTTTGTGTTGGAGGAATTTTATACTGAGTAGGAGGACCTTGAAATTGGGTAGGAAGAATTGGATGCTATGTTGGAGGAGTTTGATAGTCAGTAGGAGGATATTTATGTTGAACAGGAGGAATTGGATGTTATGTTGGAGGAGTTTGATATGGGTTTGGAGGTAATTGATATTGCTATTGTGTAACCCATTGATTAGGGTGGGCCATAGGAGGATGATTTAGAAATAAGGAAGCTTTATTAGAAACTTGAGGAACTTGTATCTGACCTAGATGTGGACCTTGATTGGGGAATTTACTAGGAATTTTATTAGGTATATGATTCAACACTTGATTGGGGATTTGATTAGGAGGTTTACTGGGAATTTGATATTGTGATGGAGGCCACTCATATGGAGAGGGTGAAAGAGGTTGAAAGGATGGATTAGTAGGAAAGGTTAAAATCCAAGAAAAAGGTGAAGTGAAAAATATTCTAACTAGGGTGAGGAGGAAGAGAAGTTTGATTTGAGAAGGAGTCCTAACCATAAGGAGGATATGAAAAATAATTAATCTAAGGGTGGGAAGGAGGATGAAGAGTAGAGGAGTCAAACTATCCATACTGCTAAGAAGAATAGAATAAAGGGTATTGAATATTAGGAGGATATTAGGGATTGAATGAAGATAGAGGAATATAATACAAAATAATAGAGTTGGATAAATATTGAAAGATGAAGGAGGAAAGGAATATGGATAGATAGAAGAAGATGCTCCATGGTCACCAATTTGAAAAGGATTTGGAGAAGGAAAATTTGAAAAATATGGAATGATATTGAGAAGGTTAGACTCAAGAGGAGGATTTTGAGGATGGGAATTTATATAAGAGATTGAAGAACTAGAATAAGAAGGACCCCCAAACATAGATCAAGAAAAAATTTAGAATCAAGGAAGGAAAATAAAGGGGGTGGTCATGAAGGATTTGTGATGAAGATGTAATATTTGAAGAAGAAGAAGCACCATGTGAGTTGGGAGGAATAGGAGTGGTTGAGACTATGTAAATGATTTGGGAGATGATAGGAGAATAAATCTAAAGCTAGAAAATAGAAGAAAGGGGATGATAAATAATATGAATATAGGGTAATGAAACTCAATGTGAGTTTGGTTGAGAATGACAAGAGGAAGATGAAGAATGATCAACATAAGAGGTTGAAGGTATGTAATTATCGAGCTCAAAGTACATTACATTTAGAAAGGTATTTGGTGAAGGGATCCTCTCATGAGAAATTTTGAGTGGCACATTGTAAGGGGCTTGTTGTGTGAGTCCTTCATCATATTTTGAAGGCACATGTTGTAATGGGTTGGTTTGGCATTGGGTATGAGAATAGATAGGTAGATTTAGAGGTAAAGTAGAGGTGTATCCCTTTGATTGGTTTAAGACATGGGTTGAAGGAGGAGGGGTTACCCTAGAAACATCCATGACTAGGTCTTATTACTCCTAATATTGACTTTGGATAAGCACCATTGACGAAGCGTGGATGGTAAATAGATGGCTATGAAAAGGAACTATAACTAGTTTTAATTGAGAATTACAACTATCTATATAATATTGAATACAATTATACCTATTTGGAGGGTTTTTAATCTAATTGTACATGTCCATTCAATTATTTTTTACTATACCTATCTATATGGTTATGTCAAAAACAGGTTTTAGGAGCTAAAATGATGATAAAAATAGAAAATGAGATCTTTTGAGTAGTTTAAAGATCTATTTTTCTATTTTTGTTACAATTTTGTGAAAAAATAACTATTCAAATGAAGGTTTTAACAAACAAAAAACAAGTTGTAAGGTGGATGTATTTAAGCATGCTTGTATGGTGGTGTGTTTGAATTGGATTAGATAGTTTTTTTTTACATGGTGGATTTGGTAGTCATCGTAAATTCAGGTGGGTTGTCTAGATTTTATGGCCACCACAATATTCTGCAATGTCCACCCTAAAAGCCACCACATAGATCTCCATGCATTCTACCCCTATAACCACCATGCCATGATCATTTTAAACATTTTATGCTATTGAAAGCACTAGGAAAAGGATATTTTTTAGTTTGATGAGGCCCAAGATTTAAACCTTGGACCTCTACCCCCTTGGGGGAACCAATTGGTCTACACCTTGAACCTAATTGGACTAAATAGTTACTTGTGTGAATGTTTTTTATTTTGTTTGAGTTTTTATATTTAGCTTGTGTTTTCTATTTGCAATGACCTCTAAAACAAAGAAACTAGGTAGGTGGATGTAATATACTAGGGTATTTTGTTATACATTCCCCAATATAACCAAAGGTACATAAGGAGAAACTATGCAAGCAAATGACTTCCTAATATGGAGATGTTTTGGGTAACCAAAATAGAAAGAATATACGTCTTATGCAAGAGTCAACGCTGTCAAAACCTGCAATAGCCTGGTTAGTTTTCACTTCATCCTAAATCAAGCTTAATCAATAATTATATCTACACACTCAATAATTATTTATCACTACGAGTAGGGTTAACTATCCAAAATTTCCCTAAGAGAATCCCAAGTGCAGAGAGATTTTTGGTGATGAAGTCCAAATAACTACTCAAATGGCTACTATTGTGGGTATGGGGTGAGTTGATAGTTGGATATGAAGTGCAATATTGTCATTCTCAATTGATAGTTGGTGATGCAATCCAACTTTTCTAATGTTTATAATATGTAAAAGTGTGTGAGAGTGTTTTAATTTAAAAATTAGAATGTAAAAGTGGAAACTATCTTATACCAGAAATTGAAATAAAATTCTATTGATTTTTGAATATGTCTAGAGTAATTTGCAATAGAAATAAATTTTATGCTAAGGAAGACAACTTTTCTATCTAAAAAAAAAAAAAAAAACCAAATATATGCTAGGGTTAGTCCTTGAGCAAGGAAAGTGACATGAAATAAATGCATATGAAGTAAAACAAAAATTCAAAGAGCTTGAGAAATCAAAAGTAGTCTTAAGAAAGGACATGTATTAAAAATGAAATACCTTTTGAAAATAAACCCTTAAGGAAGGATAAAGCAAGAAATTTGAAAACATTTAAAAAAAAAAAATCCTTAAAAAATTTTAGAGAAAGAATTGTAAAGACTTTTGAAATCTCGACTTGCTTCTAAGATTTATTTGGTCAAAAATCTATCTACACTAGTCAAAATATACCAATTAGAGCTTTGACCTATTTCCTACCTAGAGCTTTATGGATGAGTTATATCAAAATCTTACTCAACTCATAGATTTGGGGATTTCTTCAAGCCTTATACAAATAATTTATCCTAAGCTATTGAAATATAATGATGCAAAGCATACCATTAAAGAACTTGAAAGGGAATAACCCTTGGAAATAAAGCTATGCTAATGATTATGAAAGAAATGAGGCTTTTGAAAGTTTAACCAAAGTAATTTGGTTCATTTTTTAAAGCAATATGACCAATTTGTAAATTCTCACAATAATTTGGTGCCTTTTATAAAGCAAGAAAGCAAATTTTGGGGTTGAACAAAGAAATTTGTTATTTTAAAGCAAGAAAGAAGATTCGACTAAAAAATAATGCCAAACGTGTTTACCTATGGTCTTAAGTTACTAGAATGTTATATAGAATGTTTGATAGGCTCTAGACTACTCGTTTTTGTTGTCTAAATTTTGATCGTATGGGTCCCTATGGTCAATTTTGACTGTACATATCCATACAACCAATAACAAGGGTAGTTTTTGGGAAGCTTTTTCTATTGTTGGTGGTTTGTGTACTACAAAAAGTTGGTTTTGTGAATGTTTCCTACAAAAAAAAGAGAGAATTTTATATTCCTTCAAAAATATGTATTGAGAGAAAAAAAAACTAAGCTACTAAATTGAAAGATACTAAAGAGAAGAAAATCCAAATTAGACAATTGTGAGAGGTTGGAAGGTGAGTGATTACAACTTGGGATGTTGTTTTATGAGGCATTTTTTCCTAAGGAGGTAGGTTGGAAAGTGAAATAGCAATATGATTAAGGAAAATGTATCCCCAACTTACCTGCATGGTTGGGTTTCTATAGTGGCTATGTAGAAACTAGTACCTTCCTAGAATGGGCTCAATTTCTATAGCACTTTTCTAACCATATGGATATGTATGGTTAGTTTTGACTACACCCCTATATATGGTCTTAGCTCACAAAATAGAAAGGAATTTTTCTTAGACCTAATTTGGTGTATCATGGTTTTGAAGGGTTTGTGTTGGTTTTTGGGTACCTATAACATAGAAAATGATAGCAAATTTTAGTAAAATGCTGAAAAGATAATAAAACATAAAAGGAGTGTTTAGGGACACATTGTGATCACAAAAATATGTTTCAAAAAATCATATAATTTAATTAATTATGAAAAAATATTACATGTTTTCTTTTACATAGATTACACCATGGGCTATAATTTCGATCTTCCAAGGTGGAAGCCCTCTTTCAGTGAGCAGGTAATGATACCTTGGTTTTCTATGATTACCTCAAGGGGAGTGGAATTACAACATGTATGTCATTGTTAGTTTCATAGGTCATATAAACCTAAAAAAACTAATAAAATATATTAGCAACACCTATGGTCCTATCACAATTATACCCTTGTTTATGAAATACAAAAACAAATGAAATCTAGTCTATTGCATTAAAAAAGTGTTGTAATGATTACAAAACTAATAAAAACTATTATATCTAATTTATTTGGGTATTTATTGGTATAAATATTGCTAAAATATGTCCTTAGAGGGAATCCTACCCCTAGGTATGGTCCAATATAATTGTACATATCTGTATGGTTAGCTCTATGTTATCCAGATAACTTCTTTTGATGAGGAGGGTTTTGTTGGTCTTGTGGAAGCTCATGCCCAAGTTTTGTAACCTTCTACACCTATACCTACAAGTATTTTACAACATGGTAATGGAAAACAAATGGCATACAAAAGCATCCATAGTGGTTGATGGCAAGTGAGGGTGTGAGTGCAATGAAGTCTAAGGTGATTTTTGCATAATTTAGGTATGAACATTTGTGATTCCTAGGAATTTGAGAAATGACCTTCTATTAATATACTTGGCCAATGTTAAGGGTATTTGAGGTATCCTTTAAGGTGTCCCCTAAGGTGGCATGGTGCACCATACATTGTAAGTAAATTTATATGGAGGAGAGTTCTCATCCACCTACATGCTTTAAATGGGCATGGGTGCACCATACCTCATAAATGCATGGGTAGAGAAAATTATTTACCCATTAATGGCATATGGATGTGGAGTCATAAATATATTTAATAACTTGAATAGAAAATTATTAAAATGTCATTTATGGGATTGAACACACATGGGGATGAGGGGAGCAAGATTTAAGTTAGACTAGGGTTATGAGTTAACCTAAGGTGAGGTGGATATTAGACTAGTCAAAAGGTATACTAGGGTGATGTGGAGGCTAGGCTAGTCCAAGGGTAGAATAGGGTGAGTTGGAGGCTAAGGTAGGCTAAAGGGGTGGTTGCATGGTGACCAAGGAATAGATGTAGGAATGAGGCTAAGTTGCAAAAGGAGCTTAAATAGGATGAATAGTGTTTTTATGCAAATTATGCAAATTTTAAGGGTTTTACAAATTAATAAAATATTAGTACTGCACAAAGGATAATATGAATCTTATAGGTGTCTATAACTATAACCAATCATTTTTGGTAAGTGGATTATGTAACAATCCATTTCTAACCAACTTGAGAGGGGATAAATTTTTTTCATATAGGTCCACAAGAAGGTCCAAAGAAAAGATATACCCATACTCTTTTATTTTGCATAATTAATGCATAGCCACATTTAAGTTCTTGTCACTTCCAATGAAACTCAAGTGGACAAGATAGGCCAACATCCTATAGTTTTTTTGGGGGTTAAATTTTCTAAACCTTTATGGTTAGAAAATATACCTTCAATGGTTTTGCCATATTTCTTATACTCTTTGTGTGTGTAAGGAAATTTAACCATAGTGTAGGAATTATCCCTTTTATTCCATCAAAAGGGACACAATTTACCTCACCATACATAGGTCAGTATATGTAGGTTCTATTCAGTGTAATGCCTTAAAGTCTAACTATCTCATCTCTACGATGAGACAACTAGTACTTCAAACCTATATGGTGGGCTAATTAAGTGTATTATCACTCCATGTGATAATACACATGGCCACCTGATCCTCCCTGACCAAAAAACCATCACATACTCCTATTTTGAATTATTTCCTAACCTGTATGGTAGGATTTATGGTTCAAGCTCCATGCTTTTGGGAACACATCATTGCAACTAATTTAACTATTGCCTCACCACAACTAGACAAGTCTTTAGGAGAAATTTTATTGATGAGTTTTAACTTGGCTACTAAAAGCACACCCCCTAAAACCCTTCATAACCCAAAAACATATCATATAGTAAAATAATTATCATATCTCTCTCTTAATCATAAGTAAATCATGCCTACATTGTTTATTTAGAAATGAGTAGATCATCCCTAATTCATCTCTCAAAATAATTAAACATATCATACCCTTATTTTTTAAGCATGAATAAATAATATAAGTGTTGCATTGTATATCAGCTTTTAATTCATATTAATAAAGCATAAATACTTATCTACTTTGATTAGTAACAATTGTAATATTTTCTATAACATAATGAAAGCATATGCAACAATTATTTAAGGCATAAAACATCTTATCCATTCTTATAAAGGATAAATTTCTAGACAATAATTTTATTAAATTAATATCCCTACATAAAACCTTCATTACCAAAGGTAGATCTCATAACCAATCATTATAAAATTTCTTACATTCAATCCTCTTTCTTCAAAAGAGATTCATATTACAATAAATTTATAAGGTATTGTATAATAATGATAAGAACATGATAGAAATATATTTTATCCACATCATTAATTTTTGACTTCCATGATATCCGTTATAGAGTAGTTGGAGTAAGGAATCAAGACAAATAATTTTTATGAAAATGGATTCCTAAATTCTCTTTCAATAATATCCAATGCATCTGAGTGGATGGATGATTGCAAAGATTTTAAATTACATGTGTGTGGGATTTTTTAGAAGTTATGGAAGTAGGGAACCATGGCAATGGAGGTGGTAGAACTATAGGATCATGTGGTTTCTAAGACCCAAAAGGACTCTCAAGCTCAAGAGGAGCCCTCTTCAGATGGGATTTTGAGCTCAGTCGAGTGTCATAGGTCTTCAAAGCTAAGGTAGAGGGGAGGGATGCCTAACTAAGGTCACCAAAATATTTTGAAAATGTTCAACCTTGGAAACTCATATGTTGTTTGACCTCTCTCTAGTGGATAATAAAATTTGTCTCCTGAGAAACCTCATTCAAGCTACAATGGAAGATGGAAATTGTAAATATATGGGGAATTTTAGGGTAGTAGACCAAATTTAGACTCTATTAGAAGGTGGGCCCTAGCAAAATGGAAGCCCTTGGGATCGATGGAAATTGTGGCTATCCCTAAATATTTATTTATTATAAAAATAAATTGGGTGGAGGAATCAAACCACATATTAGGGGGGGTCCTTGGTTCTATGGCAAAAGAGGCCTATTTATGAGGAATGGAACCCAAATTTAACCCATATGCTTAGAAAGTGAATTTTATCCCCCAATGGGTCTAGTTTCCTAGAATATTTTTTCACCTATGGCATGATGATATCTTGAGAGCAGTGGTAAAGGTAGTTGTAGATCTGATTAAAATTGATCAAACATCTAGATAAAAACTAGAATAGTTTTTTCAAGGATGTGCATCATGGCAGATCTAAAGGTGAATCTTCCCACTTCCATTAAGATCACTTCATATATGTGGATGTGAATCCAACCTATATTGTATGAAAATATTTCTCTAATCTATTTTTATTACAAAGGTGGGTCATATCTCAAAGTAGTGCTCTTTGAGGCAATGGTAGGAGGTAAAGGAGAGACTAAAAGGGAATAAGAAACAATGAAAAAAAAAAGCCTAATTTTTTCAAGAAAACCATCTACCTAAGAATGATGTGGATGGACCTAGGAATATAGGTTCCAAGTCCTTGAGGATACCTCCTCTTTCAATGAATGACTCCTCCATTTTTGAGGAAAATACTAAGATTGGTGAATATTAAGGAAATGTCTACTTAGGCCCTGAGACTGAGTTAAGTCCAATAACTCTATTGTTTGAAGTTCTTAGTGACAATAATAACATTTATAATTTATTTGAGTGTTTAGAGGAATCTAATAAAAAAAAAGGAAATAAATAGTTCATCTGATGGATACAACGTATTCTAAACCCTCGGGAGGCTCCTCAATCCTAGTTGTGAAAAACGTGTTCCCAAGATACAAGACTCGAAGCTATAAGAAAGGTTCCATAGATGTGGGGGTCTCAAGATAATACAAAATACCTCTATATAAGACCTTAAGAAAAAGAAAAATGGAGTTTGATATCACCAATGAATCTCAGGCTATTCTATTGATTGAAGAGAAAAAAGATCTAGGAGGGTCCCAACTAAAAATAGAATCCTTCTACCGCCTGATCTAGTTGGATCGAGAAAAGAAAAAGACCCACCTAAATTTTAGTAAATAATTTTTTTACCATGGAATATTAGTGGTCTAAATGGCCTCACTAAATAGTTGTTAGGAGTAGAAATTAGAAAAGAAGCAATGTTGGAAATTGTTTTTCTCCATAAGACTAAATTAGATTATTGTAATTTAGAACCCATTAGAAGGACTATTGAAAAGAGGTAAGTTTTACTGTGAGTCTAACTTGAGGGTGGTCTAGGGGGGTTCTATGCATTTGGGACTCAATTAAATTTGAGGGCTCAATTATTTATTTTTATGAAAGAGTTATTAATAGTTTTTTCTTCAATAAATATAATAACTACAGATGGGTCATGTTTAATATCTAGGCTCCAAATTATAGCCCTACCAAAAAATATTATGGTCCTCTTTGAGCTTAATGAGAGATGCATATAAATAAGAACCATAGTTCTTGCTTGAGGACTTTAGTTCTCCACTATATTTAACTTATAAGAGAGGGGATAACTCAGCCTAGACAAAAGGTATAGAAGCATTTGTAGAATTGGTCAGCTATAATGAGCTACTAAATTTGGAGTTGAAAGACTCTAAATTTACCTAGTGTAAAGGGGGAATACCTTGCACTAGTCTACGATTCTCACGGATGGATCCACAGGGAAGCCTTGAGGTGACTGTGGTGGTCATTATAACTCTACACTTAGTGTGGGGGGAAGGGTTCACCAGGAATAGTTTTAGGACTTGCTCCAAGTCTGGGGGTGAAATGTGTTTGATGTGTTCAGTTTAAGATAATCATCTATATTTGGTCTTTTGATAGTTAAAGTAATAAAGATAAAGGATGATGCAGGATAATATATAAGAAGATAAGAGCTAACCCTAGAATTATTATTTATTTTTGAATGATCTCTAACCCTAGGATTACAAAATGAATTCCTTTAAGCAAGGGTTCAAGAAGAGATGCATAAACGATATTAAATCCTAAATGCACACTAAATGTTATTTTATATTTTAAATACCTAGAAATAAATTAAATATTCTTCTTTTAAATCTTATCTAGATTTTTGATAGAAATATAAATCACCCAATAAATAGCCTAAATATTATTTAGGGCACTTATCTTTATCCGGTGGTTGACCTAAGATTTTTTTTTTCATTCAAAAATTATCTCATGATTCTTATTCTTGTAAACTAACTTCACAAACACTTGAAAAATATTATTAGCATTAGGGGGTTTGCTTAGGCTGTTATATGGTTGTACCTGGGGGTGCAACAATTAAGCCCCCTAGGTCCTTTTAGCTGACATTTGAAATACAAAAGTGAATGTTGATGTTTGGAAGATGAATGGATAGAATAAAGTGTAGTAACACAATAGGATAAATAGAACATAGAATATGCTATTATGATCAGAATGTAGCATGAAACACAAAACTAGGGTTTGGTGGTAGTAGATTGCCCCCAATCCTAGCCTACACAAAATCCTATCCCATACAAAATGATCATGATTTTGTAGAATGATGATATTGCACCTTGGAATTACCAGTCATGGTATCATAGAAGAGGATAAAAACCTTCAAATGATGGAGGTAAAATCCAACTAATATGCAAATGCAAAAGTGCAAAAAAAAATAGGCAGTAGTGAAAAAATAGATCCATGGATGAAGATCTCCATGTAGCATAAATCCTTAGGGCTTCAACACTTGTCCACAAAATTAGCAAACACACAAATAATGCAATGAAATATCCTTTCCAAAATAGAGCTTCAATAGACTATATCAATCACTTGAACAATGAGCACTTTAGCCTTGGATTAACATTTTTCAAATCTTACATTAACTTGATTACCTTAAGAAAATAGAACTTGGATTGAATTAATTAGAGGAAAAGAAGACTTCAAACCCTCATTTTATAGGGGATTTTAAAGAGAAATGGGCAAGAAAAACCAAGAAAAGTTGACCTCAAAAATATCAACTTTAAAAATTAGGATTTTCTAGGAGAAAACCCTAGCTATTCAAAATTGTGCAGCATAGAGGTCGACCATGATTTTGCATAAAGAGGGGAAAAAAGAGGAAAAATGGGGAATGGAGGTTCAAACTTGTTTAAGGCAAGTTGGAGGGTCTCCCCAAGGATCTAGGGAAATTTACTCACTCAAGTGGGTCAATTTTTTGGGTCTACATTTTCCCCCTCTTTGATGCATTTATGTCTTGATGAATGCATCATAGAATAGTATATATGACTATGGGTAAAAGTGATAAACACAAAAAATGGGTGGTAGGATTAGAAGAAAAGAGTGGTGCAAAAATGGTGTTATTCCTAACACTTTCTTGTTTTACATGCAAATCAAGGCATTACGGATATTAATGCCTCTCAATCTAGGGTGCCCCCTCAAATTTTATAAGGAATATTAAGATTCCTTTTGAAACTCAAAAAAGGAGACTGGTAAGAAAGGAAGGATAAAAACAAAAGAAAATAGGAGATAGAAGCAACAAAATAGGCACAAAAGGGGTAAAAGGGTGAAAACCCTAATTCATTTTCACTGTGCAAAAGAGGATAAAGAGAACTCTAGAGAAAATGTGAGGATGGCACTTCCTGTACACATTTTAGTTGTAGTGAAGGGTGAAATTGGTACCGTAGTAGAGCTAGCATAGATAAGGACTAAAACCTACCTTTTTAGATTAGGATTAGGGTATATTTTCTTGCTTTTTGATTTTTTTGAATTTTATCTAGCATCACTTAAACCATCGTGCATGACCTAGGTGTGAATTCATGGCCCAAATGTGATTTTACTCGTGTTCATGATGGTCAATTAAATCACACCCTAGAAACATGGGATCTGGTTTCATAAAATCACATCCTAAAATGATGGGGTGTGATTTTGTAGAAAAGGAAAAAAGGATGAAATCATGCCTAGGGCTAAGTGTATGATTTTTCTATAGATAAAAACAAGGGCAAGCAAGTAAGCAAAGAGAAGAAAAATACTCTTATTTAATTTAAAGGTTTTTAAATTTTTAGATTTTAGAGAGATTTCTTTTTTTTTAGACTAATGTAAATTTGATTATGTCTATGGATACAACATGATATACTAGAGAGTTGTGAGTGGATATTGACCTCCTCATAGGTGGATCTATGAGCAATTGAGAAGGTTGAGAGAGATACTCTAAAGGTAGTGGGGTTACACCACTTAGCAGAGATGCCTCGAGTTGAGGAAATAGATTGCTACTAATAGTACTGGTAGAGAGGTGGTACCCAGAGTTTTCAACCTTCTAATTACCCATAGGGGATATGACTATCATACTAGAGGGATGTGGTGCATCTTGTGCATATCAATCAAGGAGAGGGTAATTTAAAGAGCACAAGGGTGATAGAATAACTTGTAGATATTATAAATAGGTTGGACCCACCATGTCTAAGAGAGCATAATCTCAATTGATGATATGGTGGGATGCTATGGGGTTGATCCACTAACGACCATGCTCTATGGGTTGGTTGTATGGTTGTTGATATGCCATATGAGTAGGTGAAATTTGCCATGGGTGATGGTTTATGTAGTGGTATACATGCAATATTAGCAGGTGTGATTTACATGGGGTCCATATGTATTGGATTGCCTCTACAGGATATTGTACAATATTGTGTACAAGAGGAAGATATGGATAGTCTATACAAATTTTCTCCAGGTGTGGTGCTAGGAGAACATAGTGATCCAGAGACCTTATATAATACCAATAATATTTCTCAACCCAAAATGACCAATAACATATAGGTGGGCCAAATCACACGAGCAGGTCTAGAGAATGTATGCCACAATTCTGCCACTAGGGAAGTAAGTGATAGATTATTTGAGGGAGGCAAAGATAATTTAGTGACCCTAATATATATACCCTGTATGGGATGAGGATGCAAAGGAGATATCTCAATTAATGAGGATCAGGTGGCTCTCTATGGATAAGGGAGATCTAGAGCTATATCAGTTTGATAGGGTCTAGCAATAGTTCAGGATATTGCAAGGGATTTCATACTTAGGTGACTACTGGTATAGGAGAGTGTACCAAGACCCATTAGAAATTATAAGATATCTCGATGTGGTAAGGAGGGTAGAAGAGGATAGAAATGATCTACCTTATGTAGATCCTAGGGTGGATGATTTTGGAGTGGTCTTCGGATACCGAAAGTGGTATAGGGTATCATGACCTAGAGGATATCCCATCTACTGCTAGTATAGAGGTGCCAAGTGATGAGCCTAGGCATGTAGTAAGTGTTTTGATAGGTCAATCAACAAGCTATAGAGTGGGTGCAAAAGGTCCAAGTATCCCCACAGTAGAGGTAGGCTAGGATCATAGTGTAGATAGTGATGGAAACCATTATCCTAGTTGGGACCAAGGAGGTAGGGGTAGATGGATTTTCCCCCACAGTGGTTGGGGCACTATTGAGTAGAGGGACAAGAGAAGCTTTTACATAAGTAATGGTTGGACCAAGTAAGGCCATGGATCAAAGTGATATGAGGAGGGAGGTAGAGGTGCTACAAGCATAGGTAGCATATAAGGATAGGGCCAAGAGGATAGAAGAAATGTAGAGCATACTAGGAACTACAAAGGTGGAGAGAAATATGGTATGAATAAATATCAAGAATCTTTGGGGAGATTTGAGATGGATAGATGAGTGTTAGCAAACTTGGATAGAGAATATGGCTATGATCAACAACAACCAACTAGGTGATGGGGTTGACATACTCTAGAAATAACTACAGAGGATAGGAGAGATGTTGGAGGTGCCTTACAAAATGTGACCTTTTATAAAATTATGTACCACTAGGTGGTTCCAAAGGGGTAGCAAGTGCCACTTCCTCCATCCCTACAAGTAATGAGCCAAATTCAGTCTAAGTCATGGATAGTTTCACAGTCCATGAACATGCCTCCACCAGGACCACTCCAATATATGGGGCCAAGGGGATAGGCTCCCATGGCGAGGGAGAGGATTGGGATGACATACTAATTTTATATTATGTCATGCATCCCTAGGGATGGTCGAGTGTATTGGGGTTAGAATATGGTACACCGATCAGGAGGTCCTATGTATCTCTCTTTTGACTCGAGTAATATCATGTTAATTTTATTTGGTGTAATGTGTGTGCTTGTGTGATTGTTTTATTCTTATTATGTTTTTATGTTTTAATTATGATAATGTATACAATAAACGAATTATGAAATGCACTAACCTAATTTAATGCAAGACTAAATGAGGTGTAAATGACGTGGATGCACATATGATAAGACATAAAAAACAAGAGGAAGAGAGAAAGAAGAAATCAAAAAGGCAAAGGAAAGGCATTAAAAACAACTCTAAGTGAAATTGTGTCTAGTAATTTTAGAGTGGTATAATACTATAGAGCAAAATTATGATCTAAAAATATGAGATGTGATTTCAAGAACAGAAGAAGAAAAACCAAAAAAGAAGAAAATAAGAAGAAGAGGAAGAAAGAGAGGAACCAAAGGCCAACAAAAGCAAAAGAGGTTTGACACCTGATGTTTGAGTCAACGTAGATCGTATTATATTAGTGTGATCAAACAACTAGGATTAAACATGAATATGAAAATATGGAGTTAAATATGCTATGGGTGTAGTACTATCTAAGATGAAAAAAATATGGAGCATGATCCATGATGGGTGCAATTCTCACTAATATGGTCAAGATATAATTTCTAGGATATATGCTCACAAATGGTTGAGGTGGAATTTGATCCTCGCATGTGGCCATGAAGCTATCCTATGTGGGGTGTGGTATATATGTAAGATAAATGAGTGAGTATGACTATTGATAGGGGTGTTATGTGTGCAACTTTGTAAGTGGAAAAACCAAGTTGAGCAAAGTAATGTGTGAGTGTGTGAAATTTTCAAAATAAAGAGAAGAATAAGGCAAGGAGAAAAGAAAAAGTGTGTGTGTGCAATGAAGTGAAGAAGACAAGGAAAAATAGATGAATGCATGTCCTTGTCTAGATAAAAGACAAAAGACAAAAGACCAATTTTTAGATAATTTTAAGCAACATAGATCCTAGCACATCCCTATTTTTGAATGATATTTTTGGCAAGCAACTGTGCAAGGGTTTCATCTGGGTTAAGTGCAAGCAACTCCATAGGTTGGTTTTTAGGGTCTTTGGGCCCTAGTAACCAATATTTTTGTGGTTTTTGATCAATATTTTAGTAGGAAATATTGCATGGGATCCAATATGGGTTAGAAATATATATTTAAATAGATATTCATGTTGTGAACTTGAGTGAAAATGACTTCCCATTTGCTGCACAAAAGAAAAGCAAAAATCATACCTTTCCATGGCATCTAGGGTATGGATTAAAGAGATCACAAAACAAGTTTCAAGTAGCCGATCAAAAAATGGCTTATATCTCAAGTGAATCTAGTGCTAAGATACACCCACAAAATAAATCCACTATGGAAACCCCTATCAAGGGTAAGAATTTTTAATACTCAACCCCAAAAATGAATTTTAGGGATACCCTTCATGGTGGACAGCCTCAACCTAATGCTAATATTAATCTTAGGGCTTCCTGTAAACCTCTAAGAATGCCTAATATTGATACCAAGAAAATGAAGTCAAGATGTCTTAATGTAGCTGATGGAACTCCTATTGTTAAGCTTGATATGAGAAAAATTCAGATTGGAATTGAAGATCTAGAAAAAATAGGACTAATTTGTCATTTTGAGGGTTTTTGTCCGAGTCTATCTACTTTCAAATTCTAGACTGCAAAAAGTTAGAAAACTAAAGGTGAGTTACAAATATCGATTTATCCAAATGGTTATTTTCTTGTATTATTTTCTAATATTGAATATAGAGAACTTTCATGTGGGTCCCTGGTTCTTTGGAAGGGCAGGGCTTTTCATGAAGCCCTGGCATACTAAATTTAAAGACAAAGAAGATATACCTTCTATAAGTCCCATGTGGGTTAGACTCTTTGGCCTCCCAATTGAATTTTGGAATTTGACTGTTTTTTCTTCAATTGGAAACTCTTTGGGAACATTTATGATGACTAATTGTACTAAAAAAATTGAACATACTATATATGCTTGAATTTGTGTTTTAATGGATTTTGACAAACCCCTACCTAAAAAGATCACTTTACAATTTGGGGAGGACACTTGGGAGAAAGTAGTGGACTATGAAAACATTCCTTTTCATTGTATAATTTTCCATGAATATGGTCATTTGGCTAGTTTTTGCCCAAATAAAATTCTAGATCAAAAGAAAGAAGATACAAATTCAAGAGTTTTCCAAATGCCTAAGGAAGAACACTCAGAAGAAACCATTTATGAAGGATCAGTCAAAGTCATCTGCTAATATGTTTGAAATTATTTCCACAAATGAGGTCCCAAGTGAGGAAGAGGAAATAATGGAAAAAAAATATTAGAAACACAATTTAAATATAAAGGGAAGAACTCGAGAGACAAACCAACAAATCAAAGGTTTTCAACGAGAAAAAAGGGAGAAAATATTCACAAGAAAAATAATAATTTAAATGTTAAAAATTCAAATAATACAGGTCCCAATATAGACTTTTTTGAGCCTTCTGGTAACATTTTGACTGTGTGCAAGCATTCTTCAAAGCTAGAAGCCATCTTAGATTCAATTGGAATAAGTCAAGAAATAGGGAAAAAAAACTAAAGATGGATTCTAATCAAAAGACATGTCACAAGACTAATCAATATCATATGGTGAAAGAAGGTGAAAAGCTTTTAGAGGAAGGTAAGATTAATGCCCTTCCTAACTTTTTTAGCCCCGGTGTTAATGGAAATCATCACTTGGAATATTAGAGGACTCAAAGGGAGTCTTTCAAAACAAAATTAAATTATAAGAATGATTCATATAAATCATCCACATCTTGTTTTCCTTAAATAAATGAAGATGTCAATATAGGATATGGAATCAGTTTCCAGTAAAATTTGGCCAAATGGAAAAGTTATTTCCCTCAGTTCCCAGGGGACTTATGGTGGCATTGCTTGCATTTGGGACCTGAAAGAGGTAGTTATTCACTATATGGTTGGCAGTTGGGGTATTTTAGCTATAGCTATTCAAAGAAGACATTCCAACCAAATTATGCTCTAATTACTGTTTATGCTTCGATTAATTTTGGAGGAAAAAATAATATATTTGAATAATATTGCTTATATTATCTCTCATTTTCCTGAATATTGGATCTTGAATGGAGGATATTTCAATACCATCCTCTCTATAGATGAGAAAATTTGGGTAAATAGAAATTTGGATAGGAGCACTAACCTCATGGGTGAATATATTACAAACCTCCATCTTGTGGACATCTAACTAGATAATGGCCTTATGAATTGGTCTAACAGAGGGCATGGCTTAGCTTGTATAATGGAGATATTGGATAGGTTCTTTCTCTCTAACAATTTCTTAATCCATGGTCACATTCCTAAGGTGAAGACTCTTAACAATGTTGGTTCGGATCATTGGCCCATCATGGTGGAAATTTGGAAAACCAATGTGAGTTTCTCTCCTATTTTATTTTAGTTAATGTGTCTTAGAGATAGTTCATTTAAACCTCAAGTGCAACAATGGTGGAAGGAAGGTAAACCTAGGTATGGGGCTAAGATGTTCTATTTTGCCAAAATATTGCAATACATTAAATCCAAAATCAAGACTTGGAACTGGAAGGAGTTTGGGGATGTCCAGAAAAAAAACATGAATTTATTGCTCCAATTGAAATTTTGAATAAGAAAATCCATTTATATTGCCTCATAGAGAATACAAGTGTAGATGAAATTAAACTCACAACTCAGTTAGAGGAATGGGAAAAAGAGAACTCTTATGGAAGCAAGAATCTAGAATTCAATGGCTCCAATAAGGTGATCGAAACATAAATTTCTTCCACAAATATCTTCTAGATTAAATATATCACAACTTTATTTATTACTTGAAATAATATTTTGGAGATGTTGTCTACACTTAGGATATCATAAAATCTATTGTTGTCAATTACTTTTCTAATATTTTTCTATTACTCCTCTTAACTTGGCTTCTCAACAAATTTTTCTTCAAGAAATCCCTTATATTATCACTTATGAGAAGAACTCTATTTTGACTACTCTTGTTACTATCAATGAGCTTCAACAGGTAGTTTTAAAATGCAAAAAGAGAAAACCCCAGGTCTTGATGGTTTTCCCATTGTTTTCTACCAATATTTTTGGGATATCCTTCATGCTAATTTATTAGAGGTGGTGGAAGAAGCTAGGAAAGCCAAAGAAATTTTGAAGGTTATCAATAAAACTTATATTACTCTTGTTCCAAAAGCTCAAGAGGCTAAACATATCTCAAATTTTAGACCTATTTCTTTATGTAATGTTCTTCTCAAAATCATTACTAAGATCATGGCAGAAAGGTTGAAGCCTCTTTTGTATAATATTATTTCCCCTGAACAAGGGGGTTATGTGGAAGGGCATCAAATAGTTGATGAGATAGTTCTTGCTCAGGAAGCCATCCATTCCATGGATATACAAAAATCTCCTTCCATGATCATTCGGTTAGACTTATCCAAAGCTTATTATATAGTGGATTGGCACTTCCTTATCAAAGTTTTGAGGCAATTAGGATTCTCTCAGATTAGAGGGAGGGTTTTGGGGGTGTAACTCCTGCGTCCCCCAAAATCTCTTCACAAAAACCTTCTCAGCTTTTCCTATCTTCTAGAGTTATTAGGCAAGGTGACCCCCTATCCCCTTATTTATTCATCATTATTGCTGAATTCTTAGGTAGGGCTATAACCAAAAAGAGAGAAGACAAAACCCTTGAGGAATTTACCATTTCTCATGGAGCTAGACCTATCTCTCATATTCAATTTTTTTATGACTCTACTCTTATAGGTAAAGCTATAGTTAAGGAAGCTTCTACTATTAAGCAAATCATTAGCTATTTTTCTAATGCTACTGGGAAATTGATCAATGAAGACAAATCTAAAGTAATTTTTCATTTCTCTACCAGAAATGAATCCATGGTCTTGGATAAATTAAGATATAAGAATACCTCCCTTACAATAACTTATTTAGGTATTCCCATCAATATTTGAAGACAAAAAATATTGGAATTGGTTGTTGTACATGAAAGCACGAGGATACGGAAACAAAAAGGAATATGCCAAGCACGATGCGTGTAAAACCAAACTTAACGCTAAAAGCCTATATATTGAAAGAACATAGACGAATTGACACAAGATAAAAGCAGTATGAAATATAGCCTTCTTTATTGATATGCTTTCAAAGTCGTGTTACAATACGTCTCCTTCCTTTTTAGGGGATAGGAGCGTCAAATATGTTTCTCATCACATCCATGGATAGCAATCCTTCTTCCGCGTGCCCACATGTAAGATGGGCGGACCAAAATGTCGCCGCCGCTTGTGTATATGATTATTTACTCCTTCCTGCTCCTCTGATGTCAGAAACCTACGTTCAAAGAAACAGAAAATATTAGTAGCACCTGCAGACAGAATAAAACATGTATTTCCCAAGGCCTACTGTTAGTGTATGCATGAAAATATTAAAACGATAACCAAATGACCTCGGATCGACCTAAAAATTTAACAGAAGCATAAATATGTTACCAGGAGGCCACTACAAAAGGAACAGTCTGGAAATTCCTCACATATTTGTATTCGCTCCAGGGTGGGACGAATAGACCTACAATAACTTGTCAGAAAGCACCCTCTTCAATGTCCTATCCAGAAAGCTCCAAATGACCTGCAAAGTTGGGGTTAGCTAATTGGGGGTGTTTTGGGAAGACCCAGAAGGTCAGATTTCTCCAATTTGGCCTCTATCACCCAAATTTTTCTGGTGCCATCTGCAAGTTAGTAAAGGCAGGAAATGATAAAAACCTGGTCAAAATTGCTCAGAATGAAGTGAAATTTAAACTACAACCTATTTAACAGACCTAGAATAAGATGCAAAAGAAAAATCAGAGAAATCTATCATAGATTTCTAATCATTCCGGGGTGGGGCGATTAGGGCTGTGACAACTTGGGGGGCATCCCGGGGGCAGAACGCCCACCGTTTGGGACTCTGTTTCGGCACCAATCCACTTGGGATGGGTCCAAAACTTCTTATGGGGTGTTGTCGACAAATTTTGTGGAATATTGTGGCCAAAAATCGGGTTTTGGGTCCGGATTCATGCTTCCAATAATCACCCAATAACCTCCCTTTCGAATGAGAGATTAAGGATGTGAAAGGCACAAATCGCAAGTAGGTATGTAAATTGGCAGCACTTCGTTGCTCAAATGCTCCTTCTCTCTATATATTTTGGGTGAGAAAACTCACCAATTTATAGACCTAGGGTCTCTCTATTTGAATTGCGCATGCGAGGGCGCCACTTGAGTTGTTTGTCCTATTTTGAGAGAAAAGATAATTCCCTGATTTAGAATCTCCTTGCATGAGGTCTCTAAAATAAAGACATGCATGACTGAAGTCTCTCTTCTTGATTTGGAGCCATTCCTCGCAATTGCATGGCCTGAAGCTTCAGTTAACTGGCGGACTTGTCGAGGTTTGACTTTTTGCCAGTCAAACTTGCTATTCGCCTCACCCTGGGGCGAATGTTGATATTCATCCCTGGGTGGGACGAATGCTAGTTTGTATTCGTCCCTGGGTGGGACGAGCAGAGAGCAAGGTGCCAAAAAGGTGCCAAATTGACCTCTGACCTCCAAAACTACTTTTGGGAGTGGTTAGGACCATCTGTTTAACCTCTGGGGGCTGCCCTAGGGGCTGTGTGTGTCAATGCGATCAGTGCTTGTTGTCACATAATCGGATTGGTGTTGTTTTGGTGTCTACAGATGCCCCTTTTTGGGAAGCGTTGTGCAAGGCACAGCGCCGAGCAAAAATAGATAACCAAAGCACTAATGATTAGGGTTTCTCAGTAACCTAACCAACTCTTGATGCCCCAAGTATGGAAAGGGCACGCATTCTTGAATCCTTGCTTCTGACGAGCTAAGGAACTTAATTCAAGTGTTAACCTTGTTCGGTGAGGTGTTACTTGAACTTGGACATTGATCAGTCATGAATAGGCAAAGGGCGCAACCTTTTGTCTGTGGGAACCTTGAGTTCATGATTCATGAATGCCAAGTGTTTGATCAGCTTGTGATTATTGCTTGTTTGCTGCCCCAAGCAAGGGCGTGATTGTCTTTGTCAATGATCCTTTGAATGCGTGTCATTTCCTTGATTGGGTATGTTTTTGTTGATTGGTGACTAAGTGTGACTACCCCCTCAAGCGACGAATCGATGAGGGAATGACCGACATGAGAAAAGCGACGAGTCGCTTGACCCAAGATGACTTAGGTAAGGGTGCCTTCAGTTGTTTACCATTGAATGCGAAAGCAGTTTTCGAACATTCTGACCTATTTTTGGTGGGTGTGAACCCTTTTTGTGACGCATTTTGGAGCTAAAATTGTCAAAAATCCGTCCTCCCGTGGAGCGGTCCGGCTATGATAGCCTTCTTAGGGAGTAGGATAGGAACAATTTGTAACCCCAATGTCTATTTTGGATGCCAAGAATGTCAGGCACAAAAGCGCCTTCGTTCGGCAATGTTATTGCTATTTTTGGATGGGTTTTGACCCCTTTTGGTGACGCCGTTTGGGGATGAAATTCTCGAAAATCCGTCTTCCCGTGGAGCGGTCCGGCTATGGTAGCCTTCTTAGGGAGTAGGATAGTGAGGATTTGTGACCCCGACATCTATTTTGCATGCCCGAAATGTCAAGTGCAAAAGCACTCTTATTGGACAGTTTTATTGCTTGTTTTTGGTGCATTTTGTGCAGTTTTTGCTATTTTTTGAAATTTTTGCTCTGTATTCGTCCCTGGGTGGGACGAATTCCTGTTTAGTATTCGTCCCAGGGAGGGACGAGCGCTAACCAGAGTGCTCATCCCAGGGGGGAACGAGTACAGGCTCAAAAGCCTATTTAAAGGCCAAAACTGAGTTTTGGGCTCATTTGCATTTGTTTTTCTTGGCGATTTGGAGCTCTGAGGAGGAGGAGGTCAATTCTGTGAAGCGAAGCGCTGCCAAAATTTTCCTACGACCATGAGTGCATGAACCGGATCGAGCGATGGAGCCGAAGCGAGACCAGTGAGTGCCCTTCCTCTTTATTGTTTGTTTGCTTTACAATTGTTAAAACCGCAAGTTATTTGTTTTTTGTCTTTTTGTTTTTCTTGTTTGTCAAATTTAAAAATGAAACCCTAGTCTATCAAAATTAACACTTAGCTTAAAACTTAGTTTAACCCTAGTTAAACAAAGATCCAAATTTAGTTTAAAACTGAGCTAAAAAACTTAGTTTAGAACATAACTTAAAAACCTTGCTTAACCCGAATTTAACAAAGATCAAAACTTAAGTTAGAAACGTAGGGTAAAACTGAACATAAAAACGTAGCTTTAACCCTAGTTATTTGTTGTTTTTTTTTTGTGTTTTTAATTTACCATTTAGAGTTAAAAACCCTAGGTCTAACAAATTATTTTGTGAATTTTTTTTGTTTGTTTTTTAATATAGAACCAGTTAATTTAAAATACCGAAAACCAATTATTTTTTAATTTTTATTAGTTAAAACCCCCTAGAAATTAAAAATTCTAGTTTTTTTGAAATTTTGTTATGTTTTTAGCTGTACATTTTTATGCATTGTTGTATATTCATGTTTTTGTTATACAATTTTTCATTGTTTTAATGTTTTTATGTTGTTTTCTTTTGTAGGTTGTGAAGAGCCGATACCGTGTGCCTACTATTTTCACTGAAGCACGTGCAACGCTGACTTTGGGTGACTGGGATTGGCTTGATGCCCTTGGGCTCAAGCAGGTGACTCGGCTAGAGCCGGTGGTCGGGGATCGAGCCTATCTGATGGCCCTGATCAACTTATGGGATCCTCGGACCAACACCTTCCATCTCCCAATAGGGGAGATGACGGTGACCTTGGAGGATGTCTATCGGATTCTTCGGATTCCAATAGATGGACTGCCGATCCGGACGATGCCGTGGGATCGGAGGACAACAGTGCTGATACGCTATTTTGGGCATGGAGAGGAGATGGGGGTGGATAGCCTAGTGGAGAGGGCAGAGGGTGACTGCCAGATTGGTGGCATATTGGTTCGATGGTGGCTAGAGAGGGGTGTGTTGGGAGTGAGGCACGCATTACTTATGGGCCTCATTTCCAACATGCTTCTACCTGACTCTTCGGGTGTGAGGTTCCCATGGAACCTGCTAGAGGTGGTGTTTCGGTTGGTGGAGTGTCCTACGGAGGCTCCTATGATCATGAGATGGGGACAGACTCTGCTGGCACAGCTCTATGATGAGTTGTACGAGGTCCGCTGTCAGAGGTGGAAGGGGATTAGTTGCAGCTACTTGTTGTAGTGTTGGGCTTGGCAACACATAGTAGTGGAGAGGCCGATGGGGCTGCCCTGGATGACTCGGGTAGAGATGGTAGACCGAGAGATTGGTTACGGGGCATTATGGTGGAGGTCGGAGGAGCAGGGTCAGAGTCGATGATGGGTAGGTGTCGTAGGGCACTATGTCGATGCCTTCGCTCGGCTTGCTCCAGGGGAGGTGTTCTGGCACCCCTATCGAGACTGTCTAGCTGAGCCTAAGGTTGGAGAGTGGCTCCGATGGGTACGGAGGGGGTGATGGCTGATTGGGCATCATGGGACTGAGCAGGAGTTCTTCCCATATGGTCAGGTTACACGATAGTTCTGGGTGCGTCAAGGGTTTCCTGGTGAGCCCATGGTCTATCGACACTGGGGGGACGAGAGGACTCTAGATCGGCTAGTCATTGCACCACTTGGTGAGGATTCAGATACAGTGATTGATATCCTAGATGTGGATGACATCGAGATTACCATGAGTATGAGCAATGGTGGACTTTGTGATGATGGCGAGGCGAGGGACCTCTAGGAGGTGCAGCAGGGGATGAGGGTGCAGAGGCACCAGGAGAGGGCTGGGGAGTTCCACTGGATGATGCAGACATGGTGGAGGTTGAGGATGTTGGAGGGGAGTTTGGGGTGCCAGATCAGCGGAGATGTAGGACGTCCCAGAGTAGTGGGAGCCGGAGCAGCCTACCTTTCTAGAGATGTCGATGCCTCAGGAAGTCTCGGAGGACACGGAGGCAGGAGTGCACACTGAGAATGCATGATTGGCAGGGTTACTTCGGAGGTAAGATGAGGAGCTCGGGGATGCACTACAAGAGAGGGATCTCCTATGAACGCAGCTAGTAGAGTGAGAGAATGCATGGGTTGCATACCATCGATAGGATGGGGATACCGATGCTGTACGAGAGAGGGATCTCCTACGGACACAGCTAGCATAGTGCAACGATACTTTGGCTATGTATCATCAATGAGAGATGGACTCGGTGCGATATCGGTTGGAGCTGGAGGTAGAGATTAGTCACCTCGATGGGTGGGTCCCTGCGTTTAGCGATGGTGGATCATCCATCGCATGAGAGGGAGTGATACCTGAGCGATCAACATCCTCTCATCGTAGGCGACTAGATGAGGGAGGCGCTAGTAGGCATGATGCAGGGGTAGCAACAACCACCCTGAGAGGTCCCATAGGACCCACACCATGGGGGTAGTTCTCGTCGCACCGATCCTACGTGATCATGGTGGCCGATGCCCTAGGCTTGGGGGTTTTTGAGTTTTTGGCTTTTGTTGCGAGGTCAGAGGACCGGTTCATTGTAGCCTACGGGCATTTTTGATGATATATATACAGATGACTCTTTTTTGGTGTTTATGCACTTTTCATGGTTTGTTTTTATGTACATGTATTTACATTGATGTATGCATATGCTATTATGAATGTGATGTTTCTAATTTATATGATGTATGCATATGGAATGAATGAAATGAGTTGTTGATAACTTGTCGATGGCACCATAGACTATGCAAGATTTGATTGGCTTGTTGTACTAATGGGATGACTTTGTGGAATGACTTTGCATGTGAAAACTTTGTTTTTGTATTTTGCATATTTTTTGATGGTGATGTACGGAATGAAATGTACCAGTTGTTTTAAAATGTAGTTAAGATTTTCTGAGATTCAGATATTTTAACTAACTAGCCAAGACTGTACATTTATCTCGCAAGACTTTTGAACAAGGTATAAATCTGACTTGAATTTAACCAAGTTATTTCACATCCCTGTGTGTGCAATTGAGTTCGTTTATGTGGTATTTGTCAGGATACCGCCAGTGCCAGATAGGCTATCAACCAAACCTGTACTGAGGATCACCTAATTAGCTCCACTAACTCCGTTGTTGTATTTAGTAAGATTAATCCATGGGACAATCTAAGGTACCATAAGCTAGCTCATCCACATGCAAACATTGGTCTGCGCACACGCAAAGCTAATGTGACAGACATATCGTCATGCGGTTAGGATACCGCCATTGCCAGGTAGGCTATCCACCAAACCCGTAATGAGGATCACCTAGATGGTTTTCGAATGCTGAGAATTCTAGAGATTCAAGTTCAGGTTGTGTGTTTGCTCAATGGTTTAGGATACTTGCTCGTCTACATAGTGATGAAAATCACTATTTATTTTTCTCTTTTTGTTTTTCTTTTTGAGCAAGGATTTTGAATAGTGGTGATAACCACTGTTATTTGATTTTGTATTTTGAGCTTTGTAAGGTTGAGCTTGTAAGTTTGTGGCTTATGAATGGCCTTGATCCTGTTGGCCTTGGGGATGACTACCCATCCTATTCAGGGACGTGTAGTACGAATCCTTACGACTTTGGGAACCAAAGGGGATGATGGAGATTATGAAGTAAGGGCATTGATCTGTTAGGCCTTGGGGATGACTACCCATCCTATTCAGGGACGTGTAGTATGAATCCTTACAACTTTGAGACCAAAGGTGAGTGGAGATGGTCGTGATGATGGTTTGTGGGAATTTTGTTTTTGAATGGCATCGATCCTTTTAGGTCTTGGGGATGACTACCCATCCTTGGCAGGGACGTGTAGTACGAATCCTTACAACTTTAGGGACCAACGGTGATTGGGATTTTTGGTAGTGGTGAAAACCACTATTTATTAGGGGGAATTGATGGGGAAGAGCTCGTCCTTTTGTCAATTCTCAGCATTCTTGAACCATTCGCACAGGGGGATGAACAGGCTAATCTTTCACCTATGGTACCCTAGACTGCTTTGTAGGTTTCTCTTGCATTCACACAACTTAGGAATTATTTTATGTGTTTTAACTTGTGTAGGGATGTTACGTAACGAGGCGTGATCCAAGTAAAACTTTCCCGTGTAAAATCTGTTTAACTTTGTACAGTTTTTGGCTAGAAATTTAAAGACAACTGAATGACGAAAACCCTATATACATTAGGAGACAACTGACTATGCTAAAAATGGTGATGGTGTTATTCTGGATGTATGTGTTTATAAAATGGATTTGATGTGGAAAATGATGGAATTGCCAAGTAATGACAGTCTATGGTGCTTTTGACTTGTATGACCTAGCAAATATGCAATGTATGGATGTGATGCCTAATGCAACCTATATTTTTGTATTTTGATTTTTTACGAGTATGCATGGAATTGAAATGCAATTTTTTTTGTTATTTTTGATGATTTTATTGTTTTTGTTTATTTTTGAATATTTATTTTGACCAAGCGGTTATGGTAACTCTTGGAGCTTTTGGTTTTGACCAAAGGGTTTATGGATACCTTTGGAGCATTTTTGGGGTTGACCAAGTGATTGTGGGAATCCTTGGAGCTTTTGGTTTGACCAAAGGGTTTATGGATACCTTTGGGGCATTTTGGGTTGACCAAGCGATTATGAGAATCCTTGGAGCTTTTGGCTTGACCAAAGGGTTTATGGATACCTTTGGAGCATTTGGTTGGACTATGGCTCTCTAGATGTGGAATGGCCTCAAATGACTGATGTTCAAGGGTTCTAGTTCCTTGATTCCTTCAAGAGAGGCGAGCCGGTATGTTCCAGGTCCTATTCTACTGTCAATCACATAAGGACCTAACCAGTTTGCCATGAACTTGTCCCTTAGATGGGATGACAAATTAGAATTTGTTGGTTCTCTTTTAAGACCAAGTCACCAACCTAAAATTCCCTTAGGTGGACCTTCATGTTGTATGCTTTCTTAAGTCGCTCTTGATAGATACGCAAATGCTCGAGAGCATTGATGCGTCGTTCATCGAGCAACGTCAGTTGGTCTAACTGGGCCTACCGTGCAGTGTCATCATCGATGAACTCTTGCATTGAAATGCGTAGGGAAGGGATTTCCAACTCAAGAGGCATGACTGCCTCGGAGCCATACACCAACGAAAATGGAGTTGCCCTAGTGGGCGTCCGAATGCTAGTGCGATAAGCCCATAGGGCAAGCGGGATTTGAATGTGCCAATCCTTATGACTATCTACGATGGTCTTTTTGAGGATGGCGACTAGCATTTTGTTTGACGCCTTTGCTTGCCCATTTGCCTACGGATAATAGGGTGTTGAAAAACTATGCTGAATTTTGTACTTTGTGGTCAAAGCATGCACATATTTATTCTTGAATGACGTCCCATTATCCGAAAGGATCTTGGATGGAATACCAAAATGACATATGATGTTATGCAAAATAAACTCCGCAATGCGGGTTCCAGTCGTAGAGGTTAGCGGAATTGCTTCCACCCACTTGGTGAAGTACTCTGTGGCCATTATGATGAACGTGTGATGACCCGACGATGCAGGGGAGATCTTTTCGATTAGATCGAAGCCCCACTACAAAAAAGGCCAAGCCGATTGGATCGGTTGCAAGGCCTGAGAAGGTACGTGTGTCAAATTAGCATGGTGTTGACACTTCACGCACTTCTTTACATATGCGCAACAATCTCGCTCTAAATATGGCCAATAATAGCCCATGCGAAGAATGCGCTTTGCGATGGCCATACCGCTGAAGTGGCCACCACATGTACCATCGTGTGCTTGGGTGATCGCCCAAGCGGACTCTTGCTTGGTCCAAGCAATGGAGGAGGATTCCTTCATAGCTTCGACGATACAAAATGTCTCCTAACAAGACATGTTTTGCCACTTTCTATTTAAATGATCTTTTCGTGGCTTGTGTCAATCCAAGTGGGAGGTTACCTAGCTTGAGGTAATCCCTTATGGGTGTGTACCAATCCTGCTGATCAGAAACCTCGATGGTATGAACGGCCAATCCCTCTTGAAGTCCATCCCTAGAAAAAGTTGAGCGGGAAAGAACTTGTAAAAATAGCGTTGTGTTGCTATTAAGAGGGGTCGGGGAGAACAAGGACCCCCAGTTGGCTCGAGTCAGACAATCATGGATTCGAGAGAACCTATCCTGAGATGGTTCAATCTGGATCAGGTGGATTCCTGGCGTTAGGTCAGAGCTTGCACGCTCCATCATGGATTGCGATAATGTTTTGACCTGAATGGTTGTCATCTCACCGGAAGGGTCTTGCGGGATTAGTGACCCCAAGGAGGCCATAGTATCCACAAAATGATTCGATGATCGAGGGAGTGCCTCGATGTCATACCATTCAAGTTGTGCCAAGAATTTGTCCACAAGGGCTTTGTAGGCCTGTAGAACTAGACATTTACATTGGAATATCCCCTTTACTTGATTGACAATTAACAACGAATCACCAAAGATGTTTAAACATTTAATGTTCATGGTGATTGTTGTCTGAAGACCTATGAGCAAGGCTTCGTATTCTGCATTGTTGTTGGTGCACGGGAAGTTTAATTTAAATGATAGAGGCATTGGAGCCCCTTGTGGAGTGAAGAATACAATTCCCATGCCACCTCCTTGCTCACATTTAGAACCATCAAAGAATAAGGTCATGTCAGCCTGTGACTCAGGCTCATCAGAATCTGGAGATTCTGAAACATGAAAAACCCCATCATCAGGTAGTTCTATGGTCAGAGGCTGATCATCTTCAAGAGGAGCCTCTGCCAGTTGATCGGTGATGACTTGACCTTTTATGGATTTCTGTCCAATGAATTCTATGTCAAACTCCATCAACAACATGATCCATTTTGCCATGCGGCTACTATGATAAGTATGACTCATCATGTATCGCAATGGATTCTCCTTAGACACAACATACGTCGTATTGCTGAGCATGTAGTGGCATAGCTTTTTGGTAGCAAACACCACTGCCAAGCAGAGCTTCTCAACGTATGCATAGTTAAGTTCATAACTGACCGGGGTGCGGCTAAGATAGTAAGTAGCCTGTTCTTTGTGTAGTTCATTTTTCTGGGACAGCATGGCGCCCAGTGCCACCTCAGTAGCTGAGATGTATAAGTAGAATGACACTCCTGGTCTAGGTGGTGCCAATACTGGTGGAGAAGCCAAGTATTGTTTAATGTCATCAAAGGCTGATCGGCACTCGTCATCCCAGTGAAATGTTACCCCCTTGTGCAATAATTTATTCATGGGTCGGCACTTGTCAGATAGCTGCGCTATGAAGCGCTTGATTGAC
The DNA here is from genome assembly GCA_028583015.1 of Wollemia nobilis. NCBI lineage: Eukaryota > Viridiplantae > Streptophyta > Pinopsida > Araucariales > Araucariaceae > Wollemia > Wollemia nobilis. Next base: position 1,860,771 of record JAQPPZ010001108.1, read on the forward strand.
GCGACCTTTCCCTGTAGACTTCTGAGCTGCTTGATGGTAGTTGGAGGAAGCATTTCAAGGATTGCCTTGACTTTGTGTGGGTCTACCTCAATTCCTCATTTGGAGACTATGTAACCCAAGAGCTTTCCAGATGTGATGCCAAATATGCACTTCTTGGGGTTTAGTCCGACTTTATGTTCCATGAGGCGATCGAGGATCTTGCTTAAGTCATCGAGATGATCTGGGCGCAAAAGAGATTTGGCCAACAAATCATCCATGTAATCTTCCAAAGTTTTGTGCATGTAATCATGGAAGATGTACGTCATGGCACGTTGGTAGGTGGCGCCAGCATTTTTAAGGCCAAAAGGCATGACCTTATAACAAAATGTCCCCCAAGGCATTGTGAACGCCATTTTTAGTTGGTCCTCGGGATTGATACGAATTTGATTGTATCCTGAGAAACCATCCATGAGGGAAAGCATTTCATGGCCCGTTGTAGCGTCTACCAATGCGTCGATGCTAGGCAAGGGAAAATCATCCTTAGGACTCGCTTTGTTTAGATCTCAAAAATCGGTGCATATGCGAATCCTCCCATCAAGATTTTTGATGGGAACCATGTTAGACAACCATGGTGGGTAATCCATGTAGATGACAAACTGTGCATCCAACAACTTTTGTAGCTCATCTTTGACCATTAAGGCCACTATTGGGTGCATCTTACATAGTTTTTGCTTTACTGGCTTGATTGTCGGATCAAGCGTTAGATTATGCGTGACTAGCTATGGGTCTAGTCCCGACATGTCTTTGTATGACCATGCAAAAACCTCCTTCTTCTCTTTGAGAAGGGCAATGTAGTCGGCTTGCTCTTTGGGGGATAGACTTACCCCTAGCTTGATGATTTGCAAATTCACTAGATCTGAGCCGATGTCTACGTCAGTCATCTCCTCGACCGACATGTGGGACCCGTCCTCCAACTGGTGTGGAGTTGGGATCAAGTGGATATCATTTGCTGAATTTAGATCATCGTTCGGAACATCAGGTTCCTCTTCAACATGGAAGACATCCTGAGTCTATCCTGGGGTGAAATGGAACATCCCACCACAAGGCCAGTACTCTGATGGGGATGGCGGTGTGTCAGCGTGATCCCAGTCTATAGCATCTAGGTCTAGATGCAATGACCATGTTGGGTCAGTTGGATCATGGATGGGGGCGGTTAAATCAATGGAGATCATGTTGATGAAATGATTGTGGTCTCCATTACCATGGGTGTGATTGCTCGGACATCCTAGATGATCTTTGTGCTCCGGATCTGGCTCTGTGGGTACTGGCACAAATGGATCAGCCCTATGCATGGATAAAAAGATAGGGTCCACCCTAGGCACTGATGGTTGTATAGGGTCTCCAGGTGGAAGATGCTCTCTGTATACCTAGAGTGGCGGGTGCAGTAATTGCTATAACTACGCCGGGTTGAGGTGCCACCTATGCCTTGGCCCTATGTGTAACTGTTCAAACATGTCATCTATGTCCAAGGGATATTGTTGTTGTCGCATATGATTGAGATAAGCCATCTCAGTTTCATCTTCATAATCACTGTCAGAGATCCAAAGGCCTTCGTTGGCTCCAACAGCTATTTGCGACATATGAGGCTCATCTTGCTCGAGCAAATTAATGTGGTCCCATCGAGGTTGTTCCGCTCTCTATGGGGGGACCTGATTCTCTTGAGGTGGCATATGCTCAATTGGAGCATCCAAAGGGAACATTGTCAGGAAGCTCTCCTGATAATCATCCATGGGATGTACTTGTGAATGATTGCTATCAGACTCGAAAGGATCCCAAGGTGCTACCTCATATTCCAACTCATCTTCTGAAGACCCTTCTTGGTCTTGTCCATATCCCTCTTGTAGGGGAGTCCTCAAATTTTCTCCCTGTTCGACCGAAGGGAAAGGGTTGTTATGGTCAACAAGGTTGGTTGTTAGCAATGGGTGATAATCTCCCAATGTATATGTTGTGTTAGGATTGGCATATGGATCTAATGCCAACCCATCCTTGTTGCCTATCCCTAGGCCTTGCATGTTCTCTACCAAGATGTCTAGGGGCAAGGGGTGGTTGAACCCTACTCCTGACTTGTCATACGACATTTGATATCTCGGTTGGCAAAGAACACGCACTCCTTGCTCATACCTGCCCAACCCATATCCATGCCAATTGCATTGGCCAAGATATCTCAAAGTGAAGTCAGGGTTGGACAGATAGTTGACATCCTCAGCAAAGGGCTCTTCATCTTCATCTTCTTGCATACAAGTCTCAATGCCATTATCCAGGCCCCCATAAACAAAGTTTGTCTGATTGGGTGGGTAGCCTAGAGGAACCACAGAGCCGATGGGGAGTCGAGGTCTCCCCATATCCTGCATGGACTCAAGTGTGGGTGTTGCTACAATGTTCCTCACTAGATACTCCCCTAGGCCCATGTTGGCCATCTCAACGGTGACCGTTGGCGGTTGAGGGGGAGCGAATGGGAGTCCTTCCTGAGTCCACTCCATGTGGGGTGAACTAGGCATCTCGACTTCCATTCGGCTAGGCATCTCTTTGGTAGAGATGGTTGAGACTAGGGGTGGTTCCTCTTCTAGGGGTTTCTTTCCCTTGTCCTTTGGTGTGGCCACCGTAGGTGGCATCATTGTTGAAGGACCAGATGAGGAAGATGGACCCTGCTGGGGATTCGATGGACTCGGCAATGGGGATGCCTACGGAATCGGACCCTGGTTAGATGGATTCAACTAAAAATCCAAATGTGTTGATGGAAGGGTCGATTGCGGCATGAATTGCACCATATTGCAGTACTTGAAAGGCTCTAAGTCTGTCGGGACTACATGCACCTATCCTTCAAATGTATACTTTAGGCACTGATGAGCTATTGAAGGGACACACTTCATGTCCCTGATCCAAGGCCGGCCCAGTAAGATATTATAAGCCATCTCACCTTCCAAGATGTGGCACAATGTATGAATAGTCTTTTGTCCCACTTGGATAGGTAGGACAATTGTGCCAACCGTCGAGCATATTGCATCATTGAATGCTCACAGGGTATAAGTGGAAGCCACGATGTGAGATGCCGACAACTTCAGATGTTTCAATGCTACGGTTGTGATGATATTACTGGATGAGCCAGTGTCCACCAACACTCTCTTATACGGAATCCCATTGACCCATGCAATAACGTGCAGGGGTGGATCCGCCACATCACCAGTCATTGATTTCAATTCATCTTCTCTAAAGGTGATGACTGGTTCTGTACATTGTTTTACATGTCCCACGAAGTTGTTGAAAGAGTTTGCTTCATGGGGCTGCAGCTCGATTGCTTTTAAAATCTCCATTAGAGCCTCCCGATGGGGCGCTGATTGTTGAATGAGCTCGTATATGGAGAGCCTAGCCGACGTGGTCCTTAGACTTTGGGTAAGTCTAGTCCGAATCATGGCCACTGGTCTAGGTGGGGGAAGTTGCGTAGGGTGTTGTTGAGGTTGTGACGTCGATGGAACTTCTCCAGTGGCCGCCGCAGGGGCAGCTCCTTGATACCTCTTGTTCCTAGTCACTATGCTTATCATCCCTACATACCCCTGCATGGGGCAATTCTGTTGCACCTCATTGACTTGAAGGGGTTTTTCTGGTGCATCATGGGTAGGCAAGGGGTCTCTGAAGACTCCCATATGTTGGTTGTTTGGTGCTACGGGGTTGTCCACCGCCAATGTCTTATTGTCGATTAGGTCTTGTACCAAACCTTTGAATTTCCAACATGCATTAAGGTCATGTCCCTTCCATCTATGGAACCTACAGTACAAGTCCTCCCGGTACCCCTTAGGCTTCGGTGCATTGGGGTCTATAGTTTGAATCTCTGGCAAGTTGATCAAGTTCGCCGTTGACAAGCGGTCAAACAGGGAGTCCCTGGACTCTGTGTAAGGTGTAAATTGTCGCCTAGGGTGACGCTACTGATTTTGTTCCTACCTCTGGTTTTCTCTATCATAATTGTTAGGAGGCACCACTTGATAGTTAGCCTTTTGAGGTTGTGTTGCTTGTGTAGGCTTAGGGACGTTGATAGCAACCTGATTGACCGTAGCGGGTTTCTGTTGCATGGTCCCTATTTTAGTGTTCTTGGTCCATTCTTTCTTCTTAGGTTTGGTGATCTTGCCATCCTGTATCTTGATCTCCTCAATGATTCTGGCTTGCACCAGAGCTTCCTCTAAAGTGGCATATTGTTGCAGCTACAATAGCATGGAGATCGATCTCAAATAGCTCTTTGAGAACATCTGAGTCAAGTCGGACATGGGAGGGAGGTAGGGCAGCTTTGAAAGCAGCGTCCTCCATCGGTTCCCATATGCCGCCATGGTCTCTTCCTCATACTACCTGAGGCTAGCTAGGTCACTTAATGATGCCTTTTTCTTGGTGTTGAAGGTGAAGCATTCGAGGAATGCGTCCACTAGCTGATCCAAGTTACTGATGCTATGTTTGGGCAACTGAGTGAACCAATCCGAGGTAGGGCCTACGAATGTGGTTATAAATGTTCTTAGTAACAAAGCATCATTGTCCTGAATGCCAAAGCACTGGCTCAGGAATCTAGTCACATGCTCTTGGGCATCCTCCTCCCCTCTAAAGAGTGCCAACTGGGGTAGTTTAAAGTGTTCAGGGTATGGAGGTGTCGACACTGACGGATGCACAGGATGACTACGGAGTTGGCGTAAAGTGGGCTTTTGGTGCCCAGAAGTCTTGATCTCCATAGATTCTAAGTGCTCTAGCAGCGCTTTATATGCATCGAAGGATTTGATTTCTTCCTCCTTGGTTTGCTCCCACTGTGGGTTGCGGGGAACTTGAAGCCTATGGAGGGGTGGTTGGGTAGCAGCCCCTCTGCCTTGGTAGGGCATTTCAGCCCGCTCTTCTTCTTGTTCATACTCCTCATAGGCTTCTTGAGGAGTGCCTGGCCGAGACCTATAAGCATAGGTGGGTGCCTGGAGGGTGCCCATCATTGTTTCTAGGAGTGGCCTCCCGCTCAGGTCTAGGAGGTCTTGGAGGTAGTACTTGACGAGGTCGCGGAGACCTGTCTCGCACCAAAGGGTTATGCCTCTCATACACTTCTACTTTATGTGCACGAGGAGTTGGGACCTTCTCAGGCACATTGTTCAGGAGCAATTCGGTTGTCTGACGCTGAATGCGCTCTTTGTTAAGGTGACACAGATGTTCTAACTATTGTTGATCTTGCCTGAGCTACGTAATCTGCGCTTGGCGGGCGGCATGTTTGGCAAATGCCAAGTCACTTTGTTCTACCGTCTCATTTTTAGGAAGCCTAGATGCCTCTCCTACATGTCTATCTCGGTCGTGGTGATCCGAGACCCCTATGGGTTGCTTCCCTCTATCGAGGTTAGCGGCATTTACCTGAGGCTCCGGCCTCAATGGGTGATCCTGATACATAGCGGGTGTGGAGGTGCATCATTCCCATGCTGTGTACTACTCTTGAGGAACATAGTGGTCTTCCTCGCCCTCTCTTTCATATGCATAAAAGGTGCGGGCAGAATTGTCTTGCCCTATCTGGAGAGCCTGATACTCTGGATATTGTCTAGTGTTTCTAATAGTAATGTGGGGTAGAGGAGGGATGATGAAATCCTGTGGCCCCTCCTTCTGGACCCTCTGTTGCTCTAGCACTTCATCACTAGGCCACCCATAATGAGCTTCTAAGGGAGGTCTCCTGTCTACGTTGAGTGCTACGTGTAGGTTCTCCTCTTGAAAGGACCTATGCTGAGTGGGGGTGCCTCTCCAAGAGGTGCCTCTATAGTCCTATTCTGTGATGGCATGATGTGGACTATCTTGGGTGCCTTGCCACCAAGGTGGGATGGCTAAGTCCTCAGGACTATATCGGAGGTGACTTGTCCCCCTTTGCACACTTTCTACAGTGCTTGCCCGTGATTGGGCTCGGCTACGAGTGTACACCATGGTGATGTGCTCCTAAAGATGAGTAGATTTTTATCTCTTTTAGGATTTTTTTATGCTACACTTAAACAGAAAGGAAACACACAATCAACACAATGGTTATCTCGTTTAAAGATTTAAAAGTGTGCCCTAGAATCTGGTTTAGTGTGTTTTGATGTTTGTTTGAAAGCTTTTGGAAAGAACATTTAAATGCAAAATGATGGCTCTTATGACTCCCAAAAAATGGTCGCCCCTTCGATATACCATTGCCAGACCGATATACCAACCTCTCTATATACCCGCCCTTACGTGAGGGAAACTATTGGTACGTGAGAGCGAGATGGTACGTGGAACATAGGCGGTACGAAAGGGGAATCACTCTGTTTATGACACCTACCATAGAAGACTTATCCTCATGCACTAGGAATCACCCCCACTACACTTGGTCAGCTTTCATCAGGATTTACGTCTAGCAACAGTCACGATCGGGGTTATGTATGCAATATCTCAAGCCAAGGTGATGATGAAATCCACCGTTGGTCTTGCTCAAGGGTTGGGGTTTTACGACCAACTCCTTGTTGTTTCAAATTACCACGTGGTGTGTGGGGTTCTTTTTAAGTTGCATAAATGAAGCAAACAAGCATTCAAACTCTCCTATGCAAGCAAATAACCAGAGAACAAACAGCAAAATTTTGATAGAAGGTGTTTAAGACCTCTACCTCTTCTCTGCCCAAATCGGATGTCTCTGAATTTCTGCTCTGAAACAGTCCAACATTTGAAAACTTGGTACCTGTAAGCAAAAAACAAGCAACTTTAATCAAAAATTTAATCTTAAAAATCAAGGGACAGAGGTCCCACCATGATCACCACTGAAAGCATGAGGATACGGAAACAAAAAGGAATATGCCAAGCACGATGCATGTAAAACCAAACTTAACGCTAAAAGCCTATATATTGAAAGAACATAGACGAATTGACACAAGATAAAAGTAGTATGAAATATAGCCTTCTTTATTGATATGCTTTCAAATTCATGTTACAATACGTCTCCTTCCTTTTTAGGGGATAGGAGCGTCAAATATGTTTCTCATCACATCCATGGATAGCAATCCTTCTTCCGCGTGCCCACATGTAATATGGGCGGACCAAAACATCACCACCACTTGTGTATATGATTCTTTACTCCTTCCTGCTCCTCTAATGTTAGAAACCTATGTTCAAAGAAACAGAAAATATTAGTAGCACCTGCAGACAGAATAAAACATGTATTTCCCAAGGCCTACTGTTAGTGTATGCATGAAAATATTAAAACGATAACCAAATGACCTCAGATCGACCTAAAAATTTAATAGAAGCATAAATATGTTACCAGGAGGCCACTGCAAAAGGAACAGTCTAGAAATTCCTCACATATTTGTATTCGCTCTGGGGTGGGACGAATAGACCTGCAATAACTTGTCAGAAAGCACCCTCTTCAATGTCCTATCCAGAAAGCTCCAAATGACCTGCAAAGTTGGGGTTAGCTAATTGGGGGTGTTTTGGGAAGACCCAGAAGGTCAGATTTCTCCAATTTGGCCTCTATCACCCAGATTTTGTTGGTGCCATCTGCAAGTTAGTAAAGGCGGGAAATGATAAAAACCTGGTCAAAATTGCTCAGAATGAAGTGAAATTTAAACTACAACCTATTTAACAGACCTAGAATAAGATGCAAAATAAAAATCAGAGAAATCTATCACATATTTCTAATCATTCCGGGGTGGGGCGATTAGGGCTGTGACAGCTTGGGGGCGCCGAGGAGAACGCCCACCGTTTGGGACTCTGTTTCAGCACCAATCCACTTGGGATGGGTCCAAAACTTCTTATGGGGTGTTTTCGACAAATTTTGTGGAATATTGTGGCCAAAAATTAGGTTTTGGGTCCGGATTCGTGCTTCCAATAATCACCCAATAACCTCCCTTTCGAATGAGAGATTAAGGATGTGAAAGGCACAAATCGCAAGTAGGTATGTAAATTGGCAGCACTTCATTGCTCAAATGCTCCTTCTCTGTATATCTTTTGGGTGAGAAAACTCACCAATTTATAGACCTAGGGTCTCTCTGTTTGAATTGCGCATGCGAGGGCGCCACTTGAGTTGTTTGTCCTATTTTGAGAGAAAAGATAATTCCCTGATTTAGAATCTCCTTGCATGAGGTCTCTAAAATAAATACATGCATGACTGAAGTCTCTCTTCTTGATTTGGAGCCATTCCTCGCAATTGCATGGCCTGAAGCTTCAGTTAACTGGCGGACTTGTCGAGGTTTGACTTTTTGCCAGTCAAACTTGCTATTCGCCTCACCCTAGGGCGAATGCTGATATTCGTCCCTGGGTGGGACGAATGCAGTTTGTATTCGTCCCTGGGTGGGACGAGCAGAGAGCAAGGTGCCAAAAAGGTGCCAAATTGACCTCTGACCTCCAAAACTACTTTTGGGAGTGGTTAGGACCACTGTTTAACCTCTGGGGGCTGCCCTAGGGGCTGTGTGTGTCAATGCGATCAGCGCTTGTTGTCACATAATCGGATTGGTGTTGTTTTGGTGTCTACAAGACAAAGTCAAGAAGAAAATTGGAAATTGGACCAATAGGTGGATTTTTTATGAGGGTATAATCACCTTGGTAAAATTAGTTCTTTAGGATATTCTTGTTTATGTTTCTACCATGTTGAGTATCCCAAAGGTTGTTCTTCATGAAATAGATCAAATCAATCATTGGCTCCTCTGATGTGGTACTAAGGAGAAAAGAAAATGGGCCTTGGTGAAATGTGACACTTTATGTCTTCCTAAGAATGAAGGGGGGTTAGGATTCCGGTCTGCTATTAATAATAACAAATATTTAGCTGCTAAATTATATTGGAGGATTTTGCATAACCCCAATGCTCTTTGGGAAAATAATATCCATGCTAAATATGTTGAGAACAAAATTCCTAAAGACCTTGTTTGCTATCAATTGCATTCCAAAGGTTCTCTATTTTTAGCAGTTCTTAATACTGGTGAGGATTTAATAAAGAAAAAATTATTTTGGATCATTCATAATAGTCAATAGGTAAATTTTTGGATAGATTATTATGATGATCACAAGCCTTTGATAACTCAGTTTCTCAATTGGGGGCCTTGGATGGAGGAGCTTCACTAAGCTAACTGGATAAAGGTGGCTAATTACTATCGGTACCATAATGGTAATTCAAAGGTTGGTAGATATTATATCCCTACTGAGGACTAGCCTATTCAAATCCTAGAAAGGTAAAGATAAGATATCCAAAGCATCCTTCATATGAGATCTCTCTCTTGGTCCCATGATAAATACTATTTTGGATTGAACAACACTATTAAGGGTGAGTATTCAGTTGCTCAAGGTTATTTGACCTTATGCCATAATAATCCCAACCAAAATTTTGACATATTTTCTTAGTTGTGGGTTCAAAAGCTTTGTCCTAAGGTTATGTTCTTTACTTGGCTTTTATTGCATCATAGGGTGCTTACTGGGGAGCATCTTATGAAGCATGGTTTTCATGGTCCTTTTAGATGTGAAATGTGTGGAGAGAATGTGGAAACTCTCAACCATATTTTTATTGAGTGTACTTTAACCTTTGAGCTTTGGAGGAGAATGGCCACTTTACTTGGCTTAAAATGGTCCAATTTTTTAAATTTTGAATAACTTTGGAGGGATTGGCCTAATCTAGAGGGTGTTGATCATTTTATTAGGCATTTATTTTTTATGGGTTCTACCATTTTTCTTTGGAATATCTAGAATAAGAGGAACAACCAAATTTTTAATAAATAAAGGAAGGATATTCACTATATATAGAAAAATACCATTTCCAACTTAGTTTAATAAATACATCAGCTCCTTAATCACCCCTAAAACTCCTACCAAATATAGAATCAAGTGATGCAAATATTGAAGATTAACTCTTCTAATATCAACTAGATTAAGGGGAATATGACTAATTGCAATATGGATAAAACAAGGAATTGGTAACCTCCTCCTAAGGATTTTGGAAAATTCAATACTAATGGAGCCTCTAGAGGGAATCCTAGAAAATCTAGTGCAGGAGGAATTGGTAGAATTTTATATGGCTCCTTGGTTTTTACTTTTTAAGAGAATTTGGGTATTCTATCCAATAAACTTCCTGAGCGGTATGGTATCCTTAGAGGCCTTCAAGAGGCTACCAAGGTTGAATGGGAAAAGGTACTAGTTGATTCTGACTCTCAATGCATGATTAATATTTTTAAGACTCCTTATAAGAATCATAAGGTTGATTGGAGAATAAAAAGAATTATTGAGAAGATTCAGTTAATACATATGGGATTTTTGAAATTTTATTACAATCACATGGTTAGAGATCATAATAAGAGTGTTTATGCTTTAGATAATTAGGCTTTGGAAAAAGGTGATCTTAATTGCTAAGGCCACCCTCCTAGATGGTGGACTTCACAAATAAGAAAAGCTCTTCTTTCTATAATTTCTTTGGATGGCTTCAGTTATGGAGGTAACTAGTTTCTTCTTACTTTTTTTTGCTTCTCTTTTGTTCAGTCAAGGTATTTTAGTTCCCTATATCAAACTAATATTTCTTTTGTTTCCTCTATGGATTATTTGTCTTAATAGTATTTTGGTCTAGAAAGGTCATTGTTGTGTTCTATTTTTTTTATTTTCTATTTATGTGTGTGTTTTTTTTGTTTTTGTGTTTTTTTTTTGTTCTTTTGTTTTTGTTGTTTTGTGTTTTTTGTTGTTGTTCTTGTGTTTTTGTTATTCGTGTGCTTGTGTTTCTATATGTTTGTTTTAATTGGTGTATTTGTGTTTTGGTGTGTGAGTGTTTTCTATGTTTTTATTTTTATCTATTGTCTATTGTTGGTTTTTTTATTTTATTTTATTATTTTTTAGGTTTTGGTTGTTTTTGTTTTTCATATTTTTGTTGGTTGTGTCTTTGTAGCATTATGTTGTTTTTTGTTATGTTGTTATTGTGTTTTTATATGTGGTTAATGTTGTGTTTTGTTTTATGTTATTGTGTGTGTGTTTTATTGTGCTTTATCTTTTTGACACACTCAAGGAGCATTTTTTTAATTTTTTGTTTTTTAATCTTTTTGTGTGTTTATGTCGTGCATTCTTGTTTTTCGTTATTTCAGGTTTGCTCCTTGAGTATTTAAAAGGTGGGTAGACCAAGTGTGAGCCCTGGGTGATTTTAGCGAAAGAGATATCCCTGCCTTCTTGGGTCTTACTTTAAAGTGGTATCCCTTCTGGGATGTTTTCCACAAATAAAAAAAGATAAAAGATAAAAGAAAACTGAATCACCAAGAGGACAATGATATACCAAAGAAAAAACATTCTCCTTGATCTAGTGGAGAATTATGGTCATTTGAGAAACCTTTAAGGTTAAGTAAGACATGTGAGAAAAAATATAAAGAAGAGAGTAAGGCAAAATAGAGAGAAGGGGAAAAAGGAAGACACACCCTAGGTTGGAGATGGCATTGGGTATCAAAACTCTAGTAAAAGTGTAATACATGTGAGCTATAATCTAACTAGGTATCATCACATGCCATTGTCATGAAATCCAAAAAAATATATAAACAAGTAGTCATGATCAAACAATAATGTAGTTATGGAAAATATGGGACTAGATATCATATACATTATGTAGAATATGATAGGCAATAATGCAATATGAGAAAGCAAGAAGATGCAATGGAATGATAATATAAAAGCATGCCTAATTAATTATTAGTTTTGTTTTGTTAATGTAATAAGATATAATGATATTCGACACACATTTTTATTGTACCTCCTATCTTAATAAAAATAATAGGCAGACTTATAATTGATCCATTAAAGATATTCCTAGAAGGTTGACCTTCTTGATGATTAAAATCACAAGAAGACTTCTTCAAAGGATTATCTTCAGTAGTCTCTACATAAAAATCCACGTGCTCTCAATCAAAGCAACTTTTCTTATCAAAAGGAGGAGCAATACCTAATTTCACAAGATCCCTATAGGATAGCAAAATAGGGTCCCCTTTAGAAGAAAACATTCTATCATAATGCATAGAACCTATCATATTATAAAATAAGATGTTAGAAAAAAATGGAGGGTCTTAATCCTCATTACACTACTCCAATTCTTGATGATCTAAATACTTAGCATAAGTCATAAGATGATTATAATTATCAAAGGGTAAAGGTTTGTTTTTATTGGGTATGTAGCCTACACCAGAGCACCTAGTTCAAACATCAACATCTAAGGGCTCTTGAATTCCCTTCTATTGTGGCCCTAAAACTTTATCAATATATCCCATACTAGACAGTATTTGCTTAGGGAGTGATTAGTCATTGGATAAGCATCAATGAGAAAAATAAACACTCAATGGGAGAGGGTTTGCTACCACAAAACATGTATTTGAATGCTATACCTACAAAGACAAAGGTACATGTGCCAATGTGTAAAAATTCAACTTTCTTATGAGGTAAACCTGTAGTCCTTGGTGAATGTGGTAGCCTAGCTAGATCTAGAAGAGTCTCTTGAGAAAATAAATTATATTGAACCTATTATGAAACATTGATTAGGGTTTCCTCACTCACTTTTAAAATTTTAAGTCACTTAGACATTTGAGATGAGGAACTTGGAGAGGCACATGATGAAACCAAAGGACAATAATAGAGATCAAATTGAGCTTTATCGACCATTGAGAAATATTTCAATGGTTGAGGATTACCCAGGATGGTGATGATTTGATATTTATACTCAAATTTAAAGCACTTATGAAAAGTATAAGGGACCACCCTAATCTCATGAACCCAAGGATATACAAGAAGAAAATTAAAATATGTAGAGTAAAGCACCACATAAAATAAATTATCTAGAATTTTGGGCCCAACCTTAAGGGGGAGGGATATAACACCACAAAATTCTTGGGATTTATTATTGAAAGCTTTGATGATAATGTTAGGTTTAGTTAAATATTCCTCTTTTAGTTCAAAATTCTAGAGAAATTTATAAGTGCATAGATTAAGGGAAGAACCATTATCAATCAAGAAATGTTTGACAAATTTTTTCTCAATGAATGTAGTGATGTGAAGGGAAGAATCCCTTAATAGGTTTGAGGAAGACCTATCATCATACAAGAATGATATTTTATGTATCCTAAGAGAACCTATAGCATTAACCATTGCATTGGGAGTAATTTCTAGAGGGAAAATTATTGTCTTAGAATTTCCAACAAGGATTCCATATGATTAGGAGAAGTTTGTAAGAGTTATAAGATAGAAATATTAGTCATGGTGCTAGATAATTATTGTTGAAGGTCAAAGGAGATTTAAGGTTTTAAGAATAAGGGTGGGTTCCCTATTCTTACACTATTTCTATGATTAATTTTAAAACCAAAATTCTACGATGAAGAATCCTTCACCTATTGAGCGTGTTATGCTGACTGAGCTTGAACATGTTTTCTTGTAGTAAATCCAACCATTACAACCATATTACCACAAGAAGGTGACTCATTCTAATAAGATATTTTATTAGCTATCAGTTGTCTATACTTTGGTAATGGATATTTGAATATTTCCATATATTTATTAGTCGTAGGTGCCTATTGAGTAGGAGGTTGATTATTTGATGATTGAGAACCTTCTATGAAAAGATACCCTACATCAATTAGATTTTGAACCACATGCTTTAACTTCTTGTAAGAATTTGTCTAGTGTCCTTCCACTCTATGATATGGACAATGTTGACATATCTTGTATCAATTTTCCATAGTATCAAGTTGCCTTATCGGAGGTAGCTCAACCATATTAGCTTCCAAAAGTTGCTTTAAAACCACTTCCATAGACATGTTAAGTTTTGTGAAATTCCTTTGTGGCATTTTATAGGTATCATCTTTTGTAGGTTATTAACAATATTTTTAATAGGATTACTATTTGCTACACCATATCCTACAACATTATTATTTTTATACTATGAGTTAGTGGTTTTATCTTATTTTACTTTGAGTTGTCCTATTCTGATAAAAGCTTGTTCCACTTTTATTTCTAACTCAATTGATTGTTCAAAGATATGATAGTTGTTGTTTCTAATGCAAAATATAATTGTTCATGCAGATTTCCAATAAATATTTCAAGCATATCTCAAGGAGGTAATGTGTACATCAACTGTCCAACTAGAATCCTCTAGTGAGACAAAAATTTTAAAAAATTTCCTCTTTACCTTGTGTATCCTAGTAATTTTGACACACTTCAAAATTCCCCCTCCTAGTAAACATGTTGTTACTCTCTAACAATGTGAAATTCATCCTCCAAACCCCTACCTCAATTTTTGTGCCAAGAAAAAATAAAATCTATCAATTTTCCCATTTTTTTGGGAAATTTAGACAAGACCAATGAATTCAAACGGTTTCAACAATTTTAGACATCTAAATTTGTCTAAATCCCACATGCACCTAATTTAGGTACTTTTTGGGGGTTTTGAAGCTAATATGGGCAAACCCAGATTTCCAATAAATTTGGACGATCTGAATTTGTCTAGAATAGGGAAATTCCCAATTTATCCTAACTGCTCGACCTATTTGTGCCTCCCTCCTTGATTCCTCAACCTGCCTTAGATGTTAAATCCTCCAGACTCCCCCTAAATAGACCTAATGGTGATTTTACAAGAAAAATTAAAGTGGAAATAAGGGTTTCTTATGTTTATTGTAGGTTTTCTATGGATACCTCGACATTAGATCACCATTCTAGAAGCAGGAAAATATGGATATGTCTACTTTGAACTTGGATCTATTTTTATCTTTAGAATTTTTTTTCCTTTTGTAGTGTTTTTACAAATTTAAACTTGTTCAAATTTATCATTTTTTAAATCATCCTAACCATTGTATTTTGTAGATCTAGAAGTTGGACATTTTTAGATGATTAAATTTGTAGCAAACATCCAAAAACATATAGACCTAGGCTAGGGGAAATATTTTTATTACAAGATTATTAGATCGATTTGCATTTTGCATTCCACCATTCATTTTCTTTGTTATTTCACTGCATGTTATTGTTGTTATTGTGTTTCTTTCATTTCATTTATATGTTTTGCATTAGATTCAATAGATCCATTACCTTTTCTATAGTTTTCTAAAGGAACTAAGGGGATTTGACTATTGCAGATCACAATCAGCTATGACCTAAGTAGATCCCCCACCCTTGATTATGAATTTTAATTTCTTGCTGTGAAATTGCAAGTTTCAAATATATTCAAATGTTTAAATTCATCTGATAGATTCGTATCGATCCGAAAACACACAGATAGAGCCTAAAAGTGATAGAGAGCAAACATCCAAACTAGGTAAGGATCTAAATCTATTTCTTTCTTAGTTTTCCACACTTTAACTTTATATTCTTCTATTTTAAAAGCATTTATATAAAACAAAAATAAATAAAATATAAAATAACTTAGACTTAGTTATATTATATTTTGCATTTATCATACTAGTTGAAAAACTTAAAAGAAAATATAAAAAATACAAACCTAGTTGCATGGTTTTTACATCAATTGCATTAGTTGAAAAACTCAAAAGAAAAAGATAAAAAACATAGTATTTTGCATTTTTACATTTTTATACCAATTGCATTAGTTGAAAATTTAAAAGGAAAAATATCAAAGCACAAACTTAGTTGCATTGTTTTATGCTAATTGCAATAGTTGAAAAACTCAAAACAAAAGGAACCAAACATAGACTTAATTGCATTCTTCTTTGCATCAATCATACTAGTTGAAAAACACAAAAGACAAAAGATAAACTTAGCTATTTCATTGCATTTGTTAAAATACTTCAAAGAACAAAAGATAAAACTAGGGATTTAGTCACATTATTTTGCATCTAGTACATTAAGTTGAAAAACATAAAACACAAAATACAAAAAAAAGAGGAAAACAACATGCTAGCATAAATATCATCTTTTGCTTTTCAATATCTATAAAATCATTGCATCATAGTTAGATTTACAAATCTTTCTAGTTAGAATATATATACTTTGTTTTCATAAAAAATTTAAAAGCATATAGCCAGGTAATAGTTGCATTTTGGACAAACCCTAGGTGTATGCACATAAAAATAATTCAACAAACATCCACCTTACCTTGGTGTGAAAACCACCACAAAAACTGTTTCCTGGTGAACCCTCATCCAATTCATCGATAAACACTAAGGAGAGAATAACTCAAGTGCTTCTTGTTTGAGGTGTAGATACATCATTTTCCCTCTCCCTTTCAATCACAAATCCATTAGCCTAGAATAAAGGGGTGTAAAAATTTTGGGTCTATATTCTTTGATGAACCCGGTGTGAACACACCATTGTTTTTTGATTTCATTACTTTTTCTTTGTTTGAAAAAAAAACTAAAAAAAAATATCATTTGAATTTGTGTGATTTAGATTAAACCACATAAAATAGATAAAATTTTCAATGAACCACATCACATCATTTTATTTTCTTTTACAAACATTGTCCTAAAAAAAAACCACATCAAAAAAAATCTTTTGTAACTTTGGCTGGTCCAGAAACAACATGATATACAGTGAAGATTTACAGGCCTTTGAAAAGGGATTATCCTTTCATCTATACCTATAAAAATTGAAACATTTAATCAATATTTAAAATGAGGCTGGTCCAAAAACCACCATAGTTATTGAAATAACACACACTTCTTTGAGGTGTATCGCTACCCATAGTGAACTAGGTGAGAAATGGTAGAGCTTGAGCTTCATCATGGCTTAGATTTCATTACCAAGCGTCTATATCCAAGAAACCAGGTGCAAAGCCTAATTGAAAACAAGAAAAATTGGCCTTCAACTTGTAAAACAATTTGAAGAAAAAATTGTAGTTAGAAAACAACTTTTGCTTTTAATTTTCCTTTTCACTTTTACATTACTTTTTTTCTAAAAATAAAAATAAAAAAAGAATAAATAAAACAAAATAATCTCTAAAAAAGGTTTTAAATGATGGATACTAGTGCTAAATATTTTTTTCTTATCAAACATGGAAAATAACTCATAGAAAAAGAGTTTGATATCCTCTGTAAGAGTAACATGGAAAATTGGAGAAATTTGTGGCAGAAGTTTTATCTCATTAAGAGAAGAGTGAAGGAGTTGAAACAAATTAAAAGGATAGACATAACAAAGGCCTTAGGTAAAAAATACTATTCCACCTATTTTGAAATTAAGAGAAGTTGTGAACAATGGCTAGCGAATAAAAGAGTTTATGTCCACTCCATAACTTACTCATGGGAAAGTTAATTTGAAGAGTCTGTAGTCATCCAAAAATTACTAGCAAACTTAGAAGAGAAAGAGTTAGCCTTTGAAAAAAAAATGTACTATCATAAAGCACCTAGAGCAGTCATTTTTAGAGAGTTTTATCATGAGCTTCAATTTTAATATCCTACTTCTAAAACTAAGAATATCACTCTCATTCACTTTGTCCTACTTTTGAAAGAGAGCTTTGTATTTGAAGAGGAACATTTCATGAACCCTGAAGATCTAGAGTCCATCAACTATATTTATAATATTTTTTGAGAAGAGTAAAATCATACTAGTTTTGTTACCCTAAAATATTGTAAATACTTAGGTAGACAAGCCATTAAGTTAAAAAAAAAAAGCAAAACAACCAAAAAACCAAAAAAAATAAATAGTAGTATAAAAAAAAACAAAAAAAAACAACACAACAAGATGCCTAAAATGTTAAGGAATGGCATATGAATGGCAACTGGCTCAGAATGGGAGTCAGATAATGATAAACCAAATACCAAAATTGAAATAGAAGAAGTCCAAGAAGAACAAGTTGCACAAATAGAACAAAATGAGGAAGACAAAATAGTCGACCCTTTTGACCCTAAAATGGGACTTGAAGGGGATGTTAATTTTGGATATATGAACCACTTCTATGAATTTTTAAATTGTAATTGGACCTCTATCACAAATGCCTTTGAAATAGATCAACTCACAAGAGGTGATTTTTCAACAGAGACAGCCTTGGAAGTAGCTTTTCAACTTCACCTAAAACCAAAATTATATATGGAAAATACTCCATTATAACCTGCCACTCATAATAATCATTCCTTAGGTACTACCCAAGTTCAAAAAACTTTGGCATCGCAACATAAACCTATTTTTACAACCACTAATACCACCCAAAAACATCCTTCTTCCACCAACAACAATTTTTTTTCCTAATATTTTAACACTCGATTTAATCAAAGTCTCAACATCCCAAAAAAATAATAAAATCCTGACATCTCAACCAACCTTGCAACAAAATATTCCTCCTTATAAGCTTGCTAAACCCCCAACATCAAATCCTATGCATAACGGTATTACCATTTCAACACCCTACACAACAATGCAATATACATATTAATGTCCCAATGAAAATACAATGTCATAGAATAAACATAATGGGTAACCACATCATCTTGAAGATATAGTTCAAAAATTAGCTTCACGATTAGATCAAATAGACCCTTATCACCCTATGTGTAGCTATAAGAAAATGTGTAACCAACCACTAGATCCTTTCATTTCTGCTAGACCATACACTATATTTCATCCCATGCCAATTTTACCGGTTTATAAGGGGATCAAATATTTGATTGAGCATCTTCGTATATTTAGGACCGCTTGCCACCACATTTTTTTTGGTAGATAAGATACTATAGCATTAATACCGGGTTTTACAAGTTGACCCAAAACCTTTTACAAAAATCAACCCAGGGCTGTTGATGAACATATCCTTACTAAGGATCCTATATATGTAAAATCTACATTTTGCCAAAGCCATTACATCCGGTAAGGCACATATCCTGTTATCAAAAATAAACTTCCCACACAAAATTTTGGGTATATCCTGAGAATACACATCTGTATCATAATTACAAAAAAAGAAATAGACACAGATGCCTTCCTTGAAACAGTGGAGAAACAAAAAACTGCAGACACACATAGCAGAGTACTAAAAAAAACTCCCACAAGCTCTGTATTGATAGCTACTCTTAATAATTCTTTGGCCACATTGCATATTATGACATGTTGCTATTAAAAATATTCCCAAAACATTTATGAGGTATGGCATTAGAATGGTACTATAAACTCCCAACACATTCCTTAATAAACTTTGAAGAAACTATGGAGTTTTTTGTACATCAATTCGATGCCTATATAGAGAGGCATGTCATAATAAAATATTTATACAACCTCAAACAAGGAAAATAAGAGAGATTCATGGAATTTCTAGCTTTATGGAGATTACTTTTAGGTAAACTACATTTTGCTTTACCTCCAAGAGAAATCTTAGAAATTTTCATTGGCAATTTACAAGAACAATTATCCTATGAGCTAGTTACTGCTACTATAACCCCATTTTATAAAGATATAGAATTGGTGAGAAGAGTAGAATAATTCCTTATCATGAGAGGATAAATTAAAAATAAGCATGAATATAAGTCATATAAAAATCAATACAAGAACAAACATGTGGTAGGATATGGGGTTACAGATAGTAGACCTTCTCTGAATGTTAATACCACAAAAAACATAAAGAAGTTTGTGTTGAAATCACCCCAAAAACCTTCATAACATAACTTCACAAGATTAAATCAACCTTTGAAAATGGTCTTACCACAATTTATAGAAAGAAGCTTTATAAAACTACCAGAGATACAATAACCTGACACCTCTCAGCCTTGGTACAAACCAGACCAACATTATAATTTCCATCAAGTTTATGGACATCCAACCAACACCTGTAGAAGGTTAAAAAACTTGGTGCAAGACTTGATTGATAATGGAAAATTGGGAGTGGTAAATCCTCCACCAAAATCTAATACACCAATAGACCCACAAAAGAAATATGTACAAAACACCAATCAAGATCTGGACATATTCCTAAATCCATTACCAAACAATGGTAAGGAAGCTATAAATCAGGTAGATTATAATAATGTGCCTCATCCAACACGTTATGTGGGAATGATTGGTAGTCACTTACCATTACAAATCTTGCAAACTTCATTTCTGCCTACTCAATCCATTGAATAATTTTAATGAAGGAAACTATAATTCTTATATTTTGACCATATAGAAAGTGAAACAAAATCTGAGATAGACATTAGTTCCTTCAATTCTAATAGTTTAGAAGATGAATCAGGACTAATTCTACCCATCACAAACTTGTTAAATCTAGAGGAACCATTTCCAATAATGATAACAACCCACCCTTCTTCACAACAAATTCTTCCCATAGAACAAACATCAAATGATAGATCACAACTTGTTCAAGATGATTCTCCTATTCGATATCAATCAATAAATATTGTGGCTACAATTGGAACCATTAGTAGAAAACAAGCTCAAACTCAAAATTCTCAACCTCAATTACCTACAAATCAACCAAATATTGTGGATCAATCATATTTTATTCTGAAACCATCATATAAGAGGAATAATATAATTCAACCCCAACAAAAATCTTCCTTTTATATTAATGAGTAACTAGCTAATACAACATCTATGATTTCTCTCTTAGATCTTCTTAGAACTTCATTAGTTTATAGAGAATAATTAATGAATACCTTGAGTCAAAATATGGTGCCTTAAGACATAGAATCAACTACTGTAGTGAATGTTGTAGCTTCTTATGAACTTGACTACATATATTTTCATGACAAAGATATACCTCCATAAAGTATGCATGGGGATAACCCCTTATACATAATAGCATTAATTGGAGATATAGGTGTTAGGAGGATATTGATTGACAATGGTGTATCTCCAAATAATTTCACTTATGACTTTTCAAAATGTTTGGGTTAAAAAATGAAAACTTAAGAAGAACTGAAATGATCATAAAATATTTTAATGATGAAACCCAAAAGGCTTGTGGTGTGATATCTATCCCATTACAAGTTGGTCCTAAAATTTTGGATACATATTTTTTTGTTGTATCTTGTCCTTCATAATACAACATCCTTCTAGGATGCCCTTGGATTAATGCAATGAGGTCAGTTCCCTCTACCTTACATCAATGTGTTAAATTTGAGTTTAAAAATAAATTGGTCACCATACATGGAGACCCTAGACCTTTTGATATGTGTGCACTGGTGGAACCTATTAATGTTCTATTTTTTCTAGCTTTACCATCATTGATTACTATTCCTCCGAAGTCTTCTTCCCCAAATATTGAACCTTTACCTTCTTTTGACACAAATACACCTTGTAAAACTAATAATCCTTCTACCTCATATCCCCTCACAAATGAGGCTTTACCCAATTTATCTGCCATATTAGTGCCTACAGAGTATGTTAATTTTATTGTACAAGACTCCATTGTCTTGTTCCAATTACCACCATCCCCGTGAATGATGGGTTTACCTCACAAATGGGGAGACATATATCATGTTGGAAGCTGTACTTTTATTTTGATAGGATGTTCTCCCAATAAAATCAACATCAACCTTATGAACAATGATTTCAATGCTTTGTACTCTTGGTAATGTTCTATTCTTATTTGGTTGTGTTCTTGTTCCTCTCTCAACACTTGGCTTCCTGTGTAATATATTTTACCTTATCAATCAAACAACACAACATTATATCCTCTAGATTGAACGTTATGGATGCCAACTCTTTGATTCTCCTTATAGCAGTTGAAAAACCTAAATATTTGATTTTCTTCCTATACCTTTTTAATGTCTAAATGGTGCCTCTTTTGTTGATCATATTTTAGAACTTGCAAGTGGTGATTCTGCTCCTCTTATGGTGGCTCTTTATTATTTTATAGTTCTTACTCCTCCATATAGGTTTGGTGGCTCTCTAAAATAACACTTTGTAAGTTCCTCCAAGGTGGCTTCTCTTTCTCTTTCTTGGTGGTTCCTCCACTTGCTTGGCGGCATATTCTTCTATGTTTTGTGGATACTACCCCTTTCTTCTTTGGATACCACTCTTGAACCTACAAAACTTATTAACTTATCTTGATGTTGCTTAGATTATCCACTACGTGAGCTGATTCGTTGGCTTTCTTTAACACTATTTTTTTGATGCTTATGCTCCTCCTTTGGCACTGATTTTTCTAACTTTTACTTCTAAAATTTGTGCAGGTTTTGAAGATGTTATTATTCCTTCAAGAGCTCAAACTTAGCCTCCTTAAAAACCTAAAAACTTTACACAATATTTGAGTTCTTATTTTTCCTTAAAAACCTATAACTGGGAGATAATGAACTTAGAGTTCTTCTTTTTCCTGATTTAAAGTCTCTAATATATGATTCCAAATAAACTTAAAGTAAATCCAATTTTCATAAATTTGAAGTACTCTTTTAAGTAACTAATTTCAAACCTCCTTGGTTATATTTCGTAGCTCATCTTCTCTTCTTTCTTGCTACTCGATCTTATTGTTCTATACCTTCAAATTTGCAGCTTTACTTGCACTCTACTTGCAGCCAAAAATCATCTTCTATGCTATCCAAATGATTATTACAAGATGCTGAAATTTTCCAGAATTTTTACCCTTTCAAATTCTTCTCAAAACTTGCCTTATTTATCTTCAACTTCTCTAAATTTTGCATCCCCAAATGTTGTCTTCTTACTATCCAAGAATCTCTTTTTAACTCTTCCAATTTTCTGTGCTATGACTCTTCAAATTTTGCTGCAAAAATCAGCAATCTTCTCCTCCAAAAATTAGCCTTCAAATACATTATGGCTATCTTCAAAATGTTCAAATAAGGTGGCTTCTTCTATCTTCTTTATCCTTCAGTATTTTCTATGGATATTTCTATCTCTTATAAATATCCCTTGTAGCTTTGATACCACTGTTAGCTTTTGATGCTAAATACTTAATGAAAAATACCACAATATATAAAATAAAAATGCTATATCAAATATAATATAATGGTAATATTCTAAACATATAAAACTCATGAATAAATTTTGCAAATACTCAAAAATTGCCATTAACAAATTCTCGTGAAAATACTAAAAATGCTCTTGTATAAAGTTGTACTAATGCATGCTATGATAAATTCTTTTACAATGCTTATTACAATGCTTAGACATAAATATATAATAGTATGTGACTCTTAACTTTCCTACTCTAAGGACACATATGGCTTATACATAATAGACACTTGTGCACATGCACATCTAACTACAAGACAAGTGCATTTCTAGCACATTATTACATTGCATAAAAATATAACTCACACTCTAATATAAGACACTCCTAATCTAAATACGCACCCAAGGTATTACATTAGCATGTACCAAATAATGTAATATATTCTAACAGGTAATAGATGTATGACTAAGGATATAATGGTCTAATTTATTAAGGAATTATCCTTTGGCATATGATGAACTAAATATGGAAATTTGTAATAGTTTCTTGAGGATACCTCTGAATAGTAGTAAACTATGTAAGTAGTAAAAAAAATGGTTAAACTAATTTGGCCCATGAGTAGATGGTTCCATATTCAAGATTCTAACACTAGTTTGATATCTCCCCCTTAAATGATAGTGCAAGGAGTCTCACCATGATATCTTCATCATGAATTTTGTGGATGGTGTTCAAGGTGGGCACATCCTAACAATGGTCATAAGTTGTCTTTCCAATACCATCATAGATCTATAAAAGCTTTAAGGGCCACTTAAGGAATTCCATTGAGATTGGCTAAGTCAGTTGGTATAATATTATTCCATCCCAATAAAAATTTCTAGCCATTTCTTTTGAGCTAAGGTAGTTATAAAGTTCTTGACAATATGTCTACATAGAATATATGCTCTCTACTAGATAATATGAGCAAGGATATGGTGATATATTTCATTTGAACATAAAGGCTAATAGTTCAAGAAAATACAATGGATTTTCAAGCTTCTTGGCCACTAATCTTGTGATCATAAGGCTTTGAATGAGATAGCAATTGAATTCTAAGTAAACAATTATTTCTTAGTGGGGTCACTAGGTGATTGGAAATTTTATGATCTAATAGATTAAAATTTCACTAGGATCTTGATTAATCAAGATATAAAAAATTAATTAGGTGATTGTGGGATTTGGGTCCCATTGAGCATGCTAAAAACTCTTGGTCATTAATATAACTAAATGAATGAAGTTTTCACCCTATAATTTGGCCAAGATTGGATGGTTCAAAATTTATTCTAATTCAACCTTTACAGAAGTTTTATTCATTGTTGAATTAATGAAATGAAATGGGTTTGAGACTAGAGTGAGAAATATAAGGGTTAGGAAATGAGATGAGGGCTAGAGATTAAATTGAAGAGTGGAAATAGTTAAACTAGTAGCAATATCATATACTATATGAACACCCCACATTCATTTAAAATAAAGCCTAACATATCAACCAACATAGAGTCTTGCAAAATAATGCTTAGATCAATTTATACATATTTAAGCATTCCAAGAACTAAACAAACAATAATCCAAATAATAATCCAAATTAATAGAATTTCCTCATAGAATATGCCATTCATAAAGCATAAATAAAAATGCATCAAAAACATAAATCACATTCTTAATTAAATCTTGCAACACCCTCTGAAAAATGCTAGATGACACTTGTTTCTATTAATTTTGAAGCTAGGAATACATAGAACATTGCAAGCAAACATTGGAGAGTCGACCATCTTTTTGAGGTATATTGAGCTATTTATAGGATTACATCCTATTTTTGTTAGTATTAATAATTACACAAATATCATTTGTAGGCATAATAGGGGTGAGTGTAGAGTATGGGTACTACTTTCTAGCTCAAATAAATTTAATTATTTTAATTCTATATTGCTAATGTGGTTGGTCTTGATTTTCTCCATGAGCTTGGCATCCATGTGTCTCCCAAAAATTTTGAGTATCTTTTAATTGGTTTGCCTTTTTTCTACTATGTTTTCTCATTGAGTTGGTTGCATGGGGATAATTGTATGGTCAAGGAGTGTTTAGGTAGTTTGGACATTTGACAAGGATGATTATGGCTGAAAGGGGTAGGTACAAAATCTTCTTTACTGTCTATTGGGGTTTAGATACATTTTCAAGCCTTTTCTATTTTGGTAGGGATTAATAGATTAGAATATTGTTCTTCTAATGTTTAAATAACATCAACCTCTCAAAAGATTAGCATTTTTCCGTATTGGGCTTTTGCCTTGTTAGAATTTTAGCTCCTTGTGATGATGTTAGCATTTCAAAAATTAGGTGAATTTTTGAGTTTGATAATGTGATAAAATGCTATACTAATCTTGCCTTAGACAAATAGTGGTACTAACAAGGTATTTCTAAGTATCCAATTATCTTATTATCCTCTGGCCTAATGTCCATTGACTTACTATAACAAAGTATTACTTTGGAAGTATTTTACAAAAGAAATACTTCATACATGTTCTATTGCATTGACCTACACTTAGTAGTCTATTATTCCACTAGTTCATCCTATAGAGAGTGGGTTTGAGATTTTATCCTAGGATTTTGGGATCAGTTAAGTTTTGTAGCCATGATTGGTGTGGGGGTACCATTTTTACTTCTTAGGTGTCCTAGTTAGCTAGCTTAGCTTGAGTGTACCATTTTGAGGTGATTACAATACACTAGGAATTGTATGATATGTGATTGATATTTCAAGTGATGTTTGTGTTATGTGATGTATTAAGCTAATGTGTTTAATTGATGTTTTTTTGTTGTCTTTTCAAAATTTGATAATAAATTAGAGGTTAAAAAAATTAGTATTAGGAAGTAATGCATGTGTTTTGTAATATAGAGGATACTCATATGTGAGTTCATAGTTAGTGTTGGGGTTAATTCAATATTTTTATAACTTAATTTGATTTGGGAAATTTTAAGCATAGATGGTTTTATGTGTTTTGAAAAAAAACTTAAAATGATTTTCTTGCCAGGTGGAAATATGAAACATAGGTGGGAATAGCTAAATATAGTATAATAAATAACTTTACTATTATTTGGAAGGGTTGGACAATGTTTAACATGATTTTGGACTACAAGAATTTTTAATTTTTGGATTAATGATAATTTTGGTTTTAGGATAATTTAATTAAAAATTAGGCATGATTTTTTTCACATTTCAAGACATGGATTATGTTTGTGATGCCAACATTATTTCTAGTAAAATAATCCTTTATGCTAAGGAAAATGCCCTTGTTGCTCATTTTGATCATTTTCCTTGTTCATATTTTGAGAAGGGCATCCTAAAGTATTGTGATATTTGCATTGATGTCCCAAGGCCTATTACTTAGTCTTTGTCTAGGACCAACATCAAATGGCAACCTCCTCCCTTTGGGTGGTTCAAGATTAATTTTTATGGCACTATAAAAGGTAATCCTGGCATTGCTGGGGCTGGAGGAATCCTCTAGGATCATAGTGGCAATTCCATATTTGCCTTTCTGAACCTTTAATAATCCAATAAAATAATTCTACTAAAGCTAAAGTAGTGTGGAGAGGCCTTCAATTTATAAAAGACATTCCAGGAAAAGTCATTGTTGAAGGATATTCTCTTAATATCATAAATTTCTTAAAAACATCTAAACCCAGCAGGTGGAGGATCAAGAATCTTATTGAAGAAAGTAAGAAAATTCTTCGTCAGCAAGTCAATGTTTTGGTTCAACACATTTTCATGGAGGGCAATTCTGTAGCTGATAAATTATCCAACATTGACATTAACGCTCAAGGTTTGTTGACTTGGATGGATGTCCTCCCCAATGATGTTGCTAAGTTGGCAAATTTTGATCAAAATACCATCTGTCATGATGAATATCGAAATCCTTGATTTTTATAGTACCCAAGACTTCCTTATTTCTATTATTAATTGGGCCCATGTCCAAAGCTCCAAAAAATTCCAAAATATAGATTTCATTCATAATTCTTATTATCTTCCTTTGAAAAGGGTTTCTATGTTGATAATTTCAAATTCTCTACTGCCTCTTACTTATGCCCCTTCTTTTTTTATAACCGTTTCCATGAGGAATCCCGATGTCATGTCCACCCTAATTTTAAATCATTTCGATCTCATGTGGAATGATGCTTGTAATTTTTCCTTTTTGGGAACCCTGTCTAAATGCTTTACCTTTCACATTCTCCCAAGGCTTTTTGGAATGTGCATCCCAATCCCTTCTGGGTTTTGTGCCTACTTTTGCCATTGGCCTTATTACGTGAGTATCACCAGAAGATCCATCTTCATTGGGACGGTGATCTACCCTATTATTCCTACCTATTTTCATCACCCTTTTTTGCACCATGCCCAATGTTCTAACCATCATTATCCTTTTCACCAAGGTTTTCCTTTTTGGTCAAGCATCACTTTCTATTTATTCCTCCTATGGTCTTTTCAGCAAACATATCATTCCATTTTTTTTCCTTTCGATCTATGTCTTTATACACCCATTTACCTTCCTTCCTTATTTCCTTTTGTCACCATGAAGGAAGGAAAATCTATTTTCATTGAGCCTAAAATTGCTGATCTAGATTCTCTTTCTACTGATATGTTTAAGGATAAGCATGGGATCATCAATTTTTTTAATCTATTCTACGAGGTGGATGACGAGGTTACTAAGGCTTTCATGACAACCTAGGATAATGGTTTGGTTTCCATCAATGGCATCTAGTTCCAAATTTCCTTTCAGCTGCTGGCGAACCTAACAGTGCAAGACTTGGACAAAAAAATCATCAAAGAAACAAGCACAACTGGGAGGTGGAGTTGACACTCTTTGAGAAAAATTCAACCTTCCACAAGAAGGTAAAAAAAGGTTTGTTTCACCATGAATTGTCAACACCCTGGAAAGAAATCCTTAAGCTAATAATGCAATATTTTACTTGTGACAATCTTGAGTCTCAATTATGATTTTTTCATATTGCATTTTTTAATCATTTTCAGGACTCAAAAATGATGAACATTCTTGCCACCCTTTTCTGGGCCATGGACTATACCATCATCACCAACCGTTCCAAAAATTATAAGGCCAAACCTTGCCACCAGGGTCTTTTTAAGGTCCTTTACAAGTACCTCCTTCTACAATTCCCTTCAGGTAATCTTCCTACCCTGATTTTGACGAGGAGAATTCATCCTCAACCCTGAGCCCTAAAACCTCCAAATCCAAAAGAAAAGAGAAAGGGAGAAAATCTATTTCTGAGTTCTCTATCAGAAAGAAAGCCAAAGTTGAAAAGACCCATGTCCGTAGTTTCCAGAGGCTGAAACATAAATAAGCTATCAAAACCCCTCCGTCCACCTCTATAAAAACTCCAAAGGATAAGTCTAATTCTCCTGACCTTGTCGAAAGGTATCTTCACAAGCTGGTTGTGCATGCTACTTCTGCCACCATTGACCATCTTAAAACTGCTCACTTGACCATTGGAGAGGTGATTTCAACCCTTAAAGAACAACACCATGCACTTAGCCTCTTGTTATTCTGTGACAATTTCAAAAATATTTCAGCCCTAGCCTATGCTGAGGTGTCCTTCGATACCAAAACTGACGTCAAAGTTGTTATCAATGACGAAGATGTAATGGATATTTCTAAGGAGGCATGCACTACTATTCCCAAGGATAGCACTAAGGAGATTTCTAAAACAGATGTGAAAGTTTTTGGTCTGGAAGGTGCTGCTTCATCCCTCATGCAGTTGGATATTCCTCTTGATGACTGATGGTTCTTCCTATTTTTTTTGGGTCCTCTACGGTTGTGGATCACGTCTTTTTGAGTTCCTTTTTGGTTGAGGCCATTCCTTTTTGAGCTCTGGTGTTTCTCTCAATGCTTGTTTGTTCAAGTTTGTTGGCTCCTTTTAGTCTGAGGATGTATTTTTAAGGTTGTATTTTTGTTTTAACTTGCAGTTCATATTGTCTTTCTTCTATTTCTTTTTGATCCTCTGTTGATCCTCTATTGTACAAAGCGTTAGGGCACATTTCAAATGCCCTGGTTTTAATAAATTAAAACAATCTACCAAAAAAATATTTGTGGATATGTTTGAATGCCTTAGAGATGATTTTATTTTTTTTTGGTGGTGGCCACAAGGGGTAAACATAGTGTGACCACGAGGGAACCATTACATAACATATCCGCAACATGTGAGGCGAGAGATTTGAACCTGGGCCTCTCAGCAACTAGAGAGGTTTAACTACCCACTTGCTCTCCAACTCCTCTACATGGGCGGATGCCTTAGAGATGATTTTACTAATAGGAAGAGGAAAAGTATTTTTTGTAAAATTACATTTTTTGTGAAAAATGAAGTATTATTTATAGGGTTTAGAGAGGTGTGATGATGAGTGGCTTTGGTGAGAAAATATAAGGCCGATTTTAGGCCAATAAAGGGGAGAGATGAGATTTTTTGGTTTTCTAAAGAGGTATGGAGGGTTACAAGGTGGTCCATTTTAAGGTTCAAGTTTGGCATGCACCAAGTGTTGTATAGTGTAACCACCCCTATAAGAAAGGTTCTTAAAAGATAAAAAAATAATCTCATTAAAGAGTGCAAAATTGTAGGTCCTATTTAAGAGTATCATGAATCAAATAGTGTGTGCAATAAGCTCCAAGGTGAAATACCCCTTTGTAAGAGTGAACAAATAAAATTTAATAACATTATGATAGAAAAATGGTGGGCTCATTTAAGTGCACCAGATAGTTAGATAAGAAAAATTGTGGGCTTATTTAAGAGCTCGAGACAAAGAGATGAGCAAGAATGTGGTTTCATTTAAGAGTGCTAGATGTATAGATATGAGCAAAATTGTGAATGGAATGTTTTATAAGATCTTTATTAGAGGATTATAATGTTCTACCTTATGGGTTAAAGGAAATTTTTTAGATACTAGGAGAATTTGAAAAGGAAAAGGAATGAATGTTAATATGGAAAGTAGGCTTAGAAATATGGCCATTGTATGAAATTAAAAGCAAGATACTTATTAATTTGAATTTGTGATTAGAAAATGAACTCCCAATATATCTTGCTAATATACCTTAGGAGGGTATCTTGATATACCTAAACCTATAAAATATATATGCTCTCCTTATATACCCATTAGTATGTGGAAGAAGCTTGATCCCATTGATATACATGCTTGTCCTTGAGGACATACCTTGAGGTATGTGGATAAGAAATAGTATGAGGATCAACCACACGTAGATACATAGCCAAGTAAAATATGGGTAATTGTTGTTAATCTTGATTAAAGTGAGATAATCTACTCAAAAAAAATTAAGTGGTCTTATTTAAGTTTGAATAAATGTTATTTTTAATTAAGTGATTATTTAATATAAAGGAGGCGTTTCACATTGGATTCACCAAATATACCGTGTTTGAGATTAGGTATTTGTGGGCTAAATGGCATGTGAGGAGGCCTACTCTCAATGTTGGGTTTTGTTTAAATGTAAATGTTCAAGTTGATGAGCTATTTGGAGAAACACCTAACTTTGTGTAGAATAACCAAATGTTAAAAGCTATGAAATAAATTTAATTTTACTATGCATAAAAATAAGAGCTAACCTAAGTAGGACTTTTCACTTTGATGAAGGCTACTCCTAATTTTTCAAGAAATACAAAATACTTTCCTTTAAAGGTAAGGGCATAAGATTAATGCATCATACAAACAAGCCTAATGTAATACTGCATGTAATTTTACTTCTAAATGCCTAAGTTAAAAAAGAAGATAAACAAATCAAATTAAAGGTTCTTTGACTTTCTCTATTTATATTAAGTTAAGGATTCCTTGTTTTTATCCCTTTTGTGTATCCTAAGGTAGAATAGAAATATGTACATGTAACAAACAAAAAATAAGATATTCTAGTAATCAAGAAAACAAATAGAGATCAGAATTACCTAATCATGTAGCTATTGTGAATCTATCACCTCCACAAAAATTTGTTGTCTAGAAAATTTATCCTCTATAGATTTTCTAGCCGGAAAATTTCCTTAACATTTAATAATATATAGACTACAAAATACAGGGTTTAGGGGCTTTCCAAATAGTAAGGGAATATAAGGCCTCTTGGTTTGTACAGTAAAACCCCCTAATTCCTATACAAAATCAAAAAATTTCTTAGAATGGAATGTAAAAGTGCATGAGATGAATTATCCTTCTATAGACTTATAGATGGTGAATTAAGTCTTGTAACAAATACAAAGTGTAAATGAACATAGGATTGGATGTATGGACCTCAAATAGTTATGTAAAAAAGGTATATGGGTTAGCTAGAAAAATAAATATGGTTTTTCTCAAGAAACCCAAGATTGAGGATGCAAACAACAAATTCGCTTCCTAAACAAGGTATACACATTGAATTCAACTTTAGTAGATGAATCCAAAAGAAAGTATGAAATATATAGTGGAAAACTATTGGTGATGGTCTTTGTGGAGGTTTTTTACCATGTGGAAGTCTCAAAATGACCTAAAATGTTAGACTAAGTTCTGGTGGTCTATAAATTTGTTAGTTGCAAGAATGGTTAAGCCAATACAAAGTATGAACAAAATGATTCAAGAAATAAATATGATCATAGATATAATATTAAAAGGAGAAGATGAAAAGATATAAAACTAAGGTTCATTATTCCAATTACCTCCCCTCTCCTTTGGAAGCTAACCAAATACTTTAAGATGAATGAAATTTTGAGAGCATGTTTTTTTTGATAGCGTCCAAGGGTCCAATTTATAGAGTTTGTGGCCTTTGGAAGAAATGAGGAATATTAAATTATAAGGAAATAAAAATATCTTCATAAGGTTTCTTGGGGATTGGTAAGATTGCATAGATATTTGTTTTTGAATTTTAAATCCTAGGATTTGATGAAATGGTCAAGGAAAGAAGCTTTGATCATTATAAAGGACTGTAGGTCATTCATACTTTTAATGACACAATGATCAAGGGAAACTAGAATTTTAGATTGTATGTGTGAAGGTAATCCACCACCTAAAAATCCACTACTAGTATATTCATAGATGGTGAATTAGGAATTTTAATATTTGCTAGTCAAATATAGTGGGGAGTGTCAAAATTTGGGCAAGAAAAGGAGGTAGTGCAAATTTACTACCTAAAGTGGATGTCTTGTGTTGGACATTTTGAGTAGATGAGTTGTCATTGATGTCAAGAGTGAGTGGTCATTGATGTCAAGCTTTCAGCACTAGTCAGTGGCAGTTTCAGTGGGCAACATCAGTTTTAGGTTCTCCAATAAGTGCAAAAGGATAGTCCGGTTTCAGTTAATCAAGACCCGGTTCCAGAAAGTCAGATATGGTTCAAAGTGCAAAAGAAGAAGCCCAAGTGAATAATATTATAATATTTTTTATAATATTATAAAGGGAAGTTTTAAATTAATTATAAATTAATTAATATAATTTTTATTATAAATTAATTTATAATTTAATTTACTTAAGTTATTTAAATTAATTATTAATTAATTTTAATATTAATTATAAGTTAGTTTATATTAATTTAACCCTAAGGTGGGTTATCAAATTATAATTCAAATTTTTGAAATTCGAATTCCAAGCGCCGACGTGGGAGAAAATTTCCAAACGTGTATAAAAGGGGGGATCATCCCACCTTAGCAAATTACCATGCCTTCGATTTTTAATTAACTCTGAACTTTGCGAATCGTGTTGCATCTAAGTGGAGAGCGTTGTGGTTTTCATGGGAAGTCAACGGTGCACGAAGGCATAAGGTGAAGGAAGTGTTCCTTCCTTCACGTGGGCATCAATAGCCCACGCGGTGGACTCCCAAGCGCTAAGGCGCTTAGGCTTGGGGAGACGGCGGATTGAATCACATCGAAACCCCTTTTGGGGGAAGCAAAAGGTATGCATTGAAATTGAGCACCAAAATTTTTGGAAGGGTTAGTTGAGTATTTAAAAATTAATTTTTGCATTTTTATTTGGTTTGTAAGGTAGTAAGGGGAGTTATAAGGGTTATGCAAAATTAAATTTTTGGTGTTATTTGCTTTAGTGTTTGGAAAGGGTAGTAAGGTGTTTTAGGAAGATTGTTTGAAGTATTGTGGTGTTGGATATTATTTTAAGTTGGAGTTTATAAGGTGTATCCAAGGAATTATTATTTTTCATGTATGATTTGATGGTTG
Organism: Wollemia nobilis; assembly: GCA_028583015.1. NCBI lineage: Eukaryota > Viridiplantae > Streptophyta > Pinopsida > Araucariales > Araucariaceae > Wollemia > Wollemia nobilis. The sequence goes on from JAQPPZ010001108.1 coordinate 1,893,790, forward strand.
TTAATTTCAAAAGGGAGCAATAAGGCATAATTGAGCTTTGAGTATTTTTGTGTCCAAGGAATATTTGAGAAAGTGTTAAGAGTGAGATTTTGTCATCTAACCATTGAAATTGGAAAGAAGGAAATTGTGATTTAGACAGGTTTTCCAAGGGCACTTCTACATCAAACAAAAGGTATGGGCATATTCTTCCTAGTGAGTGATTGTTGAATGTTGTGAATGCAAAGTTGGAGTGAAAAGGATTGTTTGGTAAGCATTGTTAAGTGTGTTTTGAATTAATGCTTCAAGGTTTTCTAGAATAAAGAGTTGTTGATAAAACCTTGTTTTATAAGCATTGTTGTTGAAGTGATTAAGTTGAGTGAACTTGAACTAGGGTTTGCAAAGATCATGAGTATCATTGTTATGTGAATATTATTTATAAGCATTGTTGTTGAAGTGATTGGTTGAGTGAAGAACTTGAACTAGGGTTTGAAAAGAACATGAGTATCATTGTTATGTGAGATTGGTTGATAAGCATTGTTGGAAATATTTGAGTGAGTGTTCATATGTTTGGACTAGGGTTTGTGAGCAAGGATTATTTCATTGAGTGATTGGTTGAGTAGAGTTGATTGAGCCTAGTCAAGTGGATGTGTTAAGGTGATAGTTCAAGTTCTATGAAACAAATTATTCTATATTCTGAATTGATTTGAGAAAGAGGTTGAGTGTTGATGAGTGTGAAACATATTGAGTCTCTAACAATTCTCTATATGTTTCTATGATAAAAGAGAGATTGAAAGTGATTGAGAGTTTGTGAGTGTGAAGCATATTGAGTCTCTAACAATTCTCTATATGTTTCTAAAAGAGTGATTGAAAGTGATTGAGCATTGAGGTAAATGTGAAGCATATTGAGTCTCTAACAATTCTCTATATGTTTCTAAAAGAGTGATTGAAAGTGATTGAGCATTGTGATGAATGTGAAGCATATTGAGTCTCTAACAATTCTCTTTATATTTCTATGAGATTGGACAAGTTCTAGTGTGGACTTGTTGAGAAGATTTGAGGTAAGTCTTTGAGAAGACTTGTGGACAGATTTGTGTGAGCTTTTGTGGAAGCTTACAATACAGATTGAGAGCAGATTTGGATAAGTTCTAGTGAGGACTTATTGAGAAAATTGAACAAGTTCTAGTGAGGACTTGTTGAGCAGATTTGGACAAGTTCTAGAGAGGACTTGTGGATAGATTAGTGTGAGATTTTGTGGAAGCTTACAAGGTATATTTGAGACAAGTCTTTGAGAAGACTTGTGAGTTGATTGATTGATTTGTTCAAACCTTGAGTTAAGGTTTGGGGTAGATCTAGCAGAGTTGATTTGAGATTGATTCAAGCTTTGTGTTAAGGCTTGAGGACAGATATTGAGGATATATTTGTGCTAGACCAAAGGACTATGTTTAGTGTAGATCAAAGGATAGATATTGAGGATAGAGTTTGGTGTAGATTTGAGGATAGGTTTGTGCTAGACCAGAGATAGAGATTGAGAAGATTTGTGCTAGACCGAAGGACTATGTTTAGTGCAAATTTGAGATAGATCTTTGAAGGTGATAGAGTATAGAGGATGATAGTATCCAGTGGATAGAGATCCATTAGCTAGGGTAGTGAGGACAAGTGTCTTCAGTGGATAGAGATCCATTAGCTAGAGTAGTGGGGACAATAGTTCTTCTAGAAGATCACCAATTAGAGCTAAGGAGAAAGGAGTTCTCTTATGGATAGAGATCCATAAACTTGATTAGGGGATTGGTGTCTCCTTTGGACAGAGGTCCATAAACATTGTAATAGGGAAAGGATTCCCAAGATATTGATTGAGAAAATTTTAGTGAAATATTTTCTCCGTGGAGTAGCCCACATTGGGTGAACCACGTTAAATTGGTGTCTCTATTGTGTGTGGTGATTTATGCATTGCTTTGATTACTATTATTGATATTTCTATCTATACATTGCATAATATTGATTGGGAAATAAAAGTAAAAAGTGGTCTTATACTATTCACCCCCCTCTCAGTATAAGCTTGTGTTCTTCAATTGGTATCAGAGTGGGTTCCTTCGGAAGAGTTTAACAACTTGAAGGAAAATATTTCAAGAACACAATGGATTCTAAGAATGTGTCCTCAGATAATTCAACACCAATATTTTATGGAAGTGATTATATATTTTGGAGTATGAGAATGAAGATTCACCCGATGGCACTTGGCAATGAAATTTGGGAAGTAGTTGAAAATGGATACGTACCACCAGTTGATCCACCTACAGATAAGGAAGGTAAGCTTCTACAACATTACAATTCAAAAGCAATGAATGCAATTTTGAGAGGTTTGCATAGAACATAATCAATAAAATTTATGCATTGTAAAGATGCAAAAGGAATTTGGGATAAGTTGCAAAGCATATATGAAGGAGATAAAAGTGTCAAAAAGGCAAAGATACGAAATATCAAAGGACAATTTGAAGAGTTAAGAATGAAGGATGAGGAAAACATTAGTACTTATCTACTTCGAGTTGATGAGGTTGTTAATGCTATGCAAGGACTTGGACTTAATGTTGAAGAATCAGATGTTTGTGATAAGGTCTTAAGATCTCTTCCAAAAATATTTAGTGAAAATATTTCTGCTATAGAAGAATCAAAATATGGTGATTCTTTGACAAGAGATATGTTACTTGGTATTCTTACAACTTTTGAGTTAAGAACAAAAGAGGAACCTAATCACCGAAAGGAAGCAACCTTCAAAGCGATAAAGAAAACAAAGGGTAAGAAGTCAGATTCAAGCAATGAGTCATCCAGTGATGAAGAAGCAAATTATGGTAGAAATAATAAGGATTCAAGAAGATTTAAAGATGCAAAATCTGTTAGATGTTTCAATTGTGGAAAGTATGGTCACTATGCAACTGATTTTCAAGAAGCTAAAAATAACAATGATGAAGAAAAATAGGATCATAAGAACAAGGAATCAAAAAATATAGGTACCAAAAGAAAGGTAAGGATGGACAAGGTAGACAAGGGAAGAAGTTCTTTCAAAGACAAAAGAGGAGCTACTATGCAGACAAGGCAAGTAAGTACTCAAGTGATAGTGATAATAGTTTCTCAGATAATGATAAATATGAAGTCCTATTTCTGATTGAAGAAAAAGAAGAGGTTAAGAAAAGGCCACCAATAATTCTCAAGTGTTTTAGATGTGGTAATTTTGGACATCTTGAAGATAGTTGTACAAGGAATGGTTTCAGTTTCAGTGATGATGAGTATGAGGATGCATTTGAAGGACCAGAAGAGAATATTCTAATGGCACTAGAAGAAGAAGAAGAAGGTGATCCTATAGAAGACAAGTCAGAAAAGAATGAAGATGTTGACAAAGGCAAACAAATAGAGGAAGAATCAGAAAAAGGAGGAGTTGATCTTGAGGGAGAGCTTATTTATGCTCTTAAAACTTTAAAGAAGGTAAGAAAGCAAAACTCCCAACTTGAATTTCAGTTTCAAGAATGTGATGAAGAGAGAGGAAAGCTTATAGAGGATTTAAACAAGTCAATGGCTAAGACAAAGAAGTTCAAGGATAAGTTAGAAGCAAAGGTCTTAGAATGTGAAAAGTTAGAACAAGAAGTAGCTCTACTAAGGGAAGATTTAGAAAAGTCCAAGGATAAGCTACACAAGTTTGGAAAGAGTTCAAATAATTTGGATAAGATGATCAAGGTACAAATAAGGTCAACAAACAAAATAGGTCTTGGTTTTGAACAAGCTCAAAAGAAACAAGAAGAAGAGTCAACCTCAAGTTCTGAAGAAGAAGAAACTTTAGAAGAAGATAGTGTAAGAGAAAGTGAGACTTCTGAGGATGAGTTGGACAATAGAAAGTTCAACAAGGAAAGGTACAATGCACAAAAAGGAAATAGATGGAACAGGAACCAACATAGAGAAAAAGAGACTAAGAGACCAATGAGGTCAAGGCAAGGAAATTTCAATGGATGATGTTTCTCATGTCACAGATTTGGGCACATGGCTTCACAGTGCAGGACACATGAAAGACAAGAATATGGGAACTTCAGAAACAGGCAGCTTTTCCATGGGTATTGCTACTCATGTAATCAGTTTGGTCACAAGGCAATGAATTGCAAGGTACATAACAAGAACAGAGATGGCTTCACTAGGAGAAATCCCAAGATATTTGCACCTCCAAGGAATAATAACATTAAGTGTTATAAGTGCAATAATGATGGACATACAACAAAGTGGTGTAGAGCAGACATTCCAGAACCAAGCATGAACATGAACAAGAACAAGAACAAAAATATGGATATGAACATGAATAGGAATAGGAATAGGAACAGGAACAAATATGGATATGGACATGAACAGGAACATGAATAAGGACATGAATAGGAACAAGAATATGGATAGGAATAGGAACATGGACATGAATAGGAACATGGACATGGATAGGAATAGTCAAAGGAATCAGAAGGATCAGATGAGAAGGAAAGAGGACAAAGGTAAAGACCAGTGCTTGTTGGGAGTAGAAATACTCCCACCCCAGAATTAACCACCTCAAGAGGAGGTGGGGGAGGGGCTAAGCTAAGAGACTCATTCTTAGCCCCGAGCCCCAAAGGTGACCCTTTGCCATTGATGTCAAAGGGGGAGAGATTTGAGTAAGGGGGAGAGATTTGGTTTAAGGAGAGAGCATTGAGTCAGGGGGAGCAATGTCCCAAGGGGAGTAGAACAGGAAAAAGGTCAAGTTTTGGTAAAAATAATTTGGGTTGCCATCAATGACAAAGGGGGAGATTGTTGGACATTTTGAGTAGATGAGTTGTCATTGATGTCAAGAGTGAGTGGTCATTGATGTCAAGCTTTCAACACCAGTCAGTGGCAGTTTCAGTGGGCAACATCAGTTTTAGGTTCTCCAATAAGTGCAAAAGGATAGTCCAGTTTCAGTTAATCAAGACCCGGTTCTAGAAAGTCAGATATGGTTCAAAGTGCAAAGAAGAAGCCCAAGTGAATAATATTATAATATTTTTTATAATATTATAAAGGGAAGTTTTAAATTAATTATAAATTAATTAATATAATTTTTATTATAAATTAATTTATAATTTAATTTACTTAAGTTATTTAAATTAATTATTAATTAATTTTAATATTAATTATAAAGTTAGTTTATATTAATTATAACCCTAAGGTGGGTTATCAAATTATAATTCAAATTTTTGAAATTCGAATTCCAAGCGCCGACGTGGGAGAAAATTTCCAAACGTGTATAAAAGGGGGATCATCCCACCTTAGCAAATTACCATGCCTTCGATTTTTAATTAACTCTAAACTTTGTGAATCATGTTGCATCTAAGTGGAGAGCATTGTGGTTTTTATGGGAAGTCAATGGTGCACGAAGGCATAAGGTGAAGGAAGTGTTCCTTCCTTCACATGGGCATCAATAGCCCATGTGGTGGACTCCCAAGCGCTAAGGTGCTTAGGCTTGGGGAGACGGTGGATCGAATCACACCGAAACCCCTTTTGGGGGAAGCAAAAGGTATGCATTGAAATTGAGCGCCAAAAATTTTGGAAGGGTTAGTTGAGTATTTAAAAATTAATTTTTGCATTTTTATTTGGTTTGTAAGGTAGTAAGGGGAGTTATAAGGGTTATGCAAAATTAAATTTTTGGTGTTATTTGCTTTATTGTTTGGAAAGGGTAGTAAGGTGTTTTAGGAAGATTGTTTGAAGTATTGTGGTGTTGGATATTATTTTAAGTTGGAGTTTATAAGGTGTATCCAAGGAATTATTATTTTTCATGTATGATTTGATGGTTTTAATTTCAAAAGGGAGCAATAAGGCATAATTGAGCTTTGAGTATTTTTGTGTCCAAGGAATATTTGAGAAAGTGTTAAGAGTGATATTTTGTCATCTAACCATTGAAATTGGAAAGAAGGAAATTGTGATTTAGATAGGTTTTCCAAGGGCACTTATACATCAAACAAAAGGTATGGGCATATTCTTCCTAGTGAGTGATTGTTGAATGTTGTGAATGCAAAGTTGGAGTGAAAAGGATTGTTTGGTAAGCATTGTTAAGTGTGTTTTGAATTAATGCTTCAAGGTTTTCTGGAATAAAGAGTTGTTGATAAAACCTTGTTTTATAAGCATTGTTGTTGAAGTGATTAAGTTGAGTGAACTTGAACTAGGGTTTGCAAAGATCATGAGTATCATTGTTATGTGAAGATTATTTATAAGCATTGTTGTTGAAGTGATTGGTTGAGTGAAGAACTTGAACTAGGGTTTGCAAAGAACATGAGTATCATTGTTATGTGAGATTGGTTGATAAGCATTGTTGGAAACATTTGAGTGAGTGTTCATATGTTTGGACTAGGGTTTGTGAGCAAGGATTATTTCATTGAGTGATTGGTTGAGTAGAGTTGATTGAGCCTAGTCAAGTGGATGTGTTAAGGTGATAGTTCAAGTTCTATGAAACAAATTGTTCTATATTCTGAATTGATTTGAGAAAGAGGTTGAGTGTTGATTAATGGTGGAGAATGTATCTTGCATACTACAGAAAAACCAGAGAAACAAGAAAGAAAATAGAGAAACAAGAGCCCAAGATTTGTATTCAATACTTTGGAAGAATTTACATGAATATACAACGATAACGACCATGTGCCAACCCCCTCTCCTTACAATCCATGGGTTTTTATCGAGGTCCCCATCCTCTGTGCTTCCCCACTTTCCACGATCTACAATCGCCACTTGGAGCAATTTTCCCAATTTGCATTGATGAGACTCGAGTTGAGGTGCGCGACTGGCTGCCATACCTCAACGAAATCTTCTTCTCGATCTGTTGCTTACTATTTGTTGTTGTAAATGTGTCTCTAGATCTCATGCGAGAGTGGCCAACATGCCCGTTGAAACCCTTCTTTGAAACTACTGCTTTACTGCCTCTAACTTGCCGCGCACTAAGGGGCGTCTTTATGAAACTGGAAGTGCGTGTCTTTCTGTTTGGTCGCGATATCGCGACCATTTTCCTCCGACACCTTCTCTCTCCGTTTTGGCCGTGATATCGTGACATGTCACGATATCGCACCATTTTTCCCATCGGCCTCTGTTCTCCCATTTCGGTCGTGAAATCGTGACATGTTGCGATTTCGCGACCGTTTCTTCCTCGTGCCTTGGTTCCGCTGCAGTGGCCGCGATTTCGTGACATGTCGCGAAATCATGACATGTCACGATTTCATGACCATTTCTCCCCGCGCCTTGGTTCCACTGCAGTGGCCACGATTTCGTGACCATTTCTTCCTCGCGCCTTGGTTCCGCTATAGTGGCCACGATTTCGTGACATGTCGTAAAATCGTGACATGTCACGATTTCACGACCGTTTCTCCCCGCGCCTTGGTTCCGCTGTAGTGGCCGTGATTTCGCGACCATTTCTCCCCGTGCCTTGGTTCCACTGCAGTGGCCGCGATTTCGTGACATGTCACGAAATCGCGACATGTCACGATTTCGTGACCCTTGTGTCCCTCGGCCTTGCCTTCTCCATTTGGGTCACGATTTCGTGACCCTTTGGCTCGACTTTGCTTTCCTCCGACTTGGGTCACGATTTCGCAACATGTCGCGATTTCGCGAACCTGTGTAGCACTTAGAAAAATAACAGCAAAAATAACTTTGTTACTTAGAAAAAAATAACAACAAAAGTTTGGTTGATGCTCGATTGCTTTGCTGCCCTTGGATGCTCCTACATCAGACACCCGGGGTGGATTGAGAAGTGATCCTCACTTCTGATCTTTGGGAGGAAGACCCAGGTGGTCAACCTCTATTTTCGACAACCAAGTTGCATCTTCTACGAGTCTGCCCTTCCACTTGATTAAATACTCAGAATACTGTTTGTTCCTTGTGCTTCTGCCTTCGCGAGTATCTAATATTTCCTCTATTTCTTCTTTGGCTAGGCTAGACGCTGGAATGTTCCATAATTCAATTCTTGGTGCCTCTGTACTATCTCCTTCATGGTACTCTACTAAATCAGATATGTTAAAAATAGGTGAAATGTCAAGCCCACTTGGCAATTCTACTTTATATGCATTGCCTGAATCCCGTCTTTCCAGTATTTTGCATGGTCCGAATTTCTTCATTTTCAACTTGTTATAAGTTTTGGCTGGGAATCTTTCTTTTCGGAGATGCACCATGACTTCATCCCCCACTTTGAACTCCTTGGACCGCTTCTTTTGGTCTGCTCTTGCTTTATACTGAGTATTCATTCTTGTGATCTGTTTCCTCACTTCTTCATGCAGGCTTTTCATCTGTTTTGCAAATTCCTCTGCCTCCGCACTGCACTTTTCTCCTTTATCCAATTTCCTCAGCTCAAAAATGTTTCTTGGACTGTTTCCATATATTATTTGGAATGGAGATTTGTTTGTACTCTTGTTGACAGAATTGTTGTATGCAAATTTTGCCTGTGGCAAAACTAAATCCCATCCCTTGGGTTTATCTGCTATCAAGCATCTTAGCAGATTTCCCAGACTTCTATTTACCACTTCGTCTGTCCATCAGTTTGCGGGTGGTATGCGAACCGAACTTCAGATCTGTCTTTAGCTTCTTCCACAATGTTCTCCAGAAATACCCAACAAATTTGGTATCTCTATCAGAAACTATGCTTCTTGGTAGACCGTGCAGTCTTACTACTTCCTTGAAAAATAACCCTGCAATGTGAACTGCATCACTTGTTTTCTGGCAGGGAATGAAGTGTGCCATCTTGGAGAACCTATCAACTACCACAAATATAGAGTCATTTCCCCTCTGTGTTCTTGGCAATCCAAGAATAAAATCCATGCTTATGTCCTCCCACGGCCTCTCAGGTACAGGTAACGATTGGTATAATCCTGTATTTTGCCTTACGCCTTTTTCCGTCTGGCATATTCTGCAACTTTGCACAAACTTTTTCACATCTTGCTAAAGTTGCGGCGGTAGTAATTTTCATTTACCAGGGCAATGGTCTTATCTCGACCAAAATGCCTAGCCAGTCCTCCGTTGTGCTTTTCCTTGATTAAGTTCTCCCACATGGAACTCCTTGGAATGCATAATTTACTTCCTTTGAATAACATTCCATCTTGGATTAAGAAATCCAACCATTTTGTCCTGTCCACAGTAACATGTGCCAAGCAAGCCGTCCAGGCTGCTACAAAATTAGGATCTTCAGGATAAAGGCCCTTCAGCTCTTCGAATCCCACTACTTCCACTGTCATTTCAATCAGCAGATTCTCGCACTTCTGCTTAAAGCATCTGCAACTCTATTTGATTTCCCGCTCCTGTGCTTTAATACAAAGGTATAGCTTTGGAGAAACTCAACCCATTTCATGTGCCACTGATTCAGTTTTGTCTGGTTGTTGATGTACTGCAATGCCTGATGATCAGTAAATAGAACAAACTCTTTTGGCAACAAATAATGCCTCCACTTCTTCAGAGCTTGAACTATGGCATAAAATTCCTGGTCATAAACTGAATACTTTTTACGAGCATCATTGAGCTTTTCACTAAAATAAGCTACAGGTCTGCCTTCTTGGCTCAGTACAACCCCTATTGCACTGCCATTGGCATCACAGTCGACTTGAAATACTTTGTTAAAGTCTGGAAGTGCCAAAATAGGCTGTTCTGTGACCTTTTTCTTTAATGCATCAAAGCTCCTTTCAGCCCCTAAGGTCCACTTGAATTCTTTCTTATCCCCTCTCATTGTTTCTATGAGGGGTGCACAAATGCTGCTGAAGTTTCTTATAAACTTCCTATAAAAGCTGGCTAGACCATGAAAGGATCTCACCTCTATTGTGCTTCTTGGAATAGGCCATTCGATGATAGCTCTTACCTTCTCTGGGTCCATTTTTAGACCTTCTTCTGAGATCACAAATCCCAGGTATACTAGCTCTCTCTTGACAAAATTACACTTTTTCAGATTTATCAATAACTGCTCCTCCCGCAGCTTTTCAAAAACCCTCCTAATGTGCATCAGGTGTTCCTCCAGGGTTCTGCTGAATATTAATATGTCATCTAAGTAAACAATGACAAATTTTCTCAAAAACTCTTTCAGTACCTCATTCATCAGCCTCATGAAGGTACTTGGTGCATTGGACAGCCCAAAGGGCATGACCAACCACTCATACAAGCCCTCTCTTGTCTTGAAAGTTGTCTTCCACTCATCTCCTTCCCTGACACGGATCTGGTGGTAACCACTCTTGAGGTCAATTTTGGTGAAGTACTTGGCTCCACTCAAACAGTCCATTATGTCATCCATCCTTGGCAGTGGAAATCTATATTTTATTGTTATCTTATTGATGGCTCGAGAGTCTGTGCACATTCTCCACTCTCCATCCTTCTTGGGTGCTAGTATTGTAGGTACTGCACACGGGCTAAGACTCTCCCTAATCAACCCTTTCTCCAGCAACTCCTGGACCTGCCTGTTTAGTTCTTCGCTTTCTACAGGTGTCATTCTATGTGCAGCCTTATTTGGCAAGCTTGACCCTGGCACCAAATCAATATGGTGACTGATTTTTCTTATTGGGGGTAAACCCTCAGGCACATTATCAGATATGATATCTGGAAATTCCTTTAACAACTCTTGGACTTCTGCTGGTGCATCTTTGCATTTTGTATCCCTGGCTCTAGGAACTAATGCATAACACATATGCTCATGCTTCAAATCATCTAAAAACTTTCTTCCGTCAACCAAGCAAATTCTTGCACTGCCACATACCTTCTCTTCCACCTCCTTCAGGGGCTTCAACTTATGATGCATTCCATTCTTGGTCACGGAATAGGTGTTGGCTCGGCCATCATGAACCGCACACCTGTCAAACTGCCATGGCCTTCCCAGCAGCAAGTGGCACGCATCCATGGGTAGAATGTCGCATAGAACCTCATCACGATAATTTCCAATACTGAACTTCACCAGGCACTGTTCATTGACCAAAACTTTGTGGTCTTTCTGCAACCACGTGATCCGATATGGATGCGGGTGTTTCTTTCTCTCCAATTGTAGCTTTGTAACCATCCCCTCTGAAACTAGGTTATCTGTGCTACCGTTGTCAATGATAATGTTGCAAATCTTACCAGCGCACTTGCACCTTGTGTGAAATAAAATTTTCCTCTGACCTGCAGCTCCCTCTTCATTCAGTAGGACTCTCCTTGCAATCATTACCTCTCCTCTCTCAGCTTCTTTTGAATGCTCAGACCCAGCATCTTCATCCATGACTGCTACTCTGGCATTTCCTTCTAGCCTACGATTATTTCTTTCTCGCTGCTGTGGGCACTCATACTGGTGATGTCCCTCTTCACCACACTGGAAGCAAGTCCCTCGAAATCTTCCTCTTCCTTGACCTCGTCCAGCTCTGCCTCTTCCCCCTCGGTAGCCATTATTCTGATTACGGGGGCGGTCTGCATTTTCCCTCCTTTGTTCTTGATTGCTGCTACTTTCTCCATTTTTTTGAGATTCTTCATTTCTTCTTCCACTGTTCCTTCCGTCGGTCCTTCCGCCTCGACCTCTTCCTCTTTGCTTGTTTTCAAACCTCCTATTGAGCTTCTCCTCAACATTTAAAGCAAATTGGTAGGCATCCTCTATGGTGGTCATCCGGACTAGACTTAGTTCCTCCTGAATGCTGGCTCGCAACCCATTAATGTAACGGGCTACCTTCTCCTTGTTGGCCTCTGAATGGCCTGTTCTAATCATTATTTTATGAAACTCTTCTTTGTATTCTTTCACAAACTTGCTTGATTGTCTCAACCCTTGCATTTTCTTTAGCAGGTCTAACTCATAATCACCAGGGATGAACTGCCTCTTTAGCTTTTCTGCCATCCATTCCCACTTAGTTATTCTCTCTTTCCCTCTTTTATTTCACTCCAGCTGCACTCCCTTCCACCAAATGCTGGCATGACCTTTCAGTTTGGTCTTTGCGAATCTGACCCTATCAGGATCCTCAACTTCCTCGTACTCGAAGTACTCTTCCAGGTCGTTGATCCAGTCGATCAATTCTTCTGGATCAAGGTTCCCGAAATATGTGGAAACCTCCATTTTTGGCCTCTTCCCAATCTGGGATATGGCCTTGTAAATTCTGGCCTGAGCAGGATCTACTGCTTCTTCTTCTTCCTCAGGTTGGTCTTCTTCTTCATCATCTTCCTCTTCACTGCCTTCATCTCTTCTTGGCTCCATTCTTCTGCGCATTTCTTCTTGCAGAGCTTGCATTTGCCGCTGCAAAGCTCGAACATCTTCTGCTGCTGCCATGCCTCTCCCACCAACAAGATTTCTCCTTGGAGGCATTCTGTTCACCCGATCTCAAGCCCTCCCACAGGTCCTGGTACAACTACCTCTCCTTCGATGATCTGCTGCACGCTCAGGAACTACTGGCTCTGATACCACTTGGCAGAGAATGTATCTTGCATACTACAGAAAAACCAGAGAAACAAGAAAGAAAATAGAGAAACAAGAGCCCAAGATTTGTATTCAATACTTTGGAAGAATTTACATGAATATACAGCATAACAGCCATGTGCCAACCCCCTCTCCTTACAATCCATGGGTTTTTATCGAGGTCCCCATCCTCTGTGCTTCCCCACTTTCCATGATCTACAATCGCCACTTGGAGCAATTTTCCCAATTTGCATTGATGAGACTCGAGTTGAGGTGCGCGACTGGCTGCCATACCTCAACGAAATCTTCTTCTCGATCTGCTGCTTACTATTTGTTGTTGTAAATGCATCTCCAGATCTCATGCGAGAGTGGCCAACATGCCCATTGAAACCCTTCTTTGAAACTGCTGCTTTACTGCCTCTAACTTGCCGCACACTAAGGGGCGTCTTTATGAAACTGGAAGTGCGTGTCTTTCTGTTTGGTCGCGATATCGCGACATGTCACGATATCACGACATGTCGCGATATCGCGACCATTTTCCTCCGGCACCTTCTCTCTCCGTTTTGGCCGTGATATCGCGACATGTCACGATATCGCACCGTTTTTCCCATCGGCCTCTGTTCTCCCGTTTCGATCATGAAATCATGACATGTTGCGATTTTGTGACCATTTCTTCCCCGCGCCTTGGTTTCGTTGCAATGGCCGCAATTTCGTGACATGTCGCAAAATCATGACATGTCACGATTTCACGACCATTTCTCCCCGCGCCTTGGTTCCGCTGTAGTGTCGACGATTTCATGACCATTTCTTCCCCACGCCTTGGTTCTGCTACAATGGCCACGATTTCACGACATGTCACGATTTCGTGACCGTTTCTCCCCGCGCCTTGGTTCCACTGTAGTGGCCGCGATTTCGCGACCATTTCTCCCCGCGCCTTGGTTCCGCTGTAGTGGCCACGATTTCGCGACATGTCACGAAATCGTGACATGTCACGATTTCGCGACCCTTGTGTCCCTCGGCCTTGCCTTCTCCGTTTGGGTCACGATTTTGCGACCCTTTGGCTCGACTTTGCTTTCCTCCGACTTGGGTCACGATTTCGCGACCCTATGTAGCACTTAGAAAAATAACAACAAAAATAACTTTGTTACTTAGAAAAAAATAACAACAAAAGTTTGGTTGATGCTCGATTGCTTTGCTGCCCTCGGATGCTCCTGCATCAATAAATTTGAAACATATTTAGTCTCTAAAAATTATTGTAGATTAAAGATACAAT